>JANDEH010000003.1:0-1200000 GCA_024610705.1 Tetragnatha versicolor
CATCCAGGATTTTTTGAAGTAGAATGGAGTTAACTGGTCCTTAACGGGAGCGAACCGATAATATTTCCCAGATTTGAATTCTCGATTTGTTTACTATTTAACTTAGACTCAAGTGACTTATATCGTTGGAAAGCTTATCTAAAGCAGTTTCAGGATTTGGTAATTTTTAAGGGACCGTCTCCATATTGCGTTCATAATTTGGGGTCAAAGAATTTTTGTTTTACTTTACATTTTTCCCAAAAATAATGCCAGTCATTTAAGATTTTAATATGTTTTAGGATACGTACAGCCAAAGAATTTTATGCATCGCATTAAGGATTGGGATAATTAGTTCTCGGTTTATAAATTATTCAAGTTGATTACATGTTTCGATATTATACGGCCCCCTAATTGTCCCAGGGCAGGGCCCTGAAATTTTATTATGTTATACGGAATAACTAAAGTTACAACATATTAAAATTTCAAATCGATAGGTCTACAGGTAGTCCTCATTTAAGTCCACATCCGGTGTTTTTAAAATTTAAAAAAATTCCAGTTAAAAAACGTGCTTACCGATTTCAATAAAATTTTAGTATGTTATAGCATTCAATGAGATGCTTCGAACACTGTATCGCACTAATCCGTGCATCGAAATTTTCCCGCCACTTTTACACTTTGAACGGTTGTTATTTGTATACGACCCCCCTACATCCACAACTACACCATTTTTGATGAAACATCTGTAATTGATGGAAGGATTCATTTATGGAAGGGTACCAGTTAACCAACTTGCAGCTTCCTCCCTCCAACAGGAAAAACAGTGTGAGATAAAGTGGAGAAATCACTTTTAATTATTATTATTCCCAAGATAGTAGATTCCAAGATTGAAAGTTAGTAGCAGGATTTGAAATAGTAGTATTACTCGTAAAAGTAACAGAACCTGTAGCAGCATTCTTAAAAGTTACAGGATTTGAAAATGTAGCAGTAATAGTTGAAAAAATCAGTTTTCATAAAAGTAGCAGAATTCTTAACAGTAGGAAGTTTTGTAAAAGTAGCAGGATTCTTAATAGTATGAAAGTTTGTAAAAGTAGCAGGATTCCTTGAAGTGGAAAGATTTCTAAAAGTAATAGACTGGTATAAGTTGCATGGATTGATAAAAGTATAAGTAGCAGGGTTCAAAAATATAGACATTTGTAAAAGTTGCCGGATTTGGGAAAGTAGCAACATTTGAAAAAGTAGCAGCTAACATTTGGTTCTTTTCCCATCATGGCCTCTTAATGTTAATAACTGAACTATTCATTAAGTTCGAGTCGAGTATAAGTATTCGTATCGAGTCACGTGATCAAAAACGACAAGGCGCGACTCGGAGGGTCTCGAAAAAATAAAAGAAAAACGTTTAGAGAACCTAAAAGTAGTTGCTATTTTAAGAAATAACATTATACAAGTTACCACTCAATTTAAATGGTCAGATTCCAATTGGGAATAGCAGTTAAAACATTCTGTTTCAAATTAAGAACCAAAGATGTGTCTCATAAAATGGCCCAGGCACGGTGCGATCAAGTACTACTTTATTCTGTTATTTGTAACTGAAAATTTGTAACTTTTCCCAAAGAACGTTAGAGAAATAAAGGGTTTCACGAAACTCTTTATATTTAAGGGGGAAAAGCTTCTTTTACAGCTAAAACAAATTAAAATGATGATATAAGAAGTGAAAGAGGATGATTTCCTACCGGGATAAGAAGTAGCTGCTATTTATAAAATAACGATAGTACTATTGCCGCCCAAATTTATAAATAGAATCATATTATGATTGTCAGTTGAAATTTTATCAGCTTCCAAATAATAATCAAAGATTGCGATCTGATTGAGCTATGTTGATTGTGATAGGCACAAAATGCTACTATGCTACTTGAATCCTGTTATTAGCTACTGTGAAATTTCAAAAATTTAAAAAACCAGAGTCACACTATTTTTAACGAAAGAACTGTAATCAGCATTAAACAATAGCCCAGAGAAAGTATTACACGAATATTAAACCGTTTTTTAAATTATTTTTAAAAAAAACTTAAAATTTAAAAAATTAAAAAAACTAGAGTCACACTAATTTCAATGAAAGAGCTGTAATCAGCATTAAAAAGTAGGCCAGATAAAAGTATTGCATAAGTATTAAACCTTTTAAAATCATTTTTAAAAAATTTAAAATTTAAAAAATTTAAAAAACCAGAGTCAGATTATTTTTAATGAAAGAACTGTAATCAGCACTAAAAAATAGCCCAGAAAAAAGTATTGCATGAATATTAAACCGTTTTTTAAATTATTTTTAAAAAATTTAAAAAATTAAAAAAACCAGAGTCACACTAATTTCAATGAAAGAGCTGTAATCAGCATTAAAAAGTAGGCCAGATAAAAGTATTGCATAAGTATTAAACCTTTTAAAATCATTTTTAAAAAATTTAAAAAACCAGAGTCACATTATTTTTAATGAAAGAACTGTAATCAACACTAAAAAATAGCCCAGAAAAAAGTATTGCATGAATATTAAACCGTTTTAAAAAAATTTATATTAAACCCTTTTTAAATCTTTTTTTAAAATTTAAAATTAAATTTTAAATTACGATTCTAGATTCATCTCGGCGAGGCATTGTCACTCCAACGCAGATTTTACAATTGCGGTCACACTTCACAGTAGTGCTGCATAGAGACAGTAGCGACACCTAGAATCGTGTCCGAGATCTAAGATCCGGAGCATGCGCAATGGATATATATACATAGGATGTCGATGTTACTGGTAAGGGTATAGAGGGCGCCACAAGGGGAGGGCCGGTTATAACATTTGTTCCCTACAGGGTTCCCACGGTCCTTGAAAGTCCTTAAAAGTCCTTGAATTTTTTAAGGCTAAATTTAGGTACTTGAAAGTCCTTGAAAAACGTTCTAGGTCCTGGAAAAATGACTTAGGTCCTTGAATTTTCACTCAGCCTCTAATCGAACTTAATTTTTTCAGATCTTTCATTGTTTTTTCTTGAAATTTTCTTTAAAACTACTCTAATGAACATAACTTGCGGCCAGTTTTACAAACTCACAGTGAAGAGCGACTTCTCCTCTTGTTCCGATTGTATGCGGGAAAAATATCTTGTATTGAAATACGACTAATTTTTAAATGTCTGCAAAAAAGGTCCTTGAAAAATTTTGTCAAGGTCCTTGAAAAGTTCTTGAAAGTCCTTGATTTTCAATGTTTTCAAAGAGTGGGAACCATGAGCTAAGAAAGCACTTGCTCTCGCGATTGCTTTTGATCTAAATACTGCTTTTCTTCTGTATTTAATTTTCGCATTACAAGTCAAGGTATAGGTCTAATGTTTATGCTAAAAATAAATTGCATTTCTTCATTTTAATCCAATCTGATTATTTTCCGTATAGTACAGATAGATAGTACTTCCTAAAGGTATAAGGTAACAGATTTACTTTAAGATATAATAAAGCTTTAACTTGTTTTGAAATGTATTTTCCTTGATAATGATTGAAAGCTATTTTATCATCAAACTAGAAATGCACTTGTTCTCGCGATTGCTTTTAATCGTAAACTTACTTTTTTTCTGTAAGTTAATCCCCCTGTTCAGTTCATGTTAAAAATACCCACTAATTTATCTATTGACTTGAAATTGATATTTCTCAGTGTATAGCAGAGCTGTAATTGGAATAGAGTATATGGACAACTTAACCCCTGGAATCAGCTGCGGTGTATACAGTTTTTAATTGAATTAGTTGTGATATTGATTTCAAGGGTGATGTCCCGATTCAGGTGATTGTCTAAACTTGTTCCGTTTCATGGGGTGGCATGGCTTGTTCAATATGTTATTTCATGCTCGGCTATTAATTTTGTTGCATCCTAGTTACTTTTACCAAATATCCTCACATATTTTACGGGCAGATAATTTGTTAGTAAAGTAAAACTTTGGAAAAAAATATAGTTGACACCTACATCTTTAAAAAAAGTTAAATAGATTAATTATACGTCTTCATTTTAATATTTGTTTTCTCGACCATCCTAAATTTATACAAGCCACATCAATTAGGCAAGTATGTAATTAAAAAATTTAATAATACAGCTGAAATGGTTACATCATAATTTTGAGAAGAGAACAACAAAAATCGCAACAACCACAGGTTCACCGTTCCACATTCTGGTGACTTCTATCGCACTTTTCCAATACTTTTCTATTTAATAAATGAAATTGTGGGAGAATACTGAATTAGTACACATGACATCCCAGTATAAAAGCTTTTGAATTATACTTCCTTTTTTATAATTAACTTGTGTTAGGTGTAAATTAAATTGTTAGAAGACACATCTGTTCAGTCTTTTAATTAAAGTAGTTTAACAAGATTTTAAACAAGGGGGAAATAAATGCACAGCTGTACACATTTATTGGTTATCTCACTTGTACTCATATTTCCATTCCTGTATACACAATATTTCTACTTAACAGGTCAACAGTTCCTTGTCAGATGTTTGCTTCACCTTCTTGCCCGCAAACAACAGCAACAGCCCCAACGAAGAACTAGGAGGTGGTGGATAAGGCAAATCTTTCAGTTCTAATTTTTCCCCAATCAACTGTTATTAATTAGTTACTGTCGCCGTCTATTTCTTTTTCCATATTATGTAATAAGTAGTTATGTAAAACTATCATAAACCAATTTAATTCTTTAATAAATCGGGAAAAAAATAAATTCTTTGGGTAATTTAATAACAAATAGGAGTATGTAGCTAGAGATTTCATAAAGCTGAACAAGATTTTAAGTGTTTGTGTATGTGTCCGTTAGGATCAAACCCTCAACCTGTCTCCTACTTTCACTTTCGAACAGTTTCTTGTTATTGTAAATAATTTTCCTTGAGTCAGGAGAAAGTTCTTGTTAGTTGATGGTATTGGCCATAACAAATTTACTCAGACTAACAAATCTGGTAATTTTCCTTGCTTAATGCTTTGTGTTTTAATTTCATAAAAAATTAAAACTTCTATTTAGGGGAGTCATTTTGTACTGTGCATGTAAATTTTATATACTAAAGTATGATTTTCAATGCAAGTAAGTACTTACATTAAGCCGGCAACCCAATCATTGTCATCAAAATAATTGCCAAAAACAACTTCACCATTACACCGATGTTTTTTTTATATTTTTAACAATTCTGGAAAGGTACTTGTACAATTACAACCATTGACTAGTGCTTATAGTAGACAAAACAAACCCAAAATTTTTTCCCGATATCATTGTTTCAGCCACATTTAAGAGGCCAATATTTCTCATCCCAAAACTAAATATTTATTATGAAATATTTGAAAATAAGCAAAATTATTCCCCTACGGAAGAAATTATCGCCATCTGAAGTTTGTTTGGCTATGACATTTTTCAATTCTTTTTATATTATTGCTTATTCTTTTCTTCAACAGATTTTTCCTAACAAGATCAAGTCCATTGATTTTGAAAAATATTTGTTTAGAAGATAATATACAAGAACATTTGCTTCCAAGTCTTCATAAAAACGCTGGTTGTTATGCATGTAAGTAAAGCAATATCTAAAAAATGAGTATGAAATTTAACATCCCTTTTAAATTTGTAAAACTATTTATTCTCAGGTTCTTATACTGTGGAAATTCTAAGGGGTATCCCCCATAAAACCACAAATACTACCCCTCTCAAAACCTTTACATTGCTATGTCACTATGACTGGCAGTGGGTTAGGGGTTCAAAATTTTAAAAATGCAATTAAGTAACAATCTCATAATTAAATTAAGATTATAATTATTTATATTAATGGTTACGAAAGTAAATTTGACAGGTATCTCAACAGAAAGTACTTTTTCACACTTCTCGGGGTGGTAGACTAGATTAGATTTCATGGGAGTGGTTTCAAACTTTTTGGGGGTGATGTCAAACCCCTCAGGGTTAGGGTACCCCTATTGAAGATTGGTGTAAATCATACTACCGCAATTCCTGAGGTGGTACACATCACCCTTGAGGAGTTACACAACACTTTCAAGGGTGTTGCCTGCCATTCTAAAAAATTTTAAGCTATTTTGTTCTGGAACAATATATAACTGAACCGAAAGTGTTGAATTTGTTTCCGAAACTAATTGAATTAATCTAGCTGCATTAAATTTTGTTCCACAAAACAAAGTAACATTGAGAGTGTAATAGCACATTGAGAGTGTAGAGCAAAGTAAGCATTAAAGGTGTAACCATTACCAGATATTTCCTGGGAGAGTTAGTTATCCACAAACCTAAAAATATTTCTTAATTATGTCAAAATTTTAAAACAGTAATTCATTTGTGGGACATTCTTTGTTAAGTGTTTTCAGTTTTAAGGTACAGTTCTAATTTGTAGTTATTAGTTCTTTTGGTATTATTTTCAATTTTATCACTGTAGTTATATCTTATGTTATACCAATATCATATAATTGAATTTAGTTTAAAATGAACAAGTATGATATTTTTCAATTTTTATAATTATCTAACAATCAATTAAGAAATTGTTAAACTCTTATACTCTGGGTTCTCTACACCTGAACTATTTCAAACTCGGGAATAGTTAGTTGGATTACTAATGTACCTAATTTATTCCTTTTATTTTTTTTTATTTTTTGATTTTCCACTTAGTGAATCTACTGTAAGTTAAAGTCTGTATTTAATATATTTTCCCAGGTTTTTTATTATAGGCCAGTTTATCGAAGATGGAAATCCTTAAAGATTTTATTTATTGAAATTTTAAACAATATATTCATGTGTTTATATTTTATTTAATTAAGTATATTTATTATATCCTGCCTTTAAATTAATATACATACTTTAAAGCAATGAAAAACTGTACTTTGTTTAGTTTGTATAACATACAGCCTGTAAGTAATTTTAGTAGAAAAATTAAAAGATTAATTTTTATATTTATGGACTTCTTTTGAATGATTTGTGTTATTGATTTAATTTTTTTACAACAAATAAATTTATTTTTCCTTAGGAAAATAGCTTTAATTTGTGTCTTTTCAAATACAGTGCAACTTGGATAAATCAAGCATCTTTACTTAAAAGGTTAGGGATAGTTGGGAAATTTCTTATTTCTTAACTATTTCTTCACACATGCTTTAAAAGGCCATTTTCTGTTAATATTTACTTTTTGATCCAATATTTGAATATCTTGAATTTTTTTTATAGTTTCTTCATCTTTGAATTATCCTAGTTGCACTGTGTTATACAGCAACACTTGATCAGAAGGGTTCTTATCAAATATGCCCTTCAATAATCCAATGAAAACTATCGTAGTCCAATTATATAGAATAGGCAGGTGAAACAGGAGCAAAAACGTTTATCATGCAACCTCAGTGACCGATTATTTTACAGTATTTTAAGTACTTTTGTTTAGGCTGCCTAGTAGTTGCACAAGAAATTTATTTGCAATGATAATTATAATACAAACTATAGTATTAAATACTATAAGACAAATTATAGTAATATATAATTATAGTATTGAGAAACCTCAGTCTAACCTCATCATAACTTTAATGTCTCAAAAAATATTTCCCTTATGAAATTATTTCTCCATTTTTCTTTGTCATGACAAAAACTCTCTATAATAACAAAATTTATAGGGTCTTCGATTATGAGATACTGTGGTTATATATCAAATTGGTAATTTTTTTTATTAAACAATGGAAATTTTTAAATATCATTCACTTGGAATTAATATAATGTATGTATACTTGAGAATGAAATATTAACTCTATTAATATAAAAATTAATTCATTTGATGTTTGATAGTGATTCATAAATTAAATACTACAACCACTGACATCTGAACTATTCTTTTTTTCCTCGAGGTTGTGTTCTTGCTATTTCCCCCTTTAAATAAAAGGTGCTTTTAAGCCACTTATTAAATCTAACTATACCTAAAAATCAAATGTCATGTTGCAGCAGCCAATAAAAACAGAAAAATGTCTAAAAGGTAAGTAAGCAGGATACTACACAACACAAACTCTCCAGAACTTTGTTTCACCTCCATATTTTATGATGAAGCAAGTTTTATTCAAGTTTTAAAAATCTATTTTAAGATACTTTCCACGTTAAATATAATTCAAACACTGATAAAAGTATTCTAAAATCTTACAAATATTCTATTTCACATGTCAAATGTTTTGTCTAAAACTTACAACTTTAAGTCTGACAATCGAAATAAATTGTAAACATTGAGTGGCATAGTTGGTTGTCATTTATTTTAAATGTTTTAAAAGGTATTGTTTTAGATCTCAGTTGCAATGAAAATAAGCGTTAAATCACTAAGTTTACCATACATGTGATTCTTCCGCCAATTGGCGGAAATCCGCCAATTTGCTTTGCAAAATTAAAGTCTGACAATTCGATTTGCAAAACTCAAATTCCACTTTCTGATTTTTCAGTTATTCTTTTTACTAAAAACTCTTGGCCGCGAAGGTTTTTTAGTAATAAATACAAAGTAAAATCAAAAAATTATTGGAAGTTATATGAAAAGCAGTTAACATTTAAGCTAAAAAATATGACGCTAGCATCTCGAATCGTAGATCTTGGGAAGTAGAAGCCAATGTACCCCCTCTACTTAAAATGAAGGAAAATATAGGTGCCATAAAATTTTTAAAAACATTTTCAGCCAATTTATTGTCAGAGTAATCACATGTATGGTTTACTTACTAGGTACAATATTGAATTTAAGTTTCATTGGTGGCTATTCTCTTTCAGAATGATAATTAACAATTGATATTAATAAACGTGCTAAATGTTTTTAAGGAAAATTTTTAAAATTAAATTATTGACAAGTTAGAAAAAATAAATATTCAAACTTTTAAAAGACCATGGAGAGGACCTGACATAATATTTGAAACGTTTGTTATAATTGTTTCTTTTGCCCATTGTTTCATAAGACGAGTTAAGTTCAGCAAGCTGGGTGAGCAAAGCAATCCAAAGGGTTCTGCGTAAGCAGTTCATTTGAGTTAGTGAGAAATATTGAGAAAGGAACAGAAGTCCCCCTAGTAAGAAAATTAATATATTATACTGTGGTTTTAATTGTAAATCAACTTTTGTCTAATATGCCAACATGTTCTTTTTCATGTTAGAAAGGAATGTTAATTTATATATTATGTAAAAACTAGTATATCGTTTTTGGATAAAAATTAACATGAACATAAAAATTTAACATTACGTAAACATGGTCACAAGAGTTCTGCGAGGGTAAAAAGGTTGGGAAACTGATCAAACGAGTAAGATGTAAAGCTGAATATCGCAATGATAATACAATTATATTTACAAACAAGTTAAATTTTTATCATACTGTTGAACCTTATAACAATCTAGGGTATCATGATACTCGTGTTTCTTTGAGTGGTTATTAATTATTCAGCAGTACCAAGATAAAAATTTATTTACTGACCACTTTTACCAATTGTACTCAACTGTGCAAAATATTTTTTCAAAACTGGAAGGAAGTGTATTTGAATTTAATCAGGTCTTGATACTGTAAACTTTAATATTAAATATATCTAAAACAAATTCCTTCATTTGGTAAAGTAAAATCGACTCCCAGGCATCGCTCCCTTGGAGGAAAAGTAACTTATTTTTCAAGACCAAGATAAATATTTCAGGTGAATAAATCGTACATTTATAAGTTTTGTAATTTCTTTAATTAGAACAAGAACAGTAGGTTGTAGGGCCATGGTCTTGGTGTTAATAAACTAGACTGGAAGATTCCTCTTTTAAGTATTCCAGACTAGTGAGCCTTCATCGTTCTATTATTATAGTTCTACGAATATCATCAGCAGGCCCCGTTTTAACCATAAAACCTAGGCCAAGGACCCCCAAAATCTTATCAGTATCATAAAACTATAGCAAAACTAAGTATATAAATAAACTGACTTTTCATATTTTTGGAATTCATTTCAATATTTTTTTCTACAATTGGTAAGTAAGAACACGAACTAAATGGTTTTATAGGACATCTTAGAAACGTTAATTTGAAACATTACGCATTTACTTATTGTGTTGTGAATTCTGTTTCCATAAAAAAAATATAACATGGGAGCTCCTTGCTGCACAGGGTGCCTTTTATATTGAAAATTTTCTAAATCAGGCCCTAATTACCAGATCTTGATATTGGATAAATTTAATAATTAAATCTGAATCTAACACAATAATCATCATCACTATAAAAGCAAGTTCTTTTATATATATCTTTCTTTCGGGGAAACATCACTTAAATTCTTGTACTTTTGTTTGCTGTCTATGTATATTTTATTAGATTTTGAAATTTACATACAACAAGTAACATATTCAAAGCATAACACAACTTAATATACCACAACATAAAAAAGTGAGGAATAAATAAATGATTATAAGTTTTTGTATCTAATCACCCCTGGTAGTACAACGATAAGATGATGTTTTTAGGGAAAGTATTTTAAGTGTTTTGTTGTATGAACTTGCAGTAGGGTATTTTAATATATTTAGTTAACTTTAAAGTAATTGTACTTTAAGAATTTTACTTCTATAACTATAAAACTATATTCAAAAACATATCTAAAGCAATGAACAGAATCAGATTCACTATGCTAGTAAAATGACTTTTTCATTCAATTCTACAAAACCTTTTGTAATTCGATAATACCCCAACGCGTTTTTATCGCTTTAACTCTATTACTTTGAATAATAATTAATAAATTAACCTTAATTTTACGTAAAAAAGTTTCTAAACATCGCATAGTAATGGACGACGATTGTTGATGGCAAAAACAGCACGATGTTCTCTTCCGTTTAATTGGTGGATTTCAATCACGTGACCCATTCGTTCTTTCGGCCCCGAAAAAAAGTCCATCCGAGCCGAGCCGAAAACCGGCTTCGGCATGCCGGGTGAATACGCCTAGCCATTGGTCCGTAGGACTCACGTGACCACAAAAAAGAGTCAACCAAATCGGCTCGTCTTCGGCTTTCGGCTTAGGGATTTTTTCTCGCGCCAAGCCATCGCCAAGACGTCGCCAGGCCGAAAATAAGTGTCGGCAAGGCAGAAAACCGGCTCCATGTAAAAGCAGCTTGATGCTGTGAAGAAAACTTACAAATATCATTTAAAAGAACAAACTATAGCTTTATTAATCAAATTTCGATTAGAATAGTCAAATTTAATTTTTTTAAATCATGTTTTTTTTGCATATCTATGTTGAAGGTAAAAAACCCAAATAAAACACATTTTTTCCAACCCTGCTCTAAATACATCTATATCATAAATAAATATTTTATTCACCAACATAATATGTTTTATCGAAAGTTAATAACTTAAAAATTAAATAACTTAACCCGAAGCTTTGATCGAGTGTCAAATGGATTCAAACATTAGTTTATGTAATGAAAGGAATGTGTTTTTAATTTTTTTTTGTAAAGTGAATTCTTGACACCCCTCCATGTAAAAGCTTTATAACTATGTCCGTGCATGGTTTGATTATACTTTTGATTGAATATATTTTTACTTGAATCTAGATTTCTTTCTGAGAAATAATGGATGTGTTAATAAACTAGAATAAACCAAGTCCCTAAGTTTATAACTAATTGCAGAGAATTCATTTGTGTATGAAAAAGAGAGGTTTGTAGATTCAGTTGTCTAACAATGAGATCTATTATTTTTTATATGTAAGAATAAGAAATAAATTTAGAAAATATTGGATTTAAGATAAGATAAATTATGAATTCAGCTTGTAAAAGGTTAATATACCTTAGTAAGAAAGTACTTATTTTTTAAATAAAAAACTTTATATACTTCTTTTTTATATTTATATGACTCTGAATCCTCATCATAATTAAAGAAATATTCAAGCTGAATTTCTTATTTTCATTTTGCAAACATTTTTTGATCAAGTTTTATACCTGTGCTATCTCAGTTACACTGCAGAAAAAGGTTGTTTTTGAATTACTATTGGGGAAAAAAATAGGACCTCAATTTTACTTAAAAGGCTAAGTAAAACAACAAAAAGCAAAGACAAGGATATTTAACCCATATTATGATAAGTTAAATATGCTTTTATTACAGTAAAGTATTTTGCAGTTTAATAAATAATTGTTCGAAATCATTTTTAGAAACATGAGTGCAATGTAGATAAAAGAAACATTTCTTTATAATCAAAAGCAAAAGATTGTTTCGTGATATACAGAACAAGTTTAAATAAATTACACAAAATTTACCACTTTGACAACCCCCTTTTGCAAAAGGAAGCAAAGAATGATCCAGCCATATTCTTTGGAAATGTGACAGGCCTGTAGCTATAAGGCCCCCCTGGCAACTGTATTTGCCCCCATGGGTGCCCATATGTTAAAACTCAAGGGGGGCCCAAGAAAAATTTTAGGTTTTCAGTCACACATTTTTTTTTGTTTCCAGGGGAGGAGGGTTTGGTTCAAAGTTATAGAAGTTTATGTTTCACTCATGTATTGTGCACGTAGTATTTTTTAACACCCTCTAATTATAGTTTTTAATCTCTTTTACACTATCTACTTGTTCACAATGTACTTAGTCGATACTTAAAAGATGGGGGGTTTGGGGGTCCTCCCCCAGAAATTTTTTGAAATTTTACATTTAAGAGTAGAGATTTAACTCATTTGGAACACTTTTGGACAACAACCTAATAGGATTGTTACCCATGATTTTCATGATATGAGTAGAATTCAGAATTCCTAGATTTTGTTACTGGGGTGGTGGATATGGCAATGTTTCAGTGTATGAAATTGTTGGAAACCATTTTCATATTGCTTTTGAATTAGCTTAAAATCATAATAAAGTATTGATATAGTAGAAAAATGTTGAATAAAAATTATTTATTATGGGTAAATGAAGATTTTATGTAAATTTTTCCGATTCCAGGGGGGCCCGGGCCCCCCTCTGCCCTTATGTATGGGCACCCATGATTGAAATTTTTCTCAAAAATTTCAATTTTTCTCAAAAATTTCATTTTTCTAGAAAATTTTCTCAAAATCTATCCACAACCAAAGCTTGGAAAACACTACTTAAAGCACTGGCAGATCCATGGGGATTACCCTCAAAAAGGCCCTCAAAAAGGAATAAGAACTGAGTGAAAATTAGGGAAGGTCGGAACTCAGGGGTGTATATAAGGGGGGAGGCTACTAAAAGTGTACCAAAACGAGTTTAAACCCTGTTTTTTATGGTCATATTTCAAACTGCTAAAATCCTACCAAAAAATATATTAAATTCTTGAAAATGCATGTCCAAAATTCTCGGATTAGGTACCAAAACGAGTTGAAAACCTGTTTTTTAGACATTATTTCCAAAGATTTTCTAAGGGTGAACCCCCAGACTCTCTCCCTTCAGTACTTGAAACTATTATTTACATTTATTTTTTATAGTAAGTTCGTGAAAATTAAAAAATCGCATTAACAAAATGTATTAAATTCCCTAAAATGTAAGTCCTGAATTCGGATTAGGTGTACCAAAATGAGTTGAAAACATGCTTTTTAGACAAATTTTCTGGGGGAGGACCCCCAGACTCCCCTGTAGGTTGAACAAATTATTCAAGACTTAGACTTTTAAGTTCGTTGAGAAGATTATATTTGATTTTGAAAATCCTCACAACCCCCACAAAAAAATTATGGATCTGTAACTGACTTAAAGGATTGTTAGCTTCCTTCATATCGGGTGTTAACCCCCTAACAATGTTGTTTTAATGTAACAATACTGTACAAAAACAAATAGGCAAAGGCAATAAATCTGTAGATCAGTGGTTCCCAAAGTGGGTTCCTCGAAAAAATTTAGGTGTTCCATGTGACAAACTTTATTTCATTAAAAAAATAAGAATGATGAAAAAAAATTAAGAATGGACAGTGCCCCCCTCTTGACATAAAAAGGGTCTCAAAATGAGTTAAAACCCTACTTTTACCAGTCAAATTTCAAAAATTTTTCTAGGGGAAAGGGGATCTTGTGTGATACTATTTGGAAAATTCCCAGCATTTGGACATTTTTTTTGTCAAAATTAAGATAAAGGTAATGGTCCAGAAAAGTCTCCCCTTAGACCCAAACACATACAGCTTCTCAAAATAAGTTAAAACTCTACTTCTACAAGTCAAATTTCAAAATTTTTGGAAATTAGAACTATGGAACTCAAATTTCAAACTGTTTTTTTTGGTACACATAAACCAAAATTTTGATATACATTTTAATGAACTTTATAAAAAAATTGTGAATAATAAAGGTTTAAATGAATGAATGTGATGGTGCATTCTCTACCTGTGATAAAATTAAGCGCGTTGACTCTATTAAATATTTGGGACTTCAATTTGATAGTAATTTAAAATGGAAGTCTCATGTAAGTTATTTGTTAAACAAATTACGGTTTATTAATTTCAAATTTTTTAAGCTTAAACGTATTATTGACCATAAATTTTTAACTTCAATATATTTTGCCTGGGTTCAATCTTTAATCAACTACGGAATAACATGTTATGCTTCAGATTACTATAATAATATAAAACCTCTTAGCCACTTGCAGAATAAAATCCTATCCCATATTAAAAATAATTCTTTATTAAATCCTATCTTGTCTGTAAGAGAACTCTACATATTTCGGTTACTGCTTTTCATTTTCAATAATAAATTTTTTTATCAATATAAAACTAGTAACTTTTCTCTTAGAAACATACAAGGAAATTATTTTATACCAAAATCTAACAAAGAAATTTTTCACAAATCACACGTGTTTCTTGGTCCCTTTTTGTTTAATAAATTAAATGAAACCCTTTAAATCACTAATAATAAATCTGAATATAAATCTGGACTACATAATTTCATAGCAGGACACAATGACATAGAAATATTATTTAAGGTAACTAAATAGAGTCAGCGCAGCTTTGTTGCCTAGGGAGAGTTTTTGGTATTGGGTACCATGGACGAGCTACGAGCTCTTTTGGTACTTCAAAACTACTATTTTCTTTTTGTATGTATGTGTTCGTTTTTTTTTTGTCTCTTCAATGTTGTGTGCGTATTATTCCATTGTTTTTTTTTCTCTCTTTTGTGTAATTTTTAATTATATTTTGTTGAAATAAATCCTTGAATCCTTAGTTTAAAAACAATAAAAATAATGCTCTTAAAAAATACAAAAAGGGGTCTGGGGGCCCTCCCCCAGAAACATTTTGAAAATTTGACCATGTTTTTTAGGCTAAGCAGAAAAGCGATTCGATAGAGCGGATTTGTTAGGTGGTACTAGTTGTCCCAGCTGCAATATTTGGCAGTTGGTTTCAGGCCTGGAGTCTTTGTATGGTCATGCACAGCGTTAGAAATTGGTAAGAAATTACGCTGGTTCTGCAGACCAGAACCAATCTTACTGGTCCACAAACAAAATGATTGGTCCGCCAAATTAAAAAGGACAAGTTTCTATTTTTAACCCCTTCTTGGGTTGCTGTCACATATCATACGTCCAACGCAAAGTAGCCCAATTTTGTAACAGTCCAACCTCGTGCAAAGGGCTAAAAGTTCGCTACGCAACTGTTTATATGAGTTACTTCATTGCCATAGTTTCCTCAGTATATATTCTCGGCTAATTTCCCATTCTATATCAAAAGCAAAGAATGTAAAGAGAGGAACGAACTGGTCTGGAGAATTGCATGTCATTAAATTGTCACCGAGTTTCCATTGAAAGTTCTCACATCTGTTTCACCCCTCTCTTGCCCCCTCTGTGTGTGAAATTTAACAAACCCTCCTAGCTGTTCGTTGAACTTATGTTGAGAGATGTCCTGGATCCTCATCAATGATCCTGTATGATAAGGTCAACAGTAAAAGAAGTTTGGAGGGCAAGGGCGATGTTTTAATGCAGATATTTAATCAGGCGTATAGCAGGAAAAAATAGGGCTAAAACTGCAGAGTGGGATATTTTTTCTCCACTGGTCTGACGGATCAGTTATTTTCTGATTTTAGTCTTATGAGCCATTTTTCAGTGGTCCAGTGGAATTTCGAATGCTGGTCATGCAAGCTCCAAATGCAGATGCATATATGAACTGAACACTCCATTAAACCTCAGCCCACAATATTTTGGTCACCCTCCTTTTCTCTTCCGATGTAACTTCCTCGGCCAAATGTTGTGTTTCACTGTGTCTATGCGGCGCCAAGTCTTTGGCGCAGAGCTCACACAAGAATGGTTGCTTCCTAGAGAGAGTCAACAGATGTCCTTTGCGACCTGTGTAGTAAGGGCACTCACAAAAGCGGAACTTCCGATCTTGGGCTTTACGTGGCAATCCCCTTGCCTCGTCAGGTGTTCCCTTTCGTGGTCAACTTCATGATGTCCTTCCGAGAGAATCTCTTCCCACATTTGTCGCAGGCTTAGGGTTGCTCTCTCGTGTGGACAAGGAGATGCCTTTTTAGTTTAAATTTAAGAGTGAAGGCCTTGTCGCAGAGCTGGCAGTGGTATGGTCGTTCCCCAGAGTGAGTCAACAGGTGTTGCTCCATGAGTCCTTTGTGATCTGTGGAGTAAGGGCACCCTGTACAGCGGAACTTCCGATCTCGGGCTTTATGTGGCCCTCCCCTTGCCTCGACAGGTGGCATACCCCTTTCGAGGTCACCACACGAGGCCGTCTTTTTAGTTTGATTTTAAGAGTGGAGGCCTTTTTGTATTGATATGGTCGCTCCCTAGAGTGAGTCCTCATGTGTTGTTGCAAGGTGGGCTTCTGAGAGAATCCTTTTCCGCAAGTGTCGCAGACGTAGGGTCGCTCTCCCGTGTGAATAAGGAGGTGCCTTTTAAGAGCACTTTTCTGCGGAAAGCCCCAGTCGCAGAGCCCGCACCGGTGCGGTCGCTCCCCGGTGTGAATCAACAGGTGGTCGTCCAGGTGTCCTCTGTTATTTGTGGAGTAAGGGCACTCTGTACAGCGGAACTTGTGGTGGATCTTCTTGTGTCCTTCCAAAGCAGAGAGGGAGGGGAAGCGTTCGCTGCAGACGTCACAATCAAAGGCTGCAAGAGAACGAAAATGATGCGAGACAAAATAATAAACGCTGTGTGTGTTCTTGTACTAAAAAACCAAAACAATTTGATGAGTCAATCACAGGCATGAACCTTTTTTAATTACATGTTTAAAAGTAATTGGTAAGAGCAGGGGTTGGCAACCTGCGGCTCGCGAGCCGCATGTGTCTCTTTTGATGTAAAGTTGCAGCTCTAACAGTTTTTGTAGCCACAAAATAATTTATTATCAAAACCCTTAAAATATCTCAGAAAATATATTTTAAGTACCTAATCAAATTAATGTGACTCACAAGGATTGTTGTAACCCAAAGTTTTCAAGATGAGTCAAAACACTATTTTTAATGGTAAAAATTACTAACAATTTCTGGGGGAGAAGCCCCAAACTCAAAATTTTGGATTATAATATCCTGATCTGTTCTGCCGTTTTTCCTTGAAAATTCTGTAATTTTTATGAGGAGTGTGATCCCCTCATTTGGTCTAATATAGATGTTCCAAAAAATGAATTAAACACTTCTTTTAGGGGCAAATTTCCAAAATTTTTCTGAAGTAGGACCCCCTACCCCCTTGAAATTTTGCTGTCTGTTATAACTTTACTATTTTCCCTTGAAAATTCTACCCCTACTAAATTCTAATAATAGGCAGTGCTCTTAGGGTGTATCCAAAAAGGCCTAAAAATGAACTAAAACTCTATACAGAATAAACTGACTGTTTTATTGGCATATTATTTATGCATATTATTACGTAAGCATCACTCATATTCCCTCTCCCCCTTGTCAGGAAAAATAAGCAAAGAGCAAACCCCCTTCCCTCCTTAGGGGCCATTCATTAATTACGTAAGGATGATTTTGGCAATTTTTGACCCCCCCTACCCCCATGTAAGGGTACGTAAGATTTTTCAAACCCCTCCCCCCTATTCTTATGTAAGATTCCATTTCGTTTTTTCAAAATAATAAAATGTTAGCGCACGAAATGATTAACAAAAAAAGTTGAAACCAAAACTAATAAAGATTTCTCACTCTTTTTGCTTTTGTTTTGACAACTGGAAGATGGATTCAACAGTTTCATTTTTAATTGGTATTTGTTTACATTAACTTGGAAAATCTTACGTAAGAATTGGTTTGACCCCCCAAGTAAGGGTATGTAGAGATTTTTCCAACCCCCCCTCCCCCTCGGGACCCTTACGTAATTAATGAATGGCCCTTAGGGAACGTACCCATACCACATGACCCATTTTTTACCATTTTTGACCCCCCTCCCCCCCTGGTTACCATCCGTAGTATATGCCAAGACCCCCCCTCCCCTTCTAGTTTTCACGTAGTAATTTATAAATACGGTTTGCCATTATTTTTTGCTAACAGAAAGTTTTAAAAAATTAATTTTGCTTAATTTGTCTAATTTTAATAATTTATTTGGCTTAATTAGTATTAATTTGGCAAATTTCAATAATTAATTTGGCTTAATTTTGTCGTATTGACTAGAAGAAATTGACTATGTGACGAAACCCTAAGCCCCCCTCCCCCCTGTGACCGAGCGTGGTATTTTGAAGACCCCCTCCCTCCCCTGAATGGGTCACGTAGTATGGGTACGTTCCCTTAGGTGCTAAAGTAATATTTGAACAGCCCCAAAACATAGATTGAAGATTAGAAAATAAGATGTAGGTAATGAGGAAGTTGCATGATTTTTTTTTATTTTTTTAATCGATTCCTCTTGCAAAAATAAGCAACTACCCAAAATTTGAGGCCGATCGAGAAATTTTTTGACTGTCAAAAAAATTAACAAAAATACCCTTTTTAAAAGCGCCCGAAAACGCCAAGAGTTTGGATGTGACGTCATCTTATACTAAACATTGTTGAAAAGCAATGGAGTTGATGGTACTATTGTTGACGTCATCTTATAGTTTAAACAATAAACGTTTTCAGTCACGTGTTTTTTTCTCGACTTTTAAATTAAAATATTTAATTACCTGTACATTTTTTTGAAAAACTGACTAGATATTTCATTTTACTATACAAAAAACCATACGGAACACTTGTTTGTTTTTGAAAATCTGACACATGCAACTTCCTTATTAAAGTAAAAGATCAACCATAGTGTGAACTAGAAAAATGCCTGTTTCATAGTTACCAGTTTTATCTTCATTGAGAGTTTCATCTTTGCACTTGAGGGGAAGAATAGACAAGTGAGTTTTCTCGTGACTCCGCAGGTTGCTTCTCTGAGCGAATCGATTTCCGCAGGTGTTACAGACATATGGACGCTCTCCCGTGTGGCAACGGAGGTGCCGCGTGAGTGAATTTTTACGAGTGAAGGTCTTGTCGCAAAACTTGCACTGGTGCGGTCGCTCCCCAGAGTGAGTCAACAGGTGTTCATCCAGGTGCCCTGTGTTGTCCGTGGAGTAAGTGCACTCTGAACAGCGGAACTTCTTTTTGGGCTCCGTGTGGCTATTTTTGTGTCCTTCCAAAGCAGAGAGGGAGGGGAAACGGTCGCTGTACACTTCACAATCGACGGCTGCAAGAGAGTGAAAATGATGTGAGAGACCAGAGAATATAAACACTGTGTGTTCTTGTACTAAAAAACCAGGGGTCTGTCCAGACTTTATGTGAAGGGTCCGGTTTTTGTAAAAATTGTGAAAATCTACTTCTAATTTTGTGAATTTTAGTTAGTGTTAAAGTAGTTCTTTTCAGCCAGGAGCCTGTTTTTGTGAAAATAAGCTTACAAATTTGGAGAATTGTGAAAAATAGTGTCTATTTAAAGGCCAGATACTTTGTGAAGGGTCCGTTTTTAAGGAAGAATACTTTGTGAAGGGTCCGTTTTCGCAATGAAACATTTTGTGAGGGGTCCGAAAATGGACTCAAATTTCTTCTAAACAGACCCCTGAAAACCAAAATAATTTTACATACAGGCAAAAAGGCTTGAACCGTTTTTAATTATATGTGTAAAAGTAATTGGTTAGAGCCAGGGCCTCCAAGAGCCAAGCCAGGTTCCGGGACAGAGTTGAGAAGTGTCCCCTCAGTGACATATACTCATTCCGAGAGCGGGATGGGCCGATACGGCGCCGGCCCGTTTTGGAGCGACACAAAAATGTGTTTTTCTAATATTTAGAAGGATTATGAAAGAGTTCTATTTACTACCATTTTATTTCTGGCGCTGAAACGGCCAGCAGCTAATCATCTCCTTGATCAAACAGCTGCGCTGAAAGGTAGTAGACGTTTTAAGAGTGGGGCAAAACTTTTCTGAAGTACCTACACTTTATACAAGGGCTCAATGTAATTTTTTGAAAAATGTCTGTTTCATAGTTACCACTTTTATCTTCATTGAGAGTTTCATCTTTGCACTTGAGGGGAAGAATAGACGAGTGAGTTTTCTTGTGACGGCGCAGGTTGCCATTTCGAGGGAATCCCTTTCCGCATTTGTTACAGACGAATGGACGCTCTCCCGTGTGGACAGCGAGGTGCTGCTTGAGTGAAGTTTTACGAGCAAAGGTCTTGTCGCAAAACTTGCACTGGTGCGGTCGCTCCCCTGAGTGAGTCAACAGGTGTTCATCCAAGTGTCCTGTGTTATCTGTGGAGTAAGGACACTCCATACAGCGGAACTTTTTTTTGGGCTCTGTGTGGCTTTTCTTGTGTTCTTCCAAAGCAGAGAGGGAGGGGAAACAGTCGCTGCAGACGTCACAATCGAAGGCTGCAAGAGAGTGAAAATGATGTGAGACAAGAGAATATAAATGCTGTGTTATTGTGTACTGAGAAACCAAAACAATTTTTACATGAGTTAATAAGTCAAAATCACAGGCATGAAGGCTTGAGCCTTTTTAATTACAAGTGTAAAAGTATTGGGTTGTCCCATAAGTTCTGTTACTTTTTACAAAGTTTTGTCTTTGAAAATTTTTTATGAAAAACTGGTAATAGGTGGAGATTTCAAACAAAGGGGATTTTGATATATGTATGTTTATGAACATAATGTGTGATTTCGGTAGTTCTCGTGACATAAGTTCTTTTCAAAATGGCAATTTGAAAAAAAGACAAAAAAACGACGAATTTCGCGTAATTTTTTTCTTTTGTATAAAAAACTAGGAAGAACACATAATTCACGGCTAAAATAAGTTTTACTGTATACTTGAAATGTTATGATTAAGATGTCATTGTTTCAAGATGATTCAATAAATTTAAGGTAGGAAATTTTGACTTTAAAACTTCATATATTGGTAATTTCACATGTTTTTTAAAGCACACCTATTGTTTTTCTAAGCAG
The DNA here is from genome assembly GCA_024610705.1 of Tetragnatha versicolor. NCBI lineage: Eukaryota > Metazoa > Arthropoda > Arachnida > Araneae > Tetragnathidae > Tetragnatha > Tetragnatha versicolor. Next base: position 21,228 of record JANDEH010000003.1, read on the forward strand.
CTGGTATGAAGCAAATTAAAGACAGATGTTTTTTGAACCATAATGCTTGTTTCAACGGTTTAAACATTGAAAGCCTCTTTTCATAATATAGTTGAATTGATTTATTTCTGAATTCCAACGAGTTGTTTTTATTGTAGTGTTTTCGTATGAAAATCGTATTTAGCCATGAATTATGCTTTCTTCCTAGTTTTTTAAAGAAAAGAAAAAATCACGCGAAAATCGTCGTTTGCGGTCTTTTTTTAAAACCGCCATTTTGAAAAGAAATAATCCCACGAGAACTACCAAAATCACACATTATGTTCATAAATACACATATATAAAAATCGCCTTTGTTTGAAATCTCCACCCATTGCCAGTTTTTCATAAAAAATTTTCAAACAGGAAGCTTTGTAAAAAGTAACAGAACTTATAAGACAACCCAATAATTGGTTAGAGTCAGGGCCACCTAGAGCCAAGCTGGGCCCTGGGACATAGTCCAGAAGCAGGCCCCCCTGTGACATATACTCTTTTCGAGAGTGGGGCAAAAATTTTTCTGAAGTACCTCCACCCACACATAGGTTTAATGTAGTTTTTAGAATATTTCAAGGCAAGATTTGAATTTTGATGAACTTAAAAGTTTTGTTTTCTTGATAACACAATGAGTCATCAATGGTTCATCTAGAAGAAAAATGGGTCCTTTCCGCGAACCTTTCACAAAATTCTACACTTGAAAAAAAAGACCCCTCACAAAATTCTACTCTTAAAAAATAGGAACCTTCACAAAATTCCAATTCCTAAAAATAGACTTAACTTTGGACCAGATTACTTTGAAACCCGCCACTTGAGTAAGTTGGAAACCCCTGGTCTAACTCTTTGAGTGACTCTGAGTATGCTCTCCACCAGAGTGTAGTACAAAGTTTATTTACTCCGATCACATTCTCCCAAAGAAATTTAGAGATGGCATCTCAAGTGTATAGACATGTGTATCCAAACTTTTAACCATGTTTTTGTCCTTTATATTGGTTTTACTTGATACAGAATAAACCCACTGTTTCATCGTTAAAGGAACAGCAAAGGTCAATTCAATTCATTTAATAGTAAGGCTTTGGATTAAATGTCATTAAGTTGAAAAATTGATAGAGGACAAAAAAATATTAATTTCTAAACCAAATTGGTCCTTGGTGAGGGGAAAATGATGTAGTTAACTATAGAAACAGGACAACCATAGTGTGTTCTAGAAAAATGCATGTTTCATAGTTACCAATTTTATCTTTATCTAGAGTTTCATCTTTGCACACAAGAGGAAGAATAGACGAGTGAGTTTTTTCATGACAGCGGAGGTGAATCTTGAGTGAATTTTTACCAGAGAAGGTCTTGTCGCAAAGCTCGCACTGGAATGGTTGCTCCCCAGAGTGAGTTAACAGGTGTTGATCCAGGTATTCTTTGAAATCCGTGGAGTAAGGGCACTCTGTACAGCGAAACTTTCGATCCGGGTCCAAATGGTTCTTCTTGTGTCCTTCCAAAGCAGAGAGGGAGGGGAAACGGTCGCTGCAGATCTCACAATCGAAGGCTGCAAGAGAGTTAAAATGATGTGAGACAAGAGAATATAAATGATGTGTTCTTGTACTAAAAAAAAAAATTTACTTGAGTTGATGAGTCACTCACGGGCATGCAGGCTTGAACCTTTTTTAATTATATGTGTAAAAGTAATTGGTTAGAGCCAGGGCTGTGGAGAGCCAAGCTGGACCCCGGGGATAAAGTTAAGAAGCGGGGCCCCAGTGACATATACTAATTTTGCTAACCTAAAAATTTACTTAGATAAAAAGGAGCCAGATTACTTTGCGACCCGCCACTCGAGTTGTGATTTCGATTGTGGTCTTTGAGTACTTAGAAGTTGGAAACTTCTGGTCAAACTCTTTGAGTGGCGAGTTTGCTCGTCACCAGTGTACAATGTTTATTTACTCAGATCAAATTCTCCCAAAGAAATTTAGAGATTTCATCTCAAGTGTATAGAGAGGTGTATCAAGAGTTTTATAACCCTGTTCTCTTGTTCTTTATATGTATTAGTTTTACTTGATACAGAATAAACCAACTGTTTCATCGTCAAAGGAACAGCAAAGGTCATTTCAATTCATTTTATAGTAAGGCTTTGGATTAAATGCCTTCAAGTTGAAAAATTGATAGAGGACAAAAAATATTAATTTCTAAATTGAATCGGTCCTTGGTGAGTTGAATATGATGTAGTTTTATGGTAACAGAGAAGGACAACCATAGTGTGACCTAGAAAAATGCATGTTTCATAGTTACCAATTTTATCTTTATCTTGAGTTTCATCTTGACACTTGAGGGGAAGAATAGACGAGTGAGTTTTCTCGTGACGGCGCAGGTTGCTTTTCTGAGTGAATCCCTTTCCGCAGGTGTCACAGACGAATGGACGCTCTCCAGTGTGACAACGGAGGTGCTTCTTGAGAGTGGACACGCTAGAAAAAAACTTGTTGCATTGCTCGCATGGGAAAAGTGTTTTCTCTGGAGGTGGTCTCTGGGATTCCATTTGGGATACATACAGGGGTTCTCTTGCACACACCTAAAGAAAAAGATCATCACTAAAGAAACCATCACCTAACTTAATATTGAAGTTCTTTTCAATAACACACACACATAAAAACCATAACTTGAATTTTAAGTCCTTAATGTAGAAGGAAATGCCAAGTACAGGATAGAACATGAAATTTGCATTGTGTGAACTAAAATTTGGTACAAATAGCTGCAAATTAGTCAGCTGATCAGTCTCATAAAATATCTAGGGCAGAATTCCCTTCACAAAACTTTTAAAAACTTTCCCCAGTACGGAAGAGTGGCACCCATGTACATATTACCAATATGATGAACTATCAGGCCCGTGCTGGGTACCTTCAGAGGGCGGTGGACAAAGGGTGAAAGGGCGCCGCCGCTGTAATATTTATTAGTTAACCTAAAAAATTAATTTTCTACTGTGGCGTCTATAGAAATCTATTTCGGGAGGAGCCCAAATATCGTCTAAAAAATGTAGATATTGTGCAGAAAGCCCAAAAGTATATTTTTGCTAGGAGAGAAGCCCCCCAAGTTTTTTTAAGCCCCGCATGCACATTTTATAGATAAAATAATGTAACTTTTCAATACATATTTGAATCTTGATATAACTTGAGTATAAGATGTGATAATTGATGCAAGATCTGAGAAAAAGCAGACTGATAAAATTGAAGTTGCATCTTTTTACAGTGGAATGTCCAATAGCGCGACTGTGCTAGCTGGATGAACAGAAGAAATCAAAGCTCTTAAAAATAAAAGTAGTTTATTTTTACTACTGAAATAATAAGTTAAAATAGAAGCATAAAGATCGACAAGCATCCGATCGAATCTGATAGAGCGAGCGATTGAGATAGTGAGTCTGATCGAAAGGCAAGCGTCTGAAAGTGAGAGAGCAATTGATAGATCGAGTCTAGGAGCTAAACTAAACTTTTTGTTGGTGGGACACCTGGCGCCGTAGGCGCCTTATTCCCATTCCATGGATATGTAGTTCGCTGCGCATATGTATTAGAGTGCATAGTTAGTCATAGTCTTTTTTCTCTAATCTCTGGTGGTAAGTTCATGGCCGTATGAGTCTAGGAGCATCCCGGTGCCCACTTTTATACAGGCGAAAACCGCCGATGCCACTACGCAGAAACTAAAACTCGCGTAAGCTAGAAGGGGAAAAGTAAAGGCCTGGCACCGGGATGATCTGTGCTCAAGTCTCGGTCGCATATCAGCTACGAGCAGGGGTGGCAGACAAAAATACATCTGATTTATCTAACAAGTGCCCCCCTCTGCCGCACCTGTGAATACAGCACATAATAATAAATGAAACCTAAAACAATTAATAAATCTAATAATAATACACTAATAGAACATGTTAGCACTAATGTAAAATAATCACTAAATGCAAAAATTCATACATGGATACACTGATTAGACAAAAATTGACTGCTTACGAAAACCTGAAAAGAAAATCAATTATTCAAAAATACACTATCATTAAAGTTTTGAAGTTGAATTTTAGTTTGTGGTTTCGTAAACACATCTGAAAAATTGTTCTTGCTTCGAACATGTCTCAAAATAAAAATGTCCTTGGCTAACAAGTCTCTTACAAAAATGAAATCGAACGTCTATATGTTTAGTTCGAGAGTTCTCGACAGGAGACTTAGAAAAAGCGATTGCCGCTTCATTGTCCGAGAATAAAGTACACTTAAAGTCAGTAGTATGAAAAATGTTCATCTCACCACATTCCATAATAACGTTTCTGAGCCACAAAAGTTCTTTACACGAGTCCGTTATGCTTAGAAATTCCGATTCCATAGATGAAAGTGTGACACATCGCTGTTTAGCAGTTCGCCAAACAACAGGTGATTTGTCAACAAAAACAATGAATCCCCCGATCGATTGTCGATCATCTTTACATGTTGCATAATCCGCATCACAGTAGGCATTTATATCCAGAGATTCAGTGTGGGTGAGATCGAGCTTTAGGTCTTTAGTAGCAAAGACGTATCCTAAAAGCTTTAAAAGTCCAGTCCAATGAAAAATTCCAGGATCACTTTGAAATTGAGAGAATAGGTTGACGGCGAATGAAATGTCCGGTCGCGTGCGAGCAGCTAAAAACGCTAAGCATCCAATTAGACTCCGATATGGATACTCCGACATCTCTTTAATTTCAGATTCAGTAGACGGGCGTTGTGACTTGGAATAAACAATTCCCTTGGCAATAGGCAGACTTGTAATGGGAGGGTTGAATTTAGAAAAAACGCTGATAAATTTCTTCTATGTACTGAGTTTGATCAATACACACCTTTCCATTAATTTCTGTAAATTGCACACCAAGGAGTGTTTTGGTTCTTCCTAATATCTTGAGGTCAAATCTTCTTTCTAGGGTTTTGATCGCCTTTAGAACACAGGATTCCGTCTTGCCCAAAATAATAATATCGTCAACATATAAAAGTAACACAACATCAGGTTTATGAAAAACACCGTTTGCCCATTTCAGTTTTCTAAATTTAAGTTCTTCTAAAACACTTGATAGTTCATAAAACCATTCTCTTCCACTCTGTTTTAAGCCGTAAATAGCTTTATGAAGGAGACAAACATGATTGGGTTGGTTTTGATCTTCATAACCTTTGGGCTGTCTCATTAAAACCTTTTCTTTCAGTTTTGCGTACAAATAAGCACAGGTTATATCGATCTGGGTATGGCTCCAACGATAAAAACTAACTAATATAGTGAAAAACAGTCGAATTAATGAAAAATTGATAACTGGAGAGAATACTTCATCGTAATTAACTCCTTTTAGTTGACTAAAACCTTTTGCGACTAAACGAGCTTTAAATTTAACTACATTACCAGTTTCGTCTTTCTTATTTGTGTAGACCCACCGGCAGCCAATGACTTTAGCTTTTTCAGGTCTCGGGACTAGGCTCCAAACTTTTCTTTTCTTCATAGTACAGATTTCCTCGTCCATTGCGTCCTTCCACGCTTTGACGTCGTGAGAGTTCATGGCTTCCTGATAGAAACGAGGAATCTGTGGCTGTGCTAGTCATGCTTGATTAGCTTCAGATTGGGTTTCCCGTCCGGTCTTGACTACGCCAGAGTATTTGCATTTGCCTGAGAAATTAAAAAGTTCAGGTTTAAACTCCAAGTCATGCTTTCGGCAAAAAGCTTTGATACCTTTTCGTGATCTGAAACTAGCTTTATGGCCGGGGAAACTGTAATGAATGTCTATTCGTTTTCCGCCTTTTCGTGGAATAGCTTTTCTAATCCAGTTTAATTCTGAAGTTTCGATGTTTCCATCGTCAGTTTTCTCTTCATCAGGGTTGTCCTCTTTATTTTCATCATCTACATTGTCTTCTTTATCAGTCTGCTTTTTCTCAGATCTTGCATCATTTGGTTATGGGCCGCAATATGCCCAGTAGCCGTCATTAGCTGAATCAGAACTTTGGAGGGAAGATTGAAGTTTTATTGAGAAGGATCTTCAAGTAGGGGGGCATGATGGAACCCCAATTCGAAAGAATTTCTGCTCTGAGGATGGACAACTATCCGACTTGGAAGCAAGACCTCACTGCCATATTAATGGACAGAGACTGTTGGGATATCATACAAGGAACTGAAACCCATCCAGCAGAAACTGCCAATGAGAAGGAAAAACGAAATTTCAAGACTCGCAAAAATCGAGCATTTTCGACGATCTACTTGAATATTTCTCAAGATCTGAAGCCCTTGATTGCCAGTACAACCGATGGAAAGGAAGCTTGGGATATTTTGAGCAAGCACTTCCAACCCGATAGTAGAGCCAGACTGATCGGCCTACTGGACTCTTTCTTTTCCTGTAGAATTGAGGAAGGAGAGATGATCGGACTTTTTGCTGCAAGACTTAGGAAGATTATTCTTGATCTCCAAGATTGTGATGAGAAGATAGCCGAAAAGTATAAAGCTTTTCAACTTATAAGATTTCTGCCAAGTGAATTCCAGTCGATCGTTCAATCGATCTACCGATGGGAGAACTCTAAATTCACTTTTGATCATGTTTTGAAAGAACTTATCGCCGAAGAGTCGCGACTGCTCCAATGTAATCGTGACAGCGATCTTGTCACAATGAACAGCTCAGTTCGGAACCAAGCAAGTTTTTCAAAAGAAAATCCTGTCAAGTGCCGTAATTGTAGAAAGATTGGACACTTAACGGAAGATTGCACTTTGAAAAAGAAAGGTTCAAGGAAAACTCGATCACGAGCTGATTCAACACATATCGCTGAAGCCTGCATTAGTGAAAGGGGTACGAATCCTAATTGCTGGATATTCGACAGTGCAGCTACATCTCACTTTTGCGGAAATCGTGAACTATTTGAAACTTTCAAATCCATCAAGAACAAAGAAATTTCCTTAGCAAGTAAAGCAACATGCCCTACTGAAGGAATTGGAACTATCAGACTGAAATTTGGATCTTATACTATGCGATTGGATGATGTGATCTTCTCCTCCCAAATCAGGCATAATTTGATATCTGGACCGAAGTTGGACAAAGAAGGATGCAGATTCATCGGAGAAAATGAAACCATCAAAATCTTCGACAATAAAGATGTGAAGATAGTAACTGCGAAGTTACAGAATGGACTCTACCGATGTTATCCGAAGCCTATCAGAAGTAAAATGCCTTCAAAAGAAACTACGCTCCAGACTACTACAACGAAGGGAGATGCTGAAGAATGGCATGAGAAGATGGGACATATAAATATTCAGTACATTGCAGATTCAGTTGATCAAGTTAGAGGATTACCAAAACTGAAGATACAGAAGTTAGACTGTGAACCCTGCCATCTAGCGAAGACCAAAAGAAGATCGTTCAAGTCGACTGGGAAAATCAAGTCTACCAAACCCCTTCAGCTGATCCATACTGATATCTGTGGTCCATTTAAGACGCAAACCCAACAAGGATACAAGTACTTCATAACTTTTATTGATGACATGTCAAGAAAAGTAGTTTGTTTTCTTTTAAAGAGAAAGGATGAAGCTGCTGAAGCATTCCAGAAATTCCAGGCACGAGCTGAAAGATTTACCGGAAACAAGATAGTTGCTGTAAGATGTGACAACGGCGGTGAATTTCGTGGACTGGACTTCGCCAAGAAACTGGAAAAGACTGGTATAAAAATAGAATATACCAATAGCTATTCACCTGAAATGAACGGAGTTGCGGAAAGGTTCAACTACACTGCTACAGACGGTATTAAAGCCTTGTTAAAAAGTAGCAACTTAACAGACTCATTCTGGGGAGAAGCTTTGCTGACTTTCACTTACTGTTGGAATCGTGTGATTCACAAGAATCTAAAGACGACGCCCTTTGAACTGTTTGGAGGATACAAGCCATCCGTATCTCACTTGAAGCCGTTTGGATCACTTGCCTATGTTGGTGTTCCAAAGCAACAAAGATCGAAGCTTGAAATGCGTGCCAAAAGAGGTATCATGGTCGGATACGCGATGAAAACCAAAGGCTATAGAATCTATCTACCTGCGGAGAAAAAGATCATAGAAACCATCAACGTTTCGTTTGGAGATGGAATGTTTTACGATCGCACCAGAAGTGAAAATGTCAGAAGCAGCGGAATCGATCTGGACCCTACTTTTAGTGATCCACCTGCAAGATCTACGCGATCACGAAAATTTAAGAAAGAATCAGAATCCAAGAAATCTAATCGGAGTCAAAGCCCTATTAGAAGCAAGTATATGAGTTTCTGCTATGATGAATCAAGTTCGGAGTCAGACGAAGAACCTTTAAGAAAAGATCCCATCACAGAAGTTACAGAATCCGAAGATTCACATGAAGACTCTGAAACTGCTGACAATACTCAGACGTCCGATGAGGATAATGATAACGAAGATGACGATCAGGATAATAATGATGATGATGATCTGGATGATGACGAAGATATATCAGATGATAAAGAAGACAATGTAGATGATGAAAATAAAGAGGACAACCCTGATGAAGAGAAAACTGACGATGGAAACATCGAAACTTCAGAATTAAACTGGATTAGAAAAAGCTATTCCACGAAAAGGCGGAAAACGAATAGACATTCATTACAGTTTAATTCTGAAGTTTCGATGTTTCCATCGTCAGTTTTCTCTTCATCAGGGTTGTCCTCTTTATTTTCATCATCTACATTGTCTTCTTTATCATCTGATATATCTTCGTCATCATCCAGATCATCATCATCATTATTATCCTGATCGTCATCTTCGTTATCATTATCCTCATCGGACGTCTGAGTATTGTCAGCAGTTTCAGAGTCTTCATGTGAATCTTCGGATTCTGTAACTTCTGTGATGGGATCTTTTCTTAAAGGTTCTTCGTCTGACTCCGAACTTGATTCATCATAGCAGAAACTCATATACTTGCTTCTAATAGGGCTTTGACTCCGATTAGATTTCTTGGATTCTGATTCTTTCTTAAATTTTCGTGATCGCGTAGATCTTGCAGGTGGATCACTAAAAGTAGGGTCCAGATCGATTCCGCTGCTTCTGACATTTTCACTTCTGGTGCGATCGTAAAACATTCCATCTCCAAACGAAACGTTGATGGTTTCTATGATCTTTTTCTCCGCAGGTAGATAGATTCTATAGCCTTTGGTTTTCATCGCGTATCCGACCATGATACCTCTTTTGGCACGCATTTCAAGCTTCGATCTTTGTTGCTTTGGAACACCAACATAGGCAAGTGATCCAAACGGCTTCAAGTGAGATACGGATGGCTTGTATCCTCCAAACAGTTCAAAGGGCGTCGTCTTTAGATTCTTGTGAATCACACGATTCCAACAGTAAGTGAAAGTCAGCAAAGCTTCTCCCCAGAATGAGTCTGTTAAGTTGCTACTTTTTACAGTGGAATGTCCAATAGCGCGACTGTGCTAGCTGGATGAACAGAAGAAATCAAAGCTCTTAAAAATAAAAGTAGTTTATTTTTACTACTGAAATAATAAGTTAAAATAGAAGCATAAAGATCGACAAGCATCCGATCGAATCTGATAGAGCGAGCGATTGAGATAGTGAGTCTGATCGAAAGGCAAGCGTCTGAAAGTGAGAGAGCAATTGATAGATCGAGTCTAGGAGCATCCCGGTGCCCACTTTTATACAGGCGAAAACCGCCGATGCCACTACGCAGAAACTAAAACTCGCGTAAGCTAGAAGGGGAAAAGTAAAGGCCTGGCACCGGGATGATCTGTGCTCAAGTCTCGGTCGCATATCAGCTACGAGCAGGGGTGGCAGACAAAAATACATCTGATTTATCTAACAATAATAATAGCAGCTTAAAATACGAAAGGGGGGTCTGGGGGTTCTCCCCCAGAAAATTTTGGAAATTTGAGCTTAAAAACAGGGTTTTAACACGATTTAGTTACAACTACAGTTCAAATGTCGGGGAGGGCCGGGGCCCCCTTTATCCACTTTATATACACCCCTGATTTTAGTTCAGACTTTATTGGTGACGTTTTACTAATAACTTTTCTCAATAGAAAAAAAATTTCAAAGCAATACTGCGAGTTGAGGTATTTTGATTGTTTTTTATTTAAAATTTTTTTACATTAGATTTTAATTGAGGTTATTGTAATGCAGGGAAATAACATTAAATACCTCTATAATTAATGCAAAAATTATAGATGATTTCGATTTTTTAGTTCTTTCAAAGGTATAAAATTTTTGACCAAAGGTGGCCAGTGTCAAGGAATTAATTACCTGTTGAATTAAAAGCATCCTAAAAATTAAACGTCCCACCCTAGCGATTTCAATGTGTTTCGATCACTAAAGACATCACTAAACGATCAGCGATCACTAAAGATGTAAAAAATCACTGTTGTACCCTAGAAATTTTCTGGTGCGTGCATGATGAGGAGCATCTGAAAAATACCACCCCGCCCTCACAAAAATGTAGGTGTTAAACATAGGGCGCCATGAAAAATCACCGCAGTACCCATGGTGTGATACACATTGTCGGTCCTTAAATTAAAGTAGAAGTGATATTTTTTTTGTGTCGGCTCATATTGACCCGAACACTACGTGCGTGGTGTAAGTGCGAACAGAACAGCAGGGTTAAAATTAATAATCACCATGATATAATCTTAAGTTAGGGGTGTATACATAGTAAAGAAGTACAGAGGGATATGGGACTAGAATTTAAAATATTCCCTTTTCTTTACTATTTCAGCTGAAACGGTATAAAAAGGGGGCGCCCATGTAATATTATCTAGGCCCCTTCACCCATAATAACTTTTTAAAGCTAAAGAAAGAGGCCATTCCGGCGCCCTCAGTGTATCAAATAATTATTTTCACAAAAATTTACCGGGTTTCCTTTTTTTCTATGTAGCCTTAATTTAGGGCGCTTTTGATTCGTAACTTGAGAAACAGTGTAAAAGATTCCCTTTTCTTTGCAATTTCAATGATACCGTTTAACAAGGGGCGCCCATATAACTTGTTGTGGCGTCTGCAGACTAAAAGGGCACCCTTAGATAAGGCTACATCGAAAAAAAAGGCGCCCTGGTAAAGTTTTGTAAAACCCCAGGACAGGGAGGAAATGACGAAGACGCTGGTTAGAGTGTTTTACGAAGCGGGTAATACAAAATTAGGATACAGTAAGGGCGCCAGAATGAGAAGGCTTTTTTTAACTTTAGAAAATTGTTAAGAGTGAAGGGGCACCAGATCAGGTTACAAGGGCGCCCCTTGGGACGGATTGGGACGATTCGGCGCGCCCGTTTCGGCTCGAAACAAAATTTTTTCTTCTAATTTTTAGAAGGATTATGAGAGTTCTATTTACTTTCATTCATTTTATTTCTCGCGCCGAAACGGCCGCGCCGAATAGTAGTAGACCGCCCTTGGGAAATGGTTTCATTGAAATTGTAAAGAAAAGGAAACCTTTTACACTGTTTCTCTAGTTACGAAAATATTGATGCTACAAATTGTAGTGTATCAGTATATTTTGTTTCAAAAGGGCGCTTTGACTTTCAACTTTCTATGGGCGCAGGGGGACACGTCCCCCTGTCCCCCCGGGCCAGCACGGGCCTGTGAACTATTAAATATACGGGAGCTTGGAATTTGGTTTCATTTATTTTTAGCAACTTTCCAAGATAATTCACTCTACTTAATTAATTGATATTTTTAGAAAGTTAAGTTTTAGAATTCAATTCGTCGTGAGCAGCCTTGAAGTACTACCTAATGTTATTTGAGTTACATTTTCAAGTCATGATTTATAATGGACATCAATAGGGGGTTGGATCCTAGCAGATTCCACTACTTTGGCATGGTTGGCAATAATTTTTTCATCTTGGTAACCCTACTTTGATAACTAGAAAATGCTTGGCGCCATCTCGATCTGGATTAGGATATTCTGGTTTGTTGCCAAGGGTGTGGGCTCTCCTAGGATTTTACCCTATAGGTATTAAATTCCTAAAATAACAAACATCTTACCGATTGTTTGATTACAGATGTTGGTTTTTGGTGCTTTTTGCTACAGAGAAGTTCTGGCACACAGTTCACATGGAGGAAGGATAAGTTTGAGAAGTGGAATTCAGATGATAAGTGGACACAAGCAAACTTCCATGCTTAGTATTCGGGAAAAGGGAATTAATCAGTAAGCAAGGGGTTAAACTTTACTACTCGCAGCCCCGATTTTTGGCGCCAAGAAAATCTCGCCAAGTGCGCCAAACGCGTTTCCCAAAGAGAACCAAGTTTTCATCCAATCAACCAACCACCAAAATTACTTTCATCCACCATCCACCTCAACAATCATGCCATTTAAACAACCTTTGCAACTTTAACGTTATTCCAATCATCCGCGATCTACATCCATTCCATCCGAGCTCTCAAATCTCATTCATGCTCCTATACTTTTGAGTCCGAAAATACTAAAAACCATTATGAATCATGATTAAATATCTCCCGTTAAAACCGCGATCCCTCACGCACACTGAATCGATGTTCATTCTCTCTTTTCTTTCGGCAACTGCATTCAAACCCATCACTCACATTGTTATGCTTTTCAACATTCACACTTCCTTACAAACGCAAATAATCACAAATAAATCGCAAAATCAAACTCATTCATTCTTTAAAAAAAGATAACTTACGTTAGCGCAGCAAGCTTCAAAACGGGTTGAAAGAAATGCAACGGAAACTAACGGGACCAAAACGACTGCATGTCATCACACAACGAGGAGCAGGAACCAAAAGAAAGAGACGCTCAAACAAAACTGACCCCCGCGAAAACGCCTGGAAAGTTCTAGAAGATCAAGATAAGTAAAATCCCCCTAATTGGTCAAGGGCGCAAGTTTGGGTGACGTAACCCGAAACCCGATCCTCCCGGTTGGGGATGCGGCGATCGGACCCCCGTTAGGTCCGGGGATGCTCCAGCCGAAATAGTCAGTAGGGTTGCCATAACTCACTTGGCGACATAGGGTTGTCATATTGGAAACTTTATCGCCAACTTGGCGAAAATGGCTGCGAGTAGTAAAGTTTAACCAGCAAGGTTACAGGAATCTGCCTGTTGATCTTAAGAACTATTGTTTTTCTTGAGCATTTATCCTCCTCTAAAAGCAGGAGCCATGAGAAGGTAAGGGAAGCAGTGCCAATGGATCTTCGAAGAACTTGGCGTTGATTTCCATACTGGTATTGGTATGGTAGGGATATTGGATTGGATTGGATTTTGGAGACATACATTTTCAGGTCTGTGTGCTTGATCTCAAGAATCCGCTTATAAACCCTCGTCAAGTAAGACGAACACAAATAGAATATTTATTGACACAAAGAGATAGAAAATACACCCAGGGCTAGGCCGGAATCGAACCAACGGTATTAGTAGGGATATTAGCGATATTAGCTGCGCTTTTTTCCATATTTAGGTCTCCAAATCCAGTTTATTTGTAAACAGAAGCAGCGATTGCCATTTTTTATTATTATTCTGTTATTTTTCTCGTGTTATTTTTAGAAACCTTAATTTTCAAATAAAATAAAGTAGTAACGAGTAGTAACCAATTTAAGCTAAATAAGATTTTTGAGGGAAATTTTTATTTAGCTTTAAAGAAATTCAGTGATTGTTTTTTTTATAAAATTGATGTGTTTTTCCTGGAGAAGTTCTTATACTACTCAACTTCAAAGCAAGTTAAAATTGAAGATAAACATAAACAATAACAAACGTGTAGAAATTAAAACTGAATTTGGAGCAAGATGGTTGGGCAATTTTTTTTCTTGTTCTCTTTTCAATAAAAACTGAAGATAAAAACATAGCATTGTCATAGCTTGGGAAAAAATTAGAAGGGATATCACTGATCTATAAAACAATCTGGAGTGACGAGTGAGCGTGCCGAAACCACATCACATTGTGTGTCTGCACTGAAAGGATTTCCATCTTCTTTTAATATTCCCCATCTGTTAGCACAGTTGTATGCACAGAATGAAACGATCATTCTAAATTTTGCTCATAATATTTTAAAAACCACAGGCATGGGCAATTAAAAGGGGGTCTTGCTCTTCCAACTCAGCTTCAAACTTGCTTGAGCAATCGAGGCAATTTAACCTTCCGCACCGGCACGTTCAGTCGCTTGTGTTATAGTGTCGGAGGTTGTCACTCCAGTTTATTTTTTATAGCTCAGTAGGGGTTATTACCACTTAAACTTTTCAAAATGAACTATTATCAGGGTTGGAATTTATTTGTTTTAAACGTTTTATTTGTCTTTTTACCCTCAACATAGAAATGATAAAAATATCCACGATTTTTAAAAATTTAAATTTGACTTTTGAAATCGAAATTAGATTAATAAACTATACTTTCAAATACACCACAAACAGTTTGTTCTTTAAAATTACTTTTGTAAGTTTTCTTCATAGCATCATGCTCTTTATCAAGCAATGTACTGCCTATGTCATGGCGATTTGTACCCAAGCCTTATACCAGGCACCATCTTTTTAGGATCTTGGGTTATCCATATATGAAAATAGCGAGTTTGTTGCCTAAATAAAGGGAGCAACTTGCTAAAAACTACATGTGTTTTACACAATGTTTTTTTGCTTTGTTTTAAATATGTTTAAAACAAAGTGTTTTAAACGTAACAACCCTGACTATTATTCACCATTCCTTAAAAAGTCTTTTAATCTTGTCTGGTGGGAACTTATGGTTAAGTGCTATGGATTAAGTGCCCCAGGGTTCTACAGCAACTTCTAGGGGTCCACAGGTTGGATATTACCAAATGGGAAATGGGATGATTTGAGGTTAACCCTTTATTTACCGACGGTACTTGTGAGTACCACTAGCTCAAGTATAGAACTGCTGATGGTTGGCGAGTTTTGGCTATTTGGCGCCATATTTAGAAGCCGCATAATTCACTTAACATTAGTTAGGGTCAGGGCTCGATTTCAGCCGGAACGGCGTTCCGGAACCTCTTTTTCGATTAAAAAAAATATTTTTGTTCAGGGGTCTCCTATAACTACAGCCCGCAAAACCCTTTCATCAGGCCCTAAAAAACCTTTCTATCTGTACGAATAAAAGTCCTAAAATGAATTAAAACCCTGTTTTTAGGGTCAAATTTACAAAATTTTTCTGGGGGAGGACCTACAGACCCCCCTTTTTGTATTTAGAACTTAATTAATCACGTTTATCTTCAGATTAAGTTCATGGCGTAAAAAAGGGTTTTGAGGGAATTTCGCGTTTCTTCCCCCCTGTGCAAAAATTTAACTTGGGGCCTGATACTAATTTCATTTTATGAAAGGATATTTGGGCCCCTCCCGAAATAAATTTCTACATAATCCCTTATGATCATGTTACTTTTTAAACTTTTGTTCAACGATTCACTTGTGCATATTTTAAATTTTAAAAATATTTTAATGCATTTTTATCTTTCTTGCAAATAACAATAATTTTGTGTTCTAAAATTAAGGATATTACTAGATTGTGTTCTTTTAAAACATAATTGTAAACCCCAATTTGAACTACCCACACAATCCGCTCCTGGTGTTGATTCTTGAATCGGATTTGCCAGATTATCTTAAATTCTACGGTTTAAGGACTTTAACTACGCATTATATTCCTTAAACTGGCAAAATATACAACACTATTGGTTCATTGATGCAGGGCCGGACTGGGAAGAAATTTCGGCCCAGGCATTTTAAGTCTGAAACGGCCCACCGCATAATTTTCATGGAAAATATAACTTCCTAGAATTAAAAATTTTTTTGGGGGGGATCGTGGTATAAAAAATTGCATAATTGCATTGCGTGGAATTGCATAAAAAATAAGAGTAAGAAAAGCTTAAAATAACCTCTATCCTTTATAACGTTCCTATTTTGCATTTCAGGGTTTTTTCTCTTTATTTTTTCACGCAATTCCTCTTTATAAGGTCTTAACCTTTCCCCAAGGACCCAAATTTAATGAAAATAGGCAGCAATGATTTTTACTAAAAGTGGTTGAGGTGTTCGCGTCCTCTAAGTGAAAGAGAGAATTCCGAACACTTCCGCGGGTGCTTCGGGGCGCTAATGCCTCAACCGCTTTTTGTAAAAATCATTGCGGGCAATTTTCATTAAATTTGGGTCCTTGGTGATGGGTTAGGACCTTTTGAAAAGGAATTGCGTAAAAAATAAGTGCAAAAAATAGCGTAAAATAAACTATCATTTTTAACGTTTTTAGGGGAGTAATAACCCCTTAAACCTATCCATTGGCCACAAATTTTCATATTTTAAAAACTTTAACCATTCTTGTCCTCTCGGGTGTAATTTAAAGACTAATGTAATGATTTTTGTCCCTGAAAATCGAATTCAAAGTCATTAAGTCATTGAAAAACGTAAAAAGGGGGCGGGGCTGTTTGCCAAAAAAGTGGACGTAACAGACAAAAACTACAGTTACTTTTAAAGTTAAATTTTTGTGCATGTTTTTAACATTTTTATGCAATAATCAAAGAAAATTAACAGTAAATAACAAAATATATTAACAGTAAAAAATGGAATTCATTTTTAGTTTTACGGAATTTATTTTGAAAATTCAAAATTAAAAAAAAATTTTAAATATGTTTTTAACATAAAATTCAAAATTTTAAATGATAAATTAATAGTGTTTTTAATTACCAAATAAATTTTTTAAATGCTTAAATAGTTTATTTACCCGTTTTTTAATAATTTTTACTTCTACACAATCGTTGAGTACTGAGTTTCACCCAGTGGACCTCTCTAAAGTATCTTGCTCTCAAAATTTGAATGATTTCTTTGCAAACTGTTTTATTCTACTTAAAAGGACACTAATTAATAATACTAATCAAATTAAGTTGCATAAATAAATTAATTTAGGTTTAAATTCATTAATATTCCCATGTTTTAGATGGGACACCATTTTTTACAAAGTGCTCTTTTTAAATATGCGCTATTTGCAAACTTTCATTTTTGAAGCGTCATCTCTCGATTGAAATAGGAAGTAGGAACATAAAATAATACACATTAATGCTTTTAGCTTATAATTTCAATAAAAAGTTTGTTTTTGAAGGGGAGAAAGCCAAGGTCCACCACGGTGAAACTGGAAAATGAAGATGTTAAGAAAACTTAACATTAAAATGACACTTTAAACCAGGCAAACATTGCTAAATTATCTATCAAAATTGTCATATTATAAAAATTAATCAGAATTTTTAAAGATGTTGTTATAAGATCATGCATTATCATTTTTGATGAACTAATATCAACAAGAAATGGCAATATTTTAACTATTGTACCATAAGAATGCCTAAAAACAACCGATCCATCCTTTGTTACAGTCTTAGACCATCACAGTGACAAAATAGTGTCAATTTACGTAGTAATTTTTACATCTCATCGAGTTATTGCCAGTATACTCTGTTGGGTATCTTAGGGAGACCCTCACGAGTGTTTCAAATCAAGATTGAAAACAAAGGTAAAAAATAAACTCAGGTTTATTAAAGAACGAAAATAAATTTAAATAAGATGAGGAAAACAAATTACGGAGGCTAAAGCTCAGGCCTCTCTCTAAAAACACTTTTATATACAAAAATATTACAAGTTAGTTGCCAACTTTAAACACAAACTTAAAAGTATAACATGGGGATTCTTCCCCCCGTTGGCACACAACTGAAAATAATAGGTGACAGGGGGTTGAGAGACAATGTCCTAACATACTCATCATTTAGAACCAGTATCCAAGAAATTCCTTCTCTTCAAATGAAGGGGTGGTTTCGGGAATTTCACTGTGAAGTTCACATGAGGGAATGGCAAGCTTTCACTCAAACATCATCTTGAAAATCTTCAGGAAATATTTTCTCATCGGGATTCTGCATCAACAATAACTTGATTTAATGCATCAGAATCTTTGGTTTTAATCCTTTTTGAAGTTAACAACTTTTTCAAAAGAATGGGGAAATGGATGGTAATGAGTCCGAGGACTTTCTGAAATGCAGGAAAAACATTATAAGAGATGCTTATAAAATCAGTTATTTTATATACCTTTTTCTCAGGAATATTTATTCATATTTGATATTTTTTTTCTGTGTTTTGCTCTACCAGGCCAACTTTATTAAATAACAATGAGAAATATCATTACTTAAAGACTTTCTATATTTAAAATGTCAATGAAAGTATTTCAAACAAAATATTTACAGAGAGAGTCGTAAAAAACTTTTAATTGAATAGAAAAATCAATGATTTTAAAATATTTAATATACAGGGTAGTTATCTTTTATTATTTGCAACAATTCCCTAAAGGGATCCTTGTTCTCTTTCTGGCAATCCCGGCGCCAGATGTATTCTGGCAAACGGTCTTCTAAAAGATCCTTGGACACCTGTCCCTTGTTGACTTTTCTTTTCAAATACATCCAGGTCCCCTCGATGCTTTGGGTATGGGTGCCGGTTGTTGGATCCATAAAAGTGGTGTTATGCTTCACCGTCTGGTGCTGGCAACCATAATTTCTCAGGGTACTATCTCCTCCCCATTTGTCGGTGTTTATTGTCGATCCTGGCGTAACATAGCTCACAATTAGGGGAATTAGCGAGGACGCTGACCGGCTGTTCTTCGGGCAACTTCCAAACGGACCTGTTTGATCTGCCTGTCAAACAGGCCCAACAATCAATTTCTACTGTGTGGTCAGGGCTGCCGATTTCCTTTGCCCTGGCTGTGATCAGTAGCGGTACCAGTCCTCCACAGTAGCCCTGGACGTTGTTTTCCCCGGAACAGTTGATGTTTAGACAATGCAGTCGTCGTAAGGTAGGAAGATATTTGTCCTTGAGTCAGCAATTCACCAGGCAACCCTGTTCTGTTCGGGCTCTGTGTGGCTATTCTCGTGTTTTGGCAGGTGGCATTTCCCTTTCATGATCACCTCATGACAGCGAAAGTTGGACCTATCACCGAATCCTTTTCCACAGACATAGGTGCATTGTCTGTATCGTATCTGACAGTGAAGTAGGCTATCCCACAAAATCACTTTCCTCAAGAGTTGCAGACGTAGAGTTGATCCAACAAAGTTCTTGTCACAGAGATTGCACTAGGATGGTCCATTTCCCAAGGGAGTCAACAGGCATCACTCCAGGAGTCTTTTGTAGTCTGAGGAGTAAGGGCACTCTGTACAGTGGAACTTCTGATCGGGCTCCGTGTGGCACTCTCCGTGTCTAGACATATGGCTTCATGATGGTGTAGTTTGGACTTTTCAAGGAACCCCTTTCCACAGGTATCACAGACATAGGGTTGCTCACCTGTATGGAGAATGAGGTGACTTTGGAGTGTGGTTTTATAAGTGAAGGCCTTGTGGCAGATATTGCACTGGTGTGGTCGTTCCCCAGAGTGAGTCAACAGGTGTCTCTCCAAGTTTCCTTTGTGATCTGTGGAGTAAGGGCACTCTGTACAGCAGAACTTCTTTTTGGGCGCTGAGGGACTGTGTCTCGGCAGGTGGCATTCTCCTCCCCTCACTTCCACCTCATGACGGTGCAGGGAGGACTTTTGAGTGAATCTCTTTTTGCAGAGCTTGCACTGGAACGGTTGCTCCCCAGAGTGGGACCTCTCGTGTTTTTGCAAGGTGGCCTTCTGAGAGAATCCCTTTCCGCATTTGTCGCAGACGTAGGGTTTCTCTCCCGTGTGGACGAGGAGGTGTGTCTTCAGATGACCTTTTTGAGAGAAGGTCTTGTTGCAGAGATCACACTGGTGCGGTCGTTCCCCAGAGTGAGTCAACAGGTGGTTCTCGAGATGTCTTTTGCGATCTGTGGAGTAAGGGCACTCTGTACAGCGGAACTTCTCTTTGGGCTCCGTGAATCTGTGTACCGGCAGGTGGCATTCTCCTCTCGTGGTCACCTCATGATGGCGTAGTTTGTCCTTCTGAGAGTATCTCTTCCCGCATTTGTCGCAGACGTGGGGTCGCTCTCCCGTGTGGACGCGGAGGTGTTGTTTTAGATGAGATTTTTGAGAGAAGGCCTTGTCGCAGAGATCACACTGGAATAGTTGTACCCCGGAGTGACGCGACAGGTGTCGCTCCATGTGTCCTTTGCGATCTGTGAAGTAAGGGCACTCTGTACAGCGGAACTTCTCTTTGGGCTCCGTGGATCTGTGTACCGGCAGGTGGCATTCTCCTCTCGTGGTCACCTCATGATGGCGTAGTTTGTCCTTCCGAGTGTATCTCTTCCCGCATTTGTCGCAGACGTGGGGTCGCTCTCCCGTGTGGACAAGGAGGTGTGTCTTCAGATGAGCTTTTTGAGAGAAGGCCTTGTTGCAGAGATTACACTGGAATGGTTGTTCCCCAGAGTGGGTCAACAGGTGGTTATCGAGGTGTCCTTTGTTGTTTGTGGAGTAAGGGCACTCTGAACAGCGGAACATCCGATCGATATTCTTGTGTCCTTCCAAATCTGAGAGGGAGGGGACGCGGTTGCTGCAGACATCGCCATCTGAAAGAGATTGAAAATCACGTGAGAGGCCAGATACCAGAAAAAACATCCAAGGATAAGTAAAAGTAGATGGATTTTTTAAACTAGTGGATCCAAGGGATCTTTAGCCCCCCAAAAGGAATGAGAACCAACAGTGAAAAAGAGGTGAGGTCAGAAATCAGGGGTGTATATAAGGGGGAAGGCAACTAACAAGGGGATGGCATTACCTCGAAAACAGACATGGGTTCAAACTAGAAAGGTTTGTATAGTACACCAAGAGTACACTACCCTGGACGTAATTTGCCACACAGGCCTCCCAGCAGGTCTCTTTTTTCATCTCAGGTCTCTACAAGTCTTTTTTTCATGAGTTCAGGGGCAAGGCCAGAGCGGAGAATTTGGGGATATATCCCCCCGAAACTCAGGAAATTTCCTTTTTGACCATAGAAAACCACTAAAATTACCCCATATCCCCTCCTGAAATATCAACATCCCCCTCCGAAATTTTTTTCTGGCTACTGAGTTACACTACTTCCAAGGATCAAATTTCCAAAATTTTGCTGGGGGAGGACCCCCAAACCCCCTCTAACTTATAAATTTTTTTGTTTATTTCTATCCTGTTTTTCCCTTTAAAAATATCTGACTTACAAGGTTCAGTTCTCTTTGCTAAGGACCTCTAAATAAGTTGAAGCACTTTGAAAAAAAATTTGTTTTTTATGCTTTGAAAAAAACACTTGGGGGTTTTTAAACCAATTTTTTCGGGGGTTAAAACCAATATAGTTTTTTTTAATTATGTAAAACACCATGTATTTAAATCCATTAAAAAACGCAGCTGGTTTTTATTTATAAATAAATAAAAATCTTATATTAAAAATTTTCATATAACTATTTCTTTTGCATGCTATAAAGACAGTGCTGCAAAAAAAACCTGATGGTTTATATACAATTTTAACTTAAAAAATTAATTTAATTCATTAATTAATTAAACCACTATGTTTATAATAGCTGATTTAATGAACTATTAATTCAGTGCAATTATAATGGAAAAAACAGTCAGAAATAATAATTTAACACCATAAAAGATCACAAAATCCTGTTATTAGGGAAAAAAACATTTTTGGTACTGAATCCCTTTAATTACATTTGTAAAAGTAATTGGTGAGAGGCAAGGCTAGATTTTTTGGTAACAGAAGGACAATCATATAAATACAGTGGCGTGCCGTCCATATAAGCAATGTAAGCATTGCTTGCCTAAAAATATAAAGCTTTTCTTTAAAATTCCACACCAATAATATAAATTTAATTTTGCAACATTTTATTTTTATATCTTCTTCTCTCTTTCTATAACCATCGGTGCCGGGCTGCCTCGAGGAGAGTTCCATCGAGGTCACAGTCTTTTCCGGCGTGGTGTGGGGGAGAAACAGTACCCTCATCTACCCTTACATTGTAAGCATTTCGAGAATTGCTACGTGGAATCTACCCTAGCGTGGTTTACTGTATTTCAGATCTCGTAAGACTACTTTTTTCGAAGCTTTTAAAGTGTGAATTGGAGAAAACTTTTGGCAGAATTTGTAAGTACTTGTAGTTTAAACTCTAAATTCATCTTTATTTCGTTTTTAAATGAGCGTTTAAGGGAAAATGTCGTCATTTAAATTTTTCACCTGTAAGCAATCCGGATTTTGCTTTCCATGATTTGCAGAGCCATCTATCGGCGTATCGGCTGACCAAGTTAACGTGAAACGATGTCTTGCTGCATTTTAGATTCTTAAAAAAATGTGTCTTTCAGTTAAATACTAAATTTCCATTCATTAGTTTTTCATAACTATTAAAATGTCATTCGATACTTCCCATGTCAGTTGGAACAGGCAGTAGGCAAGGGGGCCTGCCATTATAATTAATACCTTATTTGAGTATTTGATAATTAAAACTCAACTCTATCTACTCCTGAGTAAATACAAACAACTCTATTCATATATTTTTTCTCTATTTATAGAAGACACATATTCTAATGTACATTTTTAGTTTCTGTGTTTTGTTCGTTCCTTTTATGTTCCATGTAAAATTACAATATAAAATAATAAATGTTATGTTAAATTTGAGAAACAAGCATGTTGACTCCTTGTGGTGTTTCTTGGGTAACGCCAACAATCATGCGAAAAAAAATTCTATTTTACCAGGGGTCTGTTTAGAAGAAATTTGGGTCCGTTTTTGGACCCTTCACAAAATGTTTCATTGTGAAAACGGACCCTTCACAAAGTACTTTGGCCTTTAAATGGCCAATATTTCTCACAATACTACAATAATTTGTGAGCTTATTTTCACAAAAACAGGCTCCTGGCTGAAAAGCACTAATTTAACACTTACTAAAATTCACAAAAGTATGAGTAGATTTTCACAATTTAAAAAAAAAACGGACCCTTCACAAAAGTCTGGACAGACCCCTGATTTTACTAGAAATACAGACCTGCCAACTTGTTAACTTCAAAAAACCTGAGATATTTTTATCGACATCACGGCATAGAAAATTGCAATTGAGAGGGATTATATTTTGATATATGAAAAACATACACATATCCATATACAAAAAATGCATCTTAAAAAATACATTTAATACACATTTAGCAAAAAATATGTATTTATTGAAATCAAGTTAAATAAGATTATTTAAAAGATACAGAGGTTGCAGACTTGGCATTTCTTAAGAATTTTTCACTAAATACTTTTTGGAAACAAGGATCTTTTTGGTTTGCTCTCAGTGTTACCAAACTTTCTAGGTTAGGGCTGCCCAACCTCCAGCCCGCGGGCCAGATCCGGCCCCCGAGCCCTCGAACGAAATTAGAACAACACCTTTTATTACTTTCAGTGGCGGATACAGGATTTGGGGGGGGGCTAAGAATTTTCATGACCCAACTGAATCTTCTTGTTAATGTTATTACGAAAAAGGTAGTGAATTATCCTGCTCCAACTACTTAAAGGGGGTCTGGGGGATCTCGTCCATAAGATCAAATTTAAGTCAAAAACCCCTCTTTTTCAACTCGTTTTGGTACGCCTCATCTGAATTTCGTATATAGATTTTTTACGGTTTGAAAATATTTAGAAAAAAATAGTTGTAATAACAGATTTACAAGTGCCAAGGGGGTTTGGGGGTCCTCCCCCATAATTTTTTTTTAATTTTAACTTAAAATAACAGGGTTTTAACTCATTTTGATTTTGGTGCATAAAATATCATATTATGTATATAGTAAAACTTTTCATTTGGGGGGGCTTCAGCCTCCTAGCCTCCCCCTGGATCCGCTAGTGATTATACTTTGTTTTCCGGGGGGGTTTTTGCTGAAAAAAATTCGTTAAAAATGCCAAGTTGCAAAAATACTGTAAATGAAAAGCTATAAAATGTATTGATGTAATTAAGCATCAGTTAGTGATTTTGCTTTTCTACTGTAATTTCATTTCTGGCCCTCCACACCTCATCAAATACCCTGAGAGGCCCTCCTCCAAAAAAGGTTGGGCACCCCTATTCTAGGTTTTGTCTGCTTACAAAAGATCTGAATTGAGTTAATTTACAGAAGATCCGATTGAAATTAACTTACATAAAACGAAAAAAACGTTTCTTCCAATATCAACTTGGTTCAAAAGGAAAAAACCCGGAAGAAACACAAGAAAAGCCGGAGGCCGGAGTTTTAGCCAAAAGTTTAGAGTTTCAGGCCAAAAACCTGAGAGTTGGCAGGTCTGGAAACCAGGGTGGCCACCAACTGAGCTTAGTAATTTTCCCTGATAATTCCAGGTTTTAATTAAATTTTCCCTGATTGTACACTATTAAATGCTATAATCTTTATCGCAGAAGAAATACAAAAAATAGTTATTTTTATACAAATTACAATTTTGTTAAAAATTCAATTTTAAATATTAATAAATGTATGATAACTTTGAAACCCAGACATATAGTCCCCTTAAAAAATTGTTTTAATCTTATAGTAAAATAAATAAATGTTATTAAAATTCCTGTCCTTAAAATTGAGATTCGTTTTGGAAAGATGAGACGATTTTTCACAAGGTTTGTCACTTGTATTGCGAACTTTTCCTCCAAAATGTGAGCACTCTCCGCCGCACCATCAACAAACCTTTGCTTTTGAAAACGAAAGTGAATCTGATTGGTATTCAGATTTATTTATTCATCGCCCTTTAAAAATAAAAAAAATTTTTAAGACATTCAACCAACGGATTTGTAACTAATTTTGTACGATGGCAGGAAAACACTTAAAATTTCCCTGATTTTCTTAAAATTCCCTGATTTTTCCAGAAGTTTGGAATTCCCTGATAATTCCATATTTTCCCTATTTTCCATATTGGTGGCCACCCTGGGAAACATATACCCGATTGCTTGCCCTAGGAAAAATGTTACCGCACGCCACTTTATAAATATGCAGGTATCATAGTTATAATTAGTTACCAATTTTATCTTTAGTTACGTCTTTGCAACTGAGGGGAAGAATACGAGAGTGAGTTCTCTCGTGGCGGCTCAGGTCCCTTCTCCAAGCGAATCGCTTTCCACAGATGTCGCAGACAAATGGACGCTCTCCCGTGTGGAGGTTGAGGTGCTGCTTGAGAGTGCTCTTACGAGTGAAACACTTGTTGCATTGCTCGCAGGGGAAAAGTGGCGCAGGTGGGCTGAGGGATTCCATTGGGTCACAAACCTAAAGCAAAAATCATCATCAAGAAACAGGGTTGGCAAGGTTTTTCCCACCCCCGGTAAATACCATGATAAAAACCGGTAATTACCGTCCTGGGAAAAGTCCCACATGGGAAAAACTGATTATTTATTGAATTTATTTTGTTCAAAATGAATGTTTCAAAAGTTTTTTCAGCCTTTTTTTTTTTTTTTTTTTAGAAAAATGACCTTGTTATGAATATGATCCTATGTTATGAATATGGGTTTTATCATGTGTCTGAGGAATGTCATCTTTTGATGGTTATGCCCTTTTTATCGGATTATCATACCTTGTTACTTCAAAAAAGTCATCTTGCAATCAAGATTAAATTTACGTTTTATTTTATTTAAATTACATTTTTTATTTACATTTAAAAACACTATATATAATGCTTCTCTTAAAGACACAGATATTTTAGTAAATTTGTTTTAAAATATTCTCTATTTTTATTTGAGCAATTCATTAATATTAAAAAATATATGCAAATTTTATGTTAAATGTCATAATTCTCTTGCTTACTTATATTTTCCCCACCTAATAATTTTAACCCCCTTCCCAAAAAAGTCATTCTACTAAAAGTTTTTATAATATGTTTAAAAAGGCCATTACCTAATACTTCCATTATTTTGTCAATTGGAAGTTTTTCTCAGTATTTACCACTTTTTCCCGGTATTTACCAGTTTTTCCCTGGTTTTTACCAGTTTTTCCAAGTGGTATGGGAAAAACTAGTTTTGGACGGGAAAAACCCAACCCTGTCAAGAAATCCTCTGAACTTACATTGAAGTTCTATTCCAGGGGTCGGCAACTGGCAGACCGCGGTCCGCATCCGTACTGCTCCCCAGACGGCCAAAACATTTTAAAACCGTTAACATGCATATTTACACTACAAAAATTAAGTTTGACCTGCTTTATAAGGGTCAAATTTCGAAAAATTTCTAGGGGGAAACCCCCAGACCCTCAATTTTAATGTAAAAACTTCAAATAATATTAATTTTAACACAATATTATTATTAAGCAGGTAGCGTACTCAAATACATCTTTGTAGAAACATAGTATTTAAAGATGATAATTTTTTAAGTGGTAAGAGAGAAGAGTAACATATTTTTTCACCGGACCTCGATGAAAATTTTCAAAATTATTTGGACCCCAAGTAAAATTACTTGCCGACCCCTGTTCTATTCAATAACATCAATTAGGACTTGAAATTTAAGTCCTTAATACAAGGGCGTATTTAGGTTGTGAACCCTGGAGGAGAGCAAATTGGAAATCTGTGGGGGCAAGGTATCGCTGATGGCTTTCGAAACGGGACTTTCCCTTATAAAAATGGAATGATCTCGGAAAAAATGGGAGTGCGTTGCACCCCCCATGTACTCCCTTAAATCTGCCTATGCCTTAACTTAGAAGGAAATGCAAAGTACAGGAAAAAACACTAACGCCTAAATCAGTGTGATCCAACCTTTACCTACCCAAATGCAGTTAAACTTTTTATAGGGAGGCGAGTGCCAGAGACAGTAAAAGTTGCATTTTTCTATTATAAAACAGGCAAATCATGCTTATACAGGGTGTCCCACAAAGAGCTCTCCAATTTTAAAATTAAATACCTTTTGAACAAAAATAGATAAAAATATAAAACCAATGGCAGGATCATTCTAGTTAAGACTTGGAATTTTTTGTGTCAAAATATAGTTACTATATTTGTTAACAGATAGCAGCATGCTAAAAATGACTCAAAGTGATTATAAAACTGAGTGTAGCAAATTGATTCTTAAGATCGATTCATTGATTTGATTACATTTTCAAAACGAAATATTCAATGATTGTGTCAAGTCCCATTGTTATGGAATGGGGTTTTAAATTTTATAAGAACTACGCTACACTCAGCTTTATAATCAGTTCGAGACATTTTTGTAATTCTAGAAGAGATAAGAAAGGAACTGATATGGTTTATTAAATAGCTTAAGCCATAAGCCATGAGTTATTATGCTAGTTATAAGCAAAAACGTTAATGGAATGTAAACGTTAATTTCATGTAGGGGAGATTGGGGTGGGATGGGACACCTTCAATAAATCTTTAAAAAAAAGTTGTTTTTGAGTGTTCCATCAGGTAAAGCCGCCATAGCTTTATATTTGTTGCTGCTTACTATTTTAGTTGCAAGCTCCTACAAGTTTCTGAATGAAAAAATTGGTTTCACTATAGCAAAAGTAACTAAGTATTACACTTTTTAAAGTGAATTTTAAATCTCATTCTTGGTAGCTTTCTTAATTATTTATATTGTTTTCCAAACTGAATTATATATGTGATATCCTTTATGAATAAATAGTTGAGTAAGGTCTAAAAGTCACAGTTTTTTTGTAAGAACCTATTTTTAAAACTGTTGCTTTTGGGGTGGGAACGGAAGGGACACTAGACACTATGACTTGGGGTGGGATGGGACATGCCCAATACCTAAATGCAAGCTATTGCATATAATTGCCTACAATTATTTGGATACCTTTGTTTTGGAACTGTTTAGTATTACAGTTGAAAACTTATATTTTCAGATTAAAGAGGAATTTAACTGTTTTTGTATTTTTCACTTAAGTTAATGTTTCGAAATAAATGTAAGATAAAACAACTGTTGTTTTTTGTAATAAATCATGTTAATATTTATAATGGAAGGCAATTGGGATTAAATTAAATTCGTATAATAACAAACTTCTTACCTTAAGCATGCATCTTACCGATTCTTTTGTTATAAAATTTCAAATCCAGTTTCTAGTTGATTTGTAAACAGTGGCAGCTATTGCCATTTATTTTATTAATCTCTGTAATCGGTTATTTTTCATTTTCTTTTTAGAAATATAAATTTTCAAATAAACAAAATTAATAACCCATTTTAAGCAAAATTAGATCTGCGAGGAAAATTTTTATTTAGCTTTAAAGACATTCAATAATTTTTTTTTTATAAATTTGAAGTGTTTTTACTAGAGAAGTTTTTATACTACTCAACACACAAGAAAGTTAAAATTGACTTGACTCTGTTTGTTTACGAATAAACTGCATTCGGATTAATACCCTGCCCTGCTCCCCGAACTCCTACGTTTCTCCTACATCTAAATTAAATTGAAACTATACTCCAAGCGTGTTGTATGTCGGCATAGCAAAGAAGGCTACAAAAAAACCAACCAATCCAATAATCAAAGAACCTGTAAGTTCTTTTAATCATTTTCGATAACTTAATTCAGAGTGCTCAATTTTTAGAAGTATACAGATACTTCCAACTACATTGGGTTATTTCAATTGAAATTAACTCTATGATAAGGGATTGTTTTACAGTCTACACTTTTTCAAAATTAATATTTGCCTGCAACTGTAGTAAAATCTAAAAATGTGCAAAAAGAGTTAGCTAGCGTTTTTTTTTTCTTCTTCTCTGATATCTGCACTGACTGCTATATTTATTAATGAATTGCAATTTATATTAAAACCAAAGTAGCCTATTTTATTGATTGAAGAGAATTTCCGCATTGGTGCAGGTGGTTTCTGAAGTGATGGTCTTTTGCTTTAGATGAGAGAACCACTAAACTCCGCAATGGAATCCATCAGCCCACCTCCAAAGAGCCTGTTCCAGTGCGAGCAATGCAACAAGTGTTTCACTTGGAAGAGCACTCTCAAGCAGCACCTCCGCTGCCACACTGGTGATCGTCCATTTGTCTGCGACACCTGTGGAGAAGGATTCAGTTCTAAATCCATCTTGAGCAACCATAAGAGTTTGCATACCGACAAGAAACCTCACTCCTGCGACGCTTGTGGAAAGCGTTTCCATAGAGTGAGCCTTCTCACGAGACACCTCCTTATTCACACTGGGGAGCGACCCTTTGTTTGTGACACCTGTGGAACACGATTCCGTCAGAAGGGGAATCTGAGCAGACACATGAAAACTCACCTGGACATCCAGCCCCAGGGAAGCAGAAATGAAACTCTCGTTCAAGATGAAATTAACGGTAAGAGAATACGTTTGGTTATGCTAATGCATTTATGGTACTTTCGTATTAGCCCGTCCATCGTTTTCGCCAACTTTGCCAAAACGCGGGATTTCTTCAGAATTGCCTAAAACCACATTTTTTAACATCAGAAACATCTTTATAACATCAGAAAATAAAAAATAAAAGTTTCTTGAGGTTGGGGGGGGGGCTTTCGCCCCCTTAAACCCCCCTGCCCTAACTATAACCAAACTCGTTGTGGGGGTAATCAGAAACAGTAAGTATTCAGAAAAAGGGGAATCAGTTTCTTGGATGAACCAAAACTACGGATATCACTCGGAAAGAGCATAAAAATAACTTTTTTAGCACTAACTTACTTGCAAAATGGCCGATCCTACCGCCGGCGATCCTTTGTCGATCCTACCGCCGGCCATCCTTTGTCGATCCTACCACCGGCATGCATACGCAAAACATTGAAAGACTCTGGGGCTTGGCAAAATGGCGCAACAAAGTTCACCGTGGAACGACACGAAAGCATTTAAGACTCCTACCTTTCAGATGCAGTCTTCATTCTTACCTTGTAAACACTGTTGAATTTACGTTCAAAATAACCTGCGCGGTGCGCACACATTATTTCACCCATGGGCTTACCGATTTAAATTGCGCGCGCTTGCGACAGCGATCGGAACTAGCGCAATTTTGCCATGTTTTCCAGGGTTACCAGAATCAACGGTAGGGGAGAGCGGGGATAAATGGGACAAATTTCACATTTTTGCTAAAATTGAAAAAAATATACATTTTTTAATCCTGCAACAAGTTTAAAACCAATAATTGAACTCTTGGTTACATTGTAGTTGTGTGTATTCAATCAATTGCCCATTATTTTTACTCCAAGAAAAGTTTTTATGAACACATGTATTTTGTCCCATTCATCCCCGTGGTGGGGATGACTGGGACAGTTAATAAAAGTTCAAAAATTTACAAAATAGCAAAGTTATTTTAAATATTGGACAACGTTTAGCTTTTTAAAGGAGCAACACACTTCTATTTCCCAAAGAAAAAATGAAAAGGGCATTTAAAGGGCAAAAAACAGCCTACATATATTCAGCTTCATGACGAGTAAAATTAACACATAAACTGAAGCAAATCCTTTTGTTTTTTCAGCTCAGTGGTTAAGGCTGGTGTTATTTCTATTAATGCTACTCGCTTTTTATGGGTTTGTACTTAGAGGAGTGCAAATAGATAATTTTTTATTCTTGGACCTAACCCCCAAAGCCATTCCTCTCCTGCAGTAACATTTTCCCTGCCATTTTGAAGGAATTTTTTCATAAAAATAGAGCATAAAAACCTAAATTGTTTGAATAATTGTTTAACCATAACATATTTGAGGTGACAGTTGCAACTATTTGCTCATTAAAACTTAGCATATTCACACATGAGTTTGGAACATAAAACAAAAGTTTAAACATAAATTTTTGCATCCTATTTTAGTAAACTTTATCAGAAATTACTTAAATGAGTTGAATATAGCAAGCTATTGATAGAAAGTTTTGGAAACCGGAAATTAAGTGATGATGGAACTGTCCCATTCATCTCCGCAACTCTTGTCCCATTCATCCCCGTACCCACTTATTTTTGAAAAACTAAAATTAGACCAGGAAAAAATCCATGGATTTTCTTCATTTAAATTGGAAACTATACTAATATAAGTACTCTTTCAACACACTGTAAAATTTATAGCTTTAGTTAAATTATTTTGTAATTAATAATTATAGAAGTAAAACAATAAAAGTTACTTTTGGTATGGGAAAACACATTTAGTAATCTTATTTATACAAAAATGGAAACTGATGTCAATGAATACAATTTTTTGAATAAGCTAGGTACTACTATCTTATGGCTGAAATTACAAAAATTTAAAGTGAAGTTAAGGTATAAAAAATTGAGCTGTCCTAAATAACCATCAACTCATGTAAAACAACCTCAAAAAAGTCTTACATATTTTTTCTACAAATTAAAAGCTGTTTATTCTTTTGTCTCTCACAGCACATGATTGTGACATCTGCAGCGAACGCTTCCCCTCCCTCTCTGCTTTGGAAGGACACAAGAAGATCCACACGGAGCCCAAAAAGATGTTCAGCTGTATGGAGTGTCCTTACTCCACAGACTACCAAGAATATCTTAAAGATCACCTGTTGATTCACTCTGGGGAGCGACCGGATCGCCGTGAGCTGTGCGACAAAGCTTTCGCTCAAAAAAATCGACTCGAAAAGCATGTCCACACGGGTCCCTATGTCTGTGACAAATGCGGGAAAGAATTCCAAAAAAGAAACAAACTACGCCGTCATGAGCTGAACACGAGAGGAGAATGCCACCTGCCAAGACAGACCAAAAAGAAGTTCCGCTGTACAGAGAGCCCTTACTCCACAGATCACAAAAGACAAAAGAAGCGACACCTGTTGACTCACTCTGGGGAACAACCATTCCAGTGTGAATTCTGCGACGAGGCCTTCATTCTTAAATTCAAACTAGAACGGCATCTCCTTGTCCACACGGGAGAGCGACCCTACACCTGCGACAAATGTGGAAAGATATTCTATAGGAAGGACGCCCTGCGCCGTCATGAGGTGTTAACGAAAGGGGATTGCCACATAAAGCAAGAGTTCAAAAGTTAAGCTGTACAGAGTGCCCTTACTCCTCAGATCGCAAAGGGCACTTGTTGACTCCCTTTTGGGAAGCGACCATTCTAGTGCGAGCTCTGCGACAACAGGGATGCAGAAAATGTTTTTACATCCAAGATTTCCCCCAATCAATACAAAATTTCCCCAAAATTTAAAAAAGCGTTAAAGATCTAAAAAAATTCCTATTCATGTTTACAAAAGTAACGATCGAAAACGCAATACGAAAAGGAACCTTATATCTGTGATGAAGGAGAAAATCGCCAAGTAAATTTTGATAAATGAACTGAAATTGAATTCAATATTGTACTTTTCCACATAATTTTCCCATGTGGCTAAAATTTCCCCCGATCCTAGATTGCCGGATCGGACATATTCTGCATCCGTGTGGGACAAGGCCTTCTCTCAAGAAACTGATCTCAAAAGGCACCTCTTTCTTGTGTGCCTTATTACGTAATTTAATACTGATCGTGTAGTGAAAGTTTTTTCAATAATT
Source organism: Tetragnatha versicolor (assembly GCA_024610705.1). NCBI lineage: Eukaryota > Metazoa > Arthropoda > Arachnida > Araneae > Tetragnathidae > Tetragnatha > Tetragnatha versicolor. The sequence goes on from JANDEH010000003.1 coordinate 53,477, forward strand.
TTCATAGTGACCAAGTAAGATCTGAGCTTCCTGACTAGCCGCAGATTCAAGTTCAATAAAAACACCTTTTAAATTAATATATAGTTGCATTTTAATAACACACCAATGCTTCCTACAAAATTAAATCCTTAAATATAAAAGCTACTAAAACACATGTTGTCAACACAATAGCACAACCAAAAAAATATATGCATTCAAGAATGAGAATTAATTTAGGATGCAACATTTCTACATATCATTAAAGGTAAAAACATAATTAGACTTATAAAATCTCAACGCCTATCATGGCTAGGACACATAGAGAGGATGATAGAGGAATAAAAAGAATGCTAAATTGGACACCCATGGGAACAAGACCAAGAGGTCGCCCAAGAAAAAGATGAAGGGATGATGTCCTGGAAGACATTAACAAAATGAAAGTACAGAACTGGAAAAGAAAGGCAAGATCCCGAGCTGCCTGGAATGGAATTGTGAGACAAGCTAAGGCTCACAAAGGGCTGTAAGGCTAGAAGAAGAAGAACATTTATACTTAACAAACACATTACTTTTATAAAATCAATATAAACAAAAATTGAAAATTTAGGATTAAATGTGACTTGGTGATTAGATGTGATAGGAATAACTTAGTTTGGAAAAATATTATAAGTGGCCAACACACATCTGAGAAAAAAAAGGGGTTGACTCATCGGTTTTCGAGAACTAAAGATGAGTGGGGATCCCCATAACTATGAGTTATGATAACTATGAGTTATGAGTGTTTAAACCACATATGGGCAACCTCCGGCCCTTCACGCCATTTGTCCCGGCCCGCGGAACATTTTAGTACCAGAACAAGTTAAACTGTTTTTAAGGTATAATTTCCCAAACATTTCTTGGGGGAATCCCCAGCCCCTCTTAGGACTTTTAATTTAATAATTAAAAACTCTTTTCAAATCATACCCAAAAATGCAAATCTAAAACATTCAAACTAGGTGAACCAAATCTAGTTAAAACCTGTTTTTTGGAATCAAATCTCCAAAAACTTTCGGGGAAGGACCCTCAGACTCAGACCCCCCTTTGGTTTGGTAGTTGGAGCTTTATTTCTAAGTTCTTTAAGACACAAATTCTACTCAAAAATTTACTGTAGTGCTGCAGTAAATAATAAATTTAATTAAATAATAATTTTTAATTACACCCCTGAGATTAATGTAACTCGAGATTATACCTATAATACTGCCGTCCTAAGCTAGAACGTCCTAAGTCCATTTTTCAAGTTTTGAGATAATCGAGTTTTTATAACAATGCAGCCAGCAAATTTAATGAAATGGACATATTACAAAGTAAATTTTTATGGCTTCCTCATGCACATAGGACTTTCTAGACTAGCTTAAAAGAGGCGCGTGACCGAGATCTACAAGACCACGTCCTTATCTAAAAAAGTGAAAAAATGGACTTAGGACGTTCTAGCTTAGGACGGCAGAATAATGCTTTAATCAAGATAACATAATTCTAGTCCAGATTAATGTTTAACTTTAGTACAATAACTGTTTTAATAAAAAAACCCACCTTTTTTCAAAATTACCTATTTTATTTTAAATTACCTATGGCCCTCCCAGTCATTTTAATCTTTGAGTCCGGCCCGCCGATTCAAAAAGGTTGCCCATACCTGGTTTAAACCAATGAGGAACTCGAGGGTGGTAAGGAATACAAAAAAATCAGGGAAGCCATGATGGCGGCCGAAAGGAGAGGACTTTTTGATTTCTGCTTGATTAAGTGCCATTTAAATTGTTTTGTCCTGTTAGTAGTTTTGGATATATAACACTTTTTATGCTTACAAAACACCTTTTAACAATCATCAGTAACCACCAATATCATGCAATGCTGGTTTACAATCATTATTTGTATGAAATGCTTCAGAGGTAAATTTGATAATTAATATAAGTAAATGAGTTATTATCTTTTAAATACTCTTGAGACCAATTTAAGTATATTTTACTTGCTCTTTAGGGAAACTTTTTTTCAATATTATGAACTATAAAGTTAAATGCTTAATACAGCTAAGACTAAGTCATTATTTTAGTGAATCAAAAAATGTGCTTGAAACTTGAACTTTATATGAAGGGGGGAAATTAAAAAAGATAAAAGTTATTATTTATTTGTGTTTATGTATCAAATTTTCTTTCAGTTAACATACTGGTTCATGTTATCAGTTACACATTTAATAAGAGATCTTAAGGTTAATAAACAATAACAAAACATGCAGAATGAAAAAAATTGTAAATTAAACTAAGAAAAAACTGAGAAAAATGTAACTTGTGTTTACTTACCAACACAAAAATATGTACACATAAAGAAACAAATATTAAAACCAAGATACAAGCTTGCTCACTCATTCTTTTACTTTAATAATAAATTACCTTAAAAATTTAAATTACACATTTTTTTATGAGATATTACTGATATACAGCATTAAAAAATAACATACTACTCAATTTTGAGTAGCAATAATTGACTTATAATTATATGGTTTTATATATTTGAAAGTAAGTATAGCACACAATGAAGACCAGACGAGGTTGGAACCGAATGAATAATTTTTATTGCAGGAAGAAATTATATAAGAAATAATAAGGTTAAGGCAACAGTTAATAGAAAACAATAATACAGAAAAACAGAGAACAATAAGGGATCTGGAACCGTCGGATCAGTCCGATCGATCATTTGGTCCAGATGACGTCGGACGATCTCATCTCCCTGAAGTCGGACTCTGGCAACGGTCATTCAGAGCGCAAAACCAGGCGTATCGCAGGCGCAATCTAACTTCTCAACTTCTACGCCCATCACACAAAAGGGAAATTCCGAGAAACCCCCTGGTTTGCTTTTGCCCCTTTGTGTGATGGGCGGAGAAGTTAGATCTGTCTGAGATACGCCTGGCTCTGCGCTTGCCTTGACCGTGCCCTAAGAAACTGGACCCGATGCCGCTTCGACTTTACCTGGAGACCAGGGTTCATCCTCCCGGAAGCTCTTGACGTATACGTCCGTTCCCGGAGGAAATGATCGTGGTCTCCGGGAGTACAACCTCTCATCTATGTCGTTCTGACGCATGGTGCAGTAATCCGGAGGAAGGCGATCCAGACATGTTCTCAGGCCCATCAGCAATAGACAATATGCACTGTGTCACGAAACATCCTAAAACTTACCCAATTTACTAATTCGATCATGAAAAACCCAAAAATCAACTTTAAAAATCACAAAAAGTTTTAATTTAAGTGCAAAAAGTGTTTAAAAAAAGCCCTTAAGTCACCTGACTCAAAACGGGGCGTAACCTTGTGTGACGTCATACTTCAAGAGATTTGTTTCAGGCAATACTGTTTTGAGCACATGGAGCATAAAAACTTACTTTTTTGAATTCTCCCGTTATGCATCTGTTTAAGACTGGATAACACTGTTCTTGAAACTCAAAAATGTTCTTTTTAGAATTAAAATTTTATTCCTTTTGTACAGATTTCTTGTATTTTCATTCAGTTTCTTAGTATTTGGACTAACTTTGGAAATTTTGTAAAAATAATGAATGTCTTGTAGGTTTTTCTCACAATATTAAGTTTAATTATAGTCAGTATAAAATATTTAAAATATCACTAGTAAAATAAAAATGTAAAACACATTTAAAAACCAAAAAATCTTTGAATTTTTGAACTGTTGCAACAGTAAATAATCTATTTGACTTCATTAAATTCTTTCGTTTATTAATTTAAACTGATGATAATCAAGCATTTTATTTATAGCAATGTCAATGTACTAGTATCACAAAAATTCTAGTTTTCTTTTGCTATGAATTATTACATTTTATGCAGCTGGCATCACGTTTTTGTTTGTTTCTTTGTGTCTCTAAGCATTAAGTTACACTATTTATGACGAATTCTTTCATTTTTTGGTACTTAGAAAAACAATTCATCCGGTGTTCTAACACCTTGTATTTTTGCACATAGGTATACTATAATAAATTAATCCCAAGGTTGATAAAAAATTTTCAACTTAATAGACACAAATGTATAACGTAATAAATAGATTTAAAAGAAGGAATATAGTTAACAAATTAGATTTACAGCTTCACCTACAAAAATGACGAGAACCCTTAAATTTAGAAGTAGTAAACTTATTTCAATCAGATATAGTAGTACTATTATATTTTTTATTAAAAGACCCTTCACAAATTTTTTTTTTGAAAAATGGAACTTCACACACAAAATATTTTATCTTAAAACTGAACCTTTATCAAGTATCCCAAACAGATCCTTTTAGTGCTTTTTATCATACTACTATTCTTTATAAATTATACCACAGGCTCCAAAATAGGGTCCCATTTTCAACAAAAACTTTCACAAAAAATGGAAAGACCCATTTATAAGTCAAAATAACGTAATCGAAAATAAAATTAGTCAAAAATTGATACTACTTTTGAATAATTTATTTCCAAACCAACCTGGGAGCTCTTTTCTTTTTCTGCAGTACACTGCTCCTGCAACTGCTTCAAGCGAGAGGTAAAAGTTTGGATTTCCTGCTGTTGGCGATTTATCTTCTCCAGCCTCGACTTCTCCAAAGATGAGTACTTGGTCTTGAACTGGTTCAGCTCCTCTCTGACATCCTTCAGCTTGGAGACAACTTCTTGGTTTTGACGCAATTCAATATCCAGCAGCTGTTCCTTTTCCAGAAGATTATTCTTGGTACTAGCGAGCTGATCATTTTTCTAGAAAGCATTATGAAGATTACACCATTTTCTACTATTTCAATAAGTTTTGCATGCCTCCCGTTTAATCAGTTTGTCGTCCATTTTAAAAACAGGCAATAATTCACGAATATCTATGTTGGTTTAATTCCGTTCCATATTAAAAAGCATTTTTGTAATCCTGTGTCTATTTTTAAGCTTGTTGACTCACACCAATATAATACACAAAAAAGCAAAACAATAAACGGGGATTTTTTTTAACTTACCTTGGTCCATCCACTGGCATCCTTCTGCTTATTGAGCAAAATGTCGATCAAATTCTGAATTTCGTCAGTATCCAGAGCTGATTCCTTTATGAGATTCAGAAGCTTTTGAGCAGACAGAGGAATGGCATCTGAAACTGTTTTGCAAATTAATATTTACTACATTTTGTAAAAGCCTTTACTCAAAATCGTTGGTAAAATTATAACTTAAGTGAATGTATTCAGCAAGGAATTGAGATCCATGAATAAGAAAGGATCATAAACAGTATGGATCAAGTTCATATACTTTTTAATTAGTTGATTAAAATAGCTCCAATTTCTAACTTGAAGTGATAAATCAACCAGGTGGTGATAAACCAACAATTATTGGTGAACATAAATTAGATTTACTCATTCCCAAAGTTTTAAAACTTTTTTATTTGTATAGAAATAGTCAAATTTGATTTGGTAATGTCTTAAGAAAAAAAGGTTTAATAAAGTTCTGCTTTAGATACATTACTAAATGGTCAATTGACTAATATGCAAGTGACAGATTCTTAAGCCAAAATATCAATTTGATCTCTGTTCAGATTTCACCTTATTGGAACAAAAATTTTACCCATTGAGCCATATTACGGCCCAAACCATATTCACAGCCATCAGCGTCGATGTTAACCCGCATAAAGAAAGAAAATCTAGCTTTTCACATCATCAGATTGTTATAATCCTTCTTTGTCCAACGATTTAACACTAACGCCGATAGCCGTGAATACGGCTGTTAATACACCAATATCTTTAAAAAATTCCAGTTTATTTTACTTTAATAAGGGAAAATACTAAAGGAATTTGGGCAGCGTTAGTATCAGCATGTGTCACACAAAAGCACTTGTTGCCCGACACCAATAATAAAAAAGAACTTTCATTCATAATAATGATTACCTTTTTCAGCTTGTTCCTTCTTTTTCTTCTTAGAAACAGCATTTTGAGCAGCGGGAACAGCTTGCACAACTTCATCCTTTTTCTGCACCACCTCAGCCTTCTTCTGAACCTCTTCAACTATACTTTGAGCTACCTCAACCTTATTCTGGCTCTCAGGCTTCTTCTGAGCAACATCATTTTTCTTCTGAGCAACTTCAACCTTTTTCTCGGCAGCATTCGCTTTAGGCTTAGGCTCCTCGGATGTTTTAGCCACAGCCTTTGCTTTCTTGGATTCCGGAGCCAATTCTTTCTTTTTCTCTTGAGCAGGTTTGTCGGCTCCAGATGCCACCTCTGCCTTTGAAGGCTTCTCTACGCTATTGCTAGATGAGTTAGAGTTTTTCTTTTTCTGCTTGGTAGGTTTCGTCTCTTTTGGCTCAATTATTTCAATGTGGGGAATCACCTTTTCTTCAACAGGAGTTGGCTCCGGTTCCTGCTGCTCAGCCTTCTCTTTCTTCTCAGTCCAGCTTCTCTTGAACTTCTTTTCTTTCTTGGTCTTTTCAGATTTCTGTCGCAACTCCTCTTCTTGATTTCGTCGTTTTTGCTCCTCTAAGACTTCCTCAAAAGACTTCTCGCTGATGCTGAACTTGTAAATTAAATAACTGAAGAGAGGTACTAGCAGGCAAGAAGACAAAATCACCAACAAGGATTGACCTGAGAATCCACCAATAACTGCAGCCTCCATGATTGTTCTTTAACCAATATTACCTGTAAAAAAACTTATAATGAGTGAATGAAAGGAGTATTTCACCAATTATTGCTGGTTAAGCGGACAATAAGTGTAAACTCACAACTCTCAAACGTCACCTCCAACCGTGGACCGGTTTCGTCCTTGTTAGGACTCATCAGCACGGTATAGGAAGGTAACGCAAGAGAGTGGAGGGCAAGTACTAGTCTAGCCGACTATAACTGAAAAAGTGGTGACAATTGATTAGTCCTCCACTCATCTGCTCATCTAGTCCTCCACTCATCTGCCTCCACTCATCTGCTCCACTCATCTGTTTTCAGCAGATGAGTGGAGGACTAATCAATTGTCACCACTTTTTCAGTTATAGTCGGCTAGACTAGTACTTGCCCTCCACTCTCTTGCGTTACCTTCCTATACCGTGCTGATGAGTCCTAACAAGGACGAAACCGGTCCACGGTTGGAGGTGACGTTTGAGAGTTGTGAGTTTACACTTATAATGAGTGCTTTTATACATTGTATTAGATCACTCAAAAGTAGTATACTAAACATCCTTTATAGTACTTTTTTACTTGTTAAGGGCCGTCCATAGCTGCCGAAATAAGAAACTACAGGCTACCAAAAAACCCCAACATAAATGCAAACACCATTGCTTTTCAATGGATGCCTTTCGCGCGTAATTTGAACTTGAAGTATGACGTCACAAGTCAGAATCATCAAGCACTGAAGTTTTTGTTGATAGTGACGTCAGAGCAACTTTAAATGCGTTTTAAATCGAATTTATTTGATCAAATTGCAGTTTAATTAGCATTTTTCAACGTAATTTTTCATGCTCTTTCTTTTTAAAATGAATTTGAAAATCATGCATTATTGTCTATTCTGCTAGACTCAGGCTACCTGAAATACTCAAAAAAGGCGTAATATGTTGCCTCAAAACAAAACTTGCTATCTTTTGGTTAAGATCACCACCAGACATCTTTTTCAGAGCCTCCTTGGTAGTCTGTACCATTCTTTCGGCTTGACCATTACTCGAAGGATGGTAAGGCGCTACATGAATCAGGCGAATCTGGTTCCTTTCAGCAGTCTCTGAACTCCCTAGACGTAAAGGTTGTCTGATTGTCCGACACGATCGAATCAGGAAGTCCATGGGTAGCAAAGATTCTTCTCAGCACCCTGATCAGAGCAGTCGTGGTTGTAGATGTCATATGCACTACCTCAAGCCACTTTGAGTAGCAGGGTTGGAAAGTTTCTTCCGAAGTGGAAAAAACCGTCCGGAAGAAATAGGTTTCTTCTATGTGGAAGAAACCTCTTTTTTTAAAGAATTAGCTTTAAATTTTCAGGTTTTATAAATATTTGTCTCACAAACACTCTTATATTTACATAAAAACTTCCAAAATGTCATTAATTATATGCACCTATTAGTTAATGATTAAATTAGTAAATGTAGGTTTCTTCCAAACTATGAAAAAAATGCTATTAAATAATTTGAAAAAAAAAACCTTTAATAAACAATATTTACTTTGTAGTCTAAAATTTAATTAAATACTCAAAACTGTTATAAATACCTACAAGAAAGTCTAAAGAAAGTATAAAAGTTAAACACACAGAAAAGACATGTTTTAATAATCTGAATTTTTCTAGAATACACAATCTTCCATATAGTAATAAAACAATATAAACCCGACACAAAATTTAAAACAAAGTAATTAAACTTGAATATTTCTGAAAAATATTTGTCTGGTGTTATTTCCAGTCAAACATTTTTCAGGATATACACACATTTCAGGATTACTACATATATATAATTTTCAAAAATTAATTACTCTAATTATTTAATTAAATTATATTTATGAGTTCTTTAAATCATGGTTTGATTTATTCAGTTAACAGATTTAAAATACTAATAAAAAACTAACTGGAATTAAAAGTTAAATATGTTAATTTTAGAAAATTAATTACTCTAATTAAATTTAATTAATTGTAATTAAATTATATTTATGAGTTTTTTAAACTGTGGTTTAATTTATTCAGTTAACACAACAGATTTAAAATTTAATTTAACTAACCGGAATTAAAAGTCAAATATAAAATTTTAACGCCTAAATCAGTGTGATCCAACCTTTACCTACTCAAAATGCCAGGTAAACTTTTTATAGGGAGGCGAGTGCCAGAGACAGTAAAAGTTGAATTTTTCTATTATAAAACAGGCAAATCATGCAAATTAAATAAACTGGAGACTGAACCTAAACTTTACAAATTATTGCATCTAAAATAGGGCTGCCCAACCTCCGGCCCGCGGGCCAGATCCGGCCCCCGAGCCCTCTGAATCCGGCCCGCGAACGAAATTAGAACACCTTTTATTACTTTCAGTGGCGGATCCAGGATTTGTTTTTTTTGGGGGGGACAAAGAATTTTCATAACCCAATTGAATCTTCTTGTTAATGTTATTACGAAAAAGGTAGTGAATTATCCTGCTCCAACTACCAAAAGGGGGGTCTGGGGGATCTACTTCATAAAATTTTTGGAAATTAAAGTCAAAAACCCCACTTTTTCAACTCGTTTTTGTACGCCTCATCCGAATTTCTTACATAGTTTTTTGCGTTTTGACAAACTTAGTAAAAAATAGTTGTAATAACAGAGTTACAAGTGCCAAGAGGGTCCTCCCCCATAAATTTTTTTAAAAATTTGAACTTAAAATAACAGGGTTTTAACTCATTTTAGTGCATAAAATATCATATTATATAGAGTAAAACTTTTCATAGCCTCCCCCCTGGATCCGCTAGTGATTACTTTGTTTTCCGGGGGTTTTTGGCTGAAAAAAATTCTTTAAAAATGCCAAGTTGAAAAAATACTGTAAACGAAAAGTTATAAAATGTATTGTTGTTATTAAGCATCAGTTAGCACTTTTGCTTTTCTACTGTAATTTCATTTCTGGCCCTCCACACCTCATCAATTACCCTGAGTGGCCCTCCTCCAAAAAAGGTTGGGTAGGTACCCCTAATCAAAAAGGTGCAATTATTGCTTATAATTTCATCTTTAATTGAATATAACTAATTAATATTAGAGTTGAAAAATTGGGGGGGTTTTTTACTTAAAATTCCGAACATTTTCTGGGAGAGGACCCCCTATTGGCGCAGGGGCGGATCCAGACCAAATTTTCGGGGGGGGCCATTTGAAAATTCCCCCCCCCAGAAAATTTTTGGAAATTTAAGTCAAAAACCCCACTTTTTCAACTCGTTTCGGTACGCCTCATCAGAATTTCGGATATAGAATTTTGGCTTAAATCTAGAAGTGGTTTCGAACGCCAAGCGAAGTAGTAAAGCCAAAAGTATCAAAGTGTAGTTGGCGAATAAAAATTCGCCAAGAGGCGCCAACCCGAACACACTTCTAGATTTTTACCAAATTGTTTGCGTTTTGACACAAACTTAGCAAACTATAGTTGCAATAACAGAGTTACAAGGTCCAGGGGGGTCTGGGGGTCCTCCCCCAGAAAATTTTAAAAAATTTGACCTTAAAATAACAGGCTTAACTCATTTTGGTGCATAAAATGTCATATCATATAGAGTAAAACTTTTCATTTTTATTGGGGGGGGGGGTGGAGCCCCCTAGCCCGAGCTCCCCTGAATCCACTAGTGGAGGGGGCTAATGCTGAGTTTAATATAAAGCTCATTGAATTGTGAACAGGCTAATTTTTTATAGGGGCTAAAACTCAGAGGCCCCTTTAAATTGTGAATCGAATCTGCAAAAACTAAAGTAGGGGACTATGCTAAAGCTTTTTAAATTAAAAACGCAAGAAGGCTAAAGCTCATTGTTCCATTTAAATTGTGAATCGAATCTATAAAATGCAGGGAAGCTAAAGATTTTGTAGTGGTTAAAGCACATTACAACTTTTTTTGAAGTTATGAATTCCATCTTTATAAAAGAGCAGAGAGGGCTAAAGCTCATCTATCTTGGAGGGGGCTAAAAGCTCATCAAGTTTATGTGAACCAAATATATAAAAATAAAAGGGACTAATGCTTTATAGGAGCTAAAGATCATGAAATAGGCTAATGTTTTGTAGGGGGCTTAAAATCATGAAATAGGCTAATATTTGGAAGGGGCTCACTGAATCCTTTAAATAGCAAATTAATTCTACAAACATGCAGGGGACTAAATGCTTTGTAGGGGCTAAAACTCTTGAACTCCTTAAATATTAGTGAATAAATAGTCTACAAAAATGTAAAGAGCAAAAAAACCAACTTTCCCTATAATTGTGCATTGATTCTACAAATTTTCAGGGGCTTAAGATCTTAGAAGGGGCTAATGATTATGAAATAAAGCTCTTTGGGCCGTTTGAAATGTAAAAGAGCTACAAAAAATTTTTGAAAAGGTTTTAAATTTTTCAAAAATTTGTTTGAAAAACTTCAATTTTATCTAGTCTGAACTTAAGTCCCCTGGGGGGCCATAGACCCATGCCCCCCTTGCGATGTTTTTATTCTTGTCAGACATTGCATGAATTACAATGAATTTTTTTTCAAATTTTAGCTCTGAAAAAGGGGTTTTTAACTATTTTTGAAATTTTCTCGGGGGGGCCATGGCCCCCCCGCTGGATCCGCCCAGGGCCGCCGATAGGGGGGGCAAAGGGGGCACTTTTACCCCCGGGCCCGGTGATTTTCCCAGCCCTATAGGGGCCCGTAAAGAATCTCCATCTTGGGATACACTACTAAACGTTTTGAAACAAGAATACCCATTCATAGATTTTTCTCCCAACTACCCCTTCTTCCTGAGAACGGGCCCCGGGCCCCCCTCCTCCCTGGAATGCAATCTCCAGCGTTTCCAAACTAAGATAATTACCACCACTACCACACACACGCTGCAACACATTCCAAGAACTGTCACAAGATAAGGTACGAAAGGGCCCGAACCGGACACCCCAACCCTATTTGCGGAAAGGTCTTTCGTTAGCCAGAACAAACAGGAAATGAGGCCCCCTTTCCTCCCCTTGACCAAATGGAAAATACCACAGAGGACAGTGGAGACAATTTTAGTTTCAAGCCATTTACCCATGCAGACCAGGTGGATGTAGTTGTAGAAAGAGTTAGTTAAAAACGTGTATTCTGTTTATAAAAATCGTCAATTTTTTTTAAACCAATTAAGTTTTTTCCCGATTGTTTGAAAGTTACCGTACTTGAAAAAGTTGGTAACGTTAGTCTTCTAAGATGACCGTACTGTACGTCTAGGTGAGTATTCTATTCATTTTTTATATAATAGAAATTTCAGCTATCAAATACATTTGAAAGTATTATACATCTTTGTATTTTTCTAGTTGTTTCTGTCTCTTGTTTTAATGCTGGAGGGTTGCTGTTTGTTTAATTTTCTTTAAGAAAATTGAAGTTTTCGAGATAATGAAAAGTTTTGTAAACCATAAAAAATTTACTTAGAGAACAAGAAAATTTATTCCATTATTAAATGAAAATGAAATATAAGAATCGGTTGAAATAGTATACGGATTTTGCATTTCACTAGTTGTTTTTGTCTCATGTTTTGTATAATGTTGGTGTTGGGGGGTTTTAAGGGCATTGCTATTTGCTTAATTTTCTTTTAAAAAAAATGAAAATTTTCGATGATAAAAAAATTTAAATCATTAAAACAAGAAAATTTATTACAATAAAATTTACAAATTACAAATAAAACTTAAGAATAAAGGATTTTTAAATTTTGTTAAAAAGTAATGTATATTGTCTGTGTCATTGTAACAGGCTGTCCCAAAATTAAATAATATACTCTTACAAAATTAATAAAAAAATAAAGGAGATAAAAACATACGGTTTGTTGACTACTCTTAAAGCCTGGGAGTTTTTTTATACCAAATTTCATACTCCACAGAGACTTAAAAAATTAAGGGTTTAGGAATGTTACAATTTAAATGTTTCTTATTCACAAATCTATTAAGCTTAATTTGCCAAATTGCTTTAAAATACGCAAATTTAACTGGAAAGAAGGGTTCAATATAATTTTTATTTGATTCTAGAATTATTTATTATTATTATTTTTTTTTTTTCAAATTTTAATTACCCTGTTTTTGAAAATAGTAATTTGGGCCATTGTTTTTCGATTGAGTTCATGCTTTTCTAGAAACGGCTGAGAACTATGAAGTTTTGGGTTGAAAAAACTTCCAGGCTGAAAAAGTAGTTTGCAGAAAAGCGCTTGTTTTTATCTCATTTAGTTAATTTTTTATTAATTTTTAAAATAATTCAGTTAATTTTGGGACCCCCCCGTATAAATATAATATAACTATATTAGTACAATATTTACAGAAACCGAATATATGGTAGAATCATATTTTTAATGATATTTTTAAAAGGCATGCCCAAACAAAAATTTTACTACGTTTATGAAAATCAATTTAAAATTTATTTTGGAAAATGTTTTTCCTTTAATCATAACAACATACGAGGGTATGAGAAAACTCCAGCTCTCAAGCGTCGCCTCCAGCCATGAACCGGTTTCGCCCTTGTTAGGGCTCATCAGCACGGCATAGGAAGGCAAGGCAAGAGAGCGGAGGGAAAGTACTAGTTTTACACAGACTATAGCCAAATATAACGGAAAAAGTGGTGACCATTGATTAGTCCTCCACTCATCTGCTGGAATGGCTTTGGCATTCCTAGAACAGACGTAAATTTCCGAAAGGCAGGGTATGAAAACGGAGTATATCACCAGTAACCTCTAGTTTGAGGAATATAGTAATAATATTTATATTCCTCAAACCAGAGGTTACTGGTGCATACACTCCAACTTCTACGGAATTTCCGTAGTTGCTACGGAAATAGAGTGGAAACTACGGAGTTACGGATAGATACCGAAAACTACGGATCATCCGGTGGCCCGCGAACAAATTTGGGTTTTTTCAGATAATCCATACTTTTTAAAGTTAAATCAGTGTGTTCCGATTCTCCCGCGATTGCTTCTTGAACGGCCAATGGTGCCAATTCAAGTTGTCTTCTTCTTGCGTTGTTATTGCGATGTAGAGAAAGCAACTTTACCGTGGTTAAATGCCTGATTTCGGAAAATAGCGATTTTTGGCGTAACTTTAGTTTTTCTGCGAGTATGGATTATTATCTTCATATTTAACATGTTTTATGCTTGCTTAAATGTGCTTTTCTAAAAATAAATTATGGAAAACCTAAATAATGAATTAAGGGCTTGTTTACTGCTTTAAAATGTTGGATAATTTTTAATAAATAGTTAATTATAATCAACAAAATTGCATTGTGTTGGTTTTAAAAAATATATATATTTCACAGTTCTTTTATGATAATTTTTTAAAAATAATATTGAATATTGTTTAAAATGTTTATATTGTTATTTAATAACATAATAATTAGCCGTTAATATGGATACGCATTATGTCGGTAAATGCACTACTGATGAAAGGGTTACAAATGTTGGAGTGTATGCTGGTGAAATACTCCGTTTTCATACGAGGGTATGTTTGAAATATAATTAAAATAACATAATACTTATTAAAAAAAATTTTTTTGTTATATTTTGTAAAATAGGAGAGAGAGAATTTTATACAGATGCAAAATAAAGTTTGTTCTAGAAAATTCAACAGTTTTACTGTGACAGTCAGTGTTGCCGTATTTAAACTCTTAAAGGCTTAAGGAAAGACATTTACACAATTTTTCTTTAGTACTTTATAGACTGCAATTCTTTAATAATTTGTTTTGCTTTAATTATGCATGCAAGTTTGGGTGACGTAACCCGATCCTCCCGGTCGGGGATGTGGAGATCGGACCCCCACTACATTAGGTCCGGGGATGCTCCAGCCGAAAAATTCAATAGGGTTGCCATAACTCGCTTGGCGACATAGGGTTGCCACATTGGAAACTTTGGCCTTGGGTAGTAGAGTTTAACCCAGGGGTCGGCAACTGGCGGACCGCGGTCCGCATCCGGACCTCGTGAGGTTATTTACCGGACCGCCAAAACGTTTTGAAAATCATTAGTATGTAATTTTACACTACAAAAATTAGTTAAATCCGCTTTTTATGGGTGAAATTTCAAAAATTTCCTTGGGGGGAACCCCCAGATCCCTATTTTCCAAGTAAAAACTTCTAATAATATTAAATTAACAACATAATGAAACAAATGGCGCAAGTTCAGAGTTGCACCTGCGCCAAGTTTTTAGCGTTAAAGATGACTAATATGGTAACCCTAACTCATGTTAAAAGAGTCATTTGGCTTCTAAATGTGCCGTTAAACAGCCAAAAATCGCCAAGCAGGTGCAACTCTGAACTTGCGCCAAACAAATAGCGTACGCAAATTATATCTTTGTATAATTATATGTGTATATTTGAAGAAAATAATTTAAAGTAGTAATAGTAACCTATATTTTCTCCGGACCTCAATGAAAATTTTCTAAACTATTTGGACCCCAAGTAAAATTACTTGCCGACCCCTGGTTTAACCAATCTTAAAATTAAAAACAAAATTAGTTGTTGAGTGTACCATCAGATTTTTTCAGATTAAAGAGGAATTTTAACTGTTTTGTAATTTTCACTTAAGGTAATGTTTCGAAATAAATATAAGATATAACTGTTATTTTTTACTAGATAGTATGGCTACTATTTACTACATAGATAGATACTAGATAGTATGGCAACCCTAGGAGCGTCGCGGAGAGCGGGGAGAAGATGACTTCGGATATTGCCGTTCCGGGCCGTCATGGCGGATCGGGTTTCAGTTTCAGTTCACAAGGGGGAATTCCACAGTGGGAGGATGGGGGGTTTGAACCTATAGGGGACCGGGAAGGGTAATAAAAAGTTCATTGCCCAGGCCCCAGGATGCAAAAAGAAGCGTCGCTTTTTCAGCGTGTCCCACGCCATTTCTTTGTTAGCTAGCGATGCTTAAGGATGCGGAAAGTGGTTGCAGTTTTAATTCGTTCCGTTTTCAGGAATTTTATCCAATTCAAGTTCTTCGAGATCGGTACGCTAGCTTTTCATTCCTCTCTTTAGGGCCATTGTTTAAATTTCGTGTTTTTACTAAGATAGGATTTACATATTTATTTAAAAGTACTGTTCTGCCTTTTTGTGTTTCGCGTGGTTAGTGATTTTACTAAAATGTTATATTAAGTTTAGTTATATTAAGTTTAGGGGGGCGCAGCCCCTAAACTACTTTCTATTTTGCCTAAAAGTGCTAGTTTTTATTCCTTACTTTAGCATGTTTTTTGTGTTTCGTGTTGTTTGTGATTTACCCTAAATCGGAGGATGTTATATTAAGTTTAGGAGGGGGCGCAGCCCCCAAACCACAATCAAAATTGCCTAAAAGTACTAATTTTTATTCCTTTCTTCTGTCTCATAATTCTTCATTTTCGTATGCCGATGTAAAAGTTTACAAAAATAAATAGCCGTTTCAGGTCCATTTTGGCGATTTGGCGCCAAAATCCGTACCGTGAAGCACAGAAAACCCGTTTTGGGTAATATATCATGTTATGATTTATAATGGACGGCAATTGGGATTAAATTAAATTCTGCATCTTACCGATTCTTTATAAAAAAAGAGTTCTAGAATTTCTAGTTTATTTGTAAACAGTGGCAGCTATTGCCATTTACTTTATCAATCTCTGTTATCGGTTATTTTTCATTTTCTTTTTAGATTATATAAATTTTCTAATAAACTAAATTAATAACCCATTTTAAGCAAAATTAGATCTGCGAGGAAAATTTTTATTTAGATTTAATCAGTGGCGGCTCGTCCATAGGGGCTGCGGGGCTGCAGCACCCCCAACCAAAATTTCCCGAAATTCTAATTTTTATTTGCTTACAATATTTAAAAAATTATCTATTTCCCCTTTAATCTTTGTCCTGTATAATCCTTTTTTAATTAATAATTCTCTGCTATGCCGTCTCGCCAACAGATTTCTTTCCGGGTCGATCAGCCCCCACAGATATACCAATCGTGGTATAAAACAATAGCTCCATCATATCAAATGAAAATATCAAGAATTTAGCATGCGAATCTGTTAGGAGAAAAGGGGCTGCTTTTCAGCAGCCCCGACCAAAAGAATGATAGCTTTATCTCTTGAAAAAATAAACGATTTCTACTACTAATAAATCACATTGGCTTTTTAGCTTATCTCACTCCAATGCTATTTTAATTTTTTTATTTATAGCTTTTTTTCTTTTCTAGTCAATAAAGATTTATGTTTACTTTTTGCAGCCAAGTTTTTATTTCTTTTTATAATGAACAAATTGAATTCGAAATGTTGATTTTCGTTTCATTTGATTTCGAGATACTAAATGAAATAGACTTCATCTTTGATTCTTCCTATTCATAATAATCAGCTAAATACAGGTAAGTCACAGTTTTTGAATGCTTTATTAAGTGTGAAATCGAAATTTTATATTGTTCCCATCTTTTCTATTTGATTTTTTTCCACGTTTTAGTTTGATAGAAAAAGTGAAGCATGGCATTAGGGGACATCCATAAATTACGTGAGGTGTTTTTTCCAAAATCTGGACCCCCCTTGGTGAGATTTAGTGAGATTTTGCTGGACCCCCCTCCCCCCCCACGTGAGATTTACCTACAACCTTTAAAAATAATTATTCTCCTTTCTTCTAATATATTCCTTTCTCATACTTAAAAATGAAAGAAAATCGTACAATTTCTAATTTAAAAAGTTTACTTAAGATTTTAATCGACCCCCCTCCCCCCTTGGTGAGATTTTTCCTAACCCCTCCCCCCCTTTTTGACCTCACTTAATTTATGGATGTCCCCTTACCTCATGTTACTGTCAGTGAAGACTTTGAATCAGGTTTACTAATACTACTTTGTACTTATAAATCTGATCATGGCATCTTTTAACCATTTCTAAGTTTTTTTAGGGATTTATTGGCGTTAATAACGCTTAAAATACGTTGCCTTGCCAATTTGGTACCGTCGGAGCAGCACCCCTTATAATTTTATCTTCGAGCCGCCACTGGCTTTAATGATATTCAATAATTTTTTTTATAAAATTGAAGTGTTTTTACTAGAGAAGTTTTTATACTACTCAACTTACAAGAAAGTTAAAATTGTCGTCTTTAAACTCCGTTTGTTTACAAATAAGCTGCATTCGGAATTAATACCCTGCTTCCCGAACTCCTACGTCTCTCCTACATCTAAATTAAATTGAAACACTACTCCAAGCGTGTTGTATGTCGGCATAGAAAAGAACACCAAAAAACCAACCAATCCACTTATCAAAGAACCTGTAAGTTCTTTTAATCATTTTCGATAACTTTCAGAGTGCTCAATTTTTTGAAGTATACAGATACTTCCAACTACATTGGGTTATTTTCAATTGAAATTAACTCTTTGATAGTAAGGGATTGTTTTACAGTCTACACTTTTTCAAAATTATTATTTGCCTGCAACTGTAGTAAAATCTAAAAATGTGCAAAAGGAGTTAGCTAGCGTTTTTTCTTCTTCTTCTCTGATATCTGCACTGACTGTGATATTTATTAATTAATTGCTATATTTATTACTTAAAATCAAAGTGTAGCCTATTTTATTGATTGAAGAGAATTTCGCATTGGTGCAGGTGGTTTCTGAAGTGATAGTCTTTAGGCTTTAGGATGAGAGAACCACTAAACTCCCCAATGGAATCCATCAGCCCACCTCCAAAGAGCCTGTTCCAGTGCAAGCAATGCAACAAGTGTTTCACTCGGAAGGAGAGGCTCAAGGAGCAGCTCAACCTCCACACTATGGAGCAACCCTACGTCTGCGACACCTGTGAAAAAGGATTCAGTCAGGGATCCACCTTGCGCAACCATAAGAGTTTGCATACCAACAAAAAACCCCACTCTTGCGACGCTTGTGGAAAGCGTTTCCATAGAGCCAGCGATCTCAAGAGACACCTCATCCACACTGGGGAGCGACCCTTTGTTTGTGACACCTGCGGAAAAAGATTCTCTCAAAAGGGTCATCTGTGGAGTCACATGAAAACTCACCTGGACATCCAGCCCCGTGGAAGCACGAATGAAACTCTCGTTAAAGATGAAGGTAACGGTAAGAATACGTTTGGTAATTGAATGCATTTATTTTTAAGTTTTAAGAAATTGCGTTTATTGATGCATTTATTTTTATATCAGTTAGATTTTTCTAAATTGTGTTAGAATACCCTCCGCCTCCATACATTCATACTCCTGAAGTTTAAACAGTAGGGTTTCTGAGACTTTGTTTTTAAATAATCAAAATCCTGATTCCTGCATTCTATGAACTTTTGCCCGTATGTCGTGCTACATCCACAGTCATCATTGCGGGTGCCTGTATTTAATTTTTGCATCGAGAAAAAATCTTGTTGGTTCCTTCCTTGGAAAACCCTTTAAATTAGTTTAATGGTATTTAGAAAAATGATGATGATCGGGGAAGGAATTTTCAATGATCATACAGTTTCAATGATCAATGTATGATCATCATTTTTCTAAATACCATTAAGGGAACTCCATTTTTTGGCTAAAAGATTACGTCGCCTTAGAATCAAAAACTACTATCTCCGTTCGGCAAACTTCGGGGACCTCGATCCTTGGCGACTTATAATCAGACGCCAATTCAAACCACTCCCCATAAAAAATCCACCAATTAAATACCAATAAATCAAAAAATAATAATAATTACTGCAGATCGTTGCAGGCGCTCATTTGATTGGTTTGGCACTTTGCCAGCTCGATGATGTCACGCTTACGAACCAATGAAATGAGCTTTCTCGCTTGCAATTTCGAATATTTCCGAATCAGACCAGAAGGCAGTATTATTTTGATTTTAAGATGAAGAAAATATTGCCCCTGATATGGCAACCTGCTTACGATATCAGACCGCCAAGATTAACATTGAATCTAGCTCGTTTCGCAGCAGCCAATGAAATAATTGGAACACTTTTTTCGTTATAAAAGAAAAACTAATCATGGTAGAAGTACAATATTTTAAACACATATACAATTATTTTTTACAAAAATATTGTCGTTTCGTTTTTTAAAAAATTCGAATTAGTTTTAGAATTATTAAGATTCAAAGTTTCAATCACAGACAATAAGAGACAGACCGGTCAATGGGCGGCCTACGACACGAACGCCCTCAACCCACGGTACCTGCACTAAAACTGTGGTTACAGTTAAGCTTTTAGGTCTGGCAACCATGGAGACGTTTTGCGAAGACGTAATCCATCGACCATATAATCACCAGGATCGCGATCCTTGGCGATCACATAAGCCCATTAAATGGTTTTTAAAATTAAAAAATATCTTTTTTTTTCAACAATTTTTTAAAATTTGCTATTATAATAGAAAATTTAAATTAAATCATTAAGGTTTGTTCATCAACAAAATTTCGTGATCGCATATGATGAAAAACTCGATTGTAAAAATGCAAGCTTAAATATAAAGCAATCAAGAATCACACAAGTAAATAATGAATCTAAATGATTTTATTAAATCTCATATTTCAATAACTACAAATATTTGTTATAACCCCTTGGCCTTTTAAGACAAACATGATGTGTAAATGAAGTTGCAATCCTCGTGAATCGCGTGAATCTAAACGAACACATCTTTTGCAAATACGAATCCCAGATCCCAGGCACATTTGAAATGAATTCTTGACAATAAAAATATATAATACTAGTATACATTTTCATCTGATATAAATACATACGCCTATAATTAACGCGAATTATACTATCAATTCTATCAGGCTTAAAAATCAAGTTCAAGAATGCAACACAGATTTTCCAATGGATTGCAAAATAGAGAAGAAACGAGATAAAATGTGCCTTAATGCAATAAGACACTGTTAAAATGATTTATAAATCTTGCAAACAATTTAAAAGAGTACGATTAAACGATTTACACAAACTTCATGTTTACTTTCGAAATCGAATATTGCAAGTTTCGTCAACAAAAAAAATGTATAAGGATTTCGATTAAAAAATATTAAATTAATCGATTAATGCCGGTACCGCTTGTCGCAGGCGCCACTTGAGCTCTCTGGATAAGCCCCGCCTATTGACCGGTCTGTCTCTTATTGTCTGTGGTTTCAATATGTTCCCTTTCTAGGACTGAAGTGAACTAACAATGGATAGCAGCAACCCTTTAACAACGCCAAAACCGCCAACAAAACTAGTAGAATAAACAACTACCCTGAATGAAGCTACGTGAATTTTCAGGGCGCAAGTTCAGAGGTGCGGATGCGCCAAGTTTTTAGCAGTAAACATGACTAATATGGTAACCCTAACTAATGTTAAAAGAGTCATTTGGCTTCTAAATATGGCGCCAAATAGCCAAAATTCGCCAATCATCCGCACCTCTGAACTTGCGCCACAAGTGGTCCAATTTCTATCAAATTAATGTTGTAAGTAGTACGGATATTGCTGTACCCCATGCAAAAATTTTTTCATTTCATTATGTTTTTTTTCGTTAAACAGGCCTCGGCAAAACGTCCTTTTGTACCGCTCTCGCACTACATTGGGTCCTAGCTCTTTAACGGTGTAACTGCGCCCCCCCCATTCCTATTCGAAATATGCTGGTTTAGGTCTCCTCTAGCTACCCTACCCCAGCGTTTCTCAACCGGGGTTCCGCGAGGGATCCGAAAATATCATTTTTTTGTACATTTTGGATAACCCTAAATAAATTGAGGAACAGCCAGCCAAATGCGAGCCAGTGTTTTACCGTTGAACATTTTCTTCTGCTTCCGTAGCCTTTCGGTGTTCTACGAAAAGAAGATAAACACTAGCTTGAAGGGAATTTCAAAATAAATTTCTAAGGGAGGACCCCTAGCCCCCCTTAAAATTTTAACGCTATTAACATTCCCCCCCTTGAAAATTCTGTGTTTTACATAGTAACTGTTCTTTTCAAATGAAACTCAAGGGGTCTTAAAATAAGCTGAAACTCTACTTTAAGTGGCAAATTTCAAAACATTTTCAAGGGAGAACTCCGAAATTCCCTCAAAACTTTTGACGCCTGTTATGCAGCATTTTTCCATTGAACATTCTGCTGTCTCAAGAAGCTTTTCTCCTTGGGTGTTTTACAAAAAGTTTGAAATGGAGATTAAATACTAGTTTAAAGGAGAATTTTCAAAATAAATTTTGAGGGAAGACAAAACAGCAAGAAAAAATATTGTTGCATGGCAGTGGCGTATATAAGGAGGGGCCGAGGGGGCCCTCCCTCCCCCCGAAATTTGGACTAGGCATACCAAAACACGTTACAACCCTGCTGTTTAGGGTCAAATTTTCAAAATTTTTCTGGGGGAGGACCCCAAAACCCCCCTTTAGTACATGAAATTGTATTATTTTTTATTATGCTGTCATGAAAGTTATAAATCTACCTAAAAATGTATGTCCAAAATTTGGATTAAATGTTCCAAAAACAATTTAAAACTCAGTTTGTTGGGTCAAATTTCTAAAAATTCTCTGGGGCAGGACCCCCCAGACCCCCCTTTTCTACTTAAAACTTTATTAATCACAATTTTTATGATAAGTTCTCTTGAATGCAAATTTCACATAAAAAAAGCATTAAAAAGCTACGTTAAAAATATATAAAATATATATTGGAGTGGTTAAGCAATACTTTTGGGCCCCTCCCGAAATGAATTTCTATACACGCCAATGTTGCATGGACACTAGCAGGGCCGCCCATAGGGGGCAGCAACCCCGACAAATGTCGGAGGGCCCGGAGCTTTAAGGGGCCCGGGCCCACGAGTTCCACTTTGCTTTTTTAGTCAAAGTCTGTACTAGATGTTTTTTTTTATTTTCCAATTAAAAATTGAACTCGCTGAATTCATATCATTTAGCATATTCAGTTCCCGAAACGGACGGGCCCGTCAAAAGTGGTCGGTCTCTTTTTCAGAAATTTCATCTCCAATCAAATTCTGAAACATGAGATAACACAACCCCTTCCCAACGTGACCACTTCCCGCACACTGGAAAAAGCTACCAATATTTCTTGCTATGGCATTTTATGCACCAAAATGAGTTAAAACCCTGTTATTTTAAGGTGAAATTTTGAAAATTTTTCTGGGGGAGAACCCCCAGACCCCCTTGGTACTTTTAACTCTATTATTACAACCTTATTTTATATTAAGTTCGTCAAAACGCGGAAATTCTACCATAAAACCTATATCCGAAATTCGGATGAGGCGCATCAAAACGAGTTGAAAAAGAGGGTTTTTTTACTTTAATTTCCAAAAAATTTTCTGGGGGAGGACCCCCAGTCCCCCCTTTTAGTTGTTGGAGCAGGATAACTCCACTACCCTTTCCATATTAAAATAAAAAAGAAGATTCAATTGGACTTTGGAAATTCTTAGCCCTCTCCCAAAACCAAATCCTGGATCCGCCCCTGCAGGCAGAATTTAATGAAATTCGGTTTACAGGGGTTTTCGAGGGTGCTCTCTCCGAATCTGTAATAATAAATGAAGTTTTCAGTAGAATAAAGTAGTTATAAATGCTACTCCTTCGCCGGCAAACATTGTTCTCTAGCGGACTTGGGTTCCTATGAAAATCTTGTTGGTCATGGCATGACAGACATGCATGCTAATTTTCTACTCGACCTTTTGAGATACCCTGTATATTTTACTTAAGGGATACTTTGTGAAATGTAAATTCCTTATTATACTTTAAAAAATAAAAAAGTTAGGGGGCCCGTGAAAAAATTTTGTCGGGGGGCCCGGTAGAGTTATGGGCGGCCCTGGACACTAGGGTTCCCGGGAACTTGGACTTTATCAAAAGGGTTCCGTGAGAGTAAAAAGGTTGAGAAACGCTGCCCTACCCCTACCCAGTTTGTACCATGAATTTTGGACCACCCTGTATACACACCCAAACCACCTTAAACTTTTTAGAGTTCAATTCTGTTAATGTTCCCACTTTGTACCGCCTAGCTCTTTTGAAGGCAATATATTCAAATATTGACAAAATTTTATGATTTTCATTGAAAAACTGAAAAGTTATTGATATAAATAAACATTTTAATCAAAGTTAGATATTATTTAGCACTAGTGCTAAAGCGCTAGACCCGGGCTTCACCTGGCTGGGTCGGGTTTCAGTATTATAAAATATATATTCTGGTGTGTTATACAGGCTTTGCCAGTCCAAAAACTTTTCATGGTGAATATGTGACCCCTAAGGCAACTTTTTTCAGTATACCTTTTTGAATTTCGAAAAAAGTTTTTCATGATACACCCTACCAGCTAGGCTGTGGCCTACGG
The DNA here is from genome assembly GCA_024610705.1 of Tetragnatha versicolor. Taxonomy (NCBI): domain Eukaryota; kingdom Metazoa; phylum Arthropoda; class Arachnida; order Araneae; family Tetragnathidae; genus Tetragnatha; species Tetragnatha versicolor. The sequence continues at coordinate 77,295 of JANDEH010000003.1, forward strand.
TGGTAAAGCCTGGGTCTAGCGCCAGGGTTGCTTGATTAAAATCACTTGATTTGTTCAAAAAATCATTGATTTAAATAAAAAATGTTAAACTTCCACAATTTAAATAAAAAATTAGTTATAATATGCTTTAAAATGGTTTGTAAGATTATTTGCATTTACAATTTTTTTTTAAATTCTGCTAGATATGTAACTGGGGGTTTTGGTTATACTCTACATAAAATTGCCTGCTATTTCAACCTGCTATTTTTACTACCAATGACAAAAAGGGGTAAGTAGCAGGGTTTGGAATCAATATTTGTGATAAACTAAACAAGAATTGAAATATTTTAATTTTTTTATCTGGTACATCAACTTTTTAAAATACAAGCATGTGAATGATTTTTATCATAAGCTTGCTTTTAAAGTTAGTCCATGTTTTCCAAACTATTGTTTTCTTTTACATAACTACATCGAATAGAGCTCTATTCTCTATGTACATGACTGTCAATAAGTTGTTTATTTTATTTTATTACTAATTATATTTCAAAGAAATAAGTATACATAATACTTTTAGTAAAATTAATTTAACTGAATCATCATAATTCAAAGATTGATTAAAATTTTTACACAAAAATGACGCATAGATTTTTTTAGAAATCATTGTCACAACACAATTTTTTTAAAGCTATTATGACTTTCACAATTGGGCAAAAATAGTTATAGAAAGGATAAAAATTTTAGTAACTGATAGTATAATTGTTCATTCACCATTTTAGGATGAGCTTGGGCATTTCACCATGAAATGGCAGCAAACCGCTCCCCTTAATTTATTCAATTAATTAATGCATAAAATAGATCAAAATTGGGATATCAAGTAATCCTACATTATTATATCACATTGAAATTACAATATCAGTATATTATTAACCAGTTTCAGGAAGTTCATAGCTAGTTATTCATTTAAATGAAAAAAATCTGATTTAAATAAAAAAAATCCGATTTAAATCAAATAAATCCGATTTTGTTATTTAAAAATTTTTTTAAAAAATCAGCAACCCTGTCTAGCGCGTCAGCACTTGTAAAACATAAAAATTAGGAAAACTGTGAGATGTACTGATTTTTATTTCGATTCCTTATAATTTCAATTTTTGATATTAAACAGCAAACAAACAACCAATTATTTTTCTTTGTGAACTAGAAAAATCCACTTATCGTCTTGTTTTCGCCAACCCTTGGCGATTGGCCCGGATTGTTAGCCCAGTCATAGTGCAGGAAAAGAAATTCTGGTATTAAGTTTGTTTTGAGCAGGGAGGAGAGAGTTATCAGAGTAGGCGAAATATACCACTGAGCAAATAAAGATTTGGGATTATCCTAAAGTTGTGGACACGAGTGTAAAAAAATGTTTGTTTTCTCACTCAATTTCTCTTTTAGCCTTTGACTCTGCTTTGGAAGGACCGGAGGAATGTGACATGAAGCCCAAAGAGAAGTTTCAAAGTACTGAGTGCCCTTACTCCACAGATAACAATGAAAACTTGGATAAACACCTGTTGGCTCACTCTGTGGAGCAACCATTCCACTTTGAGCTCTGCAACAAGGCCTTCTTTAATAAATCCAATTTAAAAAGGCACCTCCTTGTTCACTCTGGGGAGCGACCCTTTGTTTGTGACACCTGCAGAAAAGGATTCTCTCAGAAGGTTCATCTGCGCAGTCACATGAAAACTCACCTGGACATCCTGCCATGTGGAATCACAAATGAAACTCTCGTTAAAGATGAAAGGAACGGTAAGAAATTATGTTTATTGATGAATTACTTTTATATCAGTTGGATTTTTCTAAATTGTGTCAGAATACCCTCCATACATTCATACTCCTGAAATTTAAACAGAAGGGTTTCTGATACTTTTTTTTTAAATATTCAAAAGCCTGATGTTGCATTCGATGAACTTTTGCCCATGTGTTAATATTAGAGCATTTTATTTCTTAGCATTGAGAAAAACTTTATTGTTGGTTAGTAGATAGAAAATGACAGTTCAGCGACATTGCGGAGGTGCGGAGTGTCTGGACCGATACTTTGCGGAGTGTCTGGACCGGTACTTTGCGGAGTGTCTGGGCCGGTACTTTGGGAAGGTGCGGAGTGTCTGGACTGATACTTTGGGGCTCCCTTCCCAATCTACCAAATTGCGATTCCCTTCCCATTCTACTGATTACGGAGTGTCTGCTACTTTACGGTTCTACCAATAAAATGGGGCTCTACCAATAAAATGGGGCTCCACCACTAAATTGGGGCTCTGCCACTAAATTGCGACTCCAACAACAGCAAGAAGCTAAAATTAAAGTTATTTAACATCAATATATCTCCCAGGAGAGTTAGCCCAAGATATTCTTGGTTACCGAAGTACGCTTGGCAGAGCTTAACGCAAATCCTGGATCAGTTTGATTTGGTAAGTTACCGGAAGCCTCTCCTTTGTACTTCATCCCCCTAATTAAATATTTTAAAGTATTTTAAATTGAGGTCCCACCAACCACCCGACTTTCTCAATTAACAGTTACTATTTCAGTTACTATTAAATTTATTTACTATTAACAAACTGTAACTGCTGTTTAACTGTAATATGGATGAAATTAGCAAATTGCAGCTATTCCACTATATTGAGGCTTTACCACTATGACACAGCAGAAAGTTAAAGTTATTTTTCTATTAACAGTTACTATTAAATTTATTTACTATTAACAAACTGTAACTGCTGTTTAACTGTAATATGGATGAAATTAGCAAATTGCAGCTCTTCCACTATATTGGGGCTTTACCACTATGACACAGCAGGAAGTTAAAGTTATTTTTCTATTAAAGTTATTTACTAATAACAAACTGTAACCGCTATTTAACTATAATATGGATAAAATTAGCAAATTGCAGCTCCACCACTATATTGGGACTTTACCACTAAGACACAACAGGAAGTTATTTTACTATTAACAGTTACTACTAAAGGTATTTAATATTAACAAACTGTTTAACTGTAATATGGACAAATTGCAGCTCTTCTACTATATTAGGGCTTTAGAACACATGCAACAAGAAACTAAATTGTCACTTTCTAAATTATTTTAAGATAATATTAATTGATAGTTAAAGTTATTAACAAAGGCTAATCAACAGTTAAAGTTATTTTACATGAAATTATAAGGTTAATGAACAAACTAACCGCTGTAATACATTACCTATTGAATGCACATACTGGAATAAAAGACCAAGACAATCACAAACTCAAAAATGTAGACTGCACTACTCACCTGTCATTGAGACTCCCTTAACAATGCACCAGCGAACCGCCCCGCTTACCTTTCACAGAGCAATATGTGTGGCGATAACGGGGTAACCTCCATTGGGATTGATAGCGATTGCATCTTTTCCCGCAATACCAAGGGGAGAGGGTTTTCAAAAGATATATATTTTTTCATTACAATCATTTCTATTTCGTTAAATTTACAGTTCAAAATTCACTTTAGTTACAGTTTGACACAAAATGCTTATCCTATCACAATCCTTAACTTTGAAAGTACAGTATTTTCACCAGAAAGGATGCTTTAAAAAATTGAGAATGATTGAACATTATCAGACAACCAGACATCTAATACGTTATCCTATTGGTGGAATTATTTTTATTTTACTTTGATCAGGAAAGGATACTTTAAAAAATTGAGAATGCATTTTCAATGCAAGCATTTTCAGATCACTTGAATATAATACGTTATCCTATTGGGGGAATTATTTTACAACTTCGATTAAAAATTACTAATTATGTTCATATTGAATAATAACATCTTCAATATTTTAAGCATTTTTTAAAAATAAAATATACTTTTATTACGAATTCTGTTCGAGGAGTTGATTTTTTTTTCATAGAATGTTAGAATCATTCAAGTTAAAAATGATAAATCCATTAATTTTACTATAGTTCAATTGAAGATATTACTTATTTTATTCGCATAGTACCTTTTTCTAGATTTAAACGTGAGAATATATGATTAATCACCTAAACAAAAACTATTCCATTACTCTTTTTTCTGAAAGCATTGTATGAATGAGGATTTTTATACAAAAATTGTAAAATATATACGATTTTCCCAACAGTTGAAAAAATTTCAATCATTAACCTTTTATTTAAAGTACGTTATTAGGCTACCACTACAGAACATACACTATATACATTCATTTTATTCATAACTTTTACTATATTTATTAAACATGTAATATTTTTTCTATACTAAAGAGAACTGCTTTGGTTATTTTTCATTTCATGGAATGGTTACGTTGATCATTTTCAACCTTTTTTTGAAAATAATAACTTTTTTTAACCCATCGGCTATACTTGCTCTACAAGAATTTTACCCTCTGCTGTACATTTTTACTAACAATTTATATTCACAAAAGCAAACAATATAATACATATAAACTAACTTATGAAAGAAATCCTTTATGGATATAATGTTTTCTCTTACCTAAAGCCTTCTTTCATCTATAATCCATTTAAACTATTCTAATAAAAATTAAAGGGGAAACAAGACTTAAAAGGAAACATACATTATAAAAACCAAGAAAATTATTACAGAATCTAAAAGAAAAACTAAAAACTCTGCTAAACATAAAAACTTAACTGAAAATTTCGTTAAAAATTAAGACACATGCAGAAAAATAACTTAATACTTTGTGAAAAATAAAAACGAACACAGAAAAACTTTCACTGAAAAACTAAAATCTTTGTTAAATATAAAAACTTATTCACTTCGAAACTAAACTTAACTAAAAATTTTGTTAAAAATAAAAACTTAACTGAAAATTTTGTTAAAAATTAAGATACATGCAGAAAAATAACTTAATACTTTGCTAAAAATAAAACGAACACAGAAAAACTTTCACTGAAAAACTAAAATCTTTGTTAAATATAAAAACTTATTCACTTCGAAACTAAAAACTTAACTAAAAATTTTGTTCAAAATAAAAACTTAACTAAAAATTTTGTTAAAAATAAAAACTTAATTAAAAATTTTGTTGAAAATAAAAACTTAACTGAAAATTTTGTTAAAAATTAAGATACATGCAGAAAAATAACTTAATACTTTGTTAAAAATAAAAACGAACACAGAAAAACTTTCACTGAAAAACTAAAATCTTTGTTAAATATAAAAACTTATTCACTTCGAAACTAAAAACGTACCTAAAAATTTTGGTAAAAATAAAAACTTAACTGAAAATTTTGTTAAAAATTAAGATACATGCAGAAAAATAACTTAATACTTTGTTAAAAATAAAAACGAACACAGAAAAACTTTCACTGAAAAACTAAAATCTTTGTTAAATATAAAAACTTATTCACTTCGAAACTAAAAACTTACCTAAAAATTTTGGTAAAAATAAAAACTTAACTGAAAATTTTGTTAAAAATTAAGATACATGCAGAAAAATAACTTAATACTTTGCTAAAAATAAAAACGAACACAGAAAAAACTTTACAAGAAATGAAAACTTATACACTGAAAAATTAAAATCTTTGTTAAAAATAAAAACTTAACTGAAAATTTTGTTAAAAATTAAGACAAATGCTGAAAAATTACTCATTACTTTGCTAAAAGTAAAAATGAACACAGAAAAAACTTTACAAGAAATGAAAACTTATACACTGAAAAACTAAAGTCTTTGTTAAATATAAAAACTTATTCACTACGAAACTGAAAACTTTACACAAGAAATGAAAACTTATACACTTAAAAACTAAAATCTTTGTTAAAAATAAAAGCTTAACTGAAAATTTTGTTAAAAATTAAGATACATGCAGAAAAATAACTTAATACTTTGTTAAAAATAAAAACGAACACAGAAAAACTTTCACTGAAAAACTAAAATATTTGTTAAATATAAAAAACTTATTCACTTCGAAACTAAAAACTTAACTTAAAATTTTGGTAAAAATAAAAACTTAACTGAAAATTTTGTTGAAAATTAAGATACATGCAGAAAAATAACTTAATACTTTGTTAAAAATAAAAACGAACACAGAAAAAACTTTACAAGAAATGAAAACTTATACACTGAAAAATTAAAATCTTTGTTAAATATAAAAACTTGACTGAAAATTTTGTTAAAAATAAAAACTTAACTGAAAATTTTGTTAAAAATAAAAACTTAACTGAAAATTTTGTTAAAAATTAAGACAAATGCTGAAAAATAACTCATTACTTTGCTTAAAAGTAAAAATGAACACAGAAAAAACTTTACAAGAAATGAAAACTTATACACTGAAAAACTAAAGTCTTTGTTAAATATAAAAGCTTAACTGAAAATTTTGTTAAAAATTAAGACAAATGCAGAAAAATAACTTAATACTTTGTTAAATGTAAAAACTTAAAAGCTACAAAACTAAAATATCTGTTTAAAATAAATAAAAACTTTGAAAACATTTTACAAAAAAATAAAAAATTACACTAAAAACTTTACCAAAAAGAAATTATTACGAAAAACTTTAACAGAAAGAAAAACATAAAAACCATGAAACTAAAAACTTTGTTAAAAAATAAAGGCAAATGCAGAAAATAACTTAATACTTTGTTAAATATTAAAACTTAGAAACTATGAAACGAAAAACTTTACCATAAAAAAAACTTATACACTACAAAAATAAAATATTTGTTAAAAATAAAATAAATCTTTGAAAAATTTTTACAAGAAATAAAAATTTACACTAAAATCTTTACCAAAAAGAAATTATTACGAAAAACTTTAACAAAAGAAAAACCTAAAAACTATAAAACTAAAAACTTTGTTAAAAATAAAGACAAACGCAGAAAAACAACTTAATACTTTGTTCAATATAAAAACTTATTATGAACTTATAAAACTAAAAACTTTGCTAAAAATAAAAACTTTAGGAAAACTTTGTTAAAAATAAAGAAACCAATACAGAAAATTTCAAAAATAAATAAAAACTTCGAAAAAATATTACAAGAAATAAAAAATAACTCCAAAAACTTTATCAAAAAGAGATACTTACAAATTATAAAACAAAAAAACTTTGTTAAAAATAAAATAAAATTGAAAAGTTACACTAAAAAACTAAAAACTTTGTTAAAAATAAAATAAAATTGAAAAGTTACACTAAAAACTGAAAACTTTATCGAAATACTTCTTGTTAAAAAAATATACTTTAAAAAATTTGTACAAGAAATACACTAAAAACTTTACCAATAACGCCCATACTTTGTTAAAATTAGAAGACAGATAGATTCACATCCTCCTTTCATTGGGACCCTTTTTTAATTATTATGTAAAACGTGGGCTGAAAAATTTAAAAGTACTATTTTTAAATTTCCTTCATTAAGAAGTTTTCAGCCCACCTAGTTTTCATAATAAAAAAAGGGTCTCAACGAAAGGGGGACGTGAATCTATCTGTCTTCTAATTTTAACAAAGTATGGGTGTTATTGGTAAAGTTTTTAGTGTATTTCTTGTACAAATTTTTTAAAGTATATTTTTTTAACAAGAAGTATTTCGATAAAGTTTTCAGTTTTTAGTGTAACTTTTCAATTTTATTTTATTTTTAACAAAGTTTTTAGTTTTTTAGTGTAACTTTTCAATTTTATTTTATTTTTAACAAAGTTTTTTTGTTTTATAATTTGTAAGTATCTCTTTTTGATAAAGTTTTTGGAGTTATTTTTTATTTCTTGTAATATTTTTTCGAAGTTTTTATTTATTTTTGAAATTTTCTGTATTGGTTTCTTTATTTTTAACAAAGTTTTCCTAAAGTTTTTATTTTTAACAAAGTTTTTAGTTTTATAGTTTTTAGGTTTTTCTTTTGTTAAAGTTTTTCGTAATAATTTCTTTTTGGTAAAGATTTTAGTGTAAATTTTTATTTCTTGTAAAAATTTTTCAAAGTTTTATTTTATTTTTAACAAATATTTTATTTTTGTAGTGTATAAGTTTTTTTTTATGGTAAAGTTTTTCGTTTCATAGTTTCTAAGTTTTAATATTTAACAAAGTATTAAGTTATTTTCTGCATTTGCCTTTATTTTTTAACAAAGTTTTTAGTTTCATGGTTTTTATGTTTTTCTTTCTGTTAAAGTTTTTCGTAATAATTTCTTTTTGGTAAAGTTTTTAGTGTAATTTTTTATTTTTTTTGTAAAATTTTTCAAAGTTTTTATTTATTTTAAACAGATATTTTAGTTTTGTAGCTTTTAAGTTTTTACATTTAACAAAGTATTAAGTTATTTTTCTGCATTTGTCTTAATTTTTAACAAAATTTTCAGTTAAGCTTTTATTTTTAACAAAAATTTTAGTTTTTTAGTGTATAAGTTTTCATTTCTCGTGTAAAGTTTTTCAGTTTCGTAGTGAATAAGTTTTTATATTTAACAAAGACTTTAGTTTTTCAGTGTATAAGTTTTCATTTCTTGTAAAGTTTTTTCTGTGTTCATTTTTACTTTTAGCAAAGTAATGAGTTATTTTTCAGCATTTGTCTTAATTTTTAACAAAATTTTCAGTTGAGTTTTTATTTTTAACAAAATTTTCAGTTAAGTTTTTATTTTAAACAAAATTTTCAGTCAAGTTTTTATATTTAACAAAGATTTTAATTTTTCAGTGTATAAGTTTTCATTTCTTGTAAAGTTTTTTCTGTGTTCGTTTTTATTTTTAACAAAGTATTAAGTTATTTTTCTGCATGTATCTTAATTTTTAACAAAATTTTCAGTTAAGTTTTTATTTTTACCAAAATTTTAAGTTAAGTTTTTAGTTTCGAAGTGAATAAGTTTTTTATATTTAACAAATATTTTAGTTTTTCAGTGAAAGTTTTTCTGTGTTCGTTTTTATTTTTAACAAAGTATTAAGTTATTTTTCTGCATGTATCTTAATTTTTAACAAAATTTTCAGTTAAGCTTTTATTTTTAACAAAGATTTTAGTTTTTTAGTGTATAAGTTTTCATTTCTTGTGTAAAGTTTTTCGTTTTCTAGTTTATTTCAAACAAAGTTTTCAGTTTCGTAGTGAATAAGTTTTTATATTTAACAAAGACTTTAGTTTTTCAGTGTATAAGTTTTCATTTCTTGTAAAGTTTTTTCGGTGTTCATTTTTACTTTTAGCAAAGTAATGAGTAATTTTTCAGCATTTGTCTTAATTTTTAACAAAATTTTCAGTTAAGTTTTTATTTTTAACAAAGATTTTAATTTTTCAGTGTATAAGTTTTCATTTCTTGTAAAGTTTTTTCTGTGTTCGTTTTTATTTTTAGCAAAGTATTAAGTTATTTTTCTGCATGTATCTTAATTTTTAACAAAATTTTCAGTTAAGTTTTTATTTTTACCAAAATTTTTAGGTAAGTTTTTAGTTTCGAAGTGAATAAGTTTTTATATTTAACAAAGATTTTAGTTTTTCAGTGAAAGTTTTTCTGTGTTCGTTTTATTTTTAGCAAAGTATTAAGTTATTTTTCTGCATGTATCTTAATTTTTAACAAAATTTTCAGTTAAGTTTTTATTTTTAACAAAATTTTTAGTTAAGTTTAGTTTCGAAGTGAATAAGTTTTTATATTTAACAAAGATTTTAGTTTTTCAGTGAAAGTTTTTCTGTTTCGTTTTTATTTTTCACAAAGTATTAGGTTATTTTTCTGCATGTGTCTTAATTTTTAACGAAATTTTCAGTTAAGTTTTTATGTTTAGCAGAGTTTTTAGTTTTTCTTTTAGATTCTGTAATAATTTTCTTGGTTTTTATAATGTATGTTTCCTTTTAAGTCTTGTTTCCCCTTTAATTTTTATTAGAATAGTTTAAATGGATTATAGATGAAAGAAGGCTTTAGGTAAGAGAAAACATTATATCCATAAAGGATTTCTTTCATAAGTTAGTTTATATGTATTATATTGTTTGCTTTTGTGAATATAAATTGTTAGTAAAAATGTACAGCAGAGGGTAAAATTCTTGTAGAGCAAGTATAGCCGATGGGTTAAAAAAAGTTATTATTTTCAAAAAAAGGTTGAAAATGATCAACGTAACCATTCCATGAAATGAAAAATAACCAAAGCAGTTCTCTTTAGTATTGAAAAAATATTACATGTTTAATAAATATAGTAAAAGTTATGAATAAAATGAATGTATATAGTGTATGTTCTGTAGTGGTAGCCTAATAACGTACTTTAAATAAAAGGTTAATGATTGAAATTTTTTCAACTGTTGGGAAAATCGTATATATTTTACAATTTTTGTATAAAAATTCTCATTCATACAATGCTTTCAGAAAAAAGAGTAATGGAATAGTTTTTGTTTAGGTGATTAATCATATATTCTCACGTTTAAATCTAGAAAAAGGTACTATGCGAATAAAATAAGTAATATCTTCAATTGAACTATAGTAAAATTAATGGATTTATCATTTTTAACTTGAATGATTCTAACATTCTATGAAAAAAAAATCAACTCCTCGAACAGAATTCGTAATAAAAGTATATTTTATTTTTAAAAAATGCTTAAAATATTGAAGATGTTATTATTCAATATGAACATAATTAGTAATTTTTAATCGAAGTTGTAAAATAATTCCCCCAATAGGATAACGTATTATATTCAAGTGATCTGAAAATGCTTGCATTGAAAATGCATTCTCAATTTTTCAAAGTATCCTTTCCTGATCAAAGTAAAATAAAAATAATTCCACCAATAGGATAACGTATTAGATGTCTGGTTGTCTGATAATGTTCAATCATTCTCAATTTTTAAAGCATCCTTTCTGGTGAAAATACTGTATTTTCAAAGTTAAGGATTGTGATAGGATAAGCATTTTGTGTCAAACTGTAACTAAAGTGAATATTGAACTGTAAATTTAACGAAATAGAAATGATTGTAATGAAAAAATATATATCTTTTGAAAACCCTCTCCCCTTGGTATTGCGGGAAAAGATGCAATCGCTATCAATCCCAATGGAGGTTACCCCGTTATCGCCACACATATTGCTCTGTGAAAGGTAAGAGGGGCGGTTCGCTGGTGCATTGTTAAGGGAGTCTCAATGACAGGTGAGTAGTGCAGTCTACATTTTTGAGTTTGTGATTGTCTTGGTCTTTTATTCCAGTATGTGCATTCAATAGGTAATGTATTACAGCGGTTAGTTTGTTCATTAACCTTATAATTTCATGTAAAATAACTTTAACTGTTGATTAGCCTTTGTTAATAACTTTAACTATCAATTAATATTATCTTAAAATAATTTAGAAAGTGACAATTTAGTTTCTTGTTGTATGTGTTCTAAAGCCCTAATATAGTAGAAGAGCTGCAATTTGTCCATATTACAGTTAAACAGTTTGTTAATATTAAATACCTTTAGTAGTAACTGTTAATAGTAAAATAACTTCCTGTTGTGTCTTAGTGGTAAAGTCCCAATATAGTGGTGGAGCTGCAATTTGCTAATTTTATCCATATTATAGTTAAATAGCGGTTACAGTTTGTTATTAGTAAATAACTTTAATAGAAAAATAACTTTAACTTCCTGCTGTGTCATAGTGGTAAAGCCCCAATATAGTGGAAGAGCTGCAATTTGCTAATTTCATCCATATTACAGTTAAACAGCAGTTACAGTTTGTTAATAGTAAATAAATTTAATAGTAACTGTTAATAGAAAAATAACTTTAACTTTCTGCTGTGTCATAGTGGTAAAGCCTCAATATAGTGGAATAGCTGCAATTTGCTAATTTCATCCATATTACAGTTAAACAGCAGTTACAGTTTGTTAATAGTAAATAAATTTAATAGTAACTGAAATAGTAACTGTTCATTGAGAAAGTCGGGTGGTTGGTGGGACCTCAATTTAAAATACTTTAAAATATTTAATTAGGGGGATGAAGTACAAAGGAGAGGCTTCCGGTAACTTACCAAATCAAACTGATCCAGGATTTGCGTTAAGCTCTGCCAAGCGTACTTCGGTAACCAAGAATATCTTGGGCTAACTCTCCTGGGAGATATATTGATGTTAAATAACTTTAATTTTAGCTTCTTGCTGTTGTTGGAGTCGCAATTTAGTGGCAGAGCCCCAATTTAGTGGTGGAGCCCCATTTTATTGGTAGAGCCCCATTTTATTGGTAGAACCGTAAAGTAGCAGACACTCCGTAATCAGTAGAATGGGAAGGGAATCGCAATTTGGTAGATTGGGAAGGGAGCCCCAAAGTATCAGTCCAGACACTCCGCACCTTCCCAAAGTACCGGCCCAGACACTCCGCAAAGTACCGGTCCAGACACTCCGCAAAGTATCGGTCCAGACACTCCGCACCTCCGCAATGTCGCTGAACTGTCATTTTCTATCTACTTTGGTTCCTTCCTTTAAAAAAGTTGACATTGCTCGACAATTTATTAAGTCTAACAATAACTTCCTTGTTGCCCCCAGGTGATGCTAGTTTTCTGACGTGCTTATTCTTTTTAACATTTTCTTGCATACATTTCGCAAGGCTTCTTAAGTCGGATTCCTGCCATTTACTACACCCCCAACAGTGGCGGATTTCTAAATAGGCTAGCTAGGCTGTAGCCTACGGCGGCCCGGGTAAGTACGGGAGCTGGCGTTAAAATCAAATACTCATCTGCCCGTACACGATTTTGATATGACAGGATAGTGTTAGTGGTGCTGATTACGGAATCGAGCGTCAGCTGGTCAGGTAGCGGTGGGTTGAGAGGGGGGAGGGGGTCAAAGTCGCAAAAAAAAGTGAAAAAAAAACTCATCTGCCCGTGGATGAAACTTGGTGGAGATGGTAATTTAGGCCTTCCTGAATACAAAAATGACCGTCAGCTGGCTGGGTCGTGGTGGAATGACCGTCAGCTGGTCAAGTGAACTTGCAAAAAAAAGTGAAAAAAATACTCATCTGCCCGTGGATGAAACTTGGTGGGGATGGTAATTTAGACCTTCCTGATTACAAAAATAACCGTCAGCTGGCTAGGTAGCGGTGGAAAGACCGTCAGCTGGGGCCTCAAAGTTTAGCGAAACGCGTGCTTTTAGTCCGACGCGCCCGTGAATATACGGGCATGCCGCTCTCTGCCTGTGTCTGAGGCGTTTCGGAACAACGGTCGAAAGGTTCTGAGCTTTCTTTTGCTTTGCGCTCGGAGCCTTTCGACATTTTACCATTCATAACATGTTTTTCTGAAATAAAAACTAATTTTTATAAACAGGTTTATGAACATTTGTCCAAAATCGTGTGTGTGTGTCTTCTATACAAATCCACAGTTTACTTCCAATCTGCACCAACCAAAAAAATCTCAAGAAAAAACATAGGCTATGTTTCGAAAACTGTAATTGACCCCTTGACCCTCTTTGACCCTTTTTATGGTTATTTTGCTGAAATAGCTTTATTTCTCCTCCAGAAGAGATCTGTTTACCCCATTGATACAAAAAACATAATGCAAAATACAAGTTTTTAAAAGAATAACTAGATATGTCCGTTTAAAAATTATAATACTAATCTAAAAATATAATTAAATGAAATTTAAAATTTTAAAACTGGCAATTAACTATATTTTAAAATATTTTTATTTGAAAGTTCATCTAGCTTTTCAATAAAATGTTTCATGGAATAGCATCATTGTTTTTAATAGTCTCCATGGAAACGAAAATGTAAATCAAAAGACGATTATATTGTAGCTATAAGAAAGATGGTTTACAAAAAAAACACCTATTGAAAATGTTAAAGTCCTTTCAACTAGAAAAATTGATTTTTTTCTTATTGCACATGGAATATGCATTAATTATTGAATAATTTCACAGAAAAGTTGATTAAAATCCTGTATAATTAATCACGGGTTCTAAATGGGCATAATTTAAGTAATTTTGGGATATTTTTTTCTAATTTTTCTGTTTTTTATATGGGGATCATGAGGTTAAATGTAGAAATCATTCAAAAATTATATGACAAGTGGATGTATGTTAATACCTTTCACCTGGTAAAATAAGGTATAAAATATATTGAAAATTTTAAAACAGAAATCCTAAAGCTATAACTCCAACCGTGCAAGGCGGGGCATATCATATCAGCTAGTTATGAATAAAACAAATAGTGCATATGACCAAGTTTTTCGAAATTGAATTCTTAAGTATGAAATAACAATAAAATATATATTAAAATCCCCCTTCATATTGATATAATCGTAATTAATAACATTTGCATCATATACCACCTAATTATACACAAATAAAATCCAGTGATAATACCAGTTGTAGTTTATTGGTAGTTTAATCAATGATAATGGGTTTGTAAAAGAGCCGGGTACAAGTCATAAAACTGTCAAGGGCGTGTCTGCTTTGTCAGGTGTTGGTCCAGTGTCCATTGAAAATACAACTCTCTACGATACACCTACTGAGAATCCTTTTTCAATCCCTTATCGCGCGAAACCAATTAAGTGCACCCCTTGAAGTTTATGGCCCTCTGCAATTCAAGTCTTTGTGTTCTTGCCCCCCCGTGGAGAGTTTTCACAGCTGTCAAATGGTGAGTTTCCAAGTTATGTACTTAAATGTTCTGATGAAAACATTTATTAACGTTATCAAGTTAATAATCCACGTTCTTTACTATGATGTTTTGATGAAAACATTTATTAACGTTATCAACTTAATAATCCAAGTTATTTACTATGATGTTTTGATGAAAACATTTATTAACGTTATCAAAAAAAATGTAAATAAAAACTAGAATATTTTTTTTATTTTATTGGTTCTTGATTCCAAGTCTAATTCCTTATAACATGATTATCATTAATTTATTTTTATTATTATGTTAATTTATTGTGATATAAATTAAATTTAATCCAACATTCCAACGTATATAGTCTCTATATTTGGGTCATTTTCAAAATTTGCTTACTTGTCCCGAAGGTAAAATCGGAAAATAAGACAATCATTCCAAATTAAAATTTCTGTGTGAGCTTTATTTCAATTTCGAAAAACTCGGTCACATGCACTATTTGTTATATTCAAAATTTTGGACAAAAATGTACAAAAACCTGTTTATAAAAATTAGTTTTTATTTCAGAAAAACATGTTATGAATGGTAAAATGTCGAAAGGCTCCGAGCGCAAAGCAAAAGAAAGCTCAGAACCTTTCGACCGTTGTTCCGAAACGCCTCAGACACAGGCAGAGAGCGGCATGCCCGTATATTCACGGGCGCGTCGGACTAAAAGCACGCGTTTCGCTAAACTTTGAGGCCCCAGCTGACGGTCTTTCCACCGCTACCCAGCCAGCTGACGGTTATTTTTGTAATCAGGAAGGTCTAAATTACCATCCCCACCAAGTTTCATCCACGGGCAGATGAGTATTTTTTTCACTTTTTTTTGCAAGTTCACTTGACCAGCTGACGGTCATTCCACCACGACCCAGCCAGCTGACGGTCATTTTTGTATTCAGGAAGGCCTAAATTATCATCTCCACCAAGTTTCATCCACGGGCAGATGAGTTTTTTTTTCACTTTTTTTTGAGACTTTGACCCCCTCCCCCGCTCAACCCACCGCTACCTGACCAGCTGACGCTCGATTCCGTAATCAGCACCACTTACACTATCCTGTCATATCAAAATCGTGTACGGGCAGATGAGTATTTGAAATTTAACGCCAGCTCCCGTACTAACTAGTAAAACATAAAAATAGGGAAAACCGCGAGGGGAGGAGAGGCATCTTTTAATTCGGTGATTCCACTACGCATGGTTTAGGTTGTTACATTTTCAGTTTTTTTCAATCAAGAACGAACCTTAAAAACAACAAAGTGGCTTTAGTAAGAAAACATTATGTCTGTGCCCATCAGGGTTGGCAAAAACCCGGGTTTTTTTGAAAAAACCCAAGTGGGTTGGGTTTTTTCGGGTTTCTTCAATATAACCCTGAAAAAGTGTGGGTTTTTTCAAAATTAAGTGGGTTTCTCCTTCATAGTAAGTGGGTTTTTTCTAATTTGAGAGTTATTTCTATGTTAAATGTGTTCTGTCAAAATAATGTCAGTTTTTCCACAGTTAAGAGGGTTTTTCAAAGTTTTTATACTTTGAAAAAAACCCACTGAAATTTTAAAAACATCCCTTATTTACTGAAACCTGGTTTAAATTTTGAAAAACCCACTGAAATTTAAAAAAATCTTCTTAATTTTTATATCTAGTTTGAACTTTTAACGTCCTAAATTTTGAAAAAAAAAACCATTCGATAATGAAAAAACCCACTGAGTAATGAAAGAACCCATTTAACTCTTAAAAAAACTCCCTGAAATTAAAAAAACTCCATTTAATTTTTAAAACCTTGTTTAAATTTTGAAAAAAAAAACACATTAAATTTTGAAGGAATTGCCAAAATCTTGATTTTTCTTTAAAAAACCCAAAAATGGGTCCAAAATGTGGGTTTTTTCACTTGGGCTTTTTTGAAAAAAAAACCAGTGGGTCCAACCCAATGGGGTCGAATCCAGCCAACCCTGGTACCCATCGTCCCCTCTCCTCTGTGATCAGCTCAATCAAAATCAGAGTTAAAGTGGCTCCCGTCCCGAACATTGGCCTCATAAAAATCCATATGGATAGATAGGCCATATGGCACTTCCCTATCTTCATACTTGCATTGGAACGAATGTACAGTAAACTCCCGTTAGTACGACGGGTCGACGGAAAACGTCGTATTAAGCGGGACGACGCTATATCAGGGTGGCTACAGATCAGGGAGATCAGGGAAAAGTCAGGGAATTTCATTCATCGGGAAAAGTCAGGGAAATTCTTAAAATTTTTAAAAAATCAGGGAAATTTTCAATATTTGACTCTCAAGGGGCAAAGTAATCTAAAGGGTTTCAAAATGAGTCAAAACACTACTTCTAAGGGTAAAAGTTTCAAAAATTTTCTGGGGGAGGACCCCCAGACCCCCCTCAAAATTTTGAAATAAATATATTGTGCTCTGATGTTCCTTGAAAATTCTTTAACTTATGAGGAGTGATATTTATTTTGTGAAGGATAAAGGGTTTAAAAAATTATATGAAACACTACTTTAAGGGACGAAATTCCAAAATTTTCTGAAACAGGATACCCAAAACTCCCCTCAAAATTTTGTTGTTTATTATACTATGCTGGGTTACTTTGATAATAATACCGCTCCTCATTAAGCGGTGCACTTGTGGTGTAGTCCAAAAATTCCTTAAAATGAGCTAAAAATTGCTTTTTTGAAGGGAAAATTTCCAAAATTTTTCTGGTGGAGGACCCCCAGACCCTTCTATTTTATTTGGAATTCACATTGTTTACAAAATTTTTAAATTAAATTCACCAAAATTAA
This sequence comes from Tetragnatha versicolor, assembly GCA_024610705.1. Lineage (NCBI taxonomy): Eukaryota > Metazoa > Arthropoda > Arachnida > Araneae > Tetragnathidae > Tetragnatha > Tetragnatha versicolor. Next base: position 94,543 of record JANDEH010000003.1, read on the forward strand.
TGTACGATGTACAAGTCAAATAAAACTTGACGTACAATTGTACCCTAAAAATGTCAGGTAACCCCCCCTTAAACCAAAGTCTAATTATGGACGAGTTATAAGCATTAATAATTAAATAAATTCTATTTCCAATTCACAATATACTAATTAGTTAACTTTTTATAGCTGAAAATTTAAAAGAAAAAACATTAATATTTAATCATATTTGATAGTAGTTTTTTATTTATTTGTATATAAAAAATATTTTATCCTTATTAGAGATGGAAAATTTCCGGAAATTTTCTGAAGGCGGAAAAAAACCGGTTTTTTCCGGAAAAATTGGAAAAGTGGGAAAAATTGACTTATTTTGCATAGAAAAGAGCAGTTTTTGTATACATATTTTTTGGAAACTAAATAATCATTCATTGTATAATAAATTATTAGTAAAATAAAATATAATATAAATTAAAATATAAATTAATCATTAAAAATTATTTTATAATACTTCCAAAATAAAATTTCAATTTTTCAAGTAAAAATAAACCCATTTCATAAAAACATGGGTTATATTATATGGTTCAAATTTTATTTTTAAAGTACTGGATTTAATAATTGTTTATAAAATTATTAAATTTATCATAATTGTGCATTGTGCAACTGTTCTGGGTTCATTAATATAATTTTGATGCACATTATTGTTCATGTAGAAAAATAGCCAGTAATACTTAGATGTACTACATTAAAATTAGTTTATCACTTGCAGCTCTTACATTTTTTAAGTTAAATGTTTTCATGTGTGACATTAAATATCTAAAGAAAAAGCATTGCAAAGTAACTGTAATATGTTTCCGAAAATTTTTTTAAATTACAAACTTAAAAATTTTCAGTTTTTCCCGAGTGGAATCCAACTTTTTTGGGAAAAAAATGCTTAATATATGGTTGAAACTTCATTTTTAAGTATTGTATAAGAATATCATCTAAAACATTTTTAATTGATATCGGTAAAATAATTCTGTAAAAAATATTTGAAATTAACATTTCAATTTTTCCGGAAAGAAATAAACCCTTCGGAAAAAAACCTGAAAAAAAACGGTTTTTTTCCGGCCATTCCCATCTCTAATCCTTATAATTAATATTTTACATTATTAATATTTTTAAAGTTATATAATTATTTTTATTTTAAATATCTATTTGATAGAAGTATATCAGTAGTGGAAAAATGGGGGTTCTACAACAGCCGGCGCAACCGCAACGGTTGCGCCGCCTGCTCCGGTGACTCCTGCTCCGGTTGCGCCGGCAGATCTGTGACTCCTGCGCCGGCAGCTCGATGACTCCTGCGCCGGTGGAAAGGGGCTCTTGACTAAAACGGGAAGAGGTTAATTAGAAGTTACCTGCTCCGGTGATCCCTGCGCCGGTAGAAAGAGGATTCTAAGCAATCTACTAAATTGCGGATAAATTGGGACTCCAACACTAAATTGCGGCTCCACCACTAAAATTAAAGTTATTTTACACATCAATATACTCTAAGACCCACCAGCCAATCAGCAGAAAGCATGATAGTTAAAATTATTTTACTACATAAAATTATAAGGTTAATTAAAAAACTGTAACCGCTTTTAACTGTAATTTGAACAAAATTAGTAAATTGCAGCTCTTCCACTATATTGGGGCTCTAGAACTCATGCAACAACAAGAAGCTAAATTGAGACTTTCTAAATTATTTTAAGATAACATTAATTGATAGTTAAAGTTATTAACAAAGGTTAATTAACAGTTATTTTACATAAAATTATAAGGTTAATGAACAAACTAACCGCTGTAATACATTACCTATTGAATGCCCATACTGGAATAAAAGACCAAGACAATCACAAACTCAAAAATGTAGACTACACTACTCACCTGTCATTGAGACTCCTTTAACAATGCACCGGCGAACCGCCCCCCTTGCAATTCACAGAGCAATATGTGTGGCGATAACGGGGTACCATTGGGATTGATAGCGATTGCATCTTTTCCCGCAATACCAAGGGGAGATGGTTTTCAAAAGATATATATTTTTTCATTACAATCATTTTTTCTATTTCGTTAAATTTACAGTTCAATATTCACTTTAGTTACAGTTTGACACAAAATGCTTATCCTATCACAATCCTTAACTTTGAAAATACAGTATTTTCACCAGAAAGGATACTTTGAAAAATTGAGAATGATCGAACATTATCAAACAACCAAACATATAATACGTTATCCCATTGGTGGAATTATTTTTATTTCACTTTGATCAGGAAAGGATACTTTGAAAAATTGAGAATACATTTTCAGACCACTTGACATATAATACGTTATCCTATTGGTGGAATTATTTTACAACTTCGATTAAAAATTACTAATTATGTTCATATTGGATAAGATCTTAAATATTTTAAGCATTTTTTAAAAATAAAATATACTTTTATTACGAATTCTGTTCGAGGAGTTGATTTTTTTTTCATAGAATGTTAGACTCATTCAAGTTAAAAATGACAAATCCATTAATTTTACTATATTTCAATTGAAGATATTACATATTTTATTAGCATAGAAGCTTTTTCTAGATTTAAACGTGATAATATATGATTAATCACCTAAACAAAAACTATTCCATTACACTTTCTTCTGAAAGCATTGTGTGAATGAGAGAATTTTTATACAAAAATTGTAAAATATATACGATTTTCCCAACAGTTGAAAAAATTTCAATCATTAACCTTTTATTTAAAGTACATTATTTGGCTACTACTACAGAACATACATTCATTTTATTCATAACTTTTACTATATTTATTAAACATGTAATATTTTTTTTATACTAAAGAGAACTGATTTGGTTATTTTTCAATTCATGGAATGGTTACGTTGATCGTTTTCAACCTTTTTGAAAATAATTTTTTAACCCATCGGCTATACTTGCTCTACAAGAATTTTACCCTCTGCTGTACATTTTTACTAACAATTTATATATTCACTAAAGCAAACAATATAATACATATAAACTAACTTATGAAAGAAATCCTTTATGGATATAATGTTTTCTCTTACCTAAAGCCTTCTTTCATCTATAATCCATATAGAAAATTAAACTATTCTAATAAAAATTAAAGGGGAAACATGACTCAAAAGGAAACATACATTATAAAAACCAAGAAAATTATTACTGAATCTATAAGAAAACCTGAAAACTCTGATAAAAATAAAAACTTAACTGAAAATTTTATTAAAAATTAAAACACATGTAGAGAAATAACTTAATACTTTGTTAAAAATAAAAACGAACACAGAAAAACTTTCACTGAAAAACTAAAATCTTTTTAAATATAAAAACTTATTCACTTCGAAACTAAAAACTTAACTAAAATCTTTGTTAAAAATAAAAACTTAACTAAAAACTCTGCTAAAAATAAAAACTTAACTGAAAATATTACTAAAAATTAAGACACATGTAGAAAATTAACTTAATACTTTGTTAAAAATAAAAACGAACACAGAAAAACTTTCACTGAAAAACTAAAATCTTTGTTAAATATAAAAACTTAATCACTTCGAAACTAAAAACTTATCTAAAACCTTTGTTAAAAATAAAAACTTAACTAAAAATTTTGTTAAAAATAAAAACTTAACTGAAAATTTTGTTAAAAATTAAGACACATGCAGAAAAATAACTTAATACTTTGTTAAAAATAAAAACGAACACAGAAAAACTTTACAAGAAATGAAAACTTATACACTGAAAAACTAAAATCGTTGTTAAAAATAAAAACTTAACTGAAAATTTTGTTAAATATTAGGATACATGAGGAAAAATAACTTAATACTTTGTTAAAAATAAAAAAAAACTTAACTGAAAATTTTGTTAAAATAAAAACTTAAGTGAAAATTTTGTTAAAAATTAAGACACATGCAGAAAAATAACTTAATACTTTGTTAAAAATAAAAACGAACACAGAAAAACTTTACAAGAAATGAAAACTTATACACTGAAAAACTAAAATCGCTGTTAAAAATAAAAACTTAACTGAAAATTTTGTTAAATATTAGGATACATGAGGAAAAATAACTTAATACTTTGTTAAAAATAAAAAAAAAACTTAACTAAAAATTTTGTTAAAAATAAAAACTTAACTGAAAATTTTGTTAAAAATTAAGATACATGCAGAAAAATAACTTAATACTTTGTTAAAAATAAAAACGAACACAGAAAAACTTTACAAGAAATTAAAACGTATACACTGAAAAATTAAAATCTTTGTTAAATATAAAAACTTAACTGAAAATTTTGTTAAATATTAGGATACATGAGGAAAAATAACTTAATACTTTGTTAAAAATAAAAACTTAACTGAAAATTTTGTTAAAAATTAAGACAAATGCTGAAAAATAACTCATTACTTTGCTAAAAGTAAAAATGAACACAGAAAAAACTTTACAAGAAATGAAAACTTATACACTGAAAAACTAGTCTTTGTTAAATATAAAAACTTATTCACTACGAAACTGAAAGCTTTGTTTGAAATGAACTAGAAAACGAAAAACTTTACACAAGAAATGAAAACTTATACACTAAAAAACTAAAATCTTTGTTAAAAATAAATGCTTAACTGAAAATTTTGTTAAAAATTAAGACAAATGCAGAAAAATAACTTAATACTTTGTTAAATGTAAAAACTTAAAAGCTACAAAACTAAAATATCTGTTTAAAATAAATAAAAACTTACAAGAAATAAAAAATTACGCTAAAAACTTTACCAAAAAGAAATTATTACGAAAAACTTTAACAGAAAGAAAAACTTAAAAACTATAAAACTAAAAACTTTGTTAAAAAAAATAAAGGCAAATGCAGAAAATAACTTAATACTTTGTTAAATATTAAAACTTAGAAACTATGAAACGAAAAACTTTACCATAAATAAAAACTTATACACTACAAAACTAAAATATTTGTTAAAAATAAAATAAAAACTTTACAAGAAATAAAAAGTTACACTAAAAACTTTATCAAAAAGAAATACTTCGTGTTAAAAATAAATAAAAACTTTGAAATAATTTTACAAGAAATAAAAAATTTACACTAAAAACTTTACCAAAACGAAATTATTACGAAAAACTTTAACAGAAAGAAAAACTTAAAAACTATAAGACTAAAAACTTTGTTAAAAAATAAAGGCAAATGCAGAAAATAACTTAATACTTTGTTAAATATTAAAACTTAGAAACTATGAAACGAAAAACTTTACCATAAATAAAAACTTATACACTACAAAACTAAAATATTTGTTAAAAATAAAATAAAAACTTTGAAAAAATTTTACAAGAAATAAAAATTTACACTAAAAACTTTACCAAAAAGAAATTATTACGAAAAACTTTAACAAAAGAAAAACCTAAAAACTATAAAACTAAAAACTTTGTTAAAAATCAAGACAAACGCAGAAAAATAACTTAATACTTTGTTCAATTTTAAAACTTAGAACTTATAAAACTAAAAACTTTGCTAAAAATAAAAACTTTGTTAAAAATAAAGAAACCAATACAGAAAATTTTAAAAATAAAAACTTCGAAAAAATATTACAAGAAATAAAAAAAATAAAACTAAAAACTTTATTAAAAATAAAATAAAATTGAAAAGTTACACTAAACAAACTAAAAACTTTATCAAAAAGAAATACTTCTTGTTAAAAAAAATATACTTTGAAAAATTTGTACATGAAATACACTAAAAACTTTTCCAATAACACCCATACTTTGTTAAAATTAGAAGACAGATAGATTCACATCCTCCTTTCGTTGGGACCCTTTTTTAATTATTATGTAAAACGTGGGCTGAAAAATTTAAAAGTACTATTTTTTAAATTTCCTTCATTAAGAAGGAGTTTTCAGCCCACCGAGTTTTCATAATAAAAAAAATGTCTCAACTAAAGGGGGATGTGAATCTATCTGTCTTCTAATTTTAACAAAGTATGGGTGTTATTGGAAAAGTTTTTAGTGTATTTCATGTACAAATTTTTCAAAGTATATTTTTTTAACAAGAAGTATTTCTTTTTGATAAAGTTTTTAGTTTGTTTAGTGTAACTTTTCAATTTTATTTTATTTTTAATAAAGTTTTTAGTTTTATTTTTTTTATTTCTTGTAATATTTTTTCGAAGTTTTTATTTTTAAAATTTTCTGTATTGGTTTCTTTATTTTTAACAAAGTTTTCCTAAAGTTTTTATTTTTAGCAAAGTTTTTAGTTTTATAAGTTCTAAGTTTTAAAATTGAACAAAGTATTAAGTTATTTTTCTGCGTTTGTCTTGATTTTTAACAAAGTTTTTAGTTTTATAGTTTTTAGGTTTTTCTTTTGTTAAAGTTTTTCGTAATAATTTCTTTTTGGTAAAGTTTTTAGTGTAAATTTTTATTTCTTGTAAAATTTTTTCAAAGTTTTTATTTTATTTTTAACAAATATTTTAGTTTTGTAGTGTATAAGTTTTTATTTATGGTAAAGTTTTTCGTTTCATAGTTTCTAAGTTTTAATATTTAACAAAGTATTAAGTTATTTTCTGCATTTGCCTTTATTTTTTAACAAAGTTTTTAGTCTTATAGTTTTTAAGTTTTTCTTTCTGTTAAAGTTTTTCGTAATAATTTCGTTTTGGTAAAGTTTTTAGTGTAAATTTTTTATTTCTTGTAAAATTATTTCAAAGTTTTTATTTATTTTTAACACGAAGTATTTCTTTTTGATAAAGTTTTTAGTGTAACTTTTTATTTCTTGTAAAGTTTTTATTTTATTTTTAACAAATATTTTAGTTTTGTAGTGTATAAGTTTTTATTTATGGTAAAGTTTTTCGTTTCATAGTTTCTAAGTTTTAATATTTAACAAAGTATTAAGTTATTTTCTGCATTTGCCTTTATTTTTTTTAACAAAGTTTTTAGTTTTATAGTTTTTAAGTTTTTCTTTCTGTTAAAGTTTTTCGTAATAATTTCTTTTTGGTAAAGTTTTTAGCGTAATTTTTTATTTCTTGTAAGTTTTTATTTATTTTAAACAGATATTTTAGTTTTGTAGCTTTTAAGTTTTTACATTTAACAAAGTATTAAGTTATTTTTCTGCATTTGTCTTAATTTTTAACAAAATTTTCAGTTAAGCATTTATTTTTAACAAAGATTTTAGTTTTTTAGTGTATAAGTTTTCATTTCTTGTGTAAAGTTTTTCGTTTTCTAGTTCATTTCAAACAAAGCTTTCAGTTTCGTAGTGAATAAGTTTTTATATTTAACAAAGACTAGTTTTTCAGTGTATAAGTTTTCATTTCTTGTAAAGTTTTTTCTGTGTTCATTTTTACTTTTAGCAAAGTAATGAGTTATTTTTCAGCATTTGTCTTAATTTTTAACAAAATTTTCAGTTAAGTTTTTATTTTTAACAAAGTATTAAGTTATTTTTCCTCATGTATCCTAATATTTAACAAAATTTTCAGTTAAGTTTTTATATTTAACAAAGATTTTAATTTTTCAGTGTATACGTTTTAATTTCTTGTAAAGTTTTTCTGTGTTCGTTTTTATTTTTAACAAAGTATTAAGTTATTTTTCTGCATGTATCTTAATTTTTAACGAAATTTTCAGTTAAGTTTTTATTTTTAACAAAATTTTTAGTTAAGTTTTTTTTTTATTTTTAACAAAGTATTAAGTTATTTTTCCTCATGTATCCTAATATTTAACAAAATTTTCAGTTAAGTTTTTATTTTTAACAACGATTTTAGTTTTTCAGTGTATAAGTTTTCATTTCTTGTAAAGTTTTTCTGTGTTCGTTTTTATTTTTAACAAAGTATTAAGTTATTTTTCTGCATGTGTCTTAATTTTTAACAAAATTTTCACTTAAGTTTTTATTTTAACAAAATTTTCAGATAAGTTTTTTTTTATTTTTAACAAAGTATTAAGTTATTTTTCCTCATGTATCCTAATATTTAACAAAATTTTCAGTTAAGTTTTTATTTTTAACAACGATTTTAGTTTTTCAGTGTATAAGTTTTCATTTCTTGTAAAGTTTTTCTGTGTTCGTTTTTATTTTTAACAAAGTATTAAGTTATTTTTCTGCATGTGTCTTAATTTTTAACAAAATTTTCAGTTAAGTTTTTATTTTTAACAAAATTTTTAGTTAAGTTTTTATTTTTAACAAAGGTTTTAGATAAGTTTTTAGTTTCGAAGTGATTAAGTTTTTATATTTAACAAAGATTTTAGTTTTTCAGTGAAAGTTTTTCTGTGTTCGTTTTTATTTTTAACAAAGTATTAAGTTAATTTTCTACATGTGTCTTAATTTTTAGTAATATTTTCAGTTAAGTTTTTATTTTTAGCAGAGTTTTTAGTTAAGTTTTTATTTTTAACAAAGATTTTAGTTAAGTTTTTAGTTTCGAAGTGAATAAGTTTTTATATTTAAAAAGATTTTAGTTTTTCAGTGAAAGTTTTTCTGTGTTCGTTTTTATTTTTAACAAAGTATTAAGTTATTTCTCTACATGTGTTTTAATTTTTAATAAAATTTTCAGTTAAGTTTTTATTTTTATCAGAGTTTTCAGGTTTTCTTATAGATTCAGTAATAATTTTCTTGGTTTTTATAATGTATGTTTCCTTTTGAGTCATGTTTCCCCTTTAATTTTTATTAGAATAGTTTAATTTTCTATATGGATTATAGATGAAAGAAGGCTTTAGGTAAGAGAAAACATTATATCCATAAAGGATTTCTTTCATAAGTTAGTTTATATGTATTATATTGTTTGCTTTAGTGAATATATAAATTGTTAGTAAAAATGTACAGCAGAGGGTAAAATTCTTGTAGAGCAAGTATAGCCGATGGGTTAAAAAATTATTTTCAAAAAGGTTGAAAACGATCAACGTAACCATTCCATGAATTGAAAAATAACCAAATCAGTTCTCTTTAGTATAAAAAAAATATTACATGTTTAATAAATATAGTAAAAGTTATGAATAAAATGAATGTATGTTCTGTAGTAGTAGCCAAATAATGTACTTTAAATAAAAGGTTAATGATTGAAATTTTTTCAACTGTTGGGAAAATCGTATATATTTTACAATTTTTGTATAAAAATTCTCTCATTCACACAATGCTTTCAGAAGAAAGTGTAATGGAATAGTTTTTGTTTAGGTGATTAATCATATACTATCACGTTTAAATCTAGAAAAAGCTTCTATGCTAATAAAATATGTAATATCTTCAATTGAAATATAGTAAAATTAATGGATTTGTCATTTTTAACTTGAATGAGTCTAACATTCTATGAAAAAAAAATCAACTCCTCGAACAGAATTCGTAATAAAAGTATATTTTATTTTTAAAAAATGCTTAAAATATTTAAGATCTTATCCAATATGAACATAATTAGTAATTTTTAATCGAAGTTGTAAAATAATTCCACCAATAGGATAACGTATTATATGTCAAGTGGTCTGAAAATGTATTCTCAATTTTTCAAAGTATCCTTTCCTGATCAAAGTGAAATAAAAATAATTCCACCAATGGGATAACGTATTATATGTTTGGTTGTTTGATAATGTTCGATCATTCTCAATTTTTCAAAGTATCCTTTCTGGTGAAAATACTGTATTTTCAAAGTTAAGGATTGTGATAGGATAAGCATTTTGTGTCAAACTGTAACTAAAGTGAATATTGAACTGTAAATTTAACGAAATAGAAAAAATGATTGTAATGAAAAAATATATATCTTTTGAAAACCATCTCCCCTTGGTATTGCGGGAAAAGATGCAATCGCTATCAATCCCAATGGTACCCCGTTATCGCCACACATATTGCTCTGTGAATTGCAAGGGGGGCGGTTCGCCGGTGCATTGTTAAAGGAGTCTCAATGACAGGTGAGTAGTGTAGTCTACATTTTTGAGTTTGTGATTGTCTTGGTCTTTTATTCCAGTATGGGCATTCAATAGGTAATGTATTACAGCGGTTAGTTTGTTCATTAACCTTATAATTTTATGTAAAATAACTGTTAATTAACCTTTGTTAATAACTTTAACTATCAATTAATGTTATCTTAAAATAATTTAGAAAGTCTCAATTTAGCTTCTTGTTGTTGCATGAGTTCTAGAGCCCCAATATAGTGGAAGAGCTGCAATTTACTAATTTTGTTCAAATTACAGTTAAAAGCGGTTACAGTTTTTTAATTAACCTTATAATTTTATGTAGTAAAATAATTTTAACTATCATGCTTTCTGCTGATTGGCTGGTGGGTCTTAGAGTATATTGATGTGTAAAATAACTTTAATTTTAGTGGTGGAGCCGCAATTTAGTGTTGGAGTCCCAATTTATCCGCAATTTAGTAGATTGCTTAGAATCCTCTTTCTACCGGCGCAGGGATCACCGGAGCAGGTAACTTCTAATTAACCTCTTCCCGTTTTAGTCAAGAGCCCCTTTCCACCGGCGCAGGAGTCATCGAGCTGCCGGCGCAGGAGTCACAGATCTGCCGGCGCAACCGGAGCAGGAGTCACCGGAGCAGGCGGCGCAACCGTTGCGGTTGCGCCGGCTGTTGTAGAACCCCCATTTTTCCACTACTTATATCATTGTCTGAAGTAACTATCTAAAAGTGTTTAAATTATTAGGAAAAGCCGAAAACCATTTAGATGTAGGATATCAGGGAAATTTTAAAATTGTAGTCAGGGAAATCAGGGAAATTTGTTCCTCAGATTCTGTAGCCACCCTGTATATGCAGAACACATTAAAATGGCTATAAATACCTTACAAAACTTATGGACTGATTTTTATCGCTAAAATAAAAAACTACGTTTAAAAGCAGAAGATAAATATCAAACATATGGATGATCTCATTTCTTTTGCAAACTACTGGACTCCTTCTCATCACAATGTTTGATAATTTTTAATTTATCATCAAAACTTGGAGCTTTCCTTTTAGTTCCAGAAGAACTTACCATTTTTAAAATGCACAGGAACTGAATGGACTCTCACCACAGTGGCGAATCCAGGCCCGAGGAAATTTCAGAAATAGTTAAAAACCCCTTTTTCAGAGCTAAAATTTAAAAAAATCATTTTAATCCATGTGATGTCTGACAAGAATAAAAACAACACAAGGGGGGCCATGCTCATCCCGAGAAAATTTCCAAAACAGTTAAAACCCCTCTCTAGAGCTAAAACTCAAAAAATTCAAACTCAAAAATCTGTTTTGTGGCCATATCTTCGGATGGGGAAATGGAGTGTCCAATAAGGAAGTTGCATGTGTCAGATTTTCAAAAAAAAAAATGTACAGGTAATTAAATATTTTAATTTAAAAGTCTGAAAACGTGACTGAAAACGCTTATTGTTTAAACTATAAAATGACGTCAACAATAATACCGTCAACTCCATTGCTTTACAACAATGTTTAGTATAAGATGACGTCACATCCAAACTCTTGGCGTTTTCGCGCGCTTTTAGAAAGGGGATTTCTGTTAATTTTTTGGCAATCAAAAAATTTCTCGATCGGCCTCAAATTTTGGGTAGTTGCTTATGTTTGCAAGAGGAATCGATTAAAAAAATAAAAAAAAATCATGCAACTTCCTCATTGTCAACTCTCATTTTCAATAACAGAAAAGAGAAACGGGTACATTCGTATTAGCTCGTCCATTCGCCAACAGGGGCGATAAGTCACCAAGTCTGGTAAACCCCGCAACACTACCGTTGATTCTGGTAACCCTGAAAAACGTAGCGAAATCGCCCTAGTTCCGATCACTGGCGCATGCGCGCGCAATTAAATCGGTAAGCCCATGGGTGAAATAATGTGTGCGCACCCACTGGCGCACCGCGCAGGTTGTTTTGAACGTAAATTCAACAGTGTTTACAAGGTAAGAACGAAGACTGCATCTGAAAGGTAGGAGTCTAAATGCTTTCGTGTCGTTCCACGGTGAACTTTGTTGCGCCATTTTGCCGAGCCCCAGAGTCTTTCAATGTTTTGCGTATGCACGCCGGTGGTAGAATCGACAAAAGATCGCCGGCGGTAGGATCGACCATTTTGCAAGTAAGTTAGTGCTAAAAAAGTTATTTTTATGCTCTTACCGAGTGATATCCGTAGTTTTGGTTCATCCAAGAATACTGATTCCTATTTTTCTGAATCCTTACTGTGTCTGATTACCCCCACAACGAGTTTGGTTATAGATAGGGCAGGGGGGGTTTGGGGGGGGCGGCAGCCCCCCCAACCATATGAAACTTTTATTTTTTATTTTCTGATGTTATAAAGATGTTTCTGATGTTAAAAAATGTGTTTTTCGGCGATTCTGATGAAATCCCGTATTTTGGCGCGTTTTGGCGAAGTTGGCGAAAACGATGGACGGGCTAATACGAAAGTACCGAGAAATGGAAACTTCCTCATTTCGTTCAGGTGCAGTTTCAAATTGTTGTATTGCCCCTTTCCTGTTTTCGCTTCCCACGTGACTTGACCAGGGAACAACTGGGGTGACATTTTCTACTTGAAAAGTTGGGTCAGTTCATTATTTGTAATTTTGTTCTCGAGAAGTTGGTATCACAGTGGTGCTGGATTAGAGGAAAAAACTATATTTTCAGTCCCATACTTCAGTAATGGCAAGTTGTTTTAGTAATTAATCAGGGCCACATCTATCCAAGATGGGGGGTTTGGGGGTTCAAGCCCCCCCCTGAAATTTCAATGCCAATTTTTACTTACTGTTTTTCCTTAAAAATTAGTCTTAAAATGTGCATAAAACCCCTACTTTTAAGGTTCAAAATTTTTCTTGGGGAGAACCCCAACCCCCCTTGAAATTTGAAATCTTTATTACAGATTACAGTCGTTCCTTGAAAATTTTGGGATTTACAAGTGAAAGAGGGAACTTGTGTGGGTGAGGAAATAAAGGAAAAGTGACTCCAAAACGAGTTAAAATGCTGCTTTTAGTTTAATGCTGCTTTTTTCTGGGGGAGGACCCCCAGAAAATAATTAATTAGAAATTAATAAATAAACTATCTCTTGCAACATATAATAAGTTAAACTTAAGCATTTAAGGTTAAGTTTAGAGAGAATTCAATAATTAAAACCATTAAATTAAAAGATTTCTGATTTTTATTCACCTTAAAATGTATTTTTTTTTGATAAATCTGACCTTTTTATTTCGTGCAAAAGATTATACTTAAAAACACTTTCTTTCAAAAAAATCCTGAAAATATTTTATAATTTCTAAAAAAAAAAAAAAAAAGTGGGTTTTTTTTGTAAAAAAACCATTTGGTTTAAACCGTGCCAACCCTGATTTGTAGCATATAAGTTGTGTGTGTTGTAAAAATCAACTTTAAAAACTTGTGTTCAATTTTTTTACTTTTATAATCCTTATTTTATCCGGCCCTCCGTTTAAAAAGTTTGCCCATGTCTGCTCTAATCAAATAATTTTACCCCTGCCATTTAAAAGGTTCAAGTATTAAAGGATTTGCTGAAAATTATTTAAAAAAAGGATCATCAACTCATGTAAAACAACCTCAAAAAAGTCTTACATATTTTTTGTACAAGATAAAAGCTGTTTATTCTTTTGTCTCTCACAGCACATGATTGTGATGTCTGCAGCGAACGCTTCCCCTCCCTCTCTGCTTTGGAAGGACACATCCACACGGACCACGGACCCAATCTACCATTCCAGTGCGAACTCTGCGACAAAGATTTCGTTCAGAAGGCGCAACTCAAAAGTCACCTCCTTGTTCACAGGGGAAAGCGACCCTATGTCTGTGACACCTGCAGAAAGCGATTCAGTCGTAAGGCCAACTTTCAGCGTCATAAGCTAGCTGATCATGAAGGGGAAATGCCACCTGTGGAGACTCAGAGAGGGCCAACAGAAGAAGAAGTTCTGCTGTACGGAGTGCCCTTACTCCACAGATCGCAAAGGAATCCTTAAAGATCACCTGTTGACTCACTCTGGGGAGCGACCGCATCCCCAGCCCAAAGAGAAGTTCCGCTGTACAGAGTGCCCTTACTCCACAGATCACAGAAGAAACATGAAGCAACACCTGTTGACTCACTCTGGGGAACGACCATTCCAGTGTGAGTTCTGCAACGAGGCCTTCGCTCATAAATTTAAACTAAAACAACACCTTCTTGTCCACACGGGAGAGCAACCCTACACCTGCGACAAATGTGGAAAGATATTCTATCGGAAGGATGCCCTGCGCCGTCATGAGGTGGAATGCCACCTGTCGAGGCAAGGGGAGTGCCACATAAAGCAAGAGTTCAACAGTTAAGCTGTACAGAGTGCCCTTACCCCACAGATCGCAAAGGACACCTGTTGACTCCCTTTTGGGAAGCGACCATTCTAGTGCGAGCTCTGCGACAAAGCCTTCTCTCAAGAAACTGATCTCAAAAGGCTCCTCTTTGTTGTGTGCCTTATTACGTAATTTAATACTGATCGTGTAGTGAAAGTTTTTTCAATAATTTTCATAGTGACCAAGTAAGCTCTGAGCTTCCTGACTTGCCGTAGATACAAGTTCAATAAAAACACCTTTTAAATTAATACGTATTTGCATTTTAATAACACACCAATGCTCACTACAAAATTAAATCCTTAAATATAAAAGCTACTAAAAGCTTCATCAAAAAACTTTGGTAGAAGTGCCGGTCTAGGGATCTGAACTCCCCCTCTGCTCCCCCCCCTTCCTTCTTCGGAGGGGCCTTCTTCTTCATCGTCATCCACAACAAAGATCCCTCCTTTCTTCAGGACGTAGAGAAAAACGGGGGCTTCGGTCAAATGGTATAGATGGCATGTACCTTCCGCCACCGTCCTTGCCCCGAAGGTAAACATGCCATTTACAAAAAACTCGCTTCCATCCAGGACGAATCCCGTTCTGAGACCGCAACGGGTTGGGTCCAGCTCTCGCCGACAAGACGAAAGCCGTCTGGCAATCTTGCTCCATTTCGGCTCCTTATTATTCTCAGGCTCCTTATTATTCTCATCATCACGAGTATCCTTCGTCGGCTTCCGGCTTTCTGCTACCGTGTAAGCAAAGTATCTTCTCAATCTGTCGCCGGATTCCGACGACGGTATATCACGGAAAAAGACAAATCCACCATGCCATGATAATGCGGTCACAAAGGGTACGATTCGTCGCTGCCACAGCCGCCGCTCCTCTTCTTCTAATTCAGAAGAAGAAAAAAATGGAGGTTCACCCATCCCTGTTCGAAAGATTTTTTCAAGAAGAAATACTTACCTGGCCGTGGACACATATTTGTTGCTTCAGGCAACAATTGAGGTAGAAAACCCAGAATCCTTACCATCGGGAGAGAACCATCGTCGCATGGTTCTCGGGGGATTCATGGGTGAATGTGACCGTTCCATAAAAATTCTCCCGAAATTGACAGACATCGTCAGTTATGATCTCCTCCGAGAACAATTTTGCCCTTGTATCAACGCAGCATGTTACATAAACGGGGACTGCATGTGCATCCCAACCTATTTGGACGTTCCCTACGATTATATCATGGAAGAAATAGTTGAAAAAACGAATTTCAATTATTCATCAAGTAGCTGTGTTCTATGGAACACACGGACTGAAACGGAATTAAAGATCTTTAGGTGGGCAAGTGGATCTTTGATCCGGAACGATATTCAACCCGACGACTGTAAATATCGAAAAATCGCATACATAAAGGATCAACACAGCTTCCGACGAGAAAGTAACCATCAGAACTCTTTGATGGATTTGCAACAGTTATATAATGTGGCAAAAGCTACACTTAACGCGAGGACATGTGGAATTAGTGCATGATTGATTGATTTGGAGTAATGTCCGATGGTGAGATTGTTGTTTTTTATTTATATGTATTTTTCTCTATAGCATTTGTTGTTTATATATTTCTATTTTTATATTCTTTTTTTACTTTCATATTTAGAGCTATTATTGAGCATATTTAGTATTTTATATCAATTTAGTATTTTACATAAATTTTTTTGGAATATTGCTCTCGAATGTTGTATAGCGGCTCGCTTTTTGTATGTATGTATGTGTGTGCTGTGGTGATGCTTATAATAAAGTTTATAGTTAAAATTATTAAAAGGTGTAATCCTTGATCCTAACACCACAGCAGCAACCAAGATGCATCAGGAAATGCAAATAATGGCACGAGAAGGCGCTGCACGCTACCCAGGTAAGTCTTTTTATATAGGTTCTCTTTATTATAGTAGTTTTTTTTAGGAAGCTTATTATTGAAACCGAGAGAACAAGTGAAATTGTTGAAGTGTATGATGGTTTTTTGAATATTATTTCGTAATTATTGAAGTGTGAATTTTTAGTAGTTATTGAAGTGAATTTTTTAGTAGTTATTAAGTGAATGTTTAGTTATTAGGTGTTTTTTTGAAGTTATTTTTTTAAAAGTTTTTAGTTAAATTAAATCTAAAGGATAAAAAAAGAACCTGCATTACGGTCTGGTATAGACCTCTTTAGTTTAGTCTTGGTGTTGTTGATGATGCAATATTACTGAATAAATAACATTTAACCATTTTTATCAAGATCTCATGAAATTCAACAATTAAATTAATCCATTATTAATTACGATTGTTAATTTAATTCCGTAAAACTAAATTTTTGTTTTTTCAGCAATATACCTTTACAAATAAAATCTTCAATAATTTATCTTATATAGGAGAGGCTTATTATAACCATGTAACTGAAGATTTCATAAATCTGGGTAATGGGATGGGTAATTTAAAAAAAAATCTTTAATCGATATCCCTCAATTTTTCAATGATGGAACAAATCTCCAACGAAAAACAATTTCTACGATGGAATGTGATGAAGAACATAGAGGTAAGTTTTTGTATAAATACCTCTCGTAAAAATGTCTATCTGGAATTTGCTCATTTTGCATAATACACTACTTGATAATAACTACGAAGTAAAACATGATGATAGAGACCTATAAAATAGATTGGCATTAAAATATTTTCTTATATTTACTCCTATCTACAATATTTATTTTCCTCTTGTTTAACGTTTTATGATGTTTTTTGAATCAATTAATAACTTTTTTTGAGTTCTTTTCTTATCTATTTATGATTTTAAAAACAGTCAAATCCAAACAGCCCAGGCGAACAATAATCTAGTTTAAATTGAAAGTTTGACAAGTTATTGTAAATAAGCTGTCAAAATATTCATTAACCATAAATATAATCAGTTAAATTACTATTTAAATGCAGGGTGATGTCCTATTTCGTCTCCTTGTCAAATATTCTCCTGTTTCATCCCCTCGATAATTTACGACTGTTTCTTAGTGCTGTTTCGTCTCTTCCTTCAAATTTGGCGCAATGAATAGAGTTTGGCTTCAAAAAAATGTTCCGCTCCCAGAAAGCCGCATTAGGCCGATATCCGTCCTTTTTTAATAATAATAATAATAATAATAATAACTTTTATTGACACACATAAATAGTTATAAAAAATCTTCAAATAAGAACATATTTATCACCAAGGGGACTATATCCCGTTCTGGTGACTGCTAAATTACATTAAATTAATACAATAAATAAAATTTAACAGGAAATTAAACGAATACACAAAAAAAAAACTATGAAGGAGTACACTAAAGAAAAAAAAATAATAAAAGATAATAATAAGGTATGATTCTTAATTTCAAAACTATATATCCATATAAATAAAAAAAATAATTTAATACATATATAAATGTTATAACCAGCCCTCCCCTTGTGGCGCCCTCTATACCCTTACCAGTAACATCGACATCCTATGTATATATCCATTGCGCATACTCCGGATCCTAGGATCTCGGACACGATTCTAGGTGTCGCTACTGTCTCTAACCAGCACCACTGTGAAGTGTGACCGCAATTGTAAAAACTGCGTTGGAGTGACAATGCCTCGTCGAGATGAATCTAGAATCTAGAACTTTTTTTTAATTTTAAATTTTTTAAAAATGATTTAAAAAGGGTTTAATACTACACTCATGCACATGCAAGGCATTTTTCTTGGCTATTTTTTAGTGCTGATTAAAGATATTTCATCAAAACTGCGGTTTTAAAATTTTTGAAATTTCAAATTTTTTAAAAAGGGTTTAATACTACACTCATGCACGTGCAAGACATTTTCTAGGCTATTTTTTAGTGCTGATTACAAATATTTCAACAAAAACGTTGTGACTCTGGTTTTAAATTTTTTTTAAATTTTGAATTTTTTAAAAATAACTTAAAAAACGGTATAATATTCATGCAATACTTTTTTCTGGTCTATTTTTTAATGCTGATTACAGTTCTCTCATTGAAAATAGTGTGACTCTGGATTTTTAAATTTTTGAAATTTTAAATTTTTTAAAAATAACTTAAAAAACGGTTTAATATTCATGCAATACTTTTTTCTGGGCTATTTTTTAATGCTGATTACAGTTCTTTCTTTAAAAATAGTGTGACTCTGTATCTTTAAATTTTTGAAATTTTAAATTTTTTAAAAATGATATAAAAAGGGTTTAATACTCATGCAATACTTTTTTCTGGGCTAATTTTTAATGCTGATTATAGTCCTTTCATTAAAAATAGTGTGACTCTGCAGGGATCTGTCTAGGATTTTTTGCCAACTACCTATTTTGTGAAAATTTAAAAATAATTTGTGAAAAAAATTTTAATTTGGGAAAATAAAATACGCGTAGTAAAATGTTTTGAAAAATATGTTTTTAAAAATCACTTTACATATACATTTTAAGGGGAGTTAAAGTTTTCAAATATTAGTATTATCAGTTTAGTAATAATTTGTGAAAATTCAGTTATAAATTGTGAAAATTTAGCAATAAATTGTGAAAATAAGAATTTTAAATTTGTGAAGCTACCGTTTTAACGATCGGCGAATTTGTGAAGCTACCGTTTTAACAATAAGCGAATTTGTGAAGCTACCGTAAAACGGTAGTAAATTTGTCCTGGACAGATCCCTGCTCTGGTTTTTTAAATTTCACAGTAGCTAATAACAGGTTTCAAGTAGCATAGTAGCATTTTGTGCCTATCACAATCAACATAGCTCAATCAGATCACAATCTTTGATTATTATTTTGAAGCTGATAAAATTTCAACTGACAATCATAAAAAGCTTCTATTTAATCAATTTGGGTGGCAATATAGTGCTATCGTTATTTTATAAATAGCAGCTACTTTTTATCCAGGTAGGAAATCATCCTCTTTCTCTTCTTATATCATCATTTTTATTGGTTTTTGCAGTGAAAGAAGCATTTCCCCCTTAAATATAAAGAGTTTCGTGAAACCCTTTATTTCTCTAACGTTCTTTGGGAAAAGTTAAAAATTTTCACAGTTACAAATAACAGAATAAAGTAGTACTTCTTAATCGCACCGCGCCTGCGCCATTTTATGAGCACGCTATCTTTGGTTCTTAATTTGAAACATAAAGTTTCAACTGCTATTCCCAATTCGAATCTGTTGTCCATTGAAATTGAGTGGTAACTTGCATAATGTTATTTCTTAAAATAGCAACTAGTACTTTTAGGTTCTCTAAACGGTTTTCTTTTATCTCTTAAGTCACAATTTTTCTACGCCTTCTGCTGTAAAGGTATATTTACCTCGCATAAATTAAGAGTTTGTCAAAATCCCTAAATTTGTAACACATTCGTTCGGAAAAGCCTCAAATTTTCGCAATAATAAATAACAGAACAAAGTAGAATTACATACAACTAAAGAAGTGTCGTTACCTATTTCATACCATAAGCATTAAGTTATTTAAAGTTAAGTTCAGTATAATTATTTATGACTTACTTTAAACGCAAAATCCAATTGTGCGCTCTACATTGAAAACACAACGCTAAAGATAGACTTAACAGCGCTACCTGTTGTTCAGAGTGGAACAAAAAACGGTTCATATCATACTTTCACTTCTCTAAACCTAGCGGGTATAAACGAAATCGTTTGAGTTTCTTCTATCTCTAAAACATTTAAACATTATAAAACTTCCGAGAATTAAGAATTACTTTACTCACTTAAACAATCGTTTAACTCGAGTTCTTAGGAAAATACAATATAACAGTGTAAAAATAACAGAAATGAAATCAAACAGTAACGAGTCAGTTGGATGAATATGAATTGAATAACGGCTAAATAATTCTTACAGTATCATTGAAATCACCAAATATTTAAACTAAACTGAAATCGCGACATCCAAAACTCTAATTAACATAAAAGAACTAGTTCTAAAGGGAAAAAATAACTTTTTTTCATACTTTTATATATATGAAATGAAACCCAACTTTTTCCAAATCAAATATTAATCTTTCAGAAGTTAACATATTAATAAAAAACTAAATTACTAAAGAAAAGAACTTAATGAACAATTCAGTTATTAACATTAAGAGGCCATGAGGGGAAAAGAACCAAATGTTAGTAAGTTAGTAATGGTTGGTTGGTGTCGAGATAAGTGGCTACAAATAGCAGTGTGCAGAGATTAGTAGTTCTATTAATCTGCGTCTTTGCTAATTTCCTTCTAATTTGACAAATCCTGCTACTTTTTCAAATTCTGCTACTTTCCCAAATCTGGTAGCTTTTAAAAATGTCTATACTTTTGAACCCTGCTTCTTATACTTTTATCAATCCTGCTACTTCTATACTAGTCATTACTTTTATAAATATTTCCACTTCAAGGAATCCTGCTACTTTTACAAATTTTCCTACTATTAAATTAAGAATCCTGCTATTTTTACATATATTCTTACTGTTAAGAATCCTGCTACTTTTATAAAAACTGATTTTTTTTACTATTACTGCTAAATTTTCAAATCCTGTAACTTTTTAAGAATACTGCAACAGGTTCTGTTACTTTTACGAGTAATGCTACTATTTCAATTCCTGCTACTTTCAATCTTGGAATCTACTATCTGGGGAATAATAATTAAAGAGTGATCTCTCCACTTTATCTCACTGTTTTTCCATTAGTTTTAATTTGGAGGGAGGAAGCTGCAAGTTGCTTAACTGGTACCCTTCCATACAATCAAATCAGGAATAATTTGAAAGTTAAGCCCAATTCTAAAATTTTAAATGAAGATTTACGCTGCATTGAAAGATAAAATTTAATAATTTTAAAATTTTCTATTCACTCTGTTATTTCTTGTAGAAATAGGTTTTATGTTATATAATCTATATTTAAAAGTGCTCCATGATGAATTTGTTTTCAGAAAAGTGCTTCGAGACAAAAATTTTGGGAATCCCTGGTGTTCATTACTCAAAGTACATATATGTAAAAATATGTGTGTATCTGAAGATAATAATTTAAAAGTTATTGAGTACCATTATTTGGTTAACTAGATTAAAAACTTCAAAATTAGTTGAACCCTGTAACATTACTAGATTACAGATATTTCATCAAAACTGTAGTTTGAAAATTTTTGAAATTTTAAATTTTTTAAAAATGATTTAAAAAGGGTTTAATACTACACTCCTGCACGTGCAAGACTTTTCACTGAGCTGTTTTTTTGTGCTGATTACAGATGTTTCATCAAAAATAGTGTAGCTGTGGTTTTAGAGGGTCGTATACAAATAAAAACCGTTCAAAGTGTAAAAGTTGTGGGAAAAGTTCAATGCACGGATTAGTGTGATACAGCGTTCGAAGCATCTCATTAAATACTACAACATACTAAAATTTTATCAAAATCGGTAAGCAGGTTTTTGAACTGGAATTTTTTTTAATTTTAAAAACACCGGATGTGGACTTAAATGAGGACTTCCTGTAGACCTATTGATTTGAAATTTAAATATGTTGTAACTATAGTCATTCTATATACAGGGTGTCCCATAAATAATGGGTCATACTTCTAGGGGGGATAGTTGACACCTAGACGAGTCAGAATCACATAGGATTTGGGGGTCCCAGACCAAATCCCAGGGAGTTAAAAATGGAGCGACACCTCAAAAAAATTACTGAAAAATTCAATTTGTAGAAGAACTACTATTAGTAAAAATTTAATTACGGTCTCAAAAATTGTGGTTTTATATGATCTTTAAAGTTATCCCAGAAGTCTTCACTTTAAAATTTGTTTTAATATGAAAAAAATTTAAAAAAACACACAGAAAATGTGAAAATGCTGCCAAAACCTCTGTTTGTACTTCGAAATCCTTTCTTTTGATTTAATAATATGAAATATCATAGTTGAAAACCCTTAAGTCCAAAGTTTCACGTAAAAACCATCAATATTAAATGCTTGAGATCCTGTTGAAGCATGATTTAAGTCCGTTTTTTGCTTCTGCCAACTGTCGTTTTGGAAACGGCTATAGGAAACCCGTTTGCGCACCCAAAAAACGAACTTTAACAGGATCTCAAGCGTTTGATATTGATGATTTTTACGTGAAACCTTGGACTTAAGGGTTTCCAACTATGATCTTTCAGATTATAAAATCATAAGAAAGGATTTCGAAATACAAAGTGAGGTTTTGGCAGAATTTTCACATTTTTGTGTGGTTTTTAAAATTTTTTCATAATAAGACAAATTTTAAAGTGAAGACTTTTGAGATAATTTTAAAGATCATATTAAACGACAATTTTTGAGACCATAATTAAATTTTTACCAGTAGTAGTTCTTCTACAAATCGAATTTTTCAATAACTTTTTTGGGGTGTCGCTAAATTTTTAACTCCCAGGGATTTGGTCTGGGACCCCCAAATCCTATGTGATTCTGACTCGTCTAGGTGTC
Organism: Tetragnatha versicolor; assembly: GCA_024610705.1. Taxonomy (NCBI): domain Eukaryota; kingdom Metazoa; phylum Arthropoda; class Arachnida; order Araneae; family Tetragnathidae; genus Tetragnatha; species Tetragnatha versicolor. The sequence continues at coordinate 117,198 of JANDEH010000003.1, forward strand.
TACTATCCCCTCTAGAAGTTTGACCCATTATTTATGGGACACCCTACATCGTATTAAAATTTCAGGGTCCTGGGACAAATAGGGGGCCGTATAGTATCGAAACATGTAAAAAACTTGAATAATTTATAAATCGAGAACTAATTATCCGAATCCTTAATTCGATGCAAAAAATTCTTTGTCTAAACGTATCCTAAAACATATTAAAATCTAAAATGACTGGCATATTTTTTGGGAAAAATTTGAAGTAAAACGAAAATTTTTGACCCTAAATTATGAACGCAATATGGAGACGGTCCCTTAAAAATTTCCAAATCTTGAAACTGCTTTCGATAAGCTTTCCAACGATATAAGGCACTTGAGTCTAAGTTACAAAGTAAACAAATCAAGAATTCAAATCTGGAAAATATTATCGGGTCGCTCCCGTTAAGGACCAGTAAACTCCATTCTACTTCAAAAAATCCTGGATGACATCAGAATCAACATCGAAGCCAGTAATTCTGGAAAAACCTTGCCACAAGTGTTCTTTAATCATAAAAAATTTCAAAATTTTTTTAAAAATTATAATTATCGATTTATTAGCGATTTGTGGACTTGTGTTTTTTTCGAGTAAACAGTACTTTTTTTTCAAACTCTTAAAAAGTATATAAATTATAGCGCGATTTTAACGAAATTTTAATATGTTGTACTTCTAGTAATATACTACAATGTATCATTAACTATTGATTGATTGATTTTATATTATAAGGTTTTTTATGGATATTACGGACAACCTTCGGACGCAATTTGAGGTCTTTCTTATGAAATGAAACCTTAACGTAATACGCCGTTTTAATGAGGAAGTTGCATGATTTTTTTTATCGATTCATCTTGCAAAAATAAGCTACTACCCAAAATTTGAGGCCGATCGAGAAATTTTTTGATTGCCAAAAAAATTAACAAAAATCCCCTTTTTAAAAGCGCGCGAAAACGCCAAGAGTTTGGATGTGACGTCATCTTATACTAAACATTGTTGTAAAGCAATGGATTTGATGGTATTATTGTTGACGTCATCTTATAGTTTAAACAATAAACGTTTTCAGTCACGTGTTTTTTTCTCGACTTTTAAATTAAAATATTTAATTACTTGTACATTTTTTTGAAAAACTGACTAGATATTTCATTTTACCATACAAAAAACGATACCATACGGAACACTTGTTTGTTTTTGAAAATCTGACACATGCAACTTCCTTATTGTCTATCAAAGGCAGGCATTATGACAGTCAGGCAGGTGTAAATTAGTTAATAATTATTGCAAATTGATTGAAATAAAGAAAGAGACTTCTCTAAGCACGAAAGTAGCTAACTAAAATAAATCAACTATATTTGTTAATTTAAATGCTATTAATGCTGTTTTTTTAAGTAATATGTTCCTCACAGAATACAAAACAAACTGCAAAAGACATATTTCAAATAGTTAAACTACTTTCATAAAGAAATTATCCAAAATACAGTAAAGCACCGTTTATACGTTTCTCATTTATACGTCGTTTTTGTTAAGTCCCAATAGACAATATGCATGATTTTCAAATTCATTTTAAAAAGAAAGAGTATGAAAAATTACGTTGAAAAATGCTAATTAAACTGCAATTCGATCAAATAAATTGGATTTAAAACCCATTTAAAGTTGCTCTGACGTCACTATCAACAAAAACTTCAGTGCTTGACGATTCTGACTTGTGACGTCATACTTCAAGTTCAAATTACGCGCGAAAGGCATCCATTGAAAAGCAATGGTGTTTGCATTTATGTTGGGGTTTTTTGGTAGCCTGTAGTTTCTTATTTCGGCAGCTATGGACGGCCCTAAACAAGTAAAAAAGTATTATAAAGGATGTTTAGTACCTATGTGCAAAAATACAAGTGTTAGAACACCGGATGAATTGTTTTCTCAGTACCAAAAAATGAAAGAATTCGTCATAAATAGTGTAACTTTATGCTTAGAGACACAAAGCATGGCTTACTGCGATACGGTAATTGAAACACGTAGCGGCTGTACCAGTTTCCTTCACGATCGGCTAGAACTACACGTTCGTCGTTGACGTCAGAGACAATTCGCTTAACTGCGCAAGCTCCGGAACTTAGTCTCACGTAGCTTGAAAGAACACGATCCGATTTTTGAAGATAATATTATATAGATAATATATTATAGAGATAATATATAATATACAGAAAAATCATCAAACTTATTTTCAATGCATGATTGAATTTTATTGTTGAGTTAAAAAAACTTATTTTAAATGCACACAGGTTTTGCAAAATTTTATTTTAAAGTATCCAACTACCTCCATAAAAACCCACTCTATTTCTCTTTAAATGTACTAATTTCTCTTCTATAAATAATGAGTAATTAATGTTTTAATTTTAAAAATACTTCACAAATAATTTCTTTATCTAGTTTGATGTAATTTAAACACAATTTTATTTTTCAATTGTATTCCTAAATTTTTATTTTAAAATTGTTTCAAAAACGTTATGATTTAAAATTAAAAAAAAAGAGTACTCAAAACAAAAACTCGCAAAATAACAAATATTGAATATTTTATAACCTTTTGACAGTAAAAAGAAAAAAAAGGAAACCAGCTGCACTCTTATCAGACATTGTTTTCACTTTCTATACTATTCTAACATGAAATGCGCAATTTATGCTTCCGTGGTTTACTAAAAAGTTGTTTTTATTTCATTATCCTTTATTTTATTTAAAAATCCTTTAAATAAATTAATTAATCAGTATTTAGTGATGTCAAAAAACAAAAACTAATGCAATAAAAATCAAGAAAAAGCACAAAAATAAAATTTATTGTTTGAATGCACTTATAGAGCAACTTGAATTAACACAAATTTTGAAAGGAAAGCAAATTACATTGATGGAAAAATTTATATGCAAATGAGCGAGGAAATTAATATACATTATGTGTGTACATTGAAATTCACCAATACTATCCAATCAGTTTAGGAGTCATTCATTAATTACGTAAGGGTCCCGAGGGGGAGGGGGGGTTGGAAAAATCTCTACATACCCTTACTTCGGGAGTGGGGGGGGGTTAAACTCATTCTTATGTAAGATTTTCCAAGTTAATGTAAAGAAATTCCAATTATTTTAATCCCCCAGAAAAACTTATAAATACTGACGATCTCGGTATATTATCGAAGCTTTAATTTTTTTGGTTTCAACTTTATTTTTTGCGTCAAACAGAGAGTTTTAGTGTAACTGATGCTTTTCTAACATTTTATTATTTTGAAAAACAAAATGGAATCTTACGTAAGAATAGGGGGAGGGATTTCAAAAATTTTACGTACCCTCACATGGGGGTAGGGGGGTCAAAAACTGCCAAAATCATCCTTACGTAATTAATGAATGGCCCCTTAAATGCTTTGTCCACCATGAACTCGGAATAACATTCGCTCTAATTACGAAGTATTACTACATACTTATATACAGATGAACATAATATTACACAGGGTGTTCGGAAACACTGTGGAAAACTTTGAGGGGTGGTAGAGGGGACCTAGACAAGCATATTTAAAAATAGGTGTATCTACGACCCCCCCATTCCTATTCGAAACCCCCTCTACCACACCTCAAAGTTTTCCACGGTGTTTCGAAACACCCTGTATACAGTGTATCAATGAAAAAACTACTATATACAAATACGTCAAGTTAGAGTGAAAAGAATATTATTTACAATATATACATAATTTAATTACCCAACGAATTTTTGCCTTAAAATATCTTCAAATACTTTAAATAAGTACTAAAGCATACACATGAAAAAACATTATCCTGTCTTTAAGTTTAAGACTGACAATCAGACTATTTGAAAAATATTTCATGGAGCAAATTCTTAATAGGCAAATTATTAATGAACATTAATTAATTATTAGTTATAATAACATACAAAATAAATACCTACAGGTTATTAACCTCACAGAAATTTAAGACTTGTCGTCGCTGTGAAATCAAACTGCCATATATGCAAAATGAATATTTTTCACTAGAGCGCTTTAAAGTTTTCGCATGTGATACTTAAAATAATAATAAAACTGTACTATTGTGAGGTAATTCAGTTTTACTTAGAGGATGGACATCTTTCCACCTTGAAGGTTTTGAAGCAACTGGTGTATTGCACAATATATCTGTCCTCTGATAAACAAAGTGGATATTCCCGATTACATGCATACCAGTGCAACGTGGTCTGACAGTGTTCTATTCAACTAAACCATACAAATACAAATTAAGTCGACCAACTACAGGCATAAGCCTGGTTTGATATACCGGTTTGACATAAAAATACCAACATACATAAAAGGTTTGCACAAAAACAGGTTTGAGTGTATCGCCAAACATTAACACAATGATGTTTCAGTTGGGCACTCTTCTAATGATGACACAATCAGCAACAATGACTTAACCGAGAAAAGTTTGTTATTGGATGTTCCAAAGAATCATTCAAAAACAAACCTCACCCAGTTTTATGTGTTCTTTCTGAAATCCCACATAATTCAGTAAGAATAACAAGGCAATTATTACAATACTGGCTAAAAAACCTTAAATTCAGATTTTTCCAAGAGTAAAAATTATCAGGACTTACATCTCTAATTTGTTTTTCATTTTGAGCAAGTCTTATCACACTCTTTCTACTGTAAATTCTTGCAGGTACTAACTGAGCATTAAGACAGCGACCCATTTGCAAACATAGAAAATGTTGGTTCAATTCAGTTAAAGGTCCCGCGCTAAATATCACCAAGTTTTTATGAGCTCCATATATTCAAATATCGACAAATTTTTCTGATTTTTATTGATAGTTATTGATCTAACTAAACATATTTATCTATTAGTTTGAAATTATTTAGCAATATTTCTACTTTTGGATGACCAAAAGAGCATGGCTGTATTTAGTGGGACCTTTAACGGAATTGAACCAAAATGTTTTGAGAAAAAAAATTATTTAATGAGTAAGAAAATACCTATTTATTGAGATAGTTTAATGAACGTGAACCCTAATTTCATTTATACTATACAACTGATTCTTTCTGTGTTGTTGTTTTGAAGAAACAGTCTTCTAGGCAATCATACTGTAAAACATCATTTATCTGCTCCAAATAATTTTTGATGTGATCCTGGCACACTCATTTGTGAGCGTAATTAACAGTGAGTCTTGCTGGCAAACTTTTTACCACACTCACATGTGAAGAGACTTTCTGATACATCCAAACAATTTAATTTGTGAATTTCAGCAGAGTACTTGGCTTTGAAACTCTTTCCACAATTCTCAAATATTATGGATTCCATTTTTGTGGCACATCAATCTGAAAAAAATTGCATTTCAGTCAATGAAAGCTTTATTTAGGCTACTTCAGAAAAAATTGCATTTCAATCAATGAATTTTTTTATTTAGGAAACCTCAGGGAACATAGTGATTTTTAACTTACCTTTTCCTTCAAAACCAAATGATTTATTACGATTATCAATAGTAAGAAAATCAGAATTTTCTTGTTTATTTGTCAGTCAACATCAACAACTTGCTCCAGTTCACGTTCCTTCAAGCTCCGTGAGACGAAGTTCCGGAGCTTGCGCAGTTAAGCGAATTGTCTCTGACGTCAGTAACGAACGTGTAGTTCTAGCCGATCGTGTTTCCTTCAAGTCTATTGAATTTTGCGTACAAGAAAAAGTTCACCTGTAGGCCGCTAGGTGGCGTAATACCGACCGTTTGTTTACCGTGTTGTTTACACTGGTGATGTGTTCAAACGCTGACCACAATTCATCTACAGCTGAGAGATTTCATTTGTAAAACATTTATCCCTATAGTTTTGAAAAATTTTGCCAAGAAAGTCAGTGAAAGTTATCTCAGTAAAAGAATTCAGAACAAACCTTCTATTCGTAAAATTCATAAAGTAGGCTGAAAGCAAAAACTGTGCTAAAAAGCTGTTGTTACCAAATTTTTTCTTTTTGTGTATTCATTTTTATATTTCAATGAAACCTGTTTATTACTTCAAAATATATAGTTTTGGTTGTCAAACAGTTGAAATAATACCTATCAATTTTAATGTTTTTTCAATGGTATTTTTGCTTTTTAGTAAATTCATAATTAAATCAATTTAATTGCATCAAAGGTTGTCAAACTGAAAATTTTACTTATTAATTTCCCTGTTGACTTGTCTAATGTTGCTTAATAAAGATTATAATGTTGTAATCTTACTTTAAAAAACATAAAACTGTGAAATTTATTATTTAAAAAATGGGCTTGATAGATAAGTTGATTAATCTGAATCCAAATTCTCAAATCTGAATTCAAGTGAAAAAGGTTTTTATGTTTATAGAAATTTGAAAAATAAACATTGTTTCTCATTTTCTGTTGAATCTTGTTGTTCATTTCCTCATTAATTGAATCTGTTGTTCATTAATAACTCATTTTCATAAAATATTAAGCTGTAGGCAATTTAATACTTATGGCAAAAAAGTGGGCTGAATTATAGATGAATTAGCACTATTTCTGAATCATAATAGTGAGCTGGTTTTTATAATCCAAGAAATTATGAAAGTTAACATTGCATGTATTTCTATTTCCTACTGATATAACTTTGAATTTTCCTTTTTAGTTATAGGAAAAAGAGTGGGAATTAAAAACATTAGCGTTCGCTTTAATGTAACGATTATTTTCATAATCTTTCTTAAAAATTTCCATGAACAAACTAATTTTAAAATGGATTTTCACTTTAAAGTGCTTTGAAAAAACTTAAAAGATATTCAGACGTATTTCGGAGATATCGGTGGTCTCGGAGCATAAACGTATTAACATTAAGTAAATCAGTCGATGTATATTGTAAGGGAAATAAAGAACCAATTTAGCATATATATACGTATATCTAATTCCTTTCCCCCGATCCTTATCCGTTGGAAAAACCGGGAAAAACATCGTTAATAAGCGTCTTTTCTATTGAGACGGTCGGTAATGCGCGCTCGTAGTGGCGAGAATGAGAAACTTTCTCTGTACGCGGTTTTTGCAGGATTGGTACAGCCGCTACGTGTTTCAATTACCATATCGCAGTAAGCCATGCACAAAGAAACAAACAAAAACGTGATGCCAGCTGCATAAAATGTAATAATTCATAGCAAAATAAAACTAGAATTTTTGTGATACTAGTACATTGACATTGCTATAAATGGAATGCTTGATTATCATCAGTTTAAATTAATAAACGAAAGAATTTAATGAAGTCAAATAAATTATTTACTGTTGCAACAGTTCAAAAATTCAAAGATTTTTTGGTTTTTAAATGTGTTTTACATTTTTATTTTACTAGTGATATTTTAAATATTTTATACTGACTATAATTAAACTTAATATTGTGAGAAAAAACCTACAAGACATTCATCATTTATTTACAAAATTTCCAAAGTTAGTCCAAATCAAAGCTATCAACACTTAAGCAACGACGCTCCCATGGTAACAGCGGTCGCAACTTTCTGAGCGATCGCAGCGCCAATTTTCCTCCTGGCGAACGTGCGAGGAGTTAGCCGGTGACGGAGGGCTGCCCGCGCATGCGTGGTTATACCTTCCTTAGCATTGATTGCCATTCCTTAAAATTTATTTTGTTTAGTCTTGTTGAAGAAATAAAATAAATTGGGGTTCCCATAAATTTGATCATTTTTATTAACGTATCATTGCTGATTATAAAATATAATAAATATTGAAACATATATGAAAAAACCTTTTAATTTGAAACCATTTTTTTTAATTTCATCACATTAAATCATTAAAAACAATAAAATCTAGCCTTTAAGTTAAGACATAAAATGTTAATTTTTTTAATTAAAAAAACTAAAACTGCAATAGTATATGGTTTTGTTTAGCAACTTTATTCTGTTTTCACAGAATACATAAAATCGTTAATGATATTTAAAATTAAAAAATTAGGATTATTATTGTAGTACATTTTTATGTATCCAAATATTCTTAATAGGATATTTCATTGGTGCAGGAACATAATTGTTTCCTCCAAAAGAAGATTTTATTGTAAAATAATACCAAGTTGATTCAGTTACTGAAATTCTTTAAGTTTCATTTTTTTTCACATAATTCATGGATAAAAATTTTAATAAAATTATACCCTATTTTAATCTTCCTTTCGTACTTAAAGCTTATCTTTTAAGTGGACATTTTCTTCAATTATCAATTAGATATAGGTATTTTTTCTCGAATTTAGCTAGCTTAAAGCAAGATTGATAGTGTTGCATTTGCAAATTTTTGGTTGGTTGACAATATCAAAATATTCCATCTCTTACTTCTAATAGAAATAATTCTATAATCAAAACCTAAATCCTTGCAAAGAAATTTAAAATGTCCCTTTAAAGAAAACTGGAAAGTTATTTACAATATGTAAGGTGATGGGGCAGATTTTACAAACACATTCTTAATACTCCAGTTTGGAAATAAGAAAAAAGTGAGTCTGTCTAGGATTTTTTTAAAACTACATATTTTGGGAAAATTTAAATCAACTTGGAAAAAAATTAAAATGATAGTGTATAAATTAAAATGCACATATACATAATCTTCAAAAGATCAAAAAAATAATAAGAATTTTGTTTAGAATGACTAATTAATTTTAAATATAGGATAAAACAGCTTATATCAGAGAACTTTCCTATAGAAATTTATTTTGTGAAGGTACCAATAAAATGTAGTAAATTATCCTTAAACAGACACCTGGAGTAACTTGTAAAACTTTAAAATTATATAAACTAAATCTTGGAAAAAAAATATCTTCTAATTACAAGAAGGTTCTGAACTGTAAGAATGTTAGCACAACAATTTATCAATTATTCAATGTTTATTCAATAACTTAAATATAGTTGAATTGTCATTATTTGATGGTCACAATTCTAAGGAAAAATATTTTTTAAAATTACTAAATACAGTGATCTGTTTTTCACTATCAGAATGGTTATTGTCATCAAAAGATAACTCAGAAATGAAGAGAATTTATCAAAAGGAAAAATGTTTATTTGACTACATTAATCGACACTAATTCTTGAAATACATGACATTTTATTAAGTTACATCATTTTTAAATTCTTCACAATCTGCCCTTTTCAATATTCGTTTCATGGATTTACAAAGAACAGCATTTTATATGAAATTAAAAAAACAATTATTATAGCAAGCGATTACAACATCGAAATAGTAATTACAGGAAAAAATTTAACATTATACTAATTTACTGATTGCTATATTAAATGACTCATTGAAGTATGAAAGGTTTACTTATTTGCATTCAATGATATTTATTTTATCTTGGTGTAAATTTCTAAATTTAATCTCCTGAAGATAAAAACTTTCATGCGAAAGATACAGAAAGATGCGAAAGAAAGATACAGTACTTCTAGTTGAACAAAAAACAAGCGAATAAGAATTCTTAAAATATGGGATTTCCTAATTCTAGAAAAATGCGTAATTTAGCTAAATAAGAACGAGAAAAACAGTCAAAATGATAAATATTTTATCCCTGTTTCAATTAAGAATTACAAGTAATACGTAATTTATAACTATGGCAAAAAATATCTTACACAAAATTTAAAAGAAACGATCTCTTATTTCTTTTACAACTGAAAAAACAATAAAAAGCTCCATTTAAAACAAAGTAAACAACAGCTGCTAATAAATATATAATTTGTCGAGTAAGATAACTTTCATTGGGATCTAAAAAATATTAAATATTCAAAATATTTACCTTCGTAATTCCAATCTTGAATTGACCTGAGCTAGTCTATAATTTTTTATGTTGATCTGAAACTAATGATTAATCAAAACAATACTCGCCTCTTTCGATTCAATTGAGTGACGACATGGGGAAAAAATGGCGGCAAATTTTGAGCTCTGAGATTTCTGTAACTCCTCGCACGCTCGCTAGAGGACGCCACTAGAAAAAAAGCGACTGGTCGTCCCATTGAATTGTCTTCGCTTAACTATATAACGCTTTGGTCCAAATGCTATGAAAATACAAGAAATCTGTACAAAAGGAATAAAATTTTAATTCTAAAAAGAACATTTTTGAGTTTCAAGAACAGTGTTATCCAGTCTTAAACAGATGCATAACGGGAGATTTCAAAAAAGTAAGTTTTTATGCTCCATGTGCTCAAAACAGTATTGCCTGAAACAAATATCTTGAAGTATGACGTCACACAAGGTTACGCCCCGTTTTGAGTCAGGTGACTTAAGGGCTTTTTTTAAACACTTTTTGCGCTTCAATTAAAACTTTTTGTGATTTTTAAAGTTGATTTTTGGGTTTTTCATGATCGAATTAGTAAATTGGGTAAGTTTTAGGATGTTTCGTGACATAGTGCATATTGTCTATTAATTCCTATTCATTTTAATGCAAAATTTTTTGTTTATACGACGCGCAATATCGGTTATACGTAATGTGACCATTTATTTTCTGACTCAAAACGGGACATTGGTTTATTTAGGTTAATTAACAGGTAGTCAATAAAAAAGCACTTTTTAAAAGTTATTTATTCAGAAAAAGTCAGTTGGCTTAAAAGTTACGAATTAAAATATATATATATACCCGAAACGTTTAGTTATATATTTATATTTATCAGAGGGACAAATTTGCTTTAAGCTGGTGACACTATTTTAAGTAAGAATTAAACTCTTGGCAGGTTTTCTTGCTTAGATTTCACCTAAAAAGTCTAGGAATAGTCAGGGAAATATGGTAATTTTGGCCTAAAACCTGGAAAATTATGAAAAATACCTGGAAAATGAAAATGTTTTATGTTTGCGTGTCAATTTTGGCTCTGGTAAGTGAAAAAATAGTCAGTTTTTTTAAAATTATGTGTTCAAAAATACAAGAAGTGTCCGAAAAATGCCGTAAATTGCTAGTTTTTTTACCCGAATAATCTAAAAAAATTGATCAGGGAAAGTCAGGGAATTTTATTTCTAAAATTGAGTGGGAACCCTGATATTCGCCTTAATTATCAACTAGCCTTTAGAACTGAAATTTGTAACTGGGTCTTCTCAGATTATTCCATTCGGGTTACTTTCTGCGATGTAATGCAGTTACAAATTAACGAAAATTCGTCAAAAACTTCTGTATCTTTATTAAGTCAATAAATTCCTTTACAATTAAACGGGAATTTTCAGAAAACGGGACAATTTTGCGTCCCAGAGTTCATTTCGGGGACACCGGGACTCGTAACTCTAAAAAGGGACAGTCCCGTTCAAAACGGGACGTCTGGTCACGTTAGTTATACGTCGTTTTCGGTTGTCTTATAATTCGAAAATATCCAGTATCAGTTGTTGCTTCCATGGGAAAATTTCCCCAGGGACAGGGAAGGTTGAAGGACACTGCATTCCTTTCATTCCTTTGGCTGTTGTATGACCAGTGGTGTGGGGGTGAGTAAAAGGGCAGTTCGTTGAACTGATAACGGGATGTGCTCAGGCCCACCGAGAGGGGGGGGCAGCCGGGGACAATCCCCGGGGCCCGGGCCGATAGGGGGCCCGCCGTGTCGCAGTCTCACCAATGCGGGGGAAAGGGGGGCTCGGAGAAAGGGGTGCGTGATTCCAGGAAATTGGAGTATCTGATATTGGAACCTATGGTCGTTTGCCTTGTTTTCGTGCATTCTTGGAAATTGCGCACACCATCACCAACGGGGTTGGTCATTTGTTGGAAGGGAGCTGAAGGGAAAAGGCAGTGACCTTCGTCGCAGAGCAGGGCTTGTAGTTGTCTTCGTTGGTGTGATTTTAAGTTTGTTAAGTTTCACGTGCTATTTTTTTTTCAAAAACCTTTTGCTGCTGAATACAAGTCCACTATTTTCACCTGATGAGGTAAGAATGTTTGTTATAGTATTTACTTTTACTTGGTTGGTGGGATTGTGTGGCAGATGAATCCAAAAACAAAATTTCAATAATTTGTGAACAAAATTATTTTATATTAATTTTACATTGCTGAAGAAGAGTGAGCTTTTCTTGATTTTTTTATGTAGTTGTCATGGATGGGAAAATTTTCACTTTATTTTACTTTATGCTCCCTCTTTTAAATTTGTGTTTTTCAAGGCCACTACAGACGTTCAACTTGGTTGTCAACCTAAGGTTGGAAACCAGGGGTGCATCCAGGATTTTTTGCCAGGGGCCATTTTTGGGAATTTTGTGAAAAACAGAATTGAATTTTGTGGAAATAATTTTTCATTCTAAAATAAGGTCCTATTTCTATAAATATATCATTTTTTTAATAAAAACACTTAGCAAGTGCATATAGCTTGATTAAAGTCTGTTTTTGGGAACCGAAATTTTGTGAAGGGGCTGTTTTTGAGGATCGGAATTTGTGAAGGGGCCGTTTTTGAGGGTTGGAATTTTGTAAAAGGGGCCATTTTCGGCCCCTATTTCTTTCTAGATGCACCCCTGGAAACATACAAAGTTTTGGTCTTATGTAGCGATGTTGTGGTTGAAACTTATGCTGAGGTTCTGGTTGAAAACTTGGTGGGCGGAGCTTAATCCAGAACATTCTTATGGTTAAAATTAAAAAATAAAATAAAGAAAGAAGTTGAAAGACGAAATTTAAAGTTAATGTTATGTGTTAATATTTCTCTTTCGTTTGTGTGAATAATATCTAGGATAAATGTTTGTACAGTAATCAAGATATATATTTAGATTAAATAATTGTTTTATTTAACTGCTTGTTTCTTTTTTAACATTACCTAATTTTTGAACATTTTGTTTTACGAGAACTAATTTTCTAAATAATGGAAAGAATAAGGATCCATCATAATGCAGTAAAAAATTACAAAGTAAAAAAATTTACAAGGGAAAAGTAGTTAGAGGTGTGGAATTGGGGAAGGGGGCCCGATATCAGAATTGTCCCCGGGGCCCGGCCTGGCTCTCGGCGGCCCTGGATGTGCTACACGGCTACACCACAGTTTTATGGCCCTTATCTCTGGTTAGGGGGGTCGCCAGCACCCCTGCAGAGGAGAAGAATTCTTTTGATCGATAAATGACCCCACAAAGAAAGGGGGACCATTCCAAAAACCCTAGCCGTTGCTAAAACCCTACCACTTATAAAGGTAGGGTTTCTTTCATTTTTATTTTCAATGATCTAATATTTTAAAACTTACTTATTATTTTCAATTTAAAAACTGTTTTGAAGTAATTTTTTCTTTAAAAAACCTTAAATTCAATGTACGTACGTAAATATGCGTTAGGAGCGTTAAAAACCTAATAATTAAAGAAATTTCATTTATAAGTTTTTTCATTTATACGTCGTTTTACGTCGGCCCCTTGAAAGACGTATAAACGGTGCTTTACTGTAATTATATATTTTTTAAATTCAAAAATACTAGAAAAAGTTTAATTTCATTTGAATTTTCAGTTTTTGCACTCAAAACTCGACATCATGTGAAAAGAAAAACGTTTAAGGCAATAGCCATGTAATTTAAAAATTTATTTTCTTAAGTTTTAATATAAAAAAATTTAAACTAAAAATAAATTTTTAGAATAAGTCTGTTTTTTAAATGATAATTTTTTAGATAATTAATTAAAAAATAAAAAAATATTGAACTTTTACCTGTGATTGTAAGATTTTTTTTGCATGTATTTTCAATGTTAATTTTTATAAAATACTTAACTTAACACGTAAGAAAAATCTCCATGGAAAAATATCACTGGAATATGGTTCTAACTTTCTAGCCACCAATTCGATTTTTGAGGTAATATGAGTATAATTCTCATGCTTAATAAAATATTTTAAACTACCAAAATGTTAGTTGAATGATTGTTTAAAAGGAGAGGGGTTACAAAAAAATATAATATTATTATGAATATAAAAATTTGGAAAATTTTTAGTAAGTTTTAATTTTTAATTTATTTTTAAAATTCAAAATATATTCAGAGTATTTACACAATCTTATTTTTAAATTGCATGCTTTATATTTCTAAGGTCACCATAAAAAGGCTCATTGTGTTGAATGATCTATCAGTATTCTTATCATTTAAAGAGACTTTGCAATCAACGCAATTAATTTTATAAGTAACAAAAAATTTGTATCAAATTTTTTAAAGTTTCGTATACCAAAAGTGAACTATATAAAATCAAAATTTTAAAAAACTTTCAAACCACAACTACACTATTTTTGCTGAAATAACTGTAATCAGCACAAAAAATCAATTTTCAATCTTTTTTAAAAACCTTGTATTTTTCTTGGTTTTTCTCTTTAATCAATTATGGAATAATAATTTGGGGTGGAGATTATAAAACCAATTTATTGCCTTTAATTTCTATTCAGAATAAGTGTTTCAAAATCTTATGTTTTAATAATTCCGACTCAATTGACTTTAAAAGTTTAGGTTTACTCCCCGTGCGACATCTCGTTTTTTATAGAATTACACTTTACTTATTTAGCAATAGAAATATTTGTAATCTAAAAAATACGATTAACCAAAGGAGAATAAATGAAATTTATCAAATTCCTCGCTTTTACAAGGAGATATATCGTAAACATTTCTTTTATCTTGCACCTAAGTTATTTAATAGTCTACCTGCTGAGCTACAAAATATTTCTTCCTATCCCTCATTCAAACGTTGTTTACATAATTTTGTAATTTTTTTAAATAATGTTGAAGACCTTTTCTAAAGGAAGCATAATGTATTTTTTTTGCCTTAGCTGTTTGCCAATTTGTAAAACTTTAATTTAAATAATTATGTCTTTTGTAAATTAAATTAATCATTTATTATTGTTATTTGTACTATGTTTTTTTTAATCTTATTATTGCTATGTAATTCAACCCACCTATTTATTTATTTTATTTTAAATATCACTCAATGTTCGCACTTTTTTTGGTTACCTGAACGGGACTGTTTCCCCTTGGTAACTCATATTATTTTATATATTTATTTGTAATTTCCATAGTGTAAAATAAAGATTATTATTATTATTAAAAAAAAATAGACAAGAAAAAGTATTGCATGTGCAGAAGTGTAATATTAAATCATTTTTAAAAAATTTAAAATTTAAAAAATTTTCAAACCACAGTTTTGATGAATATCTGTAATCAGCACTAAAAAATAGCTTAGAAAAATGTCTTGCACGTGCAGGAGAGTAGTATTACCCCCTTTTTAAATGATTTTAAAAAGTTTTCTAACCACATTATTTTTAATGAAAGAACTGTAATTAGCACTAAAAAATAGCTCAGAAAAAAGTATTGCATGAATATTAAACCGTTTTTTAAATTATTTTTAAAAAACTTAAAATTTAAAAAATTAAAAAAACCAGAGTCACACTAATTTCAATGAAAGACCTGTAATCAGCATTAAAAAGTAGGCCAGATAAAAGTATTGCATAAGTATTAAACCTTTTAAAATCATTTTTAAAAAATTTAAAATTTCAAAAATTAAAAAACCAGAGTCACATTATTTTTAATGAAAGAACTGTAATCAGTAAAGTATTGCATGACCGTTTTAAAAAAATTTATATTAAACCCCTTTTAAATCATTTTTAAAAATTTAAAATTAAATTTTAAATTACGATTCTAGATTCATCTCGGCGAGGCATTGTCACTCCAACGCAGTTTTTACAATTGCGGTCACTCTTTACAGTAGTGCTGATTAGAGACAGTAGCGATACCTAGAATCGTGTCCGAGATCCTAAGATCCGGAGCATGCGCAATGGATAGATATACATAGGATGTCGATGTTACTGGTAAGGGTATAGAGGGCGCCACAAGGGGAGGGCTGGTGGGGCTGGTTATAACATTTGTTCCGTTTTGGAAATAAATCATGTTATGATTTATAATGGACGGCAATTGGGATTAAATTAAATTTTTCCGAATCTTACCGATTCTTTTATTATAAAATTTCAAATCCAGTTTCTAGTTTATTTGTAAACAGTGGCAGCTATTGCCATTTATTTTATTAATCTCTGTAATCGGTTATTTTTCATTTTCTTTTTAGATTTATATAAATTCCCAAATTAAATAAATTAGTAACTCATTTTAAGCAAATATAGATCTGCGAGGAAAATTTTTTTTTAGATTTAAAGACATTCAATAACTTTTTTTTTTGAATTGAAATGTTTTTACTAG
This sequence comes from Tetragnatha versicolor, assembly GCA_024610705.1. Lineage (NCBI taxonomy): Eukaryota > Metazoa > Arthropoda > Arachnida > Araneae > Tetragnathidae > Tetragnatha > Tetragnatha versicolor. Next base: position 133,307 of record JANDEH010000003.1, read on the forward strand.
AGAAGTTTTTATACTACTCAACTTACAAGAGACTTACTTTGTTGTTTGTTTACAAATAAACTGCATTCGGATAAATACCCTGCTCCCCGAACTCCTACGTTTCTCCTACATCTAAATTAAATTGAAACTCTTCCCCAAGCGTGTTGTATGTCGGCATAGAAAAGAACACCAAAAAAACCAACCAATCAAAGAACCTGTAAGTTCTTTTAATCATTTTCGATAACTTTATTCAGAGTGCTCAATTTTTAGTATACAGATACTTCCAACTACATTGGGTTATTTTCAATTGAAATTAACTCTATGATAAGGGATTGTTTTACATTCTACACTTTTTCAAAATTATTATTTGCCTACAACTGTAGTAAAATCTAAAAATGTGCAAAAGAAGTTAGCCAGCGTTTTTTTTCTTCTTCTTCTCTGATATCTGCACTGACTGCTATATTTATTAATTAATTGCTATATTTATTACATAAAATCAAAGTGTAGCCTATTTTATTGATTGAAGAGAATTTCTGCATTGGTGTAGGTGGTTTCTGAAGTGATGGTCTTTTTGCTTTAGATGAGAGAACCACTAAACTCCCCAATGGACTCCATCAGCCCACCTCCAAAGAGCCTGTTCCAGTGCGAGCAATGCAACAAGTGTTTCACTCGGAAGGAGAGGCTCAAGGAGCACCTCAACCTCCACACTGGGGAGCGACCCTTTGTCTGCGACACCTGTGGACAAGGATTCAGTCAGGGATCCACCTTGCGCAACCATAAGAGGTTGCATACCAACAAAAAGCCCCACTCTTGCGACGCTTGTGGAAGGTGTTTCCTTAGAGTGAGCCATCTCAAGAGACACCTCCTCATCCACACTAGGGGGCGACCCTTTGTTTGTGACACCTGCGGAACACGATTCTGTCAGAAGAGTCTTCTGCACAGACACATGAAAGTTCACCTGGGCATCCAGCTCCGAGGAAGCACAAATGAAACTCTCGTTAAAGAGGAAAGTAACGGTAAGAGATTATGTTTGGTAATGCTCAGGGTGAGCATGAACAGGGTGAGCATAAACACCAAAATGGTTTTTTCCAGAAAATATGCAAATTTTTAAAGAAAAACTTTTGGATTTATTAAAGTAATTTATTTATTAAAATATTGTTTCTTAATACATTGGGTTTTTTTTCATAAATACAAATATATTTATTATAATATATATATTAATATTTTAAAAAAGAACTTGTTTTTATGTTTTGAAAAGAAATTCCATGGTGTTATTCAATTAAAACCAAGTATGGTTTTTTAATTTATTAAGAACAAGAAATTTTATTGTACCTTGCACTATAAAAACCAAATGGAATTTTAACTCACTAAGCACCAATAATGAAAACCACTTGATATTTTGCTTTGAAAAGAAATTCTTGTTTTTTTTTAGTTCAATAAGAAAAGGACATTTTAATGCACCAAAAAACCAATTTTTTTACTCACTCAGCACCAGCTATTTAAGTAGTATCTTATAAAAACCACTTGGTTTTTGTACTTCGAAAAGAAACTAACTTTTTAAAATAAAAACCAATATGGTTTTTTTTATCATATAAACCCCATTTATTCAGGGTTGCTTGATTTAAATCAACTTGATTTAAATCACGATTTAAATCATGAATTAATTTTTAAAAAAATCATCTGATTTAAATCAAAAATGTTAAACTGCCACAATTTAAATAAAAAAATAGTTGTATGCTTTAAAATGGTTTGCAAGATTATTAATTTTTTTTAAATTCTGCTAGATATGTATAAAATAACATATAAAATTCTGCTGCCAGTTACAAAAATATTTATGACGAAAAGGGGTAAATAGCAGTGTTTGGAATCAATAATTGTGATAAACTAAACAAGACTTAAAATATTTAAATTTTTTTATTTGGTACATCAATTTTTTAAAATACAAGCATGTGAATGATTTTTATCCTAAGCTTGCTTTTATGTAGTTAGTCATGTTTTCCAAAATATTGTTTTCTTTTACATAACTACAGTGAATAGAGCTCTATTCTCTATGTACATGACTGTCAATAAGTTGCTTATTAGATATTTTATTTTTATTACTAATTATTATTTTAAAGAAATAAGTTATAGAAAAGATAAAAATTTTAGTAACTGATAGTATAATAATTGTTCATTCAACATTTTAGGATGGGCTTGGGTACCTCACCATGAAATGGCAGCGAACTGCTCCGTTTAATTAGTTCAATTAATTAATGCATAAAATAGATCAAAATTGGGATATTAAGGAATCCTAAACTATTATATCACATTGAAATAACAATATCAGTATATTATTAACCAGTTTCAGGAAGTTCAGAGCTAGTAATTCATTTAAATCAAAAAAATCTGATTTAAATCAAAAAAGTCTGATTTAAATCAAATAAATCCGATTTTTTTGATTTTTTTAAAAAAATCAAAAAAATCAGCAACCCTGATTTATTTGAATCCATTATAAAAACCTCAGTTGGTTTTTATTCATAATAAATAAAAATCTTACTAAAATGTACACATATAAACACTTGTCCGATGCAAGAAAAACCAGTGGTTTTTATATGCAGCAAAAAATCCTGATTTATGTATAAATTTAACATTTTAATTAGTTAATTAATTAAATCACTTGGTTTATAGCTGAATTGATTAACTATTAATTCAATGGATTTATAACAGAAAAAACTAAGTAGCTATATTTATGCGGGTACAAAAAAAAGTTTAAAAAAATCACTGGTTTTTAAAAAAACCAAAAAAACCTGGTTTAAACAAAAAAAAACAGGTTTAAACAAAAAAAAAACAGGTTTTTTTCCCACCCTGGTAATGCTAATGCAGTGGTTCCCAACCTTTTGTAACCAATCGCCCCCTTTCTAGAGGTTAACTAACAACTATCCCCATCTTTTCATTCTCATTGTATGTCTTATTTTAATTTGAAGCAAAGTGTAATTAATAAAACAAATTTTATGTCACGGGGTCCTCCCCCAAAAAATTTTTGAAAATAAGATTCCAAAAAACAGGTTTTTAACTAGTTATGGTGCACCTCTTCAGAATTTCGGACATATATTTTTAGGTAGGATTTTGATTTTGATGAACTAATATAAAAAAGTTTTGAAAAGTTAAGATCCAAGTACAAAAGGGGGGGTTTGGAGGTCCACCCGCAGAATTTTTTTAAAAATTTGACCCTAAGAAACAGGGTTTTAACTTGTTTGGCATACTTGTATAAAATAAAAACCTTTCTGCGAACTTAAATTTTTTCCAAAAAATTTTCTGCAAGAATTTACACATTTTTAAATCTCTCTAAAAAAAAACATTATTACTGAAATACCCAAATTGCAGGGGAGTTAATCTAAAGATGAAAAAAGAGGAAAAAGCATGTGAGCTTAGTTATGTATAATTTTGTTTAATGTGTAAAACAAATAATTTTAACAAGAAAAATTTTAATTTAACTGGGTTATACTTGGGAGGATTTTAAGAACTTTAAACTGGCATTAAACTAGTCATTAATATTGATAGTCTAAGTCTACACTAGATAAAAATATCTTTAAACAAAGAAAGGTCTTTTTTCACGTTATCTTCATTTGCAGGAAAATAACCAAAATGCAACTAAAATCAGATGCAAATTTAGGAAATCAGTTAAATACAAGGATAATTTATTAATTACTTTAAATTTAATTAAGTAACTTAATTTTTTTACCAATAAAATTTTTGCTAAGTGAAGAAAAAAGTCAAATGAATTTTTAAAAGTATTATTAGAATCTCAAATCATATCAGATATGTAATACAGGTTATAATCTAACACGATTAAAAAAAACTGAATTATTTTCTTAAGTTGCTTCTCAAAGTAGCCTTTCAAAAATTTTGCAACTTAGAAAACCTCATAAGCCAGAAAAACAGAACTTTCGCAAAAAATCGCTATTTTTTTTACTTCCGGACTTGTTGGCTTCTAACTACGGAAAAGTTGTTTTTCTACATCGCAAAACAACAACGCGATACGAAGCCGACTTCACCTTAACGTCCGCGGCCGTGAAAGCATCGCGAATGAAACTGTAAACTCTGCGAGCAACGCGATACGAAGCCGACTTCTCCTTATGTCCGCGGCCATCGTAGAAAGCATCGCGGATGAAACGGTTAACTCCGCGAGCAAAAACGGAACTGGGAGAAGTTGCGATTTCCCGATTCCGATTCTTTCTAAAATCGCCATTCCGCGGATGGAAGCATTTATGGAAAAACATAAGAAAAATTTATCAAAAATAAATTCTGCAGAAAAATTTCCGAAAAAAAATTTTTTTGGTAGTTTTCCTGCAGAAAATTTTCTGCAGAGGGCGAAATTTTCTGCGAACGCCGTTCGCGCGTTCGTGTATATTATACAAGTATGTTGTTTGGTACATCAAGTCTTAATACAGTCTGTCAGTACAGTACTATTTTATTTCCCCCCTTTGAATACTCATCGCCCACCACTTACTTATCGCCCCCTTGATTACAAAAATTGCCCACCTGGGGGCGATCGCCCCCAGGTTGGGAATCACTGTGCTAATGCATTTATTTTTACGTATTTAGAAATTACGTTTATTGATGCATTTATTTTTATATCAGTTAGTTTTTTCTAAATTTTGTTAGAATACCCTCCATACATTCATACTCCTGAAGTTTAAACAGTAGGGTTTCTGAGAAATAATCAAAAGCCTGATTCCTGCATTCAATGAACTTTTGCCTGTATGTCGTGCAACATCCGCATCAGTCATCATCGCAGGTGCCCGTATGTTAATTTTTGTATCAAGAAAAAATCTTGTTGGTTCCTTCCTTGATAAAAGTTGACATCATACAACAATTTTAAGTTCGACAACAATTTCCTCGTTGCTCCCCAGGTGGTGCTAGTTTCTTAACAAGCTTATTCTTTTAAAAATGTACTTGCAGATATTATGCAAGGGTTCTTAAGTCTGATTCCTGACATACAGGGCGGTCCTAAATTCGTGGTACAAACTGGGTAGGGTAGGTAGAGGAAACCTAGACAACCTTATTTCGAATAGGAATGGGGGTCGCAGTTACACCGTTAAAGAGCTAGGACAGTGGTGGCGAACCTATGGCACGCATGACACTGGGTGGCACGCAACCGGTATTTCGGTGGTACGCAGCATTCACTGAGATTCTAAACCAGAGATTTCCTAATACCTGAAAACTCATCAAAACCAGCTTCAGAACACTTTTTAGCTTGCTGTGAAATTCAAAAAATTTTCGGAGAGAACCTCGTACCCCCACTCACCTCTTTGGTGCCGTTGGGACGTTCAAATATTTTATAACCCCATTTTCTTGATCATTTTGGATCCCCTCTTCCCCTTTGTCAGCAAGGTTTAGCAAATCACAACCGCCCTTATATAAGCAAATCACACCGCCCCGACTGACATTACGCTGATTACTTTACGCAAGGGCACGTATATAAAGGGGGGGCTAAGAGGCCGTGCCCCCCTCCTCTGAAATTCGGACAAGGTATACCAAAACATGTTTGAGGTTTGCATATCTTTGCTGACAAGGGGGGAGGGGGTTAAAAATGACCAAAAAAGTGCTTACATAATATTTGAATGGCTCCTAATAAGTTTAACTTAAGCATTTAATGTTAAGTTTAGAGATAATTCAAAAAGTAAAACCATTAAATTGAAAGACTTCTGATTTTTAATCACTTTAAAATGTAAATTTTTTGATAAATGTGACCTTTTTATTTTGTGCAAAAGATTATACTTAATAACACTTTCTTTAAAAAAAATCCTGAAAATATTTTATAATTCTAAAAAAAGTGTTTTTTTTTGTAAAAAACCACTTGGTTTAAACCAATTGGTTTAATAGGGGCCAACCCTGATTTGTAGCATATAAGTTGTGTGTGTTGTAAAAATCAACTTTAAAAACTTGTGTTCAATTTTTTTACTTTTATAATTCTTATTTTATCCGGCCCTCCGTTTAAAAAGTTTGCCCACGTCTGCTCTAATCAAATAATTTTACCCCTGCTATTAAAAAGGTTCAAGTATTAAAGGATTTGCAGAAAATTATTTAAAAAAAGGATCATCAACCAGAGACTCCAACTTTCAAAGATGGTTGTCCGTAGTCCTTATGAGAAAGGAAAATTTTTTTGGAAGTTGATCCTAAAAACGGGGTTGTTTTATACATCTAGTCCGATTTTTTTAGAGGTGGATCCCCTGCAGCACGCCCCCTTGATGTCATATCTGAAACAGGCTATAATCTAAAAAGATTTTTAAAGATAATGCATTAAGCTTCAGAGTGATCTATCAGTAAAAATTTACAACTTAGGAAATCCTTAAGAAAAATTAGTCGAAAACATTGACTAAAATCGATATAAACGCGATCTGAGAGGTATCACTGGATTTATTAGGCTCCTCTGGTCATGCTTAAATTTTCCCTACAGAGTAATTACAATGTGCAAAGAAACCAGCTTCAACTACGCGCCGGGAAAACGGTACTTAAGCAAAAAAATCGCTGTTTTTCTACTTTTCCGCCGAATGCGGTCCTAAACACCGGACGACGGCTTCTAACCACTATAAAGTTGTTTTTTCCACATCGCACTAACAACGCAAGAAGCCGATTTCAACTTGGCGCCCGCAGCTGCGCCGTCCGAAAGAAGTCGAGGGAAGAACGGAATACCCCGCATGCAAGACGAAACCCGATCGCTCGCCACCCTGTTTTATGAAGACTAAAAATATCCTAAAAATAGAGCATAATTGGAAAAAAAACTTGCGCTTTTAAGTGCTTTTTATGATAGATTTCCGATTTTCCGTAGCTTTTCGATGTTATCCGTAGTCCGTAGTTTAACGACGACATCCGTAGAAACTACGGAGAATCCGTAGTAGTTGGAGTCTCTGCATCAACTCATGTAAAACAACCTCAAAATAGTCTTACATATTTTTTGTACAAAATAAAAGCTGTTTATTCCTTTGTCTCTCACAGCACTTGATTGCGATGTCTGCAGCGAACGTTTCCCCTCCCTCTCTGCTTTGGAAGGACACAAGAAGAGCCACACGGAGCCCGATCGCAAGTTCAGCTGTACTGAGTGCCCTTACTCCACAGATCACAAAGGAAACCTCAATGCACACCTGTTGACTCACTCGCGACCATACCAGTGCGAGCTCTGCGACAAAGCCTTCGCTCAAAAATCTAGTCTGAAGAACCACCACTTTGTCCACACGGGAGAGCGACCCTATGTCTGCGACAAATGCGGAAAAGGATTCACTCGGAATGACAAACTACGCCATCATGAGGTGACCACGAGAGGAGAATGCCACCTGCAGGTACACAGATCCACGGAGCCCAAAGAGAAGTTCCGCTGTTCAGAGTGCCCTTACTCCACATATCACAAAGGACACATGGAGCGACACCTGCTGACTCACTCTGGGGAACAACCATTCCAGTGCGAGTTCTGCAACAAGGCCTTCATTCTTAAATCCAATCTAAAAAGGCACCTCCTTGTCCACACGGGAAAGCGACCCTACACCTGCGACACCTGTGGGAAGAGATTCTCTCGGAAGGACGCCCTGCGCCGTCATGAGGTGTTAACAAAAGGGGATTGCCACCTGTCGAGGCAAGGGGATTGCCATATAAAGCAAGAGATCAGAAGTTAAATTGTACCGAGTGCCCTCACTCCACAGATCGCAAAGGGCACCTGTTGACTACCTTTGGGAGGCGACCGTTCTATACTCTGTTCATTTTGAACTGGCGCCCGAAAATATTTCCTTCCCCTCCACTGAATCAGTAACCATGGCAATTATCAACTTCACAGCGACGAAGGAGGCTCACTATTGGCCACGCGAAGAGCGTAGCCATGGTTACGCCTCTAGCGAGGGGGAAAGCACTATTCTTCCACGAAAGGGTACACCTGTCGAGGCAAGGGGATTGGCACATAAAGCCAGAGATCAGACGTTCAGCTGTACAGAGTGCCCTCACTCCACAGACTACAAAGGACACCTGTTGACTCCCTTTTGGGAAGCGACCATTCTAGTGCAAGCTCTGCGACAAGGTCTTCTCTCAAGAAAAAACTGATCTCAAAAGGCACCTCTTTGTTGTGTGCCTTATTACGCAATTTAATAATGAGCTCCGAGAAGCTCCGAGTTTCCTGACTAGCCGAAGATTCAAGTTGAATAAAAACACCTTATAAATTAATACATAGTTGCATTTTAATAACACAACAATGCTCACTACAAAATTAAACCCTTAAATATAAAAGCTACTAAAACACATGTTATCAACACAATAGTACAACCAAAAAAATGTATGCATTCAAATCTGAGAATTAATTTAGGATGTAACATTTCTACTTAACAACACATTACTTTTATAAAAACAATGTAAACAAAAATTGAAAATTTCGGATTAAATGTGACTTGGTGATTAAATGTGATAGGAATAAGTTCTTCATCATTCACATCTTTGTAAAGGGCTAAAATACAATATGTACACATTAATATTTTAGTTTAGCTAAAAGAAATTCCCTTTCTTCTTCGTCTGCACAACTTAGCTAAAAAGCCGAGTTGCTTTCTATATGAACCAGTGGGCTTCTTTTGTGTTTATAAATTCCTGGAAGACATAAGAATCACCATGGCTGCCGAAATTTCAGGAAGAAGCTTACCCTGTTAGTCCAACACTACAATATAAAAATTTCAGAAAAAATTTACCTGAATAATTAATATCGATTAACATGCTTTTATTAGACATGTGTTTTTGACTCGATATCCAGACTTTTTTCCCCAACTCGAATAACCCCCTTAATATGCATGAAATGGTATGTAAATTCTATAGGATGTATATTTTTAAGTCCTCTTTAAGAATATGTCACCGAAAAAATTATTTAATTGAGTTAAATGGGTCTTAAATGAAAAATAAGGACATGTTACGCACGGCTATGTACCCCTTAATTATTCTTCAACCATCTTCAAATTCCAGATTCTATAATATGAAAATACATACCCAAGTGAGTTCAATAAAATCCCTGCAGATCCCAAACGGTGTTTGAGGCTGAAGTTTTTATAGGGTTTTGGGTGACACTAGTTTCCTACCAGAATAAAATGTTGAAACATTTTTTTAAAAATATTGCAAAATTGCCCTGTTATCACTAAAATTTAGCCAGTTGAAAGAATTAAGTTCTTTTCTCTTTATTTTCTATTATTTTTCATTGGAACTTAAATATTTAAATGTAGAACTTCGTAAAAATGTTAAATGAGTTCTTTTTTCTAAATTAAAAAAACTTCAGATTTAAGCGATAGCCACCAATTCCAACCTCTACCAGAGAAAAATAGTTGTGATTTGTTCTTAGTTCTTAAATATCAATGCGAGATGTTTCTTCAACTAAGATGACCCCTCAGATAAGATCAGGTAGGGTGATATATATGATTTATATATTACTATTATCATCCAGTTATTTATTTATACATACACTGCCAAACAGAAATAATCCAATTACTTGGCAGGAAAAAGAAAATACAAATAATTACAAATACAACAGATAAAAGGACACTAAAAAGTACAAAGAAATAACATATAAAACAAGCAAACACTCCAAAAAATATATGTACATAAAAATTAAGAAGAAACACTTTCTAGGTATTGATTTTTTACTTTGGGAAAAGAATCAAAGAATAGATCAATTGTTTTGGGAAGATAATTCACTATTTTATAAAATTGAAAAATTGATTGATGTGAAAGAGCTTTTAATAAGTGGAATTTTGAAAACAATTATGTTAAAATTGAATATGTTATAAACTATTCAATCATGTTATAAATTGAATAGTATGTTATTAAATTTATAAAACATAATATTATTACTATTTATACTTTTTATAAACATATACAGAACATAAATCAACTTGATGAAGAAATTTTCTAAAAATAAAATGTTGGGAAAATGTTACATCATAAGAAAAATTGATTATGAACACTTTAAAATAAGAACAAAAACATTAATTTTTAAGAAAACTGACGAACTTAGAAAAAACCCACTTAACTATGGAAAAACTGACATTATTTTGAAAAAAAAAACACATTTAACATAGAAAGACCTCACTAAATATTGAAAAAACCCACATACTTTGTAGGGGAAAACCACTTAATTTTGAAAAAAAAAAACAGTTTAAATGGGTTTTGCCAACCCTGATGTAGGTATGAAAAGTTAAAAAAGATAAAGGACAGACACAGACAAACATTGATTTTCATACACAGGGTGTTTCAAAAGTCGTGGCTTTTTTTTTCGTGGCTTTTATTTGGAACCAACGTGTCCTAGGTCACGGAAATTTTTTTCAGTGAGTTCTTCATAACGTTGGCAACTATACTCTCATTGAAGTTTTTGCTCTATCTCCATTAGTTTTAATATTAATTTTTCTAACTTTTTTGTTTCGCCGCTAGGGGCGCTGTTAGTCATTTAAATGGATTCTCCAGGGTCACTTACCTAGGGGTAAACCTTACTTCCGTGACCCTAGGACACGTTGGTTCCAAATAAAAGCCGCGAAACGGACTTTGGAAACACCCAATATATAGATATTTGGAAACGCCCTGTATATTAGGGTGGGCCGAAAACACACTTTATTTTTTATTTATGTTCTACAGTATAGGACCCCGTATCCGGCTCGCTCGGGACCGGCATCAGTCCGGTTTACGGGAAAATCCGGTTTTCGGAACAATTCCCGAAAAAAGCTCAGAAAGACCGCGTCTATTCGTAACACGCGATCGTTACGAAAATGCGCGCAATGACGCGCAATCTGCAGGGTCGCGCGAGAGAGCAAAATAAATAATCTCGCGCGGCCCCTGGCATCCCTTTCGGCGCCGAAATGCGTTTTTTCGGCGTGCGTTTTTGGAGGTCACGTGAGTCCTACGGACCAATGGCTAGGCGTATTCAACCGGCATGCCGAAGCCGGTTTTCGGCCCGGCATAGATGGACTTTTTCTCGGCGCTGGAAAAACGTAAGCGTCACGTGATTAAAATCAATTACTTTAAAGATTTTGTACTAAAATAGTTCTTAAGTATCCATAAAAATAAACTTAAGACTAAAGAAATTAAAAGCTGAACTCACCTGATCGGACTTGTTTGTTTCGGTTTTGATACGATGCCGATTTTCGGCACGGTGACGAGTACGCTGCATTTTTTCGGTACCGAAGCGCGTTTTTTCCGCGCGACTTTGGTTGCCAAAGTTTATCCCTTTTTGATTGAAAAAAGAGACTACGTCATCCGCGTGCCGATTTTCGGCGCCGAAAGTCGGAGTACATCGGTCGGAACTCACTGGATCCTTTCGGAGCACGGATTTGGAACTTAAAAAAAAATTTTTAATTTTGGGAAAAACCGCCGGTTTTCGGAACACTCCGGTTATCGGGACGCCGGATACGGGATCCGATACTGTACTTCTAATAGAGCGGAAAGGGTGCCTCCAGGGTTGCTTGATTTAAATCACTTGATTTTTAAAAAAAAATCATTGATTTAAATCAAAAATGTTAAACTTCCACAACTTAAATAAAAAATTAGTTGTGTATGCTTTAAAATGGTTTGCAAGATTGTTTGCATTTTTAATTTTTTTTAAATTCTGCTAGATATAGGTTTAGTTTACTCTACATAAAATTGCCTGCAATTTAAAGAACAAATTTTACTACCAATAACAAAAATATTTATGAGAAAACTCCAGCTCTCAAGCGTCGCCTCCAACCGTGGACCGGTTTCGCCCTTGTTAGGGCTCATCAGCACAGTATAGGAAGATAACAAGGGCGAAACCGGTCCACGGTTGGAGGCGACGCTTGAGAGCTGGAGTTTTCTCACATATTCCTCTAACCAGAGGTAGTGGTAAAGCACTCCTTTTTCATACCTGTGTCTTTTCGGGAATTAAATCTGTTCTATGGAATGCGCAGTTCATTCCGGCAGATAGTGGAGGACTAATCAATGGTCACCACTTTTTCCGTTATAGTCGGCTAGCAGTGGTCCCCAACCTTTTTACTACCACGGACCGGTCAACGTTTGATAATTTCACCGCGGACCGCTGGGGGGTTGATTGTTTACATTCTAGATTATTTTGATTTATTAATTTTGATTTAATTGTACTTAAACATGCTTTATGCTTTCAAAATAAAATAGTTACACCAAAAAATAGTTATAAAGTGATTTATTAAAGTGATTCATTTCATTCATGAATTTGGAGTATAAACCTAGGAATTTAAATTCATTTTCAATGAAATGGTCGGCCCGCGGCCCGGTACCATTTGATCCACGGACCGGCACCGGTCCGCGGACCGGGGGTTGGAGACCACTGGGCTAGACTAAAAGCTCTCCCTCCGCTCTCTTGCGTTATCTTCCTATACCGTGCTGATGAGCCCTAACAAGGGCGAAACCGGTCCACGGTTGGAGGTGACGCTTGAGAGGTGGAGTTTTCTCACATATTTCTCTAACCAGAGGTAGTGGTAAAGCACTCCTTTTTCAAAAATATTTATGACAAAATAGGTAAGTATACTAGACAGCAACTTAACTTGAACCTACTACTGTCATGACCAAAAGTGATTAACAATTAGTAATATAGTTAATAAACTGTGATAATTAATAAAGACTAGGAAAAAGTTACAGATTGGAGTTAATTTAATTTACCCTTAATTTTGTAATCATGTCCCACCCTTATTCAAAATTATAATTTATAAATTCATTAAATTACCCTCACTTTTGTTCATGACAAAAACCTTATTCACAGCACCAGACGAACCTCAAAAACACTCTCCCAAAAAGTTTCCTTCCAAAGGATGTTCAGTGACTCATGTTGTTGACTGTATTTCTACTGCGTTCTTTACCTGACCTTTTTAACCCGAGGGAAGAGCTCTGCAGAGAAAGTATAATTACTGCGTGTCCTCCCTCGCAATTCAATGTGAGAATTCTGTGTCATCAATTTACAAAGCCGGGAATGCTAACTTTTTTTGAATTTATATATAATTTCCCATTGCTGCGTACAGACTAAACATAACTAAAACCTATAGCTGCCTCGCATGAGTTAAAAGCTATTCCAAATAAACTATAAATCTTGTAATTCTTTCCTTAATTCTAATCCAAATGCTTCTGAGGTAATTAAATCCAATGTATCCTTTATGTTCTGTTATTGTCGAATCTGAATGCGGTAGTGTGAAATCTTCTTAGTTTTTTCTTTTTCATTTACGTTAGCTGTACGATGTTTTGATGTTGTTAATTAAGATAGTTATTAATACTATTGAAATGGATAATTGCAGAAGTTATTTTCAATTAAAAACAGCTTATTTTGTGTCTGAGCTGAAACAGCTTGTGACGTGAAATGTGCTTTGTTCCCGCTTGTTGCTATAATCCCGCTTTGAAACAATGAGCACTAGTTGTTTTTTTACAGACTAGGGTATGTATCGATGAAAAGAAAACGCTGTTTCCGACATTTCTATACTAAGCACATGTGACGTCACATTGTTAGGAACTTTTTGTATTAAAATATGTAAATATGTATGTATAAATTACCTTTAAAAAAGTTTGTTGGAAAAGACAAGCGTATTTTTGGAATCAGGAGAGAATTTTTAATAAATTAAAATCGAATATTTAGAATTTTAAGAGATGCTGCAATTCTCCATTGTTAACCAAGGTCACTTTAATCCCCTTGCCTATGTGGCGGTATCAAACCGCCTTGTAATGTTATTTTCTAGCCATAATTTCCACTTAATTTACCATATAATTATCAACTACGCCAAAACTATGTTGTCAAGTTTGTAGTCTGAATCTTCAAAGACGATGCCATGACACCCTCCTGGGTGAAGAGAGGGTTCTCTTTCCCACCCCCGAGAGTCCCTCATTGGTTAAGAGACTCCTAACCTATGACCCTAAACTCCTAGTAGTGCAAATACAAAAACCATTTTTCCACCCCCAGAGAGAGGGAGAAAGAGAACCCCAAGATCCCCGATGAAAGCTAAAAATATTCGCTTTGGACTTGCAACAACTTATGTGGCACAGGCTACACCTAACAAGAGAAGGACGTGTAGAATTAGTGCATGATTGATTGATTGATTGATTGGTTTGATTTGGAGAGGTTTACGTCCGATGGTGAGATTGTTGTTTTTGTTTCTTGTATATATTTTCTCTATATCAGGAGAGTGTCTTAGGATATATTAGCATTTGTTATATATACTGTTGTATTCAGGGCCGTATTTAGGCATGTGCAACATGTGCTGCAGCACAGGGCGGCAAAATTTTGGGGGGCGGCAGATTACACCAATTCAAAATTCTACACACTACAGTTTTGAAAAAAAAATGTACCACACTGTTTTCACATGAAGAAAATATGATTAAATTCCCAGTTTTCTAGGGGCATATTTTCAAAAAATTTCTGGGGGGTACCCCCAGATCCCCCAAAAGAATTCAGTATGAGAGTGAAACAGGAAAATTCCACTATTTCTGAGAAAGGTGAGTTAAATGGTGTTAGTCAAAGGAAGTTAAAAGAGTCAAATGGGAAGGGCATGGGCGGATTTAGATGGTGAACCCTGGGGGTGCGTACTGGAAAACTTGGGGGTGCAAGTTATCCCTGATGACTTTGAAAACATGATTTTCCCTTATAAAAATGGAATTTTCTAAAAAAGTTGGGGGTGTGTTGCACCCCCTTAAATCCGCCCATGGGGAAAGGGCATTTACTTGAAACACAAAATGAAATAGGGAGGCGGCAATAAATCGATATGCACAGGGCGGCAAAAACCCTTAATACGGGCCTGGTTGTATTATACTATATATCATCGTATATTCTTTTTTACTTGTTGGGAATTGCGAGATATTTTTAGTTGTTTTATGTTATTTGTTTGTTCTCTACAATTTTGTTTATACATATTTAGAGCTATTTAGCATATGAAGGACTTTATAAATTCCGAAGCTGAGAGAGAGAGAGCCGATACCCTGTGGTTTCCTGCCGCTCCAAGAGACGATCGTCCCATTAGAGCAGGGCTGGGCAAATAGCGGCCCTCGAAGGGATATTCGGTGACCCGCCAAGACATACGGAAAAATAAGAAAAATTCTGAATTTAATAGTTCAATGTTTTACATTTTTTTCTCTCATGCATCGTCAGTGGCGGCTCGATGGTAAAATTATAAGGGGTGCTGCTCCGGCGGTACCGAAGTTGGCAACTTATTTTAAGCGATATAATGCCAAATAATATTTCACAAAAACGTGAAAAGATGAGAACAATATAAAATTTCGATTTCACACTTAATAAGCATTCAAAAACTGTCACTTACCAATATTTAGCTGATTATTACGAATATGAAGAATCAAAGATGAAGTCTACTTCATTTAGTATCTCAAAAGCAAATGAAACTAAAATCTACATTTCGAATTCAATTTGTTCATTATAAAAAGAAATAAAAACTTGGCTACAAAAAATTAAGCATAAATCTTTAGGGGATATCCATAAATTACGTGAAGTGTTTTTTTTCCAAAATCTGGACCCCCCCTCCCCCCTTGGTGAGATTTTGCTGGACCCCCCTCCCCCCACGTGAGATTTACCTTCAACCTTTAAAAATAATTTTCTATCCTTTTCGTTTGCGTTTTACCTAATAAAAAAGAAAATCGTATAATTTCTAACTTAAAAAGTTGACGTGAGATTTTAATCGACCCCCCTCCCCCCTTGGTGAGATTTTTCCAAACCCCTCCCCCCCTTTTTGACCTCACGTAATTTATGGATGTCCCCTTATGGACTTGCCGAAACATCAAAAAAGATTTTGTTCTCTCTCTGTTGAAAAGAAAAAAGAAGCTTTAAATAAATAATAATAAATTAAAGTAGCGTTGGAGTGAGAAAATCTAAAAAGCCAATGTGATTTATTAGTTAGAAATCGTTTATTTTTCTTCTTCCCTTAAATTTGTTTTTATAGCTCTCAAGAGAAAAGGCTATCACTCTTTTGGTCGGGGCTGCTGAAAAGCAGCCCCTTTTCTCCTAACAGATTCACATGCTAAATTCTTGATATTTTGATTTGATATGATAGAGCTAGTGTTTTATACCACGATTGGTATATCTGCGGGGGCTGACCAACCGGAAAGAAATCTGTTGTCTCGACGGCATAGCAGAGAATTATTAATTGAAAAAGGATTATAAAGGACAAAGAGTAAAGGGGGAAATAGATAATTTTTTAAATATTGTAAAGCAAATAAAAATTGGAATTTCGGGGAATTTTGGTTGGGGGTGCTGCAGCCCCGCAGCCCCTATGGACGAGCCGCCACTGTGCATCGTTCACATTTGAATCAGCTCAGTTTCGTTCTTGCTTTCACTTCTTGTAACGTCGTCTCGGCTCCGCTTCCCTCGCCACCCAAGAAAATTAATCCTCCAGATGCAGGTGGCGGGTCAAGGATCACTTGCACGGAGTGGGTGCAGAAAGAAAAGAGGGAGAAAAGGCCGCGCGCGAAAAGACAAAGAGGGGGTTCAAAACATAAATAATTTCTGATTTATTGACGTCAAGACAGAGATCCTCCCTACCCCCATCCACAAGTACACCTCCATACCACCGTCTGGGATTTTCAGGGGTCATTCACTTCATTAACGCGACGCGTACTTGTCACTGTGAATTCCTCGTCTTTCTTGTCCGTGTTCTATTTAATTTTTGCTTAAGATTGTGTGTGGAGATATTTTCTTCAGAAAGGATTACCTTTTTTTGTGGGTAAGTTGGATGATTTGAATTTGCTTTGGTACTAGTGCAGTGTTTGTTATTACCATGATAAATTGGTAACATTTTATGCAAATCTCGTTAAATTTTATTTCTTCAACATATTCAATAGTTATTATAATTTTTTATGATTAAAAATTAAAAACAGTTAATATGAAGTTGAAGGAACCAAGAGAAATCATTGAAATTAAGTTCAAATTATCCAAGTAGTACTGTACATAGTACAGGCGCGGATTCAGAGGGGTGGTACTCTGGACAGTGTTTCCCCTTAGACCCAAAAATTTTCTCAAAATGAGTTAAAACCCTACTTTTACAAGCCAAATTTCAAAAAATATCTGGTGGAGGGCCCCCAACCCCCCTCAGTGGTACCACAAGGGTATCGTGATTCTTTTTTTGAAAATCCCCAATATTTTGACATTTTGTGTTAAAAGAAAGGTGATGGTCTGGAAAAGTGCCCCCCTTCTTTGACCCACGCTGGATTAGTGCTTGATACAGCATCACATTATCATTTCAATTTTTTTTCTTAATTATACTTGTAAAATGCAAAGTTAACTTGGTAATGCAATCATTTTACATAATCTGCGGCCCGCCGTTAGCTTCTTCTTTAATAAAGTGGCCCCCGAGACAAAACAATTGTCCACCCCTGCATTAGAGTTAAATTAAAGTACCATATTTAAAAATAATGATGGGGATCCCAGGTTTGGAAAAAAACCCGGGTTTTTTTTTTGAAAAAACCCAAGTGGGTTGGGTTTTTGCGAGTTTTATTCAATAAAACCCTGAAAAAACCCATGTAAAACTAGGTGTTTTCGGAAAAAGTGTGTGTGTTTTCAAAATTGAGTGGTTTTCTCCTATAAAGTAAGTGGGTTTTTTCTAATTTTAAAGAGTTCTTTCTATGTTAAATTGGGTGTTCTGTCAAAAAAAATGTCAGTTTTTCCACACTTAAGTGGGTTTTTTTTACTTTGAAAAAAACCCACTGAAAATGTAAAAACACCCCTTATTTACTAAAACCTGGTTTAAATTTTGAAAAAACCCACTTAAATTTAAAAAATAGCATACACTTTGAAAAATCCCATTCAATATTAAAAGAAATCTATTCAACTTTGAAAAAACTGGAATTTTAAAAAATCTTCCTTATTTTTTATACCTAGTTTGAACTTTAAACACCCTAAATTTTGAAAAAACCCATTCAATAATGAAAAAACCCACTGAATAATGAAAGAGAACCTATTTAAATTTTTTAAAACTACCTGAAATTGAAAAAAAAACACCATTTAATTTTTAAAACCTGGTTTAAATTTTGAAAAAACCCATTTTTAAAATATCCTAAACTTCGAAAAATTTTTTTTGAAAGAACTGCCCAAATCTTGATTTTTCTTGAAAAAACCCAAATATGGGTCCAAAATGTGGGTTTTTTCACATGGTTTTTTTTTTGGAAAAAACCCATAGGGTCCAACCCAATTGGGTCCAATCCAGCCAACCCTGGGAAACTGTTCCGTATGGTTTTTTGTATGGTAAAATGAAATATCTAGTCAGTTTTTCAAAAAAAATGTACAGGTAATGTACGAAATACTGGTACAAAATAAAAACTTGGAGTTAACGAAAAACATTTATTTACATTCGTTTTTATTTACAAAATTTTAAAAACATATCTTCAGAACAATGAGCGATAGCGATTTACAACTCCGTACTCCGTTGGCATTGTTAGACAATTATTTAATAATTACCCAGAACATCCTCCCACCTTTTTGATTACAATTTTGAGCTTAAATAATCAAAAAAAAAAACCCTAATAACCCAAATATAGATATTAAAGCCCTAAAGTTCATAAAGTCAGTTTTTCAGGAATTTTGATTCTTTCGGTCAGCTTTAGTAATCATTATTTTAGAGGCTTCTACATTGTCAGTGGCTGCTTTGATCTCGAGGGAACTCTTATGGGAAATACTTGCTGTTGGGATCTCTGAAGGGGAAACTTCCAATGGGTAGATTCGTTGTACTGGACGTAGTAACTGCGATTTAGCTGTTTGTACTCGAACAAGTCTTGTCTTCCCATCTCTTCCTGGAAGAAGCTCCATGACTTTTCCCAAAGGCCAAGAAATTCTTTTTGTGTTATCGCTGCCAATTAGGACTATGTCTCCAATAACAATTGGTCTAGTTTCTTTGGATGCTCTTCGTTGGACAAGTTGGCCTAAGTACTCCGAACGGAAACGTTTGCGAAGATCTTTTTGTAAGGCTTGTCGATATTGAACTCTTTTATTCAGAGACTTATTGTCAGCTTCATCAAAGTCAGTAGTTGTACACTCTCTGATATCTTGTAGGAACATGGATGGAGTGAGTGGAGTTAAACTGCTTTCATCATTTTCTGTGATATAGGTGAGGGGTCTTGAATTTATTATCGCTTCACAATCACACAATATAGTGGTCAATTCTTCATGCGAGAGATAAGCTTTACCAAGAACTCTTTTGAGAAGATCCTTCATCATTCTAATCAGGCGCTCCCAAAAACCACCCCACCATGCCGCAGTCGGAGGGTTGAACTTCCACTCAATGCGATCAATTGTACCTTGTTTCATAACTTTCTTCCAATCAATAAGACGAAAAATGTTAGCTGCCCCGACAAAGTTGGTGCCATTATCACAATAAATAGTAGAACACCTGCCTCGTCTTGCTATAAATCGACGCAAGGCCATTAGGAATGCTTCTGTGGAAATACTTGACACCAGCTCTAAATGCACAGCTCTGAATACAGCGCAGGTAAACAAGATAATCCACACTTTTCGATTTCCTTTCAAATATAAGGGACCCGCCGCATCAATTCCTGTTACTTGAAAAACAGCAGCGTCACGTACTCGATTTTCTGGTAGAGGAGCCGGGACACTTTTCACCTCTTTGGCAGTAAATCGCTTACAAATGACACAGTTTGAAATTATCTTTCTTACAGATCTTCTAATAGACACTATCCAATAGTTTTCTCTTAAGGCATTAATCAAAATTTGGCTACCGCAGTGCATATTCTTCTCATGGTAAAAACGAATGAGTCTAGTAACAACTTCATGATCTGATGGTAGTAGAATAGGCTTCCTAAAATTGTGAGTGTCTTTCCTATAGATGATTTGCGTTTTAACCCTCAGAATATTATTTTCATCATTGTAAACCGATAGATTTTTTAGTTTCTGGTCGTTTTCTCCTTGAAAAGATTCTTGCTGAACTATCCTGAAGATCATCACCTCTGCTCTTGTTAATTCACTTATTGTTAGTTCACCTTTGATTCTGCTATCCTTAACGGAACGACAGTTATGTATGAATCTTGCAATCCAGCCTATCAATCGGATCATCTTTTCATATTTTGAGAAGTATCGGCAATACCAGTTGTCTTTGGTTGATGTCTTGCATTTAGTCAGCAAACAGGTTGACTTTGATCGCTCTTTTAAAATCTCCTCATCGTTGTTGATATCTATCGTGGTTGTCTTGTCCCAGATCTCGCTTGATTCTTTTAACCATGCTGGCCCCTCCCACCATTCCATAGCTTTCAAAACTTTAGGAGAACATCCTCGAGATGGAAGGTCTGCTGGGTTCTCTTTTCCTGCGACATGATGCCAAGAGGAAATATCAGTCAATTTTCTTATTTCATCTGTGCGATTCTTCACAAAAACTGACCAGTTCTCTTCGTTAGTGATCCAAGCGAGAACTGTTGTTGAATCACTCCAAAAATATTGTCTGATATCCTTCCAGTCTAGAGCTTGTAAAACTGATTTTGCAAGTCTTGCTCCCACCAATGCAGCGGTTAACTCGAGTCTAGGAATGGTTCCGCTTTTTAATGGAGTGATACGAGATTTGGCTGATAAAAGACTAAGTTTAACACTATCCTGTTCTTCAATTCTCAAGAAAACTACTGCTGCATAGGCATTTTTACTGGCATCACAAAACGTGTGTAGAGACAATTTCTGTTGATTTTTTGAACTCACTTGAATCCATCTGGGAATATCTATTTCTTCTAATTTCTTTAAATCCCTAAACCATTGAAGGAATTCTTTTCGTAGGTCGTCTCCAACTTCGTCATCCCAGTCCACACCCATTACCCAAGTTTTCTGTAACATCAATTTTGGGCAAATCATTACTGGAGCTGTATAACCAATGGGATCGAAAATTCGGTGGGCTGTAGACAGAATAACTCTTTTAGTAACTTTATCAATATTGATTTCTGTTAACCACTTCATGTTGACTTTGAGCATATCTTCACCTTTGTTCCAATTTAAACCTAAGATGGTTGATTCTGTTGGCAAATCTTTAGAATATGAATGTTCCCAACTTCTAAGCTCAAAATTTCCCTTTTGCATTAGCTCAATTGCGTTTTGTTTAAATTCGGTCAGTTCAAGTGATGTGTCAACACTGGTCAAAGAGTTGTCAACATAAAAACTCTGTAACAACTTTTTCTTAAAATCTTCATCAAAGTCTCGGTCATTTTGTATATGATACCTGATGACTGAGGCCAAAAGAAACGGGCTACTCTTTACACCGAAAACCACTCTGGTATGTCGGAATACTCTATGGGTGTTCTTTCCTTCATTCTTCCACCACAAAAACCTTACAAAATCTCTATCTTCTTTGGTGATACTTATTTGAAGAAACGCTTTTCTTATATCTGAAGATATTCCAATCTCTCTTTCCCTAAAACGCAGTAAAACATCAGGAATGAGTTCTATCAAATTAGGTCCACAGTGTAAAGAGTCGTTTAGTGAAGGATGCCCTTTCATATGAGCAGAAGCATCGAAGACTGGCCGAATGGGAGTGGTACTGCTTTCTTTGATTACCGGTCGATGAGGCAAGTAGTTTCCAGGTAAGTCAATTTCATTTAGTGGTACTTCTTCAATGATTCCCTCATGAAGCCAGCTCTCAAAAACTTTTTCATATTCATCATAAATAGACTTGGATTTCAGCTGAACAGTAGTGCGATCCAATCTTTTTTGTGCTAAGCTTAAGTTGTCTGGTAAAAAAGACTCATTTTCCTCCCATGGTAAATTAACTTCGTATCTTCCTTCGTCATTGACTTTCACCGTCTGAAGAAAATGCTCCTCGGCTTCAATATCTTTTTCTAACTTTGATTTCTTCTCAATGGGTTCTTTAATTCCAATTAAGTCTAGTCTCCACAGATTGGCCATCTCAGCTTCTTGAACGAAAAGTGATATTACTGACATGGAGAGACTTTCCTCATCAGATTCCTTTTGAGGTACCTTTCCCATTAAGGTCCATCCAAGATGTGTGTTTGTTGCTACCATTCCATTAGACAAGACTCTTTGCTGACCAGTCAATAACTTGCCGATCATGTCTGCTCCTATTAGTACATGTACTTGTTCATAAGTTTGGCTAACATCTGTTAATTCTATTCCTAAACTTCTTAATTCTTCAAGCCATGGACCTTTATTTACCGGTAGTATCTTTTCACAAATTACATCTTGGCCCAGGACTTCCAACTTGCATGAGAATTTTCCCTTTAGGGGTGAAATTCTAATTTCATACTTCTTATGTTTTCTAACATCCGTAGTTACACCACCAAAAAGGGAATGAGCCACATCCATTTCTTCTACAGGGGTACATTTCATTGATTCAGCAACGTTATTCATGATGTATGATCTCTGAGATGCGGTATCAATCAACAGACGAACATCCATTTCTTTGCCGTTGGTGACAAGCTTGCCGACCACAGTCTGTAGAAACACTTTCGGATTCTGGTTTAAATTCGTCATATTAACTTCCTTTTCTGTTGATGGTGCTGATTCCTTGGGAGCCATTTTGATACATTTTTCCAAATTATCACACATAAGTGTCGTGTGTTTCCGACCACAGAGAAGGCATTTAATAAAATTTCTGCATCTCATAGCAACGTGTCCAGGAATTAGACATGAAAAACACCCTTTTTTATTTTTAAGAATTTCCTGTCTCTCGGACAAAGACATTTTTTGTGCAGAGAAACAGTCTGCACTTTTATGTTTTCCATCACAAAATATGCAACCTCTCTTTTGCTCCCTTACATGAGAAACGGTGTGCAAAACAGCAGCAGTTGATGGTGTAACATTCTTACTAATTTCGAAACCAGTCTTTTTCTTTTTGGTCAGCTTACTATCCTCAGCTTTCTGCAGGCCAAATCCATCCATAGCTAAATTTATTCTGGCTTCCCCCTCAACTTCGGATTTAAGAAACTCCATCAGTTTGTTCAGTCTCTCTTTTGCCTCTAACTTAGGAGTGGAAGAAGTACTTCTGTGATAGGCCTTCAAAAATTCTTCAGGGAAACAGGATTCCACCATTGGGTAAAGGACAGAGGCACACTTGTCTGTAGTTACCCCAAGAGTGTCCAAAGCTCTTAAATATGTTTCCAGTTTATCATATAATGAAGTAAGTGGAAAAGCTCTATTTATCTGTACATTGATAATCAACTTTAAAAGCTCTCTTACGTATACTTCTACTAGCATATCTTCATTTCCAAAACGAGATTTGAGACTGTCCACAGCTTTAATATAATTATCTCCCGTTGGTGGGAAACTTTCGACAATTTCTCTCGCCCGGGAACCAATCACCGTGGCCTGTATTAGATACTGGAACTTATCTTCCATGGCAATCTCATCATCACCGTCTATATGCTGGAACTGGCTCCAGAATGGCAACCATTCTTTGATATCATCACCAAATTGCCTAAACTCTAGTTTCGGTAACGTAAATTTTCTTCTTGAATTTACTATATCGGCAGGAATGGAACTTTGAATCGCCGTACTTGAATTTGCCATTCCTGCTTGAGCCTTGACCATTTCCAATTCATGAGCCATTCTAGCCATTTCAAGCTGATGATCCATTCTAGCTTTTTCTACGTCTCTTTCCATTCTAGCTTTCTCTAGGTCCTTTTCTATTCTAGCTTTCTCTGCATCTTTTTCCATTCTAGCTTTCTCTGCTTCTTTTTCCATTCTAGCTGCGTCTTTTTCCATTCTAGCTGCGTCTTTTTCCATTGCAGCCTTCTTATTCTTTTCTTGAAGTATCTCTTCTTCTTGTTTCTTTCTATCCTCGACAGTAGTTTCGATTATCGATTTCACAAATTCTGGATCCTGCTTATATTCATCGCATTCCAGTATCAAGCTTTTTAGTTTCGCTAAAGTGGAATCTTCCGGCACTTTAACTCCAAGTTCTTCTAAGACGAACTGCAAATCGGCTTTTCTAAATCCTACTTTAAAAATACTCGCCATTCTATGTGCTGCTTCGTCCCTGTTCGGGCGCCAAAAAAATGTACGAAATACTGGTACAAAATAAAAACTTGGAGTTAACGAAAAACATTTATTTACATTCGTTTTTATTTACAAAATTTTAAAAACATATCTTCAGAACAATGAGCGATAGCGATTTACAACTCCGTACTCCGTTGGCATTGTTAGACAATTATTTAATAATTACCCAGAACAGGTAATTAAATATTTTAATTTAAAAGTCTAGAAAAAAACACGTGACTGAAAACGTTTATTGTTTAAACTATAAGATGACGTCAACAATAATACCATCAACTCCATTGCTTTACAACAATGTTTAGTATAAGATGACGTCACATCCAAACTCTTGGCGTTTTCGCGCGCTTTTAAATAGGGGATTTTTCTCGATCGGCCTCAAATTTCGGGTAGTTGCTTATTTTTGCAAGAAGAATCAATTAAAAAAATAAAAAAAATCAAGCAACTTCCTCATTGGGGTTATACTTTCAATCTTTAGTTCTTTGGTGTTTATAAAAGTAACCCTATATTATTATTCCTAAGTTTATCTGCCTTTTCCAAATGTAGAATTATGTTATTTCTTACGTCACATCCAAACTCTTGGCGTTTTCGCGCGCTTTTAAAAAGGGGATTTTTGTTAATATTTTTGGCAATGAAAAAATTTCTCGATCGGCCTCAAATTTTGGGTAGTTGCTTATTTTTGCAAGAGGAATCAATTAAAAAAATATAAAAAATCATGCAACTTCCTCATTGGTCTTATACTTTCAATCTTTAGTTATATATTGTTTATAAAAGTAACCCTATGTTATAATTCCTAAGTTTATGTGCCTTTTTCCAAATGTAGAATTATGTTATTTCTTAAATCAAATAATGAGGTATTCTCACGTTTTGAGATTAAATTTTATTAAAATAGTAGATAAAAAAACCATGAAGAATGACATTTACATCAAGTATTTTCGTATTCTAGTTTCTGAGATATAAATTCTTGAAATTTCGTTTTTTATTTTGGCGCGAAAACACTCTCGAATCACAAATCATGCGCTGTGAGGTCACATCCAATAGATGCCCGTTTTCTGATAACGTGACTTTTCTGAAGTTTTGGCAAAAATAAAATTGAATTTTAAATGATTTAAAACACATTTTTGAACTTAAAAATCAGAAATTTGGGAGTTTTAAACCATAATGCATCAAAAAAGTATAAAAACAAGCAAATCCCTCACTCATGCAAATACCTCATTGCTCATTGGATAAATATAAGTTTTGTTTTCAATTGTGCTGCATGCTCCCTGATCTAATACTACAACACCACACACCTCGATGGAGGTAACTTGCAGGACTCTTTTGGTGTTATTGCGGACTAACTAATTAAATTTAATTTAAAAGGAAAACTACTAAACCTAAAATTTAACTTACCTAAATTTCTAATTAATTAATCGGTACCCGATTTGTTAAATTAACAGAAGTATTATCTTTTAAATTAAAAAGAAACGCGTGTCTTGAGAAGAACGCGGTGTACGGCGCAACCGAAACCTAAACACCACAATCTCCGCGCATGCCCGTATCAGTTCAGCCAGTCGCGCCCTCTGGTATCCATTCGTTGAAACGAGATTCAAAACATTCCATTGTTTGTTTACCTCCTGCAAGATGCAAAATTGTTACAAGGGATTTCGTTCTGCGTAAGAGTAAGGATAAAATATGATATTCTGCGTCATAACAGTGAATCTCGTGGAGTTTTTTAAAATTATTTTTAAACTTGGTTCAAGCGTAATGGCCTGCTAATTCAAATACCCAACTTCAGCTGATGCACAACATGCTATTTACAAATACAAATACAAATTTTGTCGACCAGCTACAGGCGTACCTTTTTTGGTGACCTTTTGGTTGGCAATATTACTACCGTTTTTCGGTACCGTCACATTTTCACCATTTTATAAAAAGGTACTCTCAAAAATTCAGTTTTAGAGACGGTACTTTCACTTAATACATTTTTGAAAAAAGAAACGTTTTCTATGAAACTGAGTTCTCTTATTAGTTAAAGGTTGGATCTCTAGCAGAGCCCACGCCCTTGCCAAAGTTGGCGATAATTCCACCATCTTGGTAACCCTACTTTAATACACTACACTTCACTTGGTGCCATCTTGTTCTGGTTTGACGCTTTATTTTGGTTTGTCGCCAAGGGTGTGGGCTCTCCTAGGATTTTACCTAGTTACATATTTAGCCATTCTAGACTAAAATTTTCTTTAATGTTAAAAAATTAATTGCTAGTTATTTTGACTGAAATGTTGGTACAGCCGTACAGCTAAGAATATAAGTCCGCTTATTTGAACAGTCGCCAAGTTCGCGGTCAAAAAATCGTAAATCGTAGGTCAACATGGAGATTGGTGATCAGGACAGTAACTGAATTGAACCTGGGATCGCTCTACATTTATACTTTTTCAAAATTATCATTTGCCTACAACTGTAATCTAAAAAAATGCTAAAATCTGAAAATGTGCAGTAGGAGTTAGCTAGTGTTATTTTCTCTGTTCTCTGCACTGACTGCTATGTATATGGTTTCTGAAGTGATGGTCTTTTGGCTTTAGGATGAGAGAACCACTAAACTCCTCAATGGAATCCATCAGCCCACCTCCAAAGAGCCTGTTCCAGTGCGAGCAATGCAACAAGTGTTTCACTCGGAAGAGCACTCTCAAGCAGCACCTCTGCTGCCACACTGGGGAGGTCCTCCACGACACCTGCGGAAAGGGATTATCTTTGGGTGGCAACCTGCGCCTTCATGAGAAAACTCACTCAGGTATAGTACTCCTCCTTGGGTGAAAAGACGAAACTCTCAATTAAGACAAAATCTAACTATGAAATTCGGAATTCCCCTGTCCACAGTCTTTACGTCATGGCTGGTCAACCTAGTTTACAGTTAAGACGAGCAAGTATCCAATTAAGATGCTATTTTAAAATAAAGTCAAATCCTTCACATCCCCTCTTTCAAAAAATAGAGTATACCAAATTTAAAAATCCTTTTTCTTCAAAACCATCCTTTACCCCCACATTTGGTATTCGAATGCCGAACTTACTGTCGTTACTAGACATTAAGGCCTTGAACCCTTTGCAAAGCATCTTAAAAATTTCACCCTGGATGTTAGAATGTAATCACTTCATAGGATTGCATCAGCCAATTCATCAGTTTCTTAGTCTGCACGTGGAGAGACGAAAAGTTTCAGTTCTCTTTTAGCAAGGTCATTCCCGCCTCTCCATGTGTGGGATTGGTTGATCGGTTGTCAATCATAAGAAAGTTTCACTTCGGGATCCGAGGTTATATATAAGCTTATGTAAAAGTCTTTGTGTATCGCTTGTTCATTAGATGTTTTACCTTGGTTGCGTGTACGTGCTATATGTTGTCTTGTATCTTCTTAGTGATGTCTTCTTCATTAAAACTTTATTTTATCGATCCACTGCTTCATCATCTGCTTTTTAAAATAACACTGGAAACCGAGAGATTTGGATTTCTTTCTTGACTTTTGTGAATGGAAGAAATCCACCACATGCAATATCGTTTTTAGTTCTGTGTTTAAGACACATTGACAAGTCTACTCCAACTATTCTGAAATAAATACATTCGGATCTAAAACTAACACCCATGTTGGGTGTGCAGCAATCTTTGACAACGGAGTCATATCTAGGAAGCTTGACAAGCTGTGTTCACATTTGAGAGCTAGGCTATCCTCTTGGCTCTGAATAAACTTAAGTATTCTCATAAGAAAAACTTCATTTTATACTCCGATTCTAGAAGCTGTTTAGATGCCCTTCAGAACTATAATCAAAAGAGCCACCCTTTCATACTGCAAATCATTAACACCTACACCTATTCAGACTTAAGGGACAGGAGATTTTTAATTAAATTCTGCTGGATACCTGGACATACCGGCATTCCTGGCAACAACAAAGCAAACTTGGCTGCAAAAACAGCCACTCTACAAAACAACTCTTTTATCTTTTATCCCATTCTGTGATATTTTGACACTTCTTAGAAACTCGATAATATCAACCTGGCAATACTCATGGGAACTAGAATTTAGAAATAAACTGTATGATATCAAACCCTATGTAACTGGGTTCCCTGAAACAAAACTTAATAGATTTTTAGATGTAAAATTGATTGTAATTTTTGATTGTAAAATTGATTGATTGATTGTAAAATTGTAATTTTCTGGGTTCTCGATCCCCTTTTAGCCTTTGACTCTGCTTTGGAAGGACCCGAGGAATGTGACACGAATCCCAAAAAGAAGTTTCAATGTATCGAGTGCCCTTACTACACAGATAAAAGTAAACACTTGCATAGACACCTGTTGACTCACTCTGGGGAACGACCGTACCAGTGTGAGCTCTGCGACAAAGCCTTTGCTCGGAAGGATAATCTCAGAAAGCACCTTCTTGTCCACACGGGAGAGCTACCCTACGTCTGCGACACCTGCTGTAAAGGATTCACTCAGATGATCCATTTGCAACATCACGAGAGGACACATACCGGCGAGAAATCTCACCCCTGCGATACTTGTGGAAAGCATTTCAGTAGATCGAGCGATCTCAAGAGACACCTCCTCGTCCACTCTGGGGAGCGACCCTTTGTTTGCGACACCTGCGGAACACGATTCTCTCGGAAGGGGAATCTGCGCAATCACGTGAAAACTCACTTGGACATCCAGCCCCGTGGGAACACAAAAGAAACTCTCGTTAAAGAGGAAAGTAACGGTAAGAGATTATGTTTGGTGATGCTATTACTTTTAAATCAGTTAGATTTTTCTTAATTGTGTCATAATACCCTTCATACTCCCGAAGTTAAAACAGTTGGGTTATGATTCTGAGACTTTTTTAAAATTATTCAAAAGCCGGATGTTTCATTTGATAAACTTTTGTCCTTATGTGAATTTTATGGCATTTATTTCTTTGTATTGAGAAAAAACCTTGTTGGTTCCTTCCTTTGAAAAAGTTGACATTGCTCGACAATTTAAGTTCAAGCTTTTTTTTTTGAAAATTTACTTGCAGACAAGGCTTCTTAAATTGGATTCCTGCCATATACACCCCCAACCACCTTAAAACTTTTAACGGTTCAATTCCGTTAATGTTCCCACTTTGTACCGCCAAGCTCTTTTGAACGCCATATATTCAAATATTGACAAAATTCATGATTTTATAAACCGAACAGTTATTGATCTTAACATTTTAATCTATGAGTTTAAATAAATTTGTTGTCCAAAAAACATGGCGGGGGTTTTTCTATGATGCTTGGTTTGTTTGCGGCAACAAAACAATGGATATTTAAGACGGATGTTTCTTTTTATTAAGTATTGTAGCGGACCTGACACCTGAAGCCGGTTTAAACTCATTTTGGATGATTTGAAATGTTTTTTTTGTTGTTTTTACGATTCTACACTTTAGGGCTTGCTGATGCCCTTAAGTAATTTTTGAGGGACAAACTACAAGTGCAATTAGTGTCCCAACTACCATAATCATTCTACAACACCAAAAATTGGTTGTAACATTAATAACTCTCCCGAAAGTGAACGAATAGACTTGCCTCTAAATTGACTACTTGCTTCATCACTTCTTTCTAAGTCCCTAAGTTTATTTCCTCTTGAAATATGATCACAATTTCATGCAGAACTAAAGAAGGAACCTCACCAGGTCACGTGCAAGCATTGTAATGTAAAAAAAATTGAGATGCAGTCAGGTTTCAAGCAAATTGTCTGGTGTCCGGTCAATTATTGTAGGGTAGTGTATTTTTGACTGTCTTTTGTTATGAATCCACATTGAATTGATAGTTCATCAATTCGGCTATAAACAAAGTAACTTAATTCATTTATTTATTGAAAATAATTTTTTAAGAAGTTAAAATCATTTTAACTCCCCTTGAGCCTTTGAATAGGAAGCAAAAATTATGGCACTTATAAGGATATTATAAAAAAATATTATAAAAATATATTATAAAAAAATTCCTGCCTTGGCTCTAATCGCTTAATTTCACTCCTGCCTTTCAAAATGTTCAAGCATTTGCAGAAAATAATTTTAAAAAGACTCATAGACTCATGAAAACAACCTCAAAATAGTCGTACAAATTTTTCTACAAAATAAAAGCTGTTTATTCTTTTGTCTCTCACAGCACTTGATTGTGACGTCTGCAGCGAACGCTTCCCCTCCCTCTCTGCTTTGGAAGGACACAAGAAGAGCCACACGGAGCCCGATCGCAAGTTCAGCTGTACGGAGTGCCCTTACTCCACAGATCACAAAGGACACCTTAAAGATCACCTGTTGACTCACACTGGGGAGCGACCGCATCACTGTAAGCTCTGCGACAAAACCTTCTCTCGTAAAAACTCACTTGCAAGGCACCTCCTTATCCACGCAGGAGAGCCTGAACCTGTGTGTGAAACCTGCGGGAAAAGATTCCGTCAAAAGTCCACCCTGAGCCATCATGAGAAATGCCACCTGTCACAACAGGAGAGGATCCACACAGAGCCCAAAAGGTTCTGCTGTACAGAGTGCCCTTACTCCACAGATCGCAAAGGACACCTTAAAGATCACCTGTTGACTCACACCGGGGAACGACCGCACCAGTGTGAGCTCTGCAACAAGACCTTCTCTCAAAAATCTCATCTGAAGAAACACCTCCGTGTCCACACGGGAGAGCGACCCGATGTCTGTGACACCTGTGACTACAGAGGACTCATGGAGCGACAGAATTGCTGTGAGCTCTGCGACAAAGTCTTCACTGATAAATCTGGACTAAAAAGGCACAGCCTTGTCCACACGGGAGAGCAACCTTATGTCTGCGACAA
Source organism: Tetragnatha versicolor (assembly GCA_024610705.1). Taxonomy (NCBI): domain Eukaryota; kingdom Metazoa; phylum Arthropoda; class Arachnida; order Araneae; family Tetragnathidae; genus Tetragnatha; species Tetragnatha versicolor. The sequence continues at coordinate 164,039 of JANDEH010000003.1, forward strand.
ATGCGGGAAGAGATACTCTCGGAAGGACAAACTACGCCATCATGAGGTGACCACGAGAGGAGAATGCCACCTGCAGGTACACAGATCCACGGAGCCCAAAGAGAAGTTCCGCTGTACAGAGTGCCCTTACTCCACAGATCAAAAAGCACACATGGAGCGACACCTGCTGACTCACTCTGGGGAACGACCATACCAGTGCGAGTTCTGCGACAAGGCCTTCGCTCTTAAATTCAAACTAAAAAGACACCTCCGTGTCCACACGGGAGAGCGACCCTACACCTGCGACACCTGTGGGAAGAGATTCTCTCGGAAGGACGCCCTGCGCCGTCATGAAGGTGACCACGAAAGGGTACACCTGTCAAGGCAAGGGGAGTGCCACATAAAGCCAGAGTTCAAAAGTTCAGCTGCACAGAGTGTCCTCACTCCACAGATCGCAAAGGACACCTGTTGACTCCCTTTGGGAAGTGACCATTCTAGTGCAAGCTCTGCAACCAGGCCTTCTCTCAAGAAACTGATCTCAAAAAGCACCTCTTTGTTGCGTGCCTTATTACGCAATTTAATACTGATCGTATAATGTAAGCTTTTTTAATAATTTACATAGAGACCAAGTAAGCTCTGAGTTTCCTGACTTGCCGTAGATACAAGTTCAATAAAAACACCTTTTAAATTAATACATAGTTGCATTTTAATAACACACCAATGCTCACAACAAAATTATATCCTTAAATATAAAAGCTACTAAAACATACGTTATCAACGGAACAGTACAACTTTAAAAACATATGCATTCAAAACTGTGTGAGAATTAATTTTGGATGTAACATTTCTACTTAGCAAACATTACTTTTATAAAATCAATATAAACAAAAATTAAATATATGGATTAAATGGGACTTGGTGATTAAATGTGATAGGAATACTTTAGTTCGGGAAATATTATAAGTGGCCAACACATCTGAGAAAAAAAGGGGTTGACTCATTGGTTCTCGAGAACTAAAGAAGCTATGATAACACTCTGAGTTATGAGTGTTTAAACCAGCGTTTGAAATTGTACTGGATTGCTGGTCCAAGACAACTAAAAAACAGCTCGGACCAGTGGAATCAGAAAATTACGCCGGACCAGTGGTGAAAAAATATCCACGCAATTTAATAATGAGCTCCGAGAAGCTCCGAGTTTCCTGACAAGCCGGAGATTCAAGTTGAATAAAAACACCTTATAAATTAATACATAGTTGCATTTTAATAACACACCAATGCTCACTACAAAATTAAACCCTTAAATATAAAAGCTACTAAAACACATGTTATCAACACAATAATACAACAAAAAAAATGTATGCATTCAAATCTGAGAATTAATTTAGGATGTAACATTTCTACTTAACAACACATTACTTTTATAAAAACAATGTAAACAAAAATTGAAAATTTCGGATTAAATGTGACTTGGTGATTAAATGTGATAGGAATAAGTTCTTCATCATTCACATCTTTGTAAAGGGCTAAAATACAATATGTACACATTAATATTTTAGTTTAGCTAAAAGAAATTCCCTTTGTTCTTCGTCTGCACAACTTAGCTAAAAAGCCGAGTTGCTTTCTATATGAACCAGTGGGCTTTTTTTGTGTCTATAAATTCCTGGAAGACGTAAGAATCACCATGGCTGCCGGAATTTCAGGAAGAAGCTTACCCTGTTAGTCCAATACTACAATATAAAAATTTCAGAAAAAATTTACCTGAATAATTAATATCGATTAACATGCTTTTATTAGACATGTGTTTTTGACTCGATATCCAGACTTTTCCCCCAACTCGAATAACCCCAAGGTTAGTAGAGGGAGAAAGGTTGGCTCATAAAATGTAAACAAGAGAGCGCTGTGACGTAGCTACGTGTACCACCGTGTCCAAACCGGTCCGACCGCGTGCTCAGATAGCATATGGCACATATGGTTTCATAGCAGGAACCTCGTGTTTTATTGTATTTTTCTCTTGATTGATGGAATAATTGATCAAAATGTCGGCTAAAGGAAGGGGCGATTGGTGTGCCGTAGCTGAATGCACAAACTACCGAGGGAAGACAGACAATGATATCTCCTATTTTCGGTAAGTATCTTTTCATACTTATGATGATCTTTGTAATTTGTTATTGATTTGAATATGGTTGATTGTAAATATTGAGTGATGAAAAAATACTCATTGATGTTTCTATAGTCATTATTTTTATTAAACAAGTAAAGGTTGGATGTGGATAATTACTTTGTGATCTCAAAAGTAGCTTTTATATGGGTTAACAAAAATTTTTCTTTAAATGAATACTCAGTCTGATATTTTAGAGGTAAATAGGTGCTTTTATTTTTGTAAATTTATTTTTATTTTGAAATATAGGTATATTTTACAAAACAATGAGAAAACAACCTTGTTCTAACTAACCTCTTGGCTATCTAACCTTTTTAGGAAATTAAAATTGTTATTGCTCGTTAAATGTTTTTGCAACGGGTAATTGTCATTTAATTTCTACTGTAGATTTTATACCACTCAATCCTTCTTTAGAGGATTTTTCATTTATCTAGTAATAATCCAACTTAGGAACATACAGTATGAAACTTTGATATTGTTCCTTTGGAGATGTATTACAACTTATACAACTGCTTAAAACAAATTATTATGATTCATGATATGGCAAATTTGGTTCTTCCACATTCGTCGGTCACAATTTTCAAAGTTTTATGGTAAATCATCAAAAGTAATAACAAAATATCTGAACTAGCAGTGTTTGCTTCATTAACCATTTTTTTTTATAATTTGTAAAACTTCAAACTACTTCAAACATTAAAACAGATTTGCACTCGACTAATCCTTAAATATATTTTTACTTTAAAATGTTGCATAATTAAGTTAATTGATATATTTTGCCTGCTCTAAAACTTTGTGCTTAATATATATATATTTTTTTTAGTTTTCCAAAGGATCCAAAGTTGAGAAATGAATGGATAATTAAATGCTGTAGAGCAGATAAATTTAATCCCGATACAAGAAACTGCACCATCTGCTCTATTCATTTCAAAGAAGATGATTTTGTCAGAAATATGCAAGCTGAATTGCTTGGGACGAAAAAAAGGCGTCAACTTAAAGAAGGTTCTACTCCTTCTCTGAACCTGCCTAAGGAAAACCAGCCTTCTACTAGTTCTGGCATCAGAAGACGAGAGAGGAGGCTGGTGAATGATGAGAAAAAGGTATTAAAATCATTATTCTTTGAAATGGTTAATTATTATAAGTCCCGTTGGGATATAAATGGTTAAACAAACAATTGTACACAGTAACAAGGTTGCTTTGGTTGAAAAACAGAATGGTAATTACTTGAACCCTTAGGTATTTAATTCGAAAAATCAAGGCCGACTCAGCCTTTCAACCCTCCGGGGTCGATAAATGAGTACCAAGGTTACTTGGGGAATGCAAGATGGTGTTAGCATCAAGCTTATGTGGAATATTTTTTCAAATGCAGTTTCCGTTTATTATCAAATTTATTTTTATGACATGTATATTCAAATACATATTTGGGGCCATTCAAATAATACATGATAATATTATCTAGAATATTTTCTTAATATAGTAGGTGGAAAATTTGTATATTATTCACGTACATGTTTGACTCCCTCTGTTAGAATCCATAGTTATGCTTCTTTTTATCTTCCAGAAACAAAAGGAAATTATTTCCGAACTACTTAGTGAGGCACCATCAGATGAATGTGAAGTTCAAAATCCTCCTTGTAAGTTATTTGATCTTTCATGTGTACTTTTTTGTATAACTTAATTGGTATAATTGATATAAATTAAACAGGATATTGTATTAATGTTCTGAGTAAATAATTAAATTCTTTATTACTTATTGTAGGTAATGAGATTCTTCTTGAACAAAAAGAAAAAGAAATTTGTGAACTGAAGAAAGAAAATGAGGATCTGAAACTTCAACTAGAAGAAAAGGATAAAGAAATTAAAGATCTGAAAGAAACTATAGAACAGAAAGTTGAAAAAAAAAATGGAGGAATTTCTGTCCTCAAATCAGATAAAACTGATGCTGAAGAAACAAAAAAGAGTTGTTTGGACAGAGAAAGAAATCGCAGAAGCATTTACTTTGAGATATCTGAGCAAAAGGGCCTACCTTTATGTGAAAGAAAACCTTTTGTATCCACTTCCAGGTTAGTAATGAAAAATTACTTGAGATCCATTCATTAATTTTGTCATAATAATCAAGGAAAGAAGGGAGTTTTATATGTTGGACAAAATTAACATTCCAACTTGTGTTTTACCCTTTTTGTTAGAAAGTTGTTTTACGCAAATGAGAGTTTGAAATTCTAGTATCTGATGAAAAACTAGTTAATCTGAAAGCAACTTTTAAAAATACAGGCAGTGCTTACTATAATTATTATTAACTAGTGCTAAAGCGCTAGACCCGGCTTTGCCCGGGTTTTATTTTATTTTTATAAATATCATCTGGTGCGTTACAGATGGGCTTCGCCAGTCCAAATGTGGAAATAGTTAAATAAAGGAGCCACTTTTATGTTTATGTTACAACAATGGATTTTAAACTGCAACAATCGAGAATATGCCTACAACAATTAAAGTTACATCTTCTCTTTTTATATTTACAACAATGTGGTTTTGTCCTGAAGTTAGGCTTGAAATATGGGTTTTTGAGCATAAAATTGACCAAAAAAGGTGTTGGAACGCTTCGATTTCAAATTATTTTTATTCATAAACCTTCCTTGGAGCGAGTAGATCAACGTGGTATAGTTTAATAGTTAATGTAGGTTCGAAAAGTTTAAAACTATAAAAAACATACATACAAACAGACAGACAGACATTCATTTTTATATATATATATATATATAGATTATTTGTATTCAATTTAGTTTGACCATTAATAATATATAGAAAACTCAAAATGAACAATACATAGTAATATATTAAGTTTCAGTTTACCCCTATTGCTTATTAGCTAATTATGATATTTCTTTATTTTAGGACTCTCCTCTCTGAAACGGTGGGCCCACAATTTATCCCTGGAACGCGGAGTATTCCACAACATCTTAAACTTGATGAAGCACTGGGGTCAGAGTCTCAATGAAATGTCCAAGCTGACGGTTCTAATGTTCGATGAAATGAAGGTGAAAGAGGTCATCGAGTATGATCAGGGTACTGAAGAATTCATTGGACCTTTCAGTCAGGCCATGGTTGTTATGGCAAGAGGCCTCTGCTCTTCCTGGAAACAACCTATCTATGTTGAGTTTGACAAAAAAATCACAAAAGATTTAATTTTTGAAATAATTGATAGGTTGTCATCCATAGGGTTCCCTGTTGTTAGTATTGTTAGCGATTGTGCTGCTGGCAACAGAACCCTATGGAATCACTTGGAAATTTCCCCTGAAAAAACAAGTTTTTTGTATAAAGATTTAGAGGTTTTCTTATTCCCTGATGCCCCTCATTTACTTAAACTGGTTAGAAATTGGTTTCTAGACACTGGATTTGTCCTAGAAAATGGAACAGAAATAAATAAAGAACTCATTGAAGCCTTAATTGAACTGACTTCCTCGGAATTGAATGTATGTCACAAATTAACTTCTGACCACATTCAATGCCAAGGAAGTCAGAGGCAGAAAGTTAAGCTAGCTGCTCAATTATTTTCTCATAACACTGCATCTGCCCTGACATACTATCACTATAAATTAAACTTCCGCAAGCAACTTATTAATGAAACCAGTGATTTTATATCTAAAGTAAATGACTGGTTTGATGTGATGAATTCATCACATCTAAATGAGTCTATAGCTTCTAAAAAACCATATGGTTTCAACTTGGATTTTCAAAACAAAATCCTTGATGATGTGTACCAAACAATTCTTGGTATGCGTTGTCAAGGAAAACCCTCTCTTCAAGTTTTTCAAAAAGCCCTTTTGATAAATATTCAAAGCCTGAAAGGATTATACAAAATGTTAAAAGATAAAAATTTAGTTAAATATATTTTAACATCTAAACTCAACCAGGATGCGTTAAAGAACCTTTTTTCCCAAATCAGGAGTCGGGGGGGGTTTAGATGACCATCCAACCCCAATAAACTTCCTAAATAGGCTTAGAATGGTTGTTTTGGGGAAGAGTTTAAAGGTTGCAGTCAGTGAAGGCAATACATCTCTCAGCAATGCTGAAGAGTTTGTATTGTCTAACATCCTGAAAAAAACTGACTTGTCCAAAGACCATGACCTAGCTGAAAGCCCAAATGAGAGTACTGACACTGCCGACAGTGTATCTGCTGCTGATGTTAGCACAGACACTGCTGACGACAGTTTGTGTGCTGATGTTAGCACAAACACAACTGATTGTTTGTCTGCTGCTAATGTCAGTAGCAGTGTCCAGGCTGCTAATGTCAGTACCAGTATCCCTGCTTCCCCCAGTGTAAGTGCATCCATTGGAGAGACCAGCCAAGATGCCTTGCAATACCTGGCTGGTTGGTTGGCAAAGAAATTTGCCGTCAAATATCCCCGTTTGGGTGTTTTTACATACACCCTCAATAAAGAACATTGTTACAATTTGCCCCCTTGGACTGTTCATCTCTCCCATGGGGGATTAAAAATGCCCAGTGACGAGTTTTTTGGGCAAGTTAAGGAAATGGAAAAAATCTTCCTCAAGTCCTTTGGAGAGGAACTTCCCAAAAAGAAGTTCCTCATTACAAAAACCTCCATGAAGGTTTTTAAAAAGGTACAATTGCCTTTAGAAGTCATAAAAGCTTTTGTAAAGCAAAGATTTTTAATCAGACTTAAATATGTGAATCAAACAAAGTATCTGTCAAATAAAAAAAAGTATGCTGCTATGGCAAAGAAAAAGAAATTGAAAAAAATTGTAAAACAATAGTAATAAAATATTTATTTGTATTGTAAGTGTATTTCTATATTTGTTATTTTATTTTTTGCTCTTGATATTTGCATATTTTATTTTCATATCGGTTTAAAAACAAATTAAAACACAATTAACTTAAAAAGGATTTTTTGAGAAATTAATATATTTTCAGGTGAGGAAACATCAAATAGTTTCTGATTTAAGTCCTTGTATCTTAAATTGTATTTTATGCCAATTACTTCTAACAACTTTTTCCCAATTATATTTAATTATTTCCACATCATTAATATTAATTTGAGGAAATAACTAAGCATTAGAACTATTAATGAGCTTTGATGCCAGCTGATATTATTGATTAATTGTCAAAACATCATATTGAAAATAAAAAAAATATAAAATTCTGAGAAAATTACTAAAAATTTAGAATGGGGACTTCAATGGCACACCTAGTAAAATATTTGTACTATAAAATTGAATTAATGTTATGTAATAAACGAAAAAATTTTTCCTTTGTTATATTCAGAACTTCCCTTTTGATACAGGTTTATGAGGTCAAATTACCTGCACAATACTACCAAAAAAAAATCATAATTGATAAAGTAATCTCTCCTAGAATTCCGGATTCAGATTTTTTTCTAATGACGCACAAATAAGACCTCAGCATTTAAAATCATACTCCTCAAGAATTGCTGAAAAAAATCTTTTTATTTGGGCAAAATCCAGAGAATGAGTTCGATAAAAACTAAATGAATGACAAACGAAAACGAGCGAGCTATGCATTGAAAAGGCAGCGAGGAGGGGAGGAACGAGTCACGCACCAGTAGGCGCTTCCACGTTGCTACGTCACAAACGGTTGTTTACTTCTTATGAGCCAACCTTTCTCCCTCTACTAACCTTGGAATAACCCCCTTAATATGCATGAAATGGTATGTAAATTCTATAGGATGTATATTTTTAAGTCCTCTTTAAGAATATGTCACCGAAAAAATTATTTAATTGAGTTAAATGGGTCTAAAATGAAAAATACAGACATTGTACGCACGGCTATGTCAGGGTTGGCAAAAACCCGGGTTTTTGTGAAAAAACCCAAGAAGGTTGGGTTTTTTCAACAAAACTCTGAAAAAACCCATATAAAACTGGGTTTTTCCGGAAAAAGTGTGGGTTTTTATAAAATTAAGGGGTTTTCTCATAGAAAGTAAGTGGGTTTTTTCAAGTTTTAGTGAGTTCTTTCTATTTTAAATGTGTTCTGTCAAAATAATGTCAGTTTTTCCACAGATAAGTGGGTTTTGTAAAATCGCCCCTTATTTACTGAAACCTTGTTTAAATTTTGAAAAAACCCACTAAAATTTAAAAAATATCCTAAACTTTGAAAAAACCCATTCAATATTGAAAGAAATCTATTCAACTTTGAAAAAACCCACTGAAATTATTTTTTATATCTAGTTTGAATTTTAAACGTCCTAAATTTTGAAAAAACCCCATTCAATAATTAAAAAAACCCACTGCACTAAATAATGAAAGAACCTATTTAACTTTTGAAAAAACTCCCTGAAATTGATAAAACACCATTTAATTTTTAAAACCTAGTTTAAATTTTGTAAAAACCCATTAAAATTTTAAAAATATCCTAAACTTTGAAAAAAAACACATTAAATTTTGAAAGAACTGCCAAAATCTTGATTTTTCTTGAAAAAACCAAAAATGGGTCCAAAAAATGTGGGTTTTTTCGCATGGGTTTTTTGAAAAAACCCATTGGGTCCAATTCAGCCAACCTTGGGCTGTGTACCCCTTAATTATTCTTTATCCATCTTCAAATTCCAGATTCTATAATATGAAAAGACATACTTTAAGGATAAGGTCTTTGACCCGGTGAAAATCGTTTGAAGCTAACCTTTATAACTCCAATGCGCAACCATCTCCTAATACGCAAGCGAGTTCAATAGATCCCAAACGGTGTTTGAGGCTGAAGTTTGTATAGGGTTTTGGGTGACACTAGTTTCCTACTAGAATAAAATGTCAAAACATTTTTTTTAAATGTTGCAAAATCGGCCTGTTATTTAATATCATCAGCACAACAATTTAGCCAGTTGAAAGAATTAAGTTCTTTTCCCTTTTTATTTCTATTATTTTTAATTGGAACTTAAATATTTAAATGTAGAACTTCGTAAAAATGTAAAATGAGTTCTTTTTTCTAAATTAAAAAAACTTCAGATTAAAGCGATAGCCACCAATTCCAACCTCTACCAGAGAAAAATAGTTGTGATTTGTTCTTAGTTCTTAAATATCAATGTGAGATGTTTCTTCAACTAAGATGACCCCTCAGATAAGATCAGGTAGGGTGATATATATGATTTATATTACTATTATCATCCAGTTATTTATTTATTTATTTATACATACACTGCCAAACAGAAATAATCCAATGAGGAAGTTGCATGATTTTTTTTATTTTTTTAATCGATTCTTTATGCAAAAATAAGCAACTACCCAAAATTTGAGGCCGATCGAGAAATTTTTTGATTGCCAAAAAAATTAACAAAAATCCCCTTTTTAAAAGCGCGCGAAAACGCCAAGAGTTTGGATGTGACGTCATCTTATACTAAACATTGTTGTAAAGCAATGGAGTTGATGGTATTATTGTTGACGTCATCTTATAGTTTAAACAATAAACGTTTTCAGTCACATGTTTTTTTCTCGACTTTTAAATTAAAATATTTAATTACGTGTACATTTTTTTGAAAACTGACTAGATATTTCATTTTACCATACAAAAAACCATACGGAACACTAGTTTGTTTTTGAAAATCTGACACATGCAACTTCCTTATTACTAGTCTTGGCAGGAAAAAGAAAATACAAATAATTACAAATACAACAGATAAAAGGACACTAAAAAGTACAAAGAAACATATAAAACAAGCAAACACTCCAAAAAATATACGTACATAAAAATTAAGAAGAAACATTTTCTAGGTATAGATTTTTTTACTTTGGGAAAAGAATCAAAGAATAGATCAATTGTTTTGGGAAGATAATTCACTATTTTATAAAATTGAAAAATGGATTCATGTGAAAGATAGCTTTTAATAAGTGGAATTTTGAAAACAATTATGTTAAAATTGAATATGTTATAAACTATTCAATCATGTTATAAATTGAACAGTATGTTATTAAATTTTAAAATTATAAAACAAAATATTACTATTTATACTTTTTATTAACATATACAGAACGTAAATCAACATTAATAGAGAAATTTTCTAAAAATAAAATGTTGGAAAAATGTTACATTATAAGAAAAATTCGAAAACGAACTCCAAAGCTTATTTTTACATTCTATTGCATTGTAGCATTGATTATGGACACTTTAAAATAAGAACAAAAACATTAATTTTTAAGAAAACTGACAAACTTTGAAAAAACCCACTTAACTATGGAAAAACAGACATTATTTTGAAAGAAAAACACATTTAACATAGAAAGACCTCACTAAATATTGAAAAAACACACTTTGTAGGGGAAAACCACTTAATTTTGAAAAAACCCAGTTTAAATGGGTTTTTTCAGGGTTTTTGCCAACTCTGATGTAGGTATGAAAAGTTAAAAAAGATAAAGGACAGACACAGAAAAACATTGATTTTTATACACAGGGTGTTTCAAAAGTCCGTTTCGTGTCCTAGGTCACGGAAATTGTTTTCAGTGAGTTCTTCATAACGTTGGCAACTATACTCTCATTGAAGTTTTTGCTCTATCTCCGTTAGTTTTAAAATTAATTTGTCCAACTTTTTTGTTTCACCGCTAGGGGCGCTGTTAGTCATTTAAATGGATTCTCCAGGGTCACTTACCTAGGGGTAAACCTTACTTCCGTGACCCTAGGACACGTTGGTTCCAAATAAAAGCCGCGAAACGGACTTTGGAAACACCCAATATATAGATAGATATTTGGAAACGCCCTGTATATTACGGTGTGGGCCGAAAACACACTTTATTTTTTATTTATTTTCTAATAGAGCGGAAAGGGTGCCTCCAGGGTTGCTTGATTTAAATCACTTGATTTAAAAAAAATCATTGATTTAAATCAAAAATGTTAAACTTCCACAATTTAAATAAAAAATTAGTTGTGTATGCTTTAAAATGGTTTGCAAGATTATTTGCATTTTACAATTTTTTTTAAAATTCTGCTAGATATGTAACTGAGAGATAGGTTTAGGTTACTCTACATAAAATTGCCTGCAATTTTAAGAACAAATTTTACTACCAATAACAAAAATATTTATGACAAAAATAGGTAAGTATACTAGACAGCAACTTAACTTGAACCTACTACTGTCATGACCAAAAGTGATTAACAATTATTAATTAGTTAACAAACTGTGATAATTAATTAAAGACTAGGAAAAAGTTACAGAATGGAGTTAATTTAATTTACCCTTAATTTTGTAATCTTGTCCCACCCTTATTCAAAATTATAATTTATAAATTCATTAAATTACCCTCACTTTTGTTCATGACAAAAACCTTATTCACAGCACCAGACGAACCTCAAAAACACTCTCCCAAAAAGTTTCCTTCCAAAGGATGTTCAGTGACTCTTGTTGTTGACTGTATTTCTACTGCTACCACGTGACTAGTGGCAAACTACTACCGTTTTGGCAACTTATCGCGAGTCTTGGCGTCTTGGCATGCTTACGAATGCCGGGCTGCACGTCGCGTCGTTAAGTCCGTGTAAAAGGAATGGGATTGTGTTTGTTGGAAAATAGGTTTCCTGTTTTATTTTGTTAATAGTAAAGAAAATATTCTGCTTAAAAATTTTATTAAGAAATTTGAAACAATGAGAGACGTTTTATTCAGTGCATCCAAATGAATTCTTTTTAAAAAATAAAATCAAATTGAATAATTTAACAAAGATAAGGTAAGAGAAAAGAAAATGCTTTAACAAAAAAGCATTATTACAAATTAAAGCTAAATAATGGATGAACTATGACAAATAAATATTTAGAGTGTGTTTTGATCAATTTTCAGATAAATAAGGAATTCTATACTCGAAGAATTCAAATTTTGTCATCTCCCATGTAATACTGGTAGACAAGAAGTAGTACTATGGTTTTTTATAAATTATTAATACCCTCTCAGCTTTATTTTTTGACTAACCAATCTTATCAAGCATTGTTTGGGATTTCAGGAGGATTTATTTTTAATCCCTATAGCTCTTTAGAATGGATATATCTTTTACTATACATAGTTAACAAATTAAAGCTTTCTCTTTCTTTATAACTTACTCAAAATTTAATTTATAAAAGATAATTTGGTAATTTAAAAGAACATAAAAATATGGTTTTTATTTTAAGAAAAAAAAACAGAAACCATCATAGAAAGAAAACAATTTTTAAAAAAATCATTAATAAGACAAGACTCAAGGAATAATTGTTAGAGCACTAGTGCTTTTTAATTAAAAGCTTATGCCTCTGTAAATTTAAGTTTTTTTGTTATGTAAGGAAACACAAGTTGATGACACTACATTTTCCCCCAGAGCTTAAAATTTGGTTCATAAATATTTCAGGTGAACCATATCTAAAATCCAAACATTTGATATTAAAAATCTTCAGTACATATTGAATAATGAATAAGATCAGAGTAATAATGAAAATTACTCTGTTCTTTTTTTTATTTTTAAGTGATACATAAAATCACATCATGTAAGTTGCCAAAATATTTGGGATCTGGTTATGTATTAAAGTGGGTAATATGAACTGAAAAAATTTTAACTTGGTGAAATTTGTCATGTGTATTTCATCTAATTACAAATGAATTTCTTGAAAAAAAGGGATGAACGAATAAAAGGTGAATGAATATTACAAATAATAAGAGAGAGAGAAAGAAATTAAGACAAATGTAATTAATACAAGATTTATCAGTGAACCGGGAAAAGTTTGCAAGTGATGTTCCAAATAAACACGAAAAAACCTCACTCAGTTTTATGAAGCAGTCATCTAAAATTTTTTTTGAAAGTTAGTAAATTTACATGAGGTATCCAGTTTCCATCTCCTTAAACAATCACATTATTCATAAAAAATAAAAAGATTAATTATTACAGTATTGATAAAAAAACATTAAAATTAAAATGGGAATTTTCCCAATGCTAAAAAATATGAAGAGGACTTTTCTGCTAGAAAATATTTTATTTTTTCAGTTTTGAACACATCACACTCATTCTACTTAAAGTTCTCGCATCACGAAATAAAATATAAGGGTACAAAAAAATTTGTGTACTACCTGTTCATTAAGGCATTGACCAACTCGCCAACATAGAAACTTGCACTGTAACTATATACACTTTTTTCTGATAGATAAAATGGTCTTAATAGAAACCAACAAAAGTAATAAATATTAAAACCAGATAAAAACAAAAAAATTTAGAATTAGCTTTGAACAAAATATAGAAACATTTCTGTTCAATATTCTGTCATCTGTAAGGCTAAATATTGCCAAGCTGTTGGGGATGTCAAATGTTAGACACTCTTCTGATGAATGATGATACAATTGACGACACCGAGAAAGATTTGTTATTGGATGTTCCAAAGAAGCATTCAAAAACAAACCTCACCCAGTTTATAGTTGTTTTCCTTCTGAAATCAAACATAATTCACAAAAAATAACAAGGAAATTAACACCAGATAAAAACGGTTTTGTTTGTGAAAATACTCTAAAGATATTGAACAAGACAGTGTAATGACTTTAAACCCAAATTTCATATTACTTATGATACTATCACTTGTCTTGTCATAACGGTGCAATTGATGGCTTTTAGAAAAATGAAAATTGGTGACAATTTAAGTAAAACGCTGAAGTGAGTGGGCAAGCCAAATTAATAGTCGAGTCTGCTTTTTGAGATCACATTTGTCTGATATTAAAACGATTGATAACAATGAGCGATTTCACATAAAAGGAAGCAAACAGTAAAACTAGATTGTTTGCTTTAATATTAAAATTATGCAACCGCAATTCAAGTTTTTAAAACAATTTTACACTATATGTACTTGGCTACTTGAATTTTTTAGGGTAAAATTTAAAATTCCAAGTAGTCCAAGTAATAAAAATAAAATAGTTGCTTTCTTTGTATTTTCATTCGTGTTAGCACTATACCTATGCGATTCCGCTTCAGGAGACAGGGGTGCATCCAGGATTTTTGCCAGGGGCAGTTTTTGGGAATTATGTGAAAATATTTCATTCTAAAATATGGTCCTATTTCTGTAAATATATGTTTATTTTTTAATAAAATTACACTTAGCAAGTGCATATAGCTTGATTAAAGTCCATTTTTGAGGATCGAAATTTTGTGAAGGGGCAGTGTTGAGGGTCGGAATTTTGTGAAGTGTCCATTTTCGGCCCTAATTTCTCTCTAGATGCACCCCTGATAAATTTGTTTTCTTTTGACTTCCAGACAAGATATATCATCGCTAGTTTTCAAAAATTTACACAGAAAAGGCTCAGAAACATTCCCACTGAAATTCATGTGAATTCCAATAAACACGAAAAAATCTAATTCTCTTATCAGTAACATTTGCAAGGCGCCGATGGTGATATCCAATGACTAGCATGGATTTGCCCCCCCCTTTAACTTTTTTTTCTATGTATGAGGACAGGGAGTTTCAAATGTTTTCTTTTTCTCACAGTCAAAGCAAAGAAACATAACTGGGAACTTATACTGAGTTTCAGAAAAAAGTAATTAACCTTCATTACAAAACTCAAAAGCGGGTGTTTATAGGGCATATATAGACAAACTTTGATAATATTAAGCATCGTGTTGATCCATAGTTGATCACAAACGACGTATTTTACTTTTAATTTAATAGGAATGATTGGGACCTGTTGATTTCGTTAACATTATCCAATTGATAACATTAACTGTGATAACATTACGCGGATTTGACTGCAGTTATATTGTTCACCAAGAGAGGGGTCAGATAAAACAATGGATGATATAACTAGTTGTTATCAGTGAACTACATTGTTTTTATAAGGATATAGTAATTTTAACGAGTTCTTTATTCCCAGTTGGGGGGTTTAGATGGCATTAAAGGCAACAAATTTTAATATAAAGTATATATTAATGTGTGTGCTACGTACTAATGTGTCCACTATTACAATACTATCTTCTAGGAATATTAAAGAACAAATAAAACTAAGTAGTACTAAATCTAAGATGTAATAATAATACAACTAAAGCAAACACTCGATAAGCATGCAATATCTTTCACCAAGGTTAATAAATTACAAGCAGATTATGTGTAATGTACCCAAAATTGTACTAAAACCATAATACAACCATTATTTAACTGTTACTCTTTAAAAATATATGAACTATTATGAAGAAAACAAACCATCAATATGATGTATATTTCCTAAATATTACCCATCCACATCCAAGAATGCAGAAAGGGTAGTTATGCTTATAAAACGAATAATTAAATAGTTTAAGCACTTCATAATTAAATAAAAACCCGAATCAAATACAATAGAAACATTTTTTGTTTACGATTGATTGGCGACAAAAAATCACGCCAAACCTAAACACGGGCGGTCAACTCTTTTCAGGTCTTTGTAAAGCAAATTACAAAACCATATGCAACCCATATTACTTCTAAATGAAGCTTAAAACAAGTTTTAACAATTAAATTTAATAGCAGAAGCGAATACCGAAATATAATTAAGATACAGCACTAAATTCAGTGAGTGATTCGAGTAACAAGATTTTAAACTGTTTAATAATCAAAACAAAAATAAAAATATAAGTGTACGTACCTGTGAAACGTTACTATATTATCCTAGGAAGCTTTTCCTTGCATCTATAGGTACATCAAAACTGAAGAATGATTAAAATCAACAATTTAAAGTAGCACAGTTAATCCGACTAATGGATTCGCCATTGAAATGCTATGAAGAGCTGGGGACGCGGTTACGTACGGCTAAGACAAAATCTTGCCACTAGTCACGTGACCAGGTCTTGCCCTCGCAGAAAGTAGGGTTGCACGCTCTCTATTCAGTATTACTACTCTATGGGGGGGAGAGCTCTGCAGAGAAAGTATAATTACTGCGTGTCCTCCCTCGCAATTCAAT
This sequence comes from Tetragnatha versicolor, assembly GCA_024610705.1. Taxonomy (NCBI): domain Eukaryota; kingdom Metazoa; phylum Arthropoda; class Arachnida; order Araneae; family Tetragnathidae; genus Tetragnatha; species Tetragnatha versicolor. Next base: position 180,045 of record JANDEH010000003.1, read on the forward strand.
GTGAGATTCCCATCAATTTACTAAGCCGGGAATGCTAACTTTTTTGTATATATTTTCCCATTGCTGCGTACAGACTAAACATAACTAAAACCTATAGCTGCCTCGCATGAGTTAAAAGCTGTTCCAAATAAACTATAAATCTTGTAATTCTTTCCTTAATTCTAATCCAAATGCTTCTGAGGTAATTAAATCCAATGTATCCTTTATGTTCTGTTATAGTCGAGTCTGAATGCGGTAATAGTGTGAAAAATTCTTAGTTTTTTCTTTTTCTGTTTCCTTTACGTTAGCTGTACGTTGTTTTGATGTTGTTAATTAAGATAGTTATTAATACTACATGAAATTGTTAACCAAGGTTACTTTAATCCCCTTGCCTATGTGGCGGTATCAAACCGCCTTGAAATGTTATTTTCTAGCCATAATTTCCACTTAATTTACCATATAATTATCAACTTCGCTAAGTGGCGAATCCAAGATTTTTGAGCTGAGTTTCACAAATCGTCGCCTTAGAATCAAAAACTACTATCTCCGTTCGGCAAACTTCGGGGACCCCGATCCTTGGCGACTTATAATCAGACGCCAATTCAAACCACTCCCCATAAAAAATCCACCAATTAAAATACCACTAAATCAAAAAATAATAATAATTACTTCAGATCGTTGCAGGCGCTCATTTGATTGGTTTGGCTCTTTGCCAGCTCGATGATGTCACGCGTACGAACCAATGAAATGAGCTTTCTCGCTTGCAATTCCGAATATTTCCGAATCAGACCAGAAGGCAGTATTATTTGATTTTAAGATGAAGAAAATATTGCCCCTGATATGGCAACCTGCTTACGATATCAGACCGCCAAGATTAACATTGAATCTAGCTCGTTTCGCAGCAGCCAATGAAATAATTGGAACTCTTTTTTCATTATAAAATAAAAACTAATCATGGTAGAAGTACAATATTTTAAACACATATACAATTATTTTTTACAAAAATATTGTCGTTTCGTTTTTTAAAAAATTCGAATTAGTTTTAGAATTATTAAGATTCAAAGTTTCAATATTTTCCCTTTCTAGGACTGAAGTGAATTAACAATGGATAGCAGCAACCCTTTAACAACGCCAAAACCGCCAACGAAACGAGTAGAATGAACAACTACTGTGAATGAAGCTGCGTGAATTTTCAGAGATAGTAGTTTTTGATTCTAAGGCGACGAAATAACTTAATTGCTATTATGGGATTTTCAAATATTAATGTAAGTAACTGAAAGGGGGAGAGGGTTTTCCAGTGCTGTAGCCAGATTTTTGTTTAGGGGGGTTACTCAACATCTTTTCTGAGGTCTAATCTTAGGAATACCTACTAAGTTTTAGGTGAGATGACTTCGTAAGGTTTTAATTTTGGTGCACTAAGTCTCTAAGCTCATCTAAAATTTGCTCTCATCGTTAAAAAATTTGTTTCGGGGCACTCGCGGATAATCGGGGTTCTACTGTACCTGGTTTTCAACTTTTGAATCTATCATTAACCATTAAAAATCGCGGTGCGTGGTTTTGCCTCGTGCGGGTTTTTACCCCCACCTACCCTATAGGATTTTAAATGTTATCATTTAAAAAAGAAACGCGTGTCTTGAGAAGAACGCGGTGTGCGGCGCAACCGAAACCTAAACACAACAATCTCCGCGCATGCCCGTATCAGTTCAGCCAGTCGCGCCCTCTGGTATCCATTCATTGAAACGAGATTCAAAACATTCCATTGTTTGTTTACCTCCTGCAAGATGCAAAATTGTGATTGCAAGGGATTTCATTCTGCGTAAGGGTAAGAGTAAGGATAAAATATGATGTTCTGCTATAGTTCTGCGTCATAACAGTGAATCTCGTGGGGTTTTTTAAAATTATTTTTAAACTTGGTTCAAGCGTAATGGCCTGCTAATTCATATACCCAACTTCAGATGATGCACAACATGCTATTTAGTGACCGTTTGGTTGGCAATTTTACTACCGTTTTTCGGTACCGTCACATTTTCACCATTTTATAAATAGGTACTTTCACAAATTCAGTTTTAGTAAAAACGGTACTTTCACAAAATACATTTTTGAAAAAAAAAAAAAACGTTTTCTATGAAACTGTGTTTTCTTAATAGAAAAAAGGTTGGATCTCTAGCAGAGCCCACACCCTTGCCAAAGTTGGCGATAATTCCGCCATCTTGGTAACCCTACTTTAATACACTTCACTTGGCCCCATCTTGTTCAGGTTTGGCACTTTATTTTGGGTTGTCGCCAAGGGTGTGGGCTCTCCTAGGATTTTTCCTAGTTGCATATTTAGCCATTCTAGACTAAATTTCATTTGATTTTAATGTTTAAAAATTCTTTACAAGTTATTTTGACTGAAATCAAGGGCGTATGCAGGATCTGATTTAGAGGGGGGCAGGTCATAAACTTAGAAACAAATTTATTTTGGAGTAATCAAAAAACTATTGCACCCTTAGGTGGATAGGTTTGCTTTCCGTGATTGAGTCCGTGATTTCAGTGATTCTGAGTTGTCTCAGTGCCGTAACTAAGACTTTACATTAACATATGCTAAATTTAAGATATTTTCAATGAAAAATAATATTTTAATGCGAACTTCAAGTAAATACAGGGGGGTCTGGTGGTTTCCCCCAGAAAAATTTTGAAAATTTGCCTCTAAAAATTGCATTATAGCTCCATTTTGAGACCCTTTAGGTTCAATCTGAAGATAACAGCTCCTTGTAAACTACCGATTTTTCTAGGGGAAAATGTTTTAAATAGACGTCAAAATTTCGAGAAGTCTAGGAGTCCTCCACCAGAAAAATTTTTGATATTTTCCCCTTTAAAATAGTGCTTTATATTATTTTGAAACCTCCTCTTTGATGAAACACTCAAAGAGAAAACAGCAACTTTTAAGCGGCAGAAATTACAAGGAATAGACACTGTAAGAGGCGTCATAATTTTGGAGAGGGGTTTGGGGGTTCTCCCCAAGAAAAAATTTCGATATCTGACCCTCAAAAGTAGTGTTTTAACTCATATTGAGACCCTTTGGGCTAGTTTGAGTTACTCCCAAACACAAATTGGGTCAGAAATTTTTGCCTTTTCTTTTTACACTGATTAAGTAAAAAAATCAAGTTTTCTAGGGGGGGGGCAGCTGCCCCCCCCTGCCCCCCGCTGCATACGCCCATGACTGAAATGTTGGTGCAGCCGTACAGCTAAGAATATAAGTCCGCTTATTTGAACAGTCCTCTTATTGAACAGTCGCCAAGTTCGCGGTGTTTCATGGCCTGTCGGCCATGAAATCGTAGGTAAACATGGAGATGGGTGATCAGGACCGTAACTGAATTGAACCTGGGATCCCTCTACATTTATACTTTTTCAAAATTATTATTTGCCTAGAACTGTAATCTAAAAAATGCTAAAATCTAAAAATATGCAGTACGAGTTAGCTAGTGTTATTTTCTCTGTTCTTTGCACTGACTGCTATGTATATGGTTTCTGAAGTGATGGTCTTTTGGCTTTAGATGAGAGAACCACTCAACTCCCCATTGGAATCCATCAGCCCACCTCCAAAGAGCCTGTTCCAGTGCGAGCAATGCAACAAGTGTTTCACTCTGAAGAGCACTCTCAAGCAGCACCTCTGCTGCCACACTGGGGTCTTGGGTGGCAACCTTCATGAGAACCTATCTTTGGGTGGCAACCTTCATGAGAAAACTCACTCAGGTATAGTACTCCTCCTTGGGTGAACAGACGAAACTCTCGATAAAGACAAAATCTAACTATGAAATTTGGAATTCCCCTGTCCACAGCCTTTACGTCATGGCTGGTCAACCTAGTTTACAGTTAAGACAAGCAAGTATCCAATTAAGATACTAGTTTTTAAATAAAGTCAAATCCTTCACATCCCCTCTTTCAAAAAATAGAGTATACCAAATTTAGAAATCCTTTTTCTTCAAAACCATCCTTTACCCCCATTTGGCATTCGAATGCCGAACTTACTGTCGTTGCTAGACATTGAGGCCTTGAACCCTTTGCAAAGCATCTTAAAAATTTCACCCTGGAAACCGAGAGATTTGGATTTCTTTCTTGACTTTTGTGAATGGAAGAAATCCACCACATGCAATATCGTTTTTAGTTCTCTGTTTAAGACACATTGACAAGTCTACTCCAACTATTCTGAAATAAATACATTTGGATCTAAAACTAACACCCATGTTGGGTGTGCAGCAATCTTTGACAACGGAGTCATATCTAGGTAGCTTGACAAGCCGTGTTCACATTTGAGAGCTAGGCTATCCTCTTGGCTCTGAATAAACTTAAGTATTCTCATAAGAAAAACTTCATTTTATACTCCGATTCTAGAAGCTGTTTAGATGCCCTTCCGAACTATAATCAAAAGAGCCACCCTTTCATACTGCAAATCATTAACACCTACACCTATTCAGACTTAAGGGACAGGAGATTTTTAATTCAATTCTGCTGGATACCTGGACATACCGGCATTCCTGGCACCGACAAAGCAAACTTGGCTGCAAAAACAGCCACTCTACAAAACAACTCTTTTATCTTTTATCCCATTCTGCGATATTTTGACACTTCTTAGAAACTCGATAAAATCAACCTGGCAATACTCATGGGAACTAGAATTTAGAAATAAACTGTATGATATCAAACCAACTGGGTTCCCTGAAACAAAACTTAATAGATTTTTAGATGTAAAATTGATTGTAATTTTTGATTGTAAAATTGATTGATTGATTGTAAAATTGTAATTTTCTGGGTTCTCGATCCCCTTTTAGCCTTTGACTCTGCTTTGGAAGGACCCGAGGAATGTGACACGAATCCCAAAAAGAAGTTTCGATGTATCGAGTGCCCTTACTCCACAGATAAAAGTAGACACTTGCATAGACACCTGTTGACTCACTCTGGGGAACGACCATTCCACTGTGAGCTCTGCGACAAAGCCTTTGCTCGGAAGGATAATCTCAGAAAGCACCATCTTGTCCACACGGGAGAGCGACCCTACGTCTGCGACACCTGCGGTAAAGGATTCACTCGGATGATCCATTTGCAACATCACGAGAGGACACATACCGGCGAGAAACCTCATCCCTGCGATACTTGTGGAAGGCGTTTCAGTCAAGCGAGTGAACTCAAGAGACACCTCCTCGTCCACACTGGGGAGCGACCCTTTGTTTGTGACACCTGCGGAAAAGGATTCCCTCGGAAGGGGAATCTGAGCAGTCACATGAAAACTCACTTGGACATTCAGCCCCGTGGGAACACAAAAGAAACTCTCGTTAAAGATGAAAGTAACGGTAAGAGATTATGTTTGGTGATGATATTACTTTTAAATCAGTTAGATTTTTCTTAATTGTGTCATAATACCCTTCATACTCCCGAAGTTAAAACAGTTGGGTTATGATTCTGAGACTTTTTTTAAAAATATTCAAAAGCCTGTTGTTGCATTTGATAAACTTTTGCCCCAGGGTTGGAAAAAAACATGTTTTTTTAAATAAAAAAAAAAAACATGTTTTATTTGTTTTAAACATGTTTTTTTTTGTTTAAAACGTTTTATTTGTTTTTTTTACCCTCGACATAGAAATGATAAAAAAATCCATGATTTTTAAAAATTTAAATTTGACTTTTCAAATCGAAATTAGATTAATAAAGCTATACTTTTAAATACACCATAAACAGTTCGTTCTTTTAAATGATTTTTGTAAGTTTTCTTCACAGCATCGTGCTCTTTATCAAGCAATGTACTGCCTATGTCATGGCAATTTGGTGGTTTGAACCCAAGCATTATACTTGGCACCATCGTTTTAGGCTCTGGGTGATCCATACATGAAAACAGTGATTTTTTTGCCTAAATAAAGGGAGCAACTTGCTAAAAACTACATATGTTTTAAACAATGTTTTTTTTGCTTTGTTTTAAACATGTTTAAAACATAACAACCCTGTTTTGCCCTTATGTTAATTTTATGGCATTTATTTCTTTGCATTGAGAAAAAACCTTGTTGGTTCTTTCCTTTGAAAAAGTTGACATTGCTCAACAATTCAAATTCGAGTTTTTTTATTTTGAAATTTTACATGCAGACAAGGCTTCTTAAGTCGGATTCCTGTCATATACACCCCCAACCACCTTAAACTTTTTATGGTTCAATTCCATTAATGTTCCCACTTTGTACCGCCAAGCTCTTTTGAACGCCATATATTCAAATATTGACAAAATTCATGATTTTATAAACTGAACAATTATTGGTCTAAACATTTTAATCTATAAGTTTGAAATTAAATGTGGTGTCCAAAAAACATGGCGGTATTTAGCGGGTTTTTTTCTGAATTAAAAATCAAAATTGCTTGCATGGTGTACTGATTTTTATTTTGATTCAGTATAAATTCAATATTTTTCTCTCAAATTTTGATAGTTAACAGCAATCAAACAACTAATTATTTTTCTTTTAGGCATATTGAACTACTATCTAATAATATGTTGTTTGGAATTTACTTCCACTCAGTAATTCGAATATGTTGTTGGAGCGTTCAGTTTGTTGGATTAACATTTCAGTAAAATCTCGAAGCTCAGGAAAATTAAGTTTTGAAGTATAATGAATTGTCTTCATTTTAGCAGTGTTCTTATCATCGCTCATCAGTCATCAGTAAGCAGGGTTGGAAAAACAAGGGTTTTTTGGTTTAAACAAGTTTTTTTTAATTGTAAACCTTTTTATTATTAAACAATATTTTTCCTACCTCATGAATATAACTATTCATGATAGTTCATCAATTCAGCTATAAACAAAGTAACTTAATTCATTTATTTATTTAAAATATTTTTTAAGAAGGTAAAATCATTTAAACTCCTCTTGAGCCTTTGAATAGGAAGCAAAAATTAAGGCACTTAAAAGGATATTATAAAAATCTCCCAGAAAAACTTCTGCCTTGGCTCTAATCAATTAATTTCACCCCTGCCTTTAAAAATGTTCAAGCATTTGCAGAAAAAAATTTTAAAAAAGGATCATCAACCCATGTAAAACAACCTCAAAATAGTCTTGCAAATTTTTTGTACAAAATTAAAAGACGTTTATTCTCTTGTCTCTCACAGCACATGATTGTGATGTCTGCAGCGAACGCTTTCCCTCCCTCTCTGCTTTGGAAGGACACAAGAAGATCCACCACAAGTTCCGCTGTACAGAGTGCCCTTACTCCACAAACAACAAAGAACACATGGAGCGACACCTGTCGAGTCACTCCGGGGAGCGACCGCATCGCTGTGAGCTCTGCGACAAAGCCTTCACTCAAAAACCTAATCTGAAGAGCCACTACCTTGTCCACATGGGAGAGCAACCCTATATCTGTGACAAATGTGGAAAAGGATTCACTCGGAAGGACAAACTACGCCATCATGAGGTGACCATGAAGGGGGAATGCCACCTGCAGGTACACAGATCCATGGAGCCCAAAGAGAAGTTCCGCTGTACAGAGTGCCCTTACTCCAGTGATTACAAAGGAATCTTTGAGCGACACCTGTTGACTCACTCTGGGGAACGACCATACCAGTGCGAGCTCTGCGACAAGGCCTTCGCTCTTCAATTCAAACTAAAAAGACACCTCCTTGTCCACACGAGAGAGCAACCCTTTGCCTGCAACAAATGTGGGAAGAAATTCTCTCGGAAGGACCACCTGCGCCGTCATGAGGTGACCACGAAAGAGTACACCTGTCGAGACAAGGGGAGTGCCACATAAAGCAAGAGATCAAAAGTTCAGCTGTACAGAGTGTCCTCACTCCACAGATCGCAAAGGGCACCTGTTGACTGCCTTTGGGAAGCGACCATTCTAGTGCAAGCTCTGCGACAAAACCTTCTCTCAAGAGACTGATCTCAAAAGGCACCTCTTTGTTGTGTGCCTTATTACGCAATTTAATAATGATCATGTTGTGTAAGTTTTTTTAATAATTTTTTATTAAAAAACACTATTAATTTATTAACTATTATTAAACTATTATTATTTAACTATTAATTTTTAATAATTAATAGACCAAGTAAGCTCTGAGTTTCCTGACTTGCCGTAGATACAAGTTCAATAAAAACACCTTATAAATTAATACATAGTTGCATTTTAATAACACACCAATGCTCACAACAAAATTAAATCCTTAAATATAAAAGCTACTAAAACATACGTTATCAACAGAACAGTACAACTTTAAAAACATATGCATTCAAAACTGTGTGAGAATTAATTTAGGATGTAACATTTCTACTTAGCAAACACATTACTTTTATAAAATCAATATAAATAAAAATTAAATATATGGATTAAATGGGACTTGGTGATTAAATGTGATAGGAATACTTTAGTTCAGGAAAATATTATAAGTGGCCAACACATCTGAGAAAAAAAGGGGTTGACTCATTGGTTTTCGAGAACTAAAGAAGCTATCATAACACTCTGAGTTATGAGTGTTTAAACCAGCGTTTGAAATTGTACTGGATTGCTGGTCCAAGACAACTAAAAAACAGCTCGGACCAGTGGAATCAGAAAATCACTGTCTGCCGGTCCAGTGGTGAAAAAATATCTCACCCTCCACTATTTAAGTTATACATTAATTTGTGTGGAATATCATTTATTCAAGTAAAGTTCTTATTTTTTTGTGAATTAGTGCAATTGCATCCAATTGGTATGCCAATTAGAGAAATTTTAATTAAACAAGAAGATTATTTTATTTGTATGTCAGTTAGTAAAATATTATTTAATCAAGAAAAATATTTAACAAATAAGATATTTTTAAAATTATATGATTATTTATTGCTATTGCTTATTTCTCATAAATTCATTTCAATAACTATTTTACATAAATTTTATGTACTCAAATTCAGTGCAATAGTTACTTTATAATATATAAACTTGTCCTTTTTAATTTGTCGGACCATTAATTTTTTTTGTGGACCAGTAAGATTGGTAAAGCACTTGTCCGCAGGACAAGTGAATTTTTTTCCCAATTTCTAATGCTGGTTTAAACCACATTAAAAGTTAACCATTTTAAAGTTAACTAGTTTTACTCCCTTTTATCAATATGAATTGTATCAAAAGAAACCTGAAAAAAAGATGTCTGGATTCCAAATATTAGGTTTTCTAAAACATTTTTCTCAAGATACTGAACTTTTTCATGCATATTTTCTTAAATTTTAAAAAATATAGAAAAAACGGTACTTGAGTATCGACTGTTCAGCAGCCGTTAAATTCAGTGGAACAGCTAGAACATCAATGGGATTTTAACCCTTTATATATTCTGAATTAACTTACCATCAACTTTTTAATTGAATTTTTGCATCATTAGATAAGTTTTGTGGGGAATAACCATAGCAAAAACGAAAATAATTTTTACAGTGTTTTAGTGGTTAATTATGCAGCTTGTACTTAGAAGTACCGTCAGGAATATGGGTAATATACAAGGACAAAAAATTTTAATCACACATATTTTTATTTCAACTATTTGAGATGATAATCATGAAAACTACACTGGTAATCAAAATTAACAATTTGCACATTTTTTCGATTTTTCCAGATCTACTGGATAGATTTTGATGAAATTTGGTATAAACATAGGTTGATTTAATACCAAATAAATAATCATTCAAAAATTGTAATTCACACGCATGCGCAGAAGTAATAACTGCCAGAGTTGAAAGGTATGAAATAGTGGTTCCAGAATAGAGCAAAATAATGGGTTTATAAAGGATATGACACCCTCCCACTATCATGCATGCCTCCTTGAGTGATTTATAGCGTGAATAAGACAGATAATAAAATTTCCTGGTCACTAAGCGTACTTTCTCAGAAACCCCGTTTTGGGGCTCTGAAGGGTATGTGGAGGGGGTAGCAAGATGCAATTGCCTTATATAGAGTCCCTCATACCTCCTCTAAAGTGGCAAAGTCTTTGAATCTGGCTGCCCATTCCATATGGCGAATATCTTCCGTTTCAATGAAAATTGCTAACCTGATGAACTCCATTAAGTGAAGGATTTCTATCGATTGAAAAGAAATTAAGTCCGATAGAACCCCTCAAAAGGTGAACAAAGGTCTCCAAGTTATCAACACATTACCCTTTATATCCTGATTTTAACCCTTTATATCCTGAATTCCCTTACCATCAACTTTTTAATTGAATTTTTGCATCATTAAATAAGTTTTAGTGGGGAATAACCATAGCAAAGGAGAAAATAATTTTTACAGTGTTTTAGTGGTTAATTATGCAGCTTGTTTCAGAAGCAGGGTTGGAGAAAAGTAGGTTTTTAAAATAAAAAACATGTTTATTTGTTTTAAATGTGTTTTTTTTGTTTAAAACATTTTATTTGTTTTTTTTAACCCTCGACAAAGAAATGCTAAGAAAACCCATTATTTTTAAAAATTGAAATTTGATTAATAAAACTATATATTTAAATACGCCACTGACAGTTCGTTCACTGAAATGATTTTTTAAAGTTTTCTTCACAGCATCGTGTTTTTTATCAAGTAATCTATAGGGGTATACAATCCGCATATACTCGGTCAGCCATATGAAGCATTTCACATTTGAGGTTCACCAGGTATATCATATGCTACCTAATAAATACACAATGTATAAATATAAATTACTAGCTGTTATACCCGGCCTTGCACGGGTGGGGTGTGTAAATTTATTTTTTTTAAAGTTTTCTTAATATACATTTATAATTTTGTAAATTAGCAATATTACAAATCCTCCCGGTATCCCCGGTGCCTCTTTCCTATCCCAGTGGTCCCGGTAATTTTTCTAATCCCGGCATTCCCGGTAATTTTCCTATCTCGGTGTTTCTGGTAATTTTTATATTCCGGTATTCCCGGTGTCTTTATGATAGATTTCTTATCCCAGTGTTCTCGGTGATTTTTATAACCCGGTAATTTTTTCTATCCCGGTGTTATTTTCACTTTTTACAATCCCGGTGTTCCTGCTAATGTTAAATATCTTGTTTATAAAATAACAAATTTGAAACTACAATAAAAATTCTAGTAAATTAATAAGTCTAGGGAACAAATTAAGAAATTTAAAACTGAAATAAAAGATCTAGTAATTGAAAAAGTCTAGTGATCTGTCTCAATCGAAACAATGTTTTATTTTTAACTCGTTTTCCATGAAAAAAAATTTATTTTTCAGTAAATATATTTATTTCAAAGGAAAAAATCTTGAAATGGAGAAAATGTCCACGCCTTCGGTGTGGTCTAAAAGGAGATGCGGAACACACATTCATACACACACAGCCACAAACGTTTTTATTTTTGTAGACATTAATAAAATTGCCTAGTAACTACAACACTGGTACTAAAGTTTCCTTATTATTGCTTGCATGACTGGTAAAGCAGGTTTTCAAACACGGAAAAATAAGTGAAAAAAAGCAAAAAAATGGGAAAAAAGAATGAAGGACAGATTTTCTCTTAATAAATTATAGCCTATGTGTTATTCTGATGTATAAGCTACATTATTGTAAAATTTCATTAAAATCCATTCAGTAGTTTTTGCGTGAAAGAGTAACAAACATACAGACAAACATTCACAATTATAATAGTAGTAGGATGTGTTATTCTGATGTATAAGCTACATTATTGTAAAATTTCATTAAAATCCATTCAGTAGTTTTTGCGTGAAAGAGTAACAAACATACAGACAAACATTCACAATTATAATAGTAGTAGGATGTGTTATTCTGATGTATAAGCTACATTATTGTAAAATTTCATTAAAATCCATTCAGTAGTTTTTGCGTGAAAGAGTAACAAACATACAGACAAACATTCACAATTATAATAGTAGTAGGATGTGTTATTCTGATGTATAAGCTACATTATTGTAAAATTTCATTAAAATCCATTCAGTAGTTTTTGCGTGAAAGAGTAACAAACATACAGACAAACATTCACAATTATAATAGTAGTAAGATGTGTTATTCTGATGTATAAGCTACATTATTGTAAAATTTCATTAAAATCCATTCAGTAGTTTTTGCGTGAAAGAGTAACAAACATACAGACAAACATTCACAATTATAATAGTAGTAGGATGTGTTATTCTGATGTATAAGCTACATTATTGTAAAATTTCATTAAAATCCATTCAGTAGTTTTTGCGTGAAAGAGTAACAAACATACAGACAAACATTCACAATTATAATAGTAGTAGGATGTGTTATTCTGATGTATAAGCTACATTATTGTAAAATTTCATTAAAATCCATTCAGTAGTTTTTGCGTGAAAGAGTAACAAACATACAGACAAACATTCACAATTATAATAGTAGTAGGATGTGTTATTCTGATGTATAAGCTACATTATTGTAAAATTTCATTAAAATCCATTCAGTAGTTTTTGCGTGAAAGAGTAACAAACATACAGACAAACATTCACAATTATAATAGTAGTAGGATGTGTTATTCTGATGTATAAGCTACATTATTGTAAAATTTCATTAAAATCCATTCAGTAGTTTTTGCGTGAAAGAGTAACAAACATACAGACAAACATTCACAATTATAATAGTAGTAGGATGTGTTATTCTGATGTATAAGCTACATTATTGTAAAATTTCATTAAAATCCATTCAGTAGTTTTTGCGTGAAAGAGTAACAAACATACAGACAAACATTCACAATTATAATAGTAGTAGGATGTGTTATTCTGATGTATAAGCTACATTATTGTAAAATTTCATTAAAATCCATTCAGTAGTTTTTGCGTGAAAGAGTAACAAACATACAGACAAACATTCACAATTATAATAGTAGTAGGATGTGTTATTCTGATGTATAAGCTACATTATTGTAAAATTTCATTAAAATCCATTCAGTAGTTTTTGCGTGAAAGAGTAACAAACATACAGACAAACATTCACAATTATAATAGTAGTAGGATGTGTTATTCTGATGTATAAGCTACATTATTGTAAAATTTCATTAAAATCCATTCAGTAGTTTTTGCGTGAAAGAGTAACAAACATACAGACAAACATTCACAATTATAATAGTAGTAGGATGTGTTATTCTGATGTATAAGCTACATTATTGTAAAATTTCATTAAAATCCATTCAGTAGTTTTTGCGTGAAAGAGTAACAAACATACAGACAAACATTCACAATTATAATAGTAGTAGGATGTGTTATTCTGATGTAAAAGCTACATTATTGTAAAATTTCATTAAAATCCATTCAGTAGTTTTTGCGTGAAAGAGTAACAAACATACAGACAAACATTCACAATTATAATAGTAGTAGGATGTGTTATTCTGATGTATAAGCTACATTATTGTAAAATTTCATTAAAATCCATTCAGTAGTTTTTGCGTGAAAGAGTAACAAACATACAGACAAACATTCACAATTATAATAGTAGTAGGATATTTAATTGTTATTATACAGGGTGTTTCAGATAAGTGTTTCATCACTTCTAGGAAGGGTAGGTAGAGGGCACACCTACACCACTCAGAATTGCATAGGAAAGGGGGGTCGGGAATGCACCCCTAGCAACGTCATTTCAATGGATTCTCCAGGTTCACTTATCTAGAGGTAAACCTTACTTCCGTGACCGTAGGACACGTTGGTTCCAAATAAAAGCCGCGAAACGGACTTTTGAAACACCCAATATACAGGGTGTTTCAAAAAACCTGTAACAATAGGCTATTTCCTAAAATATTTCCCCTAGACCCATACTTCCAGCGGAAGATTTTCTTCAAATGAGGTGAAGAATTATATGACATCAGTTTCAACTCCATGGGGGGTCTATTTTAGAAGATGCAGAAAATATGCTTTTATACGGCCCCCGTAGAGTGAAACCCCCTATTAGAAAAAGTTTCTCCATTCATTTCTTAATCAGATACAAAAAATTTCATCTCGATATCTTCAAAATTCACAAAGATATTAAAAGCTAAAATTCGTGACTTACACCACTTTATCATACCTATGAGTGACATACTTTTACTGCAAAATAGGGGCCATCTACAAACTACAGTTGAAAATTGCTGCTTTATTGTTTAATAGAATGACGCGCTTTTTAACTTGCAGACGGTCCCTTAAAAATATAAACCTGCATATCTCAATGAATTTTGAAGATATCGAGACAGAATTTTTTCTATCCTAATAAGGAGTGAATGGAGAAAATTTTTTCTATGGGGGTTTCAATCTACGGGGGCCGTATAAAAAGTTATTTTCTGCATCTTCTAAAATAGACCCCCCATGGAGTTGAAAATGGTCTCATATAATTCTTCACCTCATTTGAAGAAAATTCGCCATTGAAAGTATGGGTCTAGGGGAAATATTTTAGGAAATAGCCTATTTATATATATATATATATATAGGGGAGAGTGTTGTACCTCTGGACAAAAATCACGTTTGGATTTTTCTAAGACAGGTAAAATCACATTTTGACCATTTAAAGTGCCCAACCTGTAGTCCTAACCTTTGCGAGTACAGAGATATTTTTTACTAGCCAAAATCTTGAAAATTGGATTTTAAATCATTTATAATAACATGGAAAAATTTGTGTCCAAAGGTACAACAACCTGTTGTACCTATGGACAGACCAAGTTGTACCTGTGGACACCCTTAAAAAGGGAAATTTTAGTTGAAAAAAGCTAAGAATTAATATTTTTATTGATGCATTACCTTTTAATAACCTATTTCAAGCCTTTTTAAAATTGAAAATAGATTTTTTAAAGTAATGTAGTTTTAGATCGAAAATGATCATTAAAACGAAGTTGAATGATAAAAGTCTTGATTTTTTACCAAAAACACAAAAATCACATGGTATTTTCAGATCAGAATTTAAGATAATAGTTTCATCAATCATGCTGATTGATCTGACAACTTCACTGATCCCCCCAAAAAAAACAATTCGATCAACACTTAGTTGTGCAAGCATTTGGTGGTAATAACAATAATAATTTGGTGGTAAATCTTCTTCAGTGGAAATTTCAAGTTTTTTTTAATCATCATACTTAAATGCGATAGGGTTCTTAGGATTTTACACCATATTTTACATTAAATTCCAAGTAGAATCATAAATTTAAAAAAGTAGTTTATATCACAAAATATTTGATTTTTCATCTAAAATTCACTTGAAAATAATCGCTGACGAATAGATTACCATTTAGAATTAATTGAACATTTATTAAAATGTATTCAGTTAAATGAAACCTGATTCTAAAACGCTGATTAGCTACAGACACCCACAAGAACGTGTCCGTAGGTACAACACTTATGGTGTCCGAAGCTACAACATGAGGTGTTTTTGCATTCAAAGTTCTATACAAGATAAAAGAATTGAGATCTGACCATTTCTAATATCAAAAATAAAAGTTAAAATCTCGGGGATTCCCCCCATGTATCCCATTTTATCATGTCATAATTAAAGGGGAAGAAAAGAGTTAATGTAGTGATGCACTAAAAAAACTTTGAGCACCTAAAAACAGTAAATTTATTATATAAAATTTAAATAATATTTTAAGGAGCTGATTTCACGTTAGCAACTAGATAGCATCTGTTTACATTCAAAATCGACCACAAATTCCAATCTCATTTTTTCCCGAATTTTTAAATGAGGTGGCTGAAGGTTAGGGTGGTCCAAAAAATTTTTTTTTTGAAAAGTTGAACTCTCACCCTCCAGTTTGGTGACATTATGTGAGTTAATGCCCCTGTCAAAATATTAGATCATTTAAAGGTTATTTAGAGGTAGCTCAAAGGCTTTGAAGTTTTAGCCATTAGCGTGTATTGAAAAACGCATGTTTTCGGTAAAAGAATTTATATTTCAACTGATAAAGCAATAATATGTGTTTATAAAATGTATATTTGTTTTAGTCATAACAAGGTATGTATAATTTAAGTTTTTAACAAAGATTATTCCTTGTCTTGAACTCGCATAACTGCTTCTCGAACTCTGAATAACTACTTTTCATTAAACTCTAAATACTAACGTCTACTTCCACTCAAAGACATTAAAATCAGCTAGCTAAACTGCTAGAGCATGTAAAAAATGCTATTTACTTTGCCTTCTTGACTTTGTGATTTGAGGAGCAATCACACAAAAACTCAAGATAATTTCTCGAATAAGCATTGATCTATTTGAAGGCTTTAAAAGAGTAACCTGTTTGTAGCACTTTGATACAAATGAAGCACTGGTTCATTGCTACTATCTCAACAGAAGCTCCTGTTCATGCTCATATAAAATTCCATTAATTTAATTAATTATAAATTGCATTGAGGAGTGACAGAGACTTCACCGTTACAGGTAGATATCTTTTGTTTTGACATAACGTCGTTTTAATAGCTTTTGTATCGTTCCTTTTTTAAACCTTGATAGTTATAGTTTAAACTTTAAACTGTTGATGAAACAGCCATATCTTTAAACAGTAAATAATCTTCATTATCTACTTTACATGATGGAAGGCACCTAGAGCTCTGAAGTAAACACCTTTAGTTAGAAGGAATTTCGCACAAAAAGATCAATGCTTATTCGAGAAATTACCTTGTCTCAGTTCACTAAGTCAAGAAAGGAAAGTAAATAGCATTCTTTACCAGCTCTAGCAGTTTAACTAGCAAGTGTTAATGTTTTTGAGTCGAAGTAGACGTTTAATTTAGAGTAGAATGAAAAGTTGTTTTTTAGAGTTCGAGAAGTTGTTATGTGAGTTCCAGACAAGGAATAATCTTTGTCAAAAACTTAAATTATAATTACCTTGTTATGACTAAAACAAATATACATTTTATAAACACATATCACTGCTATATCAATTGAAATGTAAATTCCTTTACCGAAAACATGCCTTTTTCCATAGACGCTAATGGCTAAAACTTCAAAGCCTTTGAGCTACCTCTAAATAACCTTCAAATGATCTAATATTTTAACAGGGGCATTAACTCACATAATGTCACCAAACTGGAGGGTGAGAGTTCAACTTTTCAAAAAAAAAATTTCTCCATAGACAAATGGACCACCCTACTGAAGGTACAACCGTCCGTAGGTACAACACTCTCCCCTATATACAGGTTTTTTGAAACACCCTGTATAGATCAGATCACAAGCTTAACAGTTTCATATGTAATGCTTAAGTGTATTGAGGCAAACATGACCTAAATAACCTTGATAGTTTTTGGGGTATTGATAGTGGATAAAAGTACCCTTTCTAACAAATTACCCCGTTTTACCATACTTAAACACTTCAGCTAAATGTAGTTAAGAAAAGGGCATAAAATACGAAGGTAGATAGAAACGTTCTCGGAGACTAACCTCACACTTGAGATTTTATTCTTACTACTCATTTTAATTTGATTCTATTTTATTATAAAATCAAGATAACAGTGCGTAAGTAAGATAACAGTAACACTGAGTGCCGTGAAAAAGGTTCTTTTCCTAAAGGTTTCGTGACTAGGAAAAGTTTGGAAACCCTTATAGGGGCAGGCGTGGTTCCAGGGGGTGGCACTCTGGAAAGTGCCCCCCTTGGACACAAGGGGATCTTGTCTGTGGAAAAGTGCCTCCCCTTGGAGCCGTGCTGGATCCGCGCCTGTATAGGGGTCGGCAAATAATTTTGATAATTTTCATCGAGGCCCGGAGAAAAATCTCGTTACTATTACTACTTAAAATTCTCATCTTCAGTTACACATATATTTTTACAAAGATGTAATTTGAGTGCGCTACCTGCTTTGTTAAATTTAATATTACTAGAATTTTTTATATGAAAAAGGGGGGTCTGTGGGGTTTTCCTCAAGAATTTTTTTGAAATTTGAAACTTAAAAAAATTGCCAAACTAATTTTTGTTGCGTAAAAAATAAGTTACTTATTTTAAAAATTTTACAGCTTTGCGGTCTAGGAAATAACTTCAAGAGGTCCGGATGAGGTCCGCCAGTTGTCAACCCCAACTATATATACGAGGGTTGTTTTTTAATTAACTTCCGTTTTGCTCCTGAAAAAAAAGTAGTAGGAATTTCGAAAACATTTTGCTACTGGTAGATAGGTACATCCTTGAGGATCAATTTCCCTCATTACTGGAAAAAATCAGACATTTTTTCTATTATTTATCGAATTTACAAGCGCGCTCCTCGAACTTATTTCCCGCCAACCCATAGAGAAATCCTCTTTTTCGAAATTTTCCCGTTTTTGATAGTTTAATAATAAAAAAACAAATGAATATTTAAAAATAAGGTTGTTACGGAAGGTTACAAACATCTTTAATTACTTTTCATCGTAATCACCTTTAAATAGACCATTTACCGTACCATTTCACAAGTTTTTCGATTCCGCTTCATGAAAAGTTTGATTTTTCGTTGAATTTAGCAATGGTTCGGACAGCCGTTTTCCCCCTCAGCGCACACTTTGCCTGCGAATCTATTGATATTGCCTTGTTTATTATGGCTGTAACTCCAGAATCCCCAATGCCTGGAACTTGGCAGATGCAAAACATATGGTTTTAAACATCCACAATAGCATGCTGCAAAAATCACCTGCCTGCCGATTGTCTATTGTTAATGCGAACAGAGTTTAAAGGAAGAGAAATTCTCTATGGGTTGGCGGGAAATAAGTTCGAGGAGCGCGCTTGTAAATTCGATAAATAATAGAAAAAATGTCCGATTTTTTCCAGTAATGAGGGAAATTGATCCTCAAAGATGTACCTATCTACCAGTAGCAAAATTATTTCGAAATTCCTGCTACTTTTTTTTCAGGAGCAAAACGGAAATTAATTAAAAAACAATCCTCGTAGTATTTTAAATTTTATCACTTGAAAAAGAAACGCGTGCCTTGAGAAAAACGCGGTGTGCGGAGCAACCGAAACCAAAACTCCTTATTCTCCGCGCATGCCCGTATCAGGTCGACCTGTCGCGCCCTCTGGTCTCCATTCATCGAAACAAGATTAAAAACATTCCATTGTTTGTTTACCTTCAATTGGGTGCAAGACGGATTAGTTATGGAGCTGTTAGGATTTCGATCAAAGGAAAAGTAAAGACAAAAGGTGATATTATGCGTGATTAAAGCGAATTCCATGTTTTTGAGGAGTTATATTAACTTGTGTCAAGCTCATGGCTATCAATACGTGCAATTACAATACCCACCTTCAATCTTTTTTATTGGGAATGAATGGTACAAATTTCAAATCAAGCATCCCTTCATCATGGGTCGTATATCCCCTCGTGGGTATATTTGAGCCACAATAAAAAATGAAACGTAGTAACAGCGGCACAGCTTCTATATAAGAGTACCAATCGCCATGTTGACCAAAATTCGGTAAATTTTAAGAATCCGGGCCGTGGCGACTTCTTGATGAAATGCTTTCACGCCAAACACTTCGCGGAACGAACATCGTAATAGAATTTAGGGTTGCATTGTGAAGTTGGAAGAACCATTTATCGTCCAACTTTCGCCAAGGCCCGGATTGTTAAAATTAACCCCAAATTCGGCCTTGAGACCGCCATGTTTACCCACAGTGCAAATAATGACAACATTAAGCATGTCGCTGTGGTTGCACACGGTGACTGGAGGACTCTTTCTACTGCAGGGGTCGGCAAGTAATTTTACACGGGGTCCAAATAATTTTGAAAATTTTTCATCGGGGTCCGGAGAAAAAATAGGCCACTATTACTAGTTTAAATTGTTATCTTCAGTTGCACATAAATTTTTACAAAGATGTAATTTGAGTATGCTACCTGCTAACTAAATTGTTAAATTTAACATGATTGGAAGTTGTAACATTAAAATGGGGATCTGGGGGCTTCCCCAGGAAATTTTTTCAAATTAGACCCTTAAAAAGCATGTCAAAGCTAATATTTGTTCTGTAAAAGTACAAATAAATTATTTTCAAAATGGTATGGCGGTCCAGGAAATAACTTCACGCGGTCCGGATGCGGACCGCGGTCCGCCAGTTGCCGACCCCTGTTCTACTGGATCTCATTAGTTTTAGAAAGTTCTCCGGCTGCCATGTTTATCCACAGCTCAAAAGATGACTGACAACCATAGAGATCTAATTGGTAATATTATTTTTAAATTCTAAAGTAATAGTCTTTCTAAGTCTTTTTAGTATTTGATAACTATATTCAATGCTTAATTTTTAGAAGTACAGATACTTAAAACTGTTGGGTTAATTTCAAAACAAAATGAATTCTATGATAAGGGATTGTTTGACATTCTTTAATCTTTCAAAATTTATCCCATGCCTACAAGTACGAAACTGTAACAATGTGGATGTTTAGGGTGTTAGTGTTTTTCTTTTTCTTCTGTACACTGACTGAAAATCCAAAGCATACTACCATATATTAGGTGTTGATTGAAAAGAATTTACACATTTGTGCAGGTGGTCTCTTAAAAGATGGTCTTTTGCTTTAGGGGTATGAAAGAAAACCGCTGTACGTTTGCAACCAAATGGAGTCCCACCGCATACCGGCAAAGAAACTTTTCCAGTGCAAGCAATGCGACAAGTGTTTCACTCGGAATGACAGTCTCATGAGGCACCTCCCTGTCCACACTGGTGAACGTCCATTCGTCTGCACCACATGTGGAAAGAGATTCACTGCGAAACACTACCTGCGCTCTCACAAGAAAACTCACTTGAGGATTCTTCCCCTCAAGTGCAAAGATGAACCTCTTGATAAAGACAAAATCGGTAACTATTACACATTTGTATACTAGGGGACACCGGTGTTTGTGCTTCTGTTACCAAAAAACCAGGGATGCAGAATATGTCAGACCCGTCAAAGTCGAGAATTTTTAATCTAGCACCCCTTTTTTATTCTTGCAATGTGATCTCTGTTGTGACGTCTAACGGCCGTATTCACCGGTAACCTGACCGGCGGTCAGGTCAGGAAACCATGGTTACAGCCTCTGATTGGTGGAAAGAAAATATTGAATTATTTTTCCACCAATCAGAGGCTGTAACCATGGTTTCCTGACCTGACTGCCGGTCAGGTTACCGGTGAATACGGCCGTAAGTTGTAAACCCTCCCCTAGAGAGACGAATGAAAAAGCTTTGGAATAGTTTCATATGTAGGGGCTGGACTAGGGAATAGTTAGGAAAATAAAGACGTGAACCGGGAAAATTAGGCAATTAAACCAATGAAATCAAAGATTTAATTGTACGTTTACTAGTTTTCATTGTATTTTTCCGTTTTTTTGTACAAAAGACTTGTCATTTCTTCCCTGGTATCTCACAGCACTTTCACTCTCTTGCAGCCTTTGATTGTGACGTCTGCAACAAATGCTTCCCCTCCCTCTCTGCTTTGGAAGGACACAAGAAGAGACACTCGGAGCCTGATCGGAAGTTCCGCTGTTCAGAGTGCCTTTACTCCACATATCACAAGGGAAACTTTGAGCGACACCTGTTGACTCACTCCGGGGAGCGACTAAACCAGTGCGAGCTCCAGGGAAATGGATTATGTGAAGAGTTCAAACCAAATCGCCATGAGCTGGCAACGAGGAAGAAGCCGAGACACAGCCCCACTGAGCCTTATAAGAAGTTCGGCTGTACAGAGTGCCCTTACTCCACAGATCGCAAAGAAAACCTCAAAGTACACCTGTTGACTCACTCTGGGGAGCGACCGCACCTCTGTGAGCTGTGCAACAAGACCTTCACTCATAAAACCTCACTGACAAGGCACCTCCTCGTCCACACGGGAGAGCGACCCTTTGTCTGTGACACCTGCGGAAAAAGATTCTCTCAGATGAGCACCTTGCAACATCACAAGAGGACTCACTCTGGGGAGCGACCGCACCAATGCGAGCTTTGCGACAAGGCCTTCATTAATAAATATCAACTCTCGAGGCACCTCCTCGTCCACACGGGAGAGCGACCGTATGTCTGCGACAAATGCGGGAAGAAATTCCGTGATAAGCACTCCCTGAACCGTCATGAGGTGACCACAAGGGGGGAATGCCACCTGCTGAGCCCCACGGAGCCCAAAAAGAAGTTCTGTTGCACAGAGTGCCCTTACTCCACAGATCACAAAGGACACCTAAAGCGACACCTGTTGACTCACTCCGGGGAGCGACCGTTCCAGTGTGATCTCTGCGACAAGGCCTTCTATAATAAATCCAAACTCAAAAGACACCTCCTTGTCCACACGGGAGAGCGCCCCTATGTCTGTGACAAATGTGGAACGGGATTTTATCGGATGTCCGCCCTGCGCCGTCATGAGGTGACCACGAAAGGGGAATGCCACCCGTCGAGGCAAGGGGAGTGCCACATTAAGACCGAGATCAGAAGTTCCTCTGAACAGAGTGCCCTTACCCCACAGATCGCAAAGGACACTTGTTGACGATCTCTGGGAAGCGACCATTCTATTCCAAGCTCTGCAACCGGGCCTTCTTTCAAGAAACTGATCTCAATAGGCACCTCTTCCTTGGAAAGGGATTATCCACAAAAGAACACATTCCAAAAAGAAACCTTAACCCTGTGGTGCATGCGGGAGAGATTTCGGAAGTTCTTATGCTATGAGGCACAGTGTTGTAAACACTGGAAAAAACTTGGTTTAATTTGGGAACTAGCCGGTTTTTTTTAAATTGAATTTTGAAAATTACTGAGATTTTTTTGACTTTTGATTTACAAGAAAGAAAAACCTCTTAACTCGCTCAAAAATTAACTTTCGGTATTTGTTTTACCTTAAACTTATATTTAAAAAGTTGGTACTTAGGTATTACAGAGTTGACCGTTCAGCAACTGTGAAACTAGTGGTACAGCTATATGATAGGTGTTAATTTGTATTTACAACTGTTAATAAATTAATCTATTTTTTTTAAAGCTCTGCTATTTTTTAGTCTACCTCTTCTTGACCCTATCTAGAGTTTATAGGTAGTGTTCGGCAACTACTGGTCAAAAAGTAGTTAACTACCAACTAGTATGGGCAAACGTAGTTGTAACTGCTAGTTAACTACTTTTTCTTAGAAGTAATTGTAACTAGTAGTTCATTATTTCCCAAAGTAGTTAACTAGTCTATTTAATTTCATAAGATATTTCTCCCCAAATTTTCGATTACTTTTTCTTACCTATAGCCAGGGCTCGATTCAGGCCCGTAGCCAGGAATTTCCCTTTGGTGGGGCGTCCACTTTTTCAGGGGGGGCAAAGGGGTTTTCAGAAGGTATCATAGGCGATAAGTTCAACTGTTTGACTAGGGGACAAAACCCATAAGACCTTCAGGCCTAAGGAGCTGTTACAAGACTTTTGCTTCGGGAGGAGTTAGTCCTAAATTTTTCTATTTTTACTTTTCCTCTTTTCTTAAGTTTTCTTTTTTTTAATTTTAGAAATTTGAAGCTTTAATTACTGTTTTAGCCCATTTTTAGATCCTTTGGGTTAAAGTACAGAAGGAACTGTCCATGTAAGCTCCAGAATTGAAAAAGAAAACTCGAAAATCGAGGGGGATCACTCCTTGTTAATCTTTAAATACACATAATTTTATAAAGGATGTAAATTTTCCCTAACCTCCCTTTTCAGTCTGTGCTAGGGTATATAAAAGTTTATTTCAGTAGGGGGCCTAAAAATATTTGTCAGCCCCCTCCCATGCTTATTTATCAGATTTAATGTAGTTTGTTATACATTTTTGGGTTGAATTTTTGCCCTAGGGAACTTTATTAATTCGTGTGACCTGTTCTTATATTAATGTAAGAACAGATTTTTTGTAATGGTGGGGGATATAAGGGGTCCTCCCCCAGAAAATTTTTGGAAATTTGACCCTATAAAAACAGGGTTTTGAACTGCTTTTGATACTTGTTGGCCAAAATTCGGACATACATTTTTAAGTAGAATTTTGATTTTGATGAACTTGTTATTTTTTAAAAAATTGTGAATAATAAAGGCTTAAATACAAATGGGGGGTATGGGGGCCCTCCCCCAGAAAAATTTTGAAAATTTGACCTTAAAAAACTGGGTTTTAACTTAACCCATTAAGGACGGGTGGTAAGAAAAGTTGCCAAGGGACATTTCATTTTTTACTGACTCTAATAGAAAACATTAAAAGTTTAAATGCATGATAACAGCTTCTAAAGAATGTATTTATTCAGATAAAAGTAGAAATGTATACCTTCCATGCCGTTTTGGTGGTGAAATTGCTGTTAGAAAGAGAGCTTTTTCCTACATTTTGGAGATAGCTGGGAGATCATTTGGAAAAGGCCAAAATAATCTAATTTTTTTGGTTATTTTTGTGACTTGTTTCTATTGCAGCATATTCACAAGATCCCATTCTAAATATTATTACCAATTACAGTTGGAATGAGGGTATTTAAATTGCCAATAGCAAGGGTTTTCTTCTACTGGCAACTTTTGTTGCCAATCGTCCGATGTGTGGTCAAAACTTTACGAGTTGTTCATAAGTAGCTTTTGCAAATTAATTATTTTTAATGCTTTTTTGAGTTCTTATCATAAATGTAGATCTTATTGATACTTTAGCATGATGAAAAGTTTCCCTTGGATCATAATTTTAGTAGGTTTTTTTATCGATTTTAGATTTTTACCGATTCCTAACTAACTCATTTATTGGTTCAATCTCATACTAAATCATTTCTGGATATATTTATTTTCCTTGAAAGGGTGTTCTGGGAACTTATACTAGTAGTCAAATAATAAAATAAAATATCACTGGAGTTATTTAGCCCGTTTTGAATGGGCCAATACCTAGTTTTTATCGAGTTGATGAGCAATCTTCAACATTTTCTGTGGGGAATATGCGAAATCTAAAACCATAAAGATGAATATTGATCGATAGATTCTCTTTGATAGAGAATGACTAACAAGAACGTAGAATTCCAATAAGAGAAAATGCTTCGGAAGGCAAAAATTAACCAAAGGTATCCAAAAATAAACGAAAGTTGAGAATAAATAAGACTCTGGCAGGTAAGAAAGTCCCTATATCCCAGACTGGGAGATATAAATAAAACTACTTTAACCTGAAAGTTAGCTAAAGCACTGAAATCAAAGGGTTCCGACCATTCCGACTTAAAAAGTACTAGTTCGGCTATTCTTAAAGCCTGAAATTAGGTGAATATCAATATATAGGACTGAACAGCCCCCATTCAGGAGGGATGAAATACCCTTTCTTGGACCCCCTATCAACAGTATAGTCCCCATTCACTTTTATTTATGTATTATTTCTTTAAATTATGTATGAAAACATTTTATTATCAAAATCGTAAACATTCTAATTAGTTTTTCGTCTTTTCAATTGTCAGAGTTTGGATCCCGCTAAGGACGGTTGGCAAGAAAAGTTGCCAGTTAAAAAATCATAAAAATTATTTTTTGAAAAATCTTAAAATGGGTGTTTCTTACTATATTCGGTACAAATGAACAAAATATGAAAGAAAAAGTTACTTATTTGCATTATTTTAAAGTCGTCCTTAATGGGTTAAATAGAAGTAAACTACTCGTGTTTTAGAAGGGGGCAGCTGCTCCTCCCTGCCCCCCCTGGCTACCCCGAGACTGTGCTTGTGGATATAATTTCTGAAATTTTTCTAGGGGGCAAATGAAGATACCAGGAGGGGCTGAGCCCCCCCTGGCCCCCCCGTAGCTACGGGCCTGGCTCGATTTCTAAAAAAAGAGGTACCGGAACGGTAAAATTATTGGTCTCAAAACTGAAAAAGCAAATACTTTTTAATACAAAAACTTTAGCATTTAATTTTCAAATTTAAATTTTTAAAAAATAAATTCAAATGTGTTGTACTAGATTAGGAAGAGTATTCTAACTTAATTATTGTATAAGATGAACTTTTTGATGATTGTTTTGTAAAACACCTTTTTTACAGTGGGTTATACATTTTTTTCCAAAAAGGGGCCTTTTGAAGGAGGCGGGATGGCTTATGAACCATAAGGGTTGTATATTTTGCTAATTTAAGGAATAGAATGCGTAGTTTAAGTTCTTGGTAGAATTAAAGATGTCGCAAATTTGACCAGCAATCTGGCAAATCTGGTTCAAATAAAAAAGAATCAACACCAGGAGCGGATTGTGGGTAATTCAAATGGAGGTTCACAATTATGTTTTAAAAGAACAACTAAGAAACAACCTTACAATTAAATCACAATTATTGTTATTTACTAAAAGATAAAAATGCATTTAAAAATTTTTTTGAACTTGAAATATGCCTTTTTAAATATTTTTGGTAGGATTCTCACTTTTATTAAATCTGAAAATAAATGTGATTAGTTGAATTCTAAGTACAAAAAGGGGGGTCTGGGGATCCTCCCCCAGAAACATTTTGGAAATTTGACCATAAAAACATGGTTTTAATTTATTTTAGGATTTTTTTTCGTACATAGAAAGGTATATTCGCGGGCCTGATGAAAGGGTCTCGCGGGCGGTAGTTTGGAGACCCCTGAAATAGAATATTAATTTTTTCCGAAAAAGAGGTTCCGGAACGCCGTTCCGGCTGAAATCGAGCCCTGCCTATAGCAAAAATATCATGACTAAAGATTCGCCAATTTTTGATAGGTATACAGGTTTTTGGTGTCTTTAAGTTTTCCAAGTTGTTTATATATTAGTCCATACAGTGTCGTATATAAGGGGGGTTAAGGGTTCTTAATCCCCTTAGCCTAGAGGTCGGCAACCTGCGGCTCTTTCAATGTAAAGTTGTGGCTCTCCAGTTCCATGCGAAAAAATTAATAATTTATTATTAAACCCTTAAAAAATCAGTTATATATTTTAGGTACCTTATCAAATCAATGATACTCACAAGGAGCGTTGTAACCCAAAGTTCTCAAGATGAGTCAAAACTCTACTTTTAAGTGTCTGTAAAAATTCCAAAATTTCAGGGTAGAACTCCCATACACTCCTCAAAATTTTGGAATATGTGCTGTTTTCCCTTGAAAATTCTGTGATTTATAAAGTCATCCTCATTTGGTTATGATAGAAATTCTAAAAAACGAATTAAAAAACTACTTTTAGGAGAAAATTTCACAAAATTTTCTGTAGTAGGATCCCTACCCCTTCTCTAAAGTTTGCTGTTTATTTTAACTACACTATTTTCCTTGAAAATTCTGCCACTTAAAAAATGAGATAGGGAGGGCGGAATCCAAAAAGGCCTAAAAATGAGCTACAAAGCTATTTTGGAGAATTTACTTTGAAATTTTTAAGGAGTTTACTTTGTTGACAAAATTTTGAAATTAATGTGTATGTAAGTCATCTAAAACTTGATGTAAAAAAGTACCCGAACCCGAAAGGAGGTACCTCAGAAAAAATGTATAAAAAAATGCTCCCTTATTAAAACAAATATAATAAACATATACTATAACATTGAAGCAAAACAATTTAGTGGCTCTTTAAAAACTGGGAAATTTTTTAAAATTGTAACTTTTGGATCTTCCGTTTCAAAAGGTTGCCGATCCCTCCTGCCTTAGCCTGAACAACAATATTTGAAGCCCAAAATTGGGCCGTTAACTTTAAGTATTGCCTTACTAATTTTTAATGCAGGAAAAACATCTAGAATCCTCGTAAACCTAGCCTAAAATCGCTTTTCAAAGTGCTGGAATTTCCAGGAGAGAAAACCCTGAAAGGATTTCAAAAAAGGGTTGCATTTATATGTCAATTGTTGGGATGAAATATATTTCAAGGTTGCCAAATATGAGAATGTAACACGAAAAATGGCATTGTTAGTAGATGTAGGGGAGACCAGGGAGGGATGGGACACTTTTTCCAAGAATATTTTTAAAAAATTTAGTTTTCATTGTATAAATTTGGAACTTTCGAACTAACATCTTGGAACATTTTAACATGTTTAAAGAATATAACCAAAGTGATAGTGCCAAACAAAACGATTTATGAACGAATAAAAGTAACCTCTAAAAGTGTCCCATCGTCAGAGCAGCCTGATAAGTCTAATAAGATTATTTTAGAAAATGATTTTTTTTAAATTTATGATAATGACGCTCTTATAAAGGCAAAAAGTTAAATCTAAGCATTGATAAATAAAAAAGCTATCTAAATACATTATTTTTAATCATCTACATCATGAAAGAGTTATAAATATTTAAAAATATGTGAACAATAGTTTAACATGAAGACTTTAAAGTAAAATTTTATGTATATATATACTCATGTATTGAAGGTGGGACATAAATAAACACAAATAATTTTATAAATATAACTTTAATAATCTACATATCAAGTAGAGCATTCATAGAATTTTATAAAATAAGAACAGCTTTGTTGGAAAAACAATAAAATATACTTCAAGAATTGATAAAACTAAAGGAGAGGAGATTAACCAATCAGTACTGCATCGAATGAACTGGACCAAATTTCATGCTACTCTTTATTCATGCCTTCTTTAACTCAATCAACTTTTTAATCTAGAATTATAGTAAAATTGAATGATTAGTTGTAATGCTAAGAATATTTGAGCAAGTCTTGAGTTTAGATGTAGCATAAAATAAAAGTAAGTAAACATGTTTTGTCCCATTAGACTGTTTGATGTAATTATAAAATTAAACAACTCAAAAGAGACTATTATTTTAATGTTTACCTTATGACTAAGTCAGTCTGTTGATTAAAATAAATATGCACACTAAAACGAGCTTTAGAGCTTTATAACAATGATTAAACACAGGGGAGAGTTGTCCATAACCCAAAGAAAACTTTAAAACTAAGTAAAAATTTTTCTCATACTCAGAATTTATCTATCATTTCCCCTACACTAGTAGGTATGCAAGAAAACTTATTGCAGAAATCAAAAATATCAACAAACAAATAGTCTGGGCCTTTTCAATAATGGGAGTGACCAAAACTGGCATTTAAAAAAAATTTAGTCTACTGATTTGCCTTCTTTCCAATGGCACAATTTAAGTTTGCAATTTGAAATTGTTTAGAGCAATTGGATGTTCTTTGTAATTCAATTTTAAAATGAGTAGGTACCTTGTTCAAAAAAGTATTAAATTAAAATTAATTAAAAGTTATAAGTAAAAATTCTTGGAGGGGAGTAGATAGAAAATGGGTGTTCTGCGGCACTGCGGCGTGGCTCTGTGTGTCTGGACCGGTACTTTGCGGAGTGTCTGGAGGCGGCTCCTCCGCTGGTGATAAGGGCAAAATGCGACTCTCGTTGATAAAAGATTGGTACTTTGGGGCTCCCCGAGTAGAGGGGAGGCTAATTAAGAAGATTAATTAGCAATTAACAGAAGGCGTGCAGGTACTTTGCGGCTGTCTGGCCTGGTACTTTGGGTAAAATGAGCTAAATGCGGTTGTCTGGCCAGGTACTTTGGGTAAAATGGGCAAAATGCGGCTGTCTGGGCATATACTTTGCGGAGTGTCTGAACAGATACTTTGAGGCTGTCTGAGTGAGCAAATTGGGCAAAATGTGACTGTCTGGCCAGGTATTTTGCGGCTGTCTGGCCTGGTACTTTAGGTAAAATGGGCTAAATGCGGCTGTCTGGCCAAGTGCTTTGGGTAAAATGGGCTAATTTCGGCTGTCTGGGCATATATTTTGCGGATACGTCTGAGCAGATACTTTGCGGCTCTATCACTAAATTGGGGCTCTAGGACTTTGCCAGCTCTGCCACTATATATCGGAGCTCTAAGACCCACCAGCCAATCAGCAGAAAGCTAAATGATGGTTAAAATTATTTTACTGCATAAAATTATAAGGTTAATTAACAAACTGTAACCGCTGTTTAACTGTAATATGGACAAAATTAGCAAATTGCAGCTCTTCTACTATATTGGGGCTCTAGGACACATGCAACAAGAAGCTAAATTGTGACTTTCTAAATTATTAACAAAGGCTAATCAACAGTTAAAGTTATTTTACATAAATTATAAGGTTACTGAACAAACTAACCGCTGTAATATATCACTTATTAAATGCCCATACCGAAATAAAAGACCAAGACAATCACAAACTCAAATGTAGACTGCACTACTCACCTGTCATTGAGACTCCCTTTAACAATGCACCGCCCCTCTTACCTTTCACAGAGCAATATGTGTGGCGATAACGGGGTAACCTCCATTGGGATTGACAGCGATTGCATCTTTTCCCGCAATACCAAGGGGAGAGGGTTTTCAAAAGATATATATTTTTTCATTACAATCATTTCTATTTCGTTAAATTTACAGTTCAATATTCACTTTAGTTACAGTTTGACACAAAATGCTTATCCTATCACAATCCTTAACTTTGAAAATACAGTATTTTCACCAGAAAGGGTGCTTTGAAAAATTGAGAATGATTGAACATTTTCAGACAACCAGACATCTAATACGTTATCCTATTGGTGGAATTATTTTTATTTTACTTTGATCAGGAAAGGATACTTTGAAAAATTGAGAATGCATTTTCAGTGCAAGCATTTTCAGACCACTTGACATATAATACGTTATCCTATTGGAGGGATTATTTTACAACTTCGATTAAAAATTACTAATTATGTTCATAATGGATAAGATCTTCAATATTTTAAGCATTTTTTAAAATAAAATATACTTTTATTACGAATTCTGTTCGAGGAGTTGATTTTTTTTTCATAGAATGTTAGAATCATTCAAGTTAAAAATGATAAATCCATTAATTTTACTATAGTTCAATTGAAGATATTACTTATTTTATTCGCATAGTACCTTTTTCTAGATTTAAACGTGAGAATATATGATTAATCACCTAAACAAAAACTATTCCATTACTCTTTTTTCTGAAATCATTGTATAAATGAGAAAATTTTTAAATTTTTATACAAAAATTGAAAAATATATACGATTTTCCCAACAGTTGAAAAAATTTCAATCATTAACCTTTTATTTAAAGTACGTTATTAGGCTACCACTACAGAACATACACTATATACATTCATTTTATTCATAACTTTTACTATATTTATTGAACATGTAATATTTTTTCTATACTAAAGAGAACTGCTTTGGTTATTTTTCAATTTATGGAATGGTTACGTTGATCATTTTCAACCTTTTTTTTGAAAATAATAACTTTTTTAACCCATCGGCTATACTTGCTCTACAAGAATTTTACCCTCTGCTGTACATTTTTACTATCAATTTATATTATTCACAAAAGCAAACAATATAATACATATAAACTAACTTATGAAAGAAATCCTTTATGGATATAATGTTTTCTCTTACCTAAAGCCTTCTTTCATCTATAATCCATATAGAAAATTAAACTATTCTAATAAAAATTAAAGGGGAAACATGACTCAAAAGGAAACATACATTATAAAAACCAAGAAAATTATTACTGAATCTATAAGAAAACCTAAAAACTCTGCTAAAAATAAAATCTTAACTGAAAATTTTATTAAAAATTAAAACACATGTAGAGAAATAACTTAATACTTTGTTAAAAATAAGAACGAACACAGAAAAACTTTCACTGAAAAACTAAAATCTTTTTTTAAATATAAAAACTTATTCACTTCGAAACTAAAAACTTAACTAAAATCTTTGTTAAAAATAAAAACTTAACTGAAAATTTTGTTAAAAATTAAGATACATGCAGAAAAATGACTTAATACTTTGTTAAAAATAAAAACGAACACAGAAAAACTTTCACTGAAAAAACTAAAATCTTTGTTAAATATAAAAACTTATTCACTTCGAAACTAAAACTTAACTAAAAATTTTGTTAAAAATAAAAACTTAACTAAAAATTTTGTTAAAAATAAAAACTTAACTGAAAATTTTGTTAAAAATTAAGGTACATGCAGAAAAATAACTTAATACTTTGTTAAAAATAAAAACGAACACAGAAAAACTTTCAATGAAAAACTAAAATCTTTGTTAAATATAAAAACTTATTCACTTCGAAACTAAAAACTTTCTAAAAATTTTTTTAAAAATAAAAACTTAACTAAAAATTTTGTTAAAAATAAAAACTTAACTAAAAATTTTGTTAAAAATAAAAACTTAACTGAAAATTTTGTTAAAAATTAAGACATGTAGAAAAATAACTTAATACTTTATTAAAAATAAAAACGAACACAGAAAAACTTTCACTGAAAAACTAAAATCTTTGTTAAATATAAAAACTTATTCACTTCGAAACTAAAACTTAACTAAAAATTTTGTTAAAAATAAAAACTTAACTAAAAATTTTGTTAAAAATAAAAACTTAACTGAAAATTTTGTTAAAAATTAAGGTACATGCAGAAAAATAACTTAATACTTTGTTAAAAATAAAAACGAACACAGAAAAACTTTCAATGAAAAACTAAAATCTTTGTTAAATATAAAAACTTATTCACTTCGAAACTAAAAACTTAACTAAAAATTTTTTTAAAAATAAAAACTTAACTAAAAATTTTGTTAAAAATAAAAACTTAACTAAAAATTTTGTTAAAAATAAAAACTTAACTGAAAATTTTGTTAAAAATTAAGACATGTAGAAAAATAACTTAATACTTTATTAAAAATAAAAACGAACACAGAAAAACTTTCAATGAAAAACTAAAATCTTTGTTAAATATAAAAACTTATTCACTTCGAAACTAAAAACTTTCTAAAAATTTTTTTAAAAATAAAAACTTAACTAAAAATTTTGTTAAAAATAAAAACTTAACTAAAAATTTTGTTAAAAATAAAAACTTAACTGAAAATTTTGTTAAAAATTAAGACATGTAGAAAAATAACTTAATAATTTATTAAAAATAAAAACGAACACAGAAAAACTTTCACTGAAAAACTAAAATCTTTGTTAAATATAAAAACTTATTCACTTCGAAACTAAAACTTAACTAAAAATTTTGTTAAAAATAAAAACTTAACTAAAAATTTTGTTAAAAATAAAAACTTAACTGAAAATTTTGTTAAAAATTAAGGTACATGCAGAAAAATAACTTAATACTTTGTTAAAAATAAAAACGAACACAGAAAAAACTTTACAAGAAATGAAAACTTATACACTGAAAAATTAAAATCTTTGTTAAATATAAAAACTTAACTGAAAATTTTGTTAAAAATAAAAACTTCACTGAAAATTTTGTTAAAAATAAAAACTTCACTGAAAATTTTGTTAAAAATTAAGACAAATGCTGAAAAATAACTCATTACTTTGCTAAAAGTAAAAATGAACACAGAAAAAACTTTACAAGAAATGAAAACTTATACACTGAAAAACTAAAGTCTTTGTTAAATATAAAAACTTATTCACTACGAAACTGAAAACTTTGTTTGAAATGAACTAGAAAACGAAAAACTTTACACAAGAAATGAAAACTTATACACTAAAAAACTAAAATCTTTGTTAAAAATAAAAGCTTAACTGAAAATTTTGTTATAAAATTAAGACAAATGCAGAAAAATAACTTAATACTTTGTTAAATGTAAAAACTTAAAAGCTACAAAACTAAAATATCTGTTTAAAATAAATAAAAACTTAAGAAATTTTACAAGAAATAAAAATTTACACTAAAAACTTTACCAAAAAGAAATTATTACGAAAAACTTTAACAGAAAGAAAAACTTAAAAACCATAAAACAAAAAAAAACTTTGTTAAAAATAAAGGCAAATACAGAAAATAACTTAATACTTTGTTAAATATTAAAACTTAGAAACTATGAAACGAAAAACTTTACCATAAATAAAAACTTATACACTACAAAACTAAAATATTTGTTAAAAATAAAATAAAACTTTGAAAAAATTTTACAAGAAATAAAAATTTACTCTAAAAACTTTACCAAAAAGAAATTATTACGAAAACCCTTAACAAAAGAAAAACCTAAAAACTATAAAACTAAAAACTTTGTTAAAAATCAAGACACATGTAGAAAAATAACTTAATACTTTGTTCAATATAAAAACTTAGAACCTATAAAACTAAAAACTTTGCTAAAAATAAAAACTTTAGGAAAACTTTGTTAAAAATAAAGAAATCAATACAGAAAATTTTAAAAATAAATAAAAACTTCGAAAAAATATTACAAGAAATAAAAAAAAATAACACTAAAAACTTTATCAAAAAGAGATACTTACAAATTATAAAACTAAAAACTTTGTTAAAAATAAAATTAAATTGAAAAGTTAAAATAAAAAAAAAAATAAAAACTTTATCAAAAAGAAATACTTCTTGTTAAAAAAAAAATATACTTTGAAAAATTTGTACAAGAAATACACTAAAAACTTTACCAATAACGTCCATACTTTGTTAAAATTAGAAGACAGATAGATTCACATCCTCCTTTCATTGGGACCCTTTTTTAATTATTATGTAAAACGTGGGCTGAAAAAATTTAAAAGTACTATTTTTAAATTTCCTTCATTAAGAAGGAGTTTTCAGCCCACCGAGTTTTCATAATAAAAAAAGGGTCTCAACGAAAGGGGGACGTGAATCTATCTGTCTTCTAATTTTAACAAAGTATGGACGTTATTGGTAAAGTTTTTAGTGTATTTCTTGTACAAATTTTTCAAAGTATATTTTTTTTTTAACAAGAAGTATTTCTTTTTGATAAAGTTTTTATTTTTTTTTATTTTAACTTTTCAATTTAATTTTATTTTTAACAAAGTTTTTAGTTTTATAATTTGTAAGTATCTCTTTTTGATAAAGTTTTTAGTGTTATTTTTTTTTATTTCTTGTAATATTTTTTCGAAGTTTTTATTTATTTTTAAAATTTTCTGTATTGATTTCTTTATTTTTAACAAAGTTTTCCTAAAGTTTTTATTTTTAGCAAAGTTTTTAGTTTTATAGGTTCTAAGTTTTTATATTGAACAAAGTATTAAGTTATTTTTCTACATGTGTCTTGATTTTTAACAAAGTTTTTAGTTTTATAGTTTTTAGGTTTTTCTTTTGTTAAGGGTTTTCGTAATAATTTCTTTTTGGTAAAGTTTTTAGAGTAAATTTTTATTTCTTGTAAAATTTTTTCAAAGTTTTTATTTATTTTTAACACGAAGTATTTCTTTTTGATAATGTTTTTAGTGTAACTTTTTATTTCTTGTAAAATTTTTTCAAAGTTTTATTTTATTTTTAACAAATATTTTAGTTTTGTAGTGTATAAGTTTTTATTTATGGTAAAGTTTTTCGTTTCATAGTTTCTAAGTTTTAATATTTAACAAAGTATTAAGTTATTTTCTGTATTTGCCTTTATTTTTAACAAAGTTTTTTTTTGTTTTATGGTTTTTAAGTTTTTCTTTCTGTTAAAGTTTTTCGTAATAATTTCTTTTTGGTAAAGTTTTTAGTGTAAATTTTTATTTCTTGTAAAATTTCTTAAGTTTTTATTTATTTTAAACAGATATTTTAGTTTTGTAGCTTTTAAGTTTTTACATTTAACAAAGTATTAAGTTATTTTTCTGCATTTGTCTTAATTTTATAACAAAATTTTCAGTTAAGCTTTTATTTTTAACAAAGATTTTAGTTTTTTAGTGTATAAGTTTTCATTTCTTGTGTAAAGTTTTTCGTTTTCTAGTTCATTTCAAACAAAGTTTTCAGTTTCGTAGTGAATAAGTTTTTATATTTAACAAAGACTTTAGTTTTTCAGTGTATAAGTTTTCATTTCTTGTAAAGTTTTTTCTGTGTTCATTTTTACTTTTAGCAAAGTAATGAGTTATTTTTCAGCATTTGTCTTAATTTTTAACAAAATTTTCAGTGAAGTTTTTATTTTTAACAAAATTTTCAGTGAAGTTTTTATTTTTAACAAAATTTTCAGTTAAGTTTTTATATTTAACAAAGATTTTAATTTTTCAGTGTATAAGTTTTCATTTCTTGTAAAGTTTTTTCTGTGTTCGTTTTTATTTTTAACAAAGTATTAAGTTATTTTTCTGCATGTACCTTAATTTTTAACAAAATTTTCAGTTAAGTTTTTATTTTTAACAAAATTTTTAGTTAAGTTTTTATTTTTAACAAAATTTTTAGTTAAGTTTTAGTTTCGAAGTGAATAAGTTTTTATATTTAACAAAGATTTTAGTTTTTCAGTGAAAGTTTTTCTGTGTTCGTTTTTATTTTTAATAAATTATTAAGTTATTTTTCTACATGTCTTAATTTTTAACAAAATTTTCAGTTAAGTTTTTATTTTTAACAAAATTTTTAGTTAAGTTTTTATTTTTAACAAAATTTTTAGTTAAGTTTTTATTTTTAAAAAAATTTTTAGAAAGTTTTTAGTTTCGAAGTGAATAAGTTTTTATATTTAACAAAGATTTTAGTTTTTCATTGAAAGTTTTTCTGTGTTCGTTTTTATTTTTAATAAAGTATTAAGTTATTTTTCTACATGTCTTAATTTTTAACAAAATTTTCAGTTAAGTTTTTATTTTTAACAAAATTTTTAGTTAAGTTTTTATTTTTAACAAAATTTTTAGTTAAGTTTTTATTTTTAAAAAAATTTTTAGTTAAGTTTTTAGTTTCGAAGTGAATAAGTTTTTATATTTAACAAAGATTTTAGTTTTTCATTGAAAGTTTTTCTGTGTTCGTTTTTATTTTTAACAAAGTATTAAGTTATTTTTCTGCATGTACCTTAATTTTTAACAAAATTTTCAGTTAAGTTTTTATTTTTAACAAAATTTTTAGTTAAGTTTTTATTTTTAACAAAATTTTTAGTTAAGTTTTAGTTTCGAAGTGAATAAGTTTTTATATTTAACAAAGATTTTAGTTTTTCAGTGAAAGTTTTTCTGTGTTCGTTTTTATTTTTAATAAAGTATTAAGTTATTTTTCTACATGTCTTAATTTTTAACAAAATTTTCAGTTAAGTTTTTATTTTTAACAAAATTTTTAGTTAAGTTTTTATTTTTAACAAAATTTTTAGTTAAGTTTTTATTTTTAAAAAAATTTTTAGAAAGTTTTTAGTTTCGAAGTGAATAAGTTTTTATATTTAACAAAGATTTTAGTTTTTCATTGAAAGTTTTTCTGTGTTCGTTTTTATTTTTAACAAAGTATTAAGTTATTTTTCTGCATGTACCTTAATTTTTAACAAAATTTTCAGTTAAGTTTTTATTTTTAACAAAATTTTTAGTTAAGTTTTTATTTTTAACAAAATTTTTAGTTAAGTTTTAGTTTCGAAGTGAATAAGTTTTTATATTTAACAAAGATTTTAGTTTTTTCAGTGAAAGTTTTTCTGTGTTCGTTTTTATTTTTAACAAAGTATTAAGTCATTTTTCTGCATGTATCTTAATTTTTAACAAAATTTTCAGTTAAGTTTTTATTTTTAACAAAGATTTTAGTTAAGTTTTTAGTTTCGAAGTGAATAAGTTTTTATATTTAAAAAAGATTTTAGTTTTTCAGTGAAAGTTTTTCTGTGTTCGTTCTTATTTTTAACAAAGTATTAAGTTATTTCTCTACATGTGTTTTAATTTTTAATAAAATTTTCAGTTAAGATTTTATTTTTAGCAGAGTTTTTAGGTTTTCTTATAGATTCAGTAATAATTTTCTTGGTTTTTATAATGTATGTTTCCTTTTGAGTCATGTTTCCCCTTTAATTTTTATTAGAATAGTTTAATTTTCTATATGGATTATAGATGAAAGAAGGCTTTAGGTAAGAGAAAACATTATATCCATAAAGGATTTCTTTCATAAGTTAGTTTATATGTATTATATTGTTTGCTTTTGTGAATAATATAAATTGATAGTAAAAATGTACAGCAGAGGGTAAAATTCTTGTAGAGCAAGTATAGCCGATGGGTTAAAAAAGTTATTATTTTCAAAAAAAAGGTTGAAAATGATCAACGTAACCATTCCATAAATTGAAAAATAACCAAAGCAGTTCTCTTTAGTATAGAAAAAATATTACATGTTCAATAAATATAGTAAAAGTTATGAATAAAATGAATGTATATAGTGTATGTTCTGTAGTGGTAGCCTAATAACGTACTTTAAATAAAAGGTTAATGATTGAAATTTTTTCAACTGTTGGGAAAATCGTATATATTTTTCAATTTTTGTATAAAAATTTAAAAATTTTCTCATTTATACAATGATTTCAGAAAAAAGAGTAATGGAATAGTTTTTGTTTAGGTGATTAATCATATATTCTCACGTTTAAATCTAGAAAAAGGTACTATGCGAATAAAATAAGTAATATCTTCAATTGAACTATAGTAAAATTAATGGATTTATCATTTTTAACTTGAATGATTCTAACATTCTATGAAAAAAAAATCAACTCCTCGAACAGAATTCGTAATAAAAGTATATTTTATTTTAAAAAATGCTTAAAATATTGAAGATCTTATCCATTATGAACATAATTAGTAATTTTTAATCGAAGTTGTAAAATAATCCCTCCAATAGGATAACGTATTATATGTCAAGTGGTCTGAAAATGCTTGCACTGAAAATGCATTCTCAATTTTTCAAAGTATCCTTTCCTGATCAAAGTAAAATAAAAATAATTCCACCAATAGGATAACGTATTAGATGTCTGGTTGTCTGAAAATGTTCAATCATTCTCAATTTTTCAAAGCACCCTTTCTGGTGAAAATACTGTATTTTCAAAGTTAAGGATTGTGATAGGATAAGCATTTTGTGTCAAACTGTAACTAAAGTGAATATTGAACTGTAAATTTAACGAAATAGAAATGATTGTAATGAAAAAATATATATCTTTTGAAAACCCTCTCCCCTTGGTATTGCGGGAAAAGATGCAATCGCTGTCAATCCCAATGGAGGTTACCCCGTTATCGCCACACATATTGCTCTGTGAAAGGTAAGAGGGGCGGTGCATTGTTAAAGGGAGTCTCAATGACAGGTGAGTAGTGCAGTCTACATTTGAGTTTGTGATTGTCTTGGTCTTTTATTTCGGTATGGGCATTTAATAAGTGATATATTACAGCGGTTAGTTTGTTCAGTAACCTTATAATTTATGTAAAATAACTTTAACTGTTGATTAGCCTTTGTTAATAATTTAGAAAGTCACAATTTAGCTTCTTGTTGCATGTGTCCTAGAGCCCCAATATAGTAGAAGAGCTGCAATTTGCTAATTTTGTCCATATTACAGTTAAACAGCGGTTACAGTTTGTTAATTAACCTTATAATTTTATGCAGTAAAATAATTTTAACCATCATTTAGCTTTCTGCTGATTGGCTGGTGGGTCTTAGAGCTCCGATATATAGTGGCAGAGCTGGCAAAGTCCTAGAGCCCCAATTTAGTGATAGAGCCGCAAAGTATCTGCTCAGACGTATCCGCAAAATATATGCCCAGACAGCCGAAATTAGCCCATTTTACCCAAAGCACTTGGCCAGACAGCCGCATTTAGCCCATTTTACCTAAAGTACCAGGCCAGACAGCCGCAAAATACCTGGCCAGACAGTCACATTTTGCCCAATTTGCTCACTCAGACAGCCTCAAAGTATCTGTTCAGACACTCCGCAAAGTATATGCCCAGACAGCCGCATTTTGCCCATTTTACCCAAAGTACCTGGCCAGACAACCGCATTTAGCTCATTTTACCCAAAGTACCAGGCCAGACAGCCGCAAAGTACCTGCACGCCTTCTGTTAATTGCTAATTAATCTTCTTAATTAGCCTCCCCTCTACTCGGGGAGCCCCAAAGTACCAATCTTTTATCAACGAGAGTCGCATTTTGCCCTTATCACCAGCGGAGGAGCCGCCTCCAGACACTCCGCAAAGTACCGGTCCAGACACACAGAGCCACGCCGCAGTGCCGCAATGTCGCAGAACACCCATTTTCTATCTACTGAGGGGTTATATTGGAATTTGGAGGGATATGGAGTAAATTTAGTTGTTGTTGTTGTCGTGTGCCACTTGGAAGGCAAATGGGGTGCGGCTCCTGAGAAAGTGAGGCCCATAAATGCCAGGAGTCCGACTTCTGCCTCATGATAGATGCTGCCACTATCTATCGCCACCTCCACAATTTTGCCATGTACCTGAAGGGGAGGGAAATAGTCTTCAGACACCTGGACCCGTGGTAAACTGCGCCATGACGGACCCACAGATTTAACGAGCACGTACATCGCATATACTCGATGGGTCTTTAGCGGTGTCGGGAATCGAACCCGGGACCCTCCGATCCCGAAGCCGATGCCTTAACCACTAGGCTCCCCACTGCCTAGTAAAATCAGTACATTTCCACAATCAAAGTAGGATATTTTCTGGCTGGAGGGGAGAACAAAACAATTTCTCTCGCTTTCAGAAACAGAGCCCGAGGGAAAAAACGACCTCGGCGTCGACAGGTGATTCTACTCGAACCCCTTGTCCACTCGCAGTCGGCGACATCAATAACTTGCTTGTATGGTAACTCAATACCCTTTCGCTGACAATCTTCTATAAGGATATTTCGGTGCAAAACACACTGCGCGTCTTATAGAAGCTACTGCAATCAATCTCCATAAAAAAGCATGGAGAAAGCCTAGTCCCCTACCTTGACAGGAATGAAGATTCCTGTCGGGTACAGACAGCGAGATTTTGAGATTTTAATAAAATTACTTAAGTTTTTAATAAAATTACTTAAGTTTTTAATAAAATTACTTAAGAAATTTTCAAAATGAAATAAATTTCATCCATTGCCTTACTGCTGATGTGCAGCCTGTGTCCAGGTTGGTTTAGCGTCAGTCTGCAGTTCAAAAAGTTCCCGGTTCGAACACTATAAAATTACTAAAGTTTTCTACTTTGAAGAAAGCTTGAAAATAAAATCCACCATTAAATTTTAAAAACTGACATTTCCACCATGCCCTTATACAATTGGCTGGCTACAGAACATCCTTGATGGCTCAGTTGATAGAGTCACTTTGCTCGTGCACAGAAGGCACCCGGTTCAAACCCCAGTAACTTAGCATCCAGTTTTAGTGCATTTTACAGTAAAATTAAATTTAAAAAAACTGACAGTTCCACTATGCACTATGATAACTAGCTGGTAACGAAACATCCTTAGTGGTTTAGTTGGTAGAGTTACTTTGCTGATGAACAAAAAGTACCCGGTTCAAAACCCGGTAAATTAACTTCCTAGTTTCGAGAATTTTATAGTTATATTAAATTTAAGAAACTGACAGCTCCACTATGCACTATGACAATTAGCTGGCTACGAAATATCCATAATGGCTCGGTTGGTAGAGTCACTTTGCTGGTGTACTAAACGTACCTGGTTCAAACCCCGGTACATTAAATTCTAGTTTTAGTGCATTTTATAGTAATATTAAATTTAAAAAACTGACAGTTCCACTATGCACTATGACAATTAGCTGGATATGCAATGTCCTTAATGGCTCAGTTGGTAGAGTCACTTTGCTGTTGTACAGAAGGTACCCGGTTCAAACCCCAGTACATTAAATTCCTGTTTTAGTGCATTTTACAGTAATATTAAATTTAAAAAAAACTGACAGTTGCACTATGACAATTAGCTGGCAACGAAATGTTCATAATTGCTCGGTTGGTAGAGTCACTTTCCTGATGCACTAAACGTACCCGGTTCAAACCCCGGTACATTAAAATCATGTTTGAGTGCATTTATAGTATTATTAAATTTAAAAAACTGACAGTTCCACTATGCACAATAACAATTAAATGGGTATGAAACGTCCTTAATAGCTCAGTTGGTAGAGTCACTTTGCCGATGTACAGAAGGTACCCGGTTCAAACCCCGGTACATTATAAATTCCTGTTTTAGTGCATTTATAGTAATATTAAATTAAAAAACTGACAGTTCAACTATGCACAATGACAACCAGCTGGTAGTGAAACGTCCTTGATGGCTCAGTTGGTAGAGTCACTTTGATGGTGAACTGAAGGTACCCGGTTCAAACCCCGGAACATTAAATTCCTGTCTTAGTGCATTTTACAGCAATATTAAATTAAAAACACTGACGTTCTAGTTTTCTTCTTTAAAGAAAACTTCAAAATGAAATACATTTTATCCATTGCGTCTCTGCTAAAGTGTATCCAGTGGTCTAGTTGGTTAAGTGTCAGTCTTCAGTGCAGAAGGTTCAAGGTTCGAACCCTGGTGGATGTTCGAGATTATAATAAAATTATTCAAGTTTTCTTCTTTAAAAAAAACTTCAAAATGAAATACATTTTATCCATTGCGTCTGTGTTAAAGTGTATCCAGTGGTCTAGTTGGTTAAGTGTCAGTCTTCAGTGCAGAAGGTTCCAGGTTCACACCCTGGTGGAATTTCGAGATTATAATAAAATTATTCGAGTTTTCTTCTTTAAAGAAAACTGCAAAATGAAATCCATTTTGTCCATTGCCTCTCAGCTGATGTGTATCCAGTGGTCTAGTTGGTTAAGTGTCAGTCTTCAGTGCAGAAGGTTCCAGGTTCGAACCCTGGTGGAGTTTCGAGATTATAATAAAATTATTTAAGTTTTCTTCTATAAAGAAAACTTAAAAATGAAATTCATTTCATCCATTGTCTCCCTGTTGATGTGCATTCAGTGGCCTGGTTGGATAAGTTCCCGTCTTCGGTACCGAAGGTTCCCAGTTCAAACCCGGAATTGATTTCGACATTTTTGTAAAATTGCTGAATTTTTCTACTGAAAATAATATGCACATCAACCATTGCGTTCTTAGTAACGTTGAGCCGGTAGCCAAGTGGTATAGCATGCGTTTGTGGCTCGAAGGTTTGGGGGTTCGATCCTGGAGACCGGTCCTCCATTTTAAAATATTTTACCTGATTCAGTTACGGTCACAGTTAACTGTTGGAGTTACGGTCACAGTTATCTGTTGCAGTTACGGTCACAGTTAACCGTATCTAGCAGTAAAATTCAATATATTCGGGTC
Organism: Tetragnatha versicolor; assembly: GCA_024610705.1. Lineage (NCBI taxonomy): Eukaryota > Metazoa > Arthropoda > Arachnida > Araneae > Tetragnathidae > Tetragnatha > Tetragnatha versicolor. The sequence continues at coordinate 222,649 of JANDEH010000003.1, forward strand.
GGCGAAAGACGGGTAATGGAGTCAAAATTTTGCAATCCAATAACTAAGGGGGCTGTCTCCATATTGCACTCCGTTAGGGGACCGTCCACAAATTGCGGATTGTAACCTGAGATAAAAATTTTAGGCAAAACTGGCTTCCTGACGGACCTTTCTCCGCTAGCCCCCAGGGCGAAGGGGCTTTCGGGGGTTATCCGAAGAACCCCCTAGGCCCGCGACCCCCCGGGGAGCAGATCAGGTCCGCCAAGACAACCTCCTCTCGTCCGAGCCCCGCCATCTTCGACGGGTGAACGGACTCGACTCGGTCACCAGTTTCCTAGGTCACATGCATCAGGTAGAGCGAGAGTATAGAGATAGGGGTAGAGAGAGAGGATAGTAGGTAGAGAGAGAGAGGATAGTAGGGTTTGAACCCAGCACCTTCTGCACAGCAGGACCACGACTCTACCAACTGAGCCATTAAGGACATTTCAAAACCAGCTAATTGTCAAAGTGCATAGTGGAACTGTCAGTTTTTTAAATTTAATATTACTGTAAAATGCACTAAAAACGGAATTTAAAATACCGGGGTTTGAACCGGGTACTTCTGTACACTGGCGAAGTGACTCTACCAACTGAGCCAACAAGGACGTTTCATACCTAGTTAATTGTTATAGTGCATAGTGAAACTGTCGGTTTTTTAAATTTAATATTACTCTAAACGCACTAAAACAGGAATTTAATGCACCGGGGTTTGAACCAGGTACCTTTTGTACACCGGGAAAGTGACTTTACTAACTGAGCCATTAAGGACGTTTCGTAGCCAGTTAATTGTCATAGTGCAAAGTAGAACTGTCAGTTTTTAAATTTAATATTCTTGTAAATGCACTAAAACAGGAATTTAATGTACCGGGGTTTGAACCGGGTACCTTCTGTACACTAGCTAAGTGACCCTACCAACTGAGCCATTAAGGACGTTTCATAACCAGCTAATTGTCATAGTGCATAGTGGAACTGTCAGGTTTTTTAATTTTAATATTACTGTAAATGCACTAAAACAGGAATTTAATGTACCGGGGTTTGAACCGGGTACCTTCTGTACACTAGCTAAGTGACCCTACCAACTGAGCCATTAAGGACGTTTCGTAACCAGCTAATTGTCATAGTGCATAGTGGAAGTGTCAGTTTTTAAATTTAATATTGCTATACATTAAATTAAAAGGCATTAAATCCCCTTTGCTCTGGGGCGAAGGGGCTTTCAGGGGTTAACCAAAGAACCCCCTAGGCCCGTGAACTCCCGGGGAGCAGATCAGGTCCGCCCGGATGTTCTCCTCTCGTCAGAACCCCGACATATTCGACGGGTGAACGGACTCAAATCGGTCACCAGTTTTCATACCCTGCATGGTCAGGTGCAACATCAGGTACTCATGGAAAATAAAGTTTATTTTGCTTAGGTTAAGTTAGAAGACAACTACTATTAAAATAGTTCAAAAGGATAGGGAGAGGCAGATATTATTGAATTACAATAGGAATGGGGGGTTTGAACTGAGTACCTTCTGTACACCAGGACCGCGACTCTACCAACTAAGCCCTCCTTTATCCGGCAAGCTCGTGGCCGACATCATCCCGGACTTCGGAATTTTCCGGATTTCGGGTGCATATTCACACATCCCAACGGTTGGGTCCTGACGAGCTTATTGCGCATGCTCGGGGAGAAAAAGGGATCTTCTTTAGATAATATCTATCATTAATGAATCCCCGCTGGTGCAGTGGTAGAGCGCGTGCTCAGCATGCGGTAGGTCGCGGGTTCTGTCCCCGATTTATTGTATTATTAAAATTTCTAAAAAAAACAGCTAAAATAAGTCCACACGCATGCGCACTATGCTCGTCAAGACCAAACCGTTGGGATGTGTGAAAATGCACTTCGGGTCCGTCCCGGAAAAAACGTCATTAAAGATGCAGCTACTTTTGTAAAACCAAAATACCCACTGAAACGACATAGTCCGTTCCAATCCTAACGAATCCAGCAAAAAAAACTTCCGGCAAAGCACGTGGGTCGTCGCGGCAAGAACCGATTGCGAAGCAGCAGCCTTTAAGCGCGGGGACGATACGATTCGGCCGCGTAGAATCGTCTCGTTTCGCACCGAGACGATGTCGGAAAAGGCGGCGCGCGCAACAGCTATTTACTGACAAAATTCTAAACGCGAACCGGATTTCGGGTCCTTCCGGATTTTGGGTTCCCGGATAAAGGGTCCGTTACAATTTGATTGACCTGTAAAATGCAATAAAATCAGTGTTCGCGGAGAACTCTTACCAACCTGAGTCCCAGGGACCCACTAAGTAAAAAAATGTGGGTCCCAGAGCTAAAAAATTGGGTCCCTGAAATTTTATGAAAAACTTTAAAAAATAGAGGCAAAAATATTCCACACATAATATAAATGAAGGAAGAGTGCATTTCTTTTTGTTGAAAAATTTACATTTATTAATAACATGAATGAAAATTTACATTTATTAATAACATGAATGAAAATTTTTATTTTTACATTTATTAATGCTCTAAATTTTATGTAGATCACAAATTTATTTTTTTCTTTCCACAAATAATTTTGTTTGCACTTGACAATATTTTGTTTGCTTCCTTTAAATTTGGACCTTGCAAAGATGTCATCATCAAATTGCTGAGTTTCGCTTCCCCTAATCTATTTCGTTTAACCCTTTTCATGCATGAAAAGCCTCTTTCAACAGCAGCTGTGAGCTAACTGGTATCACTAGACTTACCTGAGCTAGTTTGGCAAATTGTGGGAAATTTTCTTTATAATCTTTGATAACCACTGTGGCAAAATCTTGGAGGTCTAGGTTTTTAAAGTTCATTGCCAAAAATTTAAATTGTAAAAAGTTATTCATCAATTCACTTTTATCTATTAATTTAATTGTCTTACTATCAAAATAATCCACAAATTTCTGGATGATTTGCGACAAAGATACTTTTAAATTTTATTCAACTAATTCAGGAGCAACTAATAAAAATTAGCATCTTATTTCCTTTATTAGAGATGTGTTAAAAATGACCATTTGTGAAATTTTTAAATCATTTTTATTTTTTTAAGTTTAAGGAAAATATTTTTTATGCTTGAAAAAGGTGTTAAAAATATGTTTCTGATACAACTCAATAAAAGTATTTATTTTTAAAAACTTTTGTTATCAATTTCTATTTTAGAGCAATTTGATCACTGTATCAAAATACCCCATGTAATGTATCCGATTGCCCCACTGGTGGGGCACATGGATACAAAATATGTTATATTTTTTCTAATTGGTTTCATAAAATTGGGTTGTTCTTAGAAAAAAAGTATCTGAATACAATAAGTCATTTTTTCTATTCGAAAAATGGATTTGAATTTTGCTGTATCAAACTACCCCTACCCTTTCCCTTATATGTCTTAGCATTTCTTGCAGGGTTGGCAAAAACCCTGTTTTTTTCGAAAAACCAAGTGGGTAGGGTTTTTTCAATAAAACCCAGAAAAACCCCATATAAAACTGGGTGTTTTCAAAATTAAGTGGTTTTCTCTTGTAAAATAAGTGCTTTTTTTTTTCAAATTCTATTGAGTTCTTTCTATGTTAAATGTGTTCTGTCAAAATGTCAGTTTTTCAATAGTTATGTGTTTTTTAAAAGGTCGTCAGTTTTCTGAAAAATGAATGTTTTTATTTTCATTTCAGTGTCTATTTATCAATGCTTAGAGACAGAATGTAAAATTAAGCTCTGGAGTAATTTGAAACCCCCCACTGAAATTGTAAAAACACCCCTTAATTATGGAAACTTGGTTTAAATTTTGAAAAAAAAAACACTAAAATTTAAAAATATCCTATATTTTAAAAAAATCCTCCTTAATTTTTACAGTATATAACTTTTTTATATTTAGTTCTCGAGAACCGAAGAGTCAACCCCTTTTTTTTCAGATGTGTTGACCACTTATAATATTAGCTATTAACATTTAATTCTAAATTTTTAATTTTTATTTATATTGATTTTATAAAAGTAATGTGTTTGCTAAGTAGAAATGTTACATCCTAAATTAATTCTCAGTCTTGAATGCATATATATTTATAGTTGTACTATTGTGTTGATAACATATGTTTTAGTAGCTTTTATATTTAAGGGTTTAATTTTGTAGTGAGCATTGTTGTGTTATTAAAATGCAACCTATGTATTAACTTAAAAGGTGTTTTTATTGAACTTGTATCTACGGCAAGTCAGGAAACTCAGAGCTTGGTCACTAAGAAAACTATTTTAAAAACTTACACTCTACCACCATTATTAAATTACGTAATAAGGCGCACAACAAAGAGGTGCCTTTTGAGATCAGTTTTTTCTTGAGAGAAGGCTTTGTCGCAGAGCTGGCACTGGAATGTCCATTCCCCACAGGTCAACAGGTGTCGCTCGATGCTTTCTTTGCGATCTGTGGAGTAAGGGCACTCCGTACAGCTGAACTTGCGATCGGGCTCTGTGTGGATCTTCTTGTGTCCTTCCAAAGCAGAGAGGGAGGGGAATCGTTTGCTGTAGATGTCACAATCATGTGCTGCTGTGAGAGACAAAAGAATAAACAGCTTTTATTTTGTACAAAAAATAAGTAAGACTATTTTGTGATTGTTTTACATGAGTTGATGATCCTTTTTAAAAAAAATTTTCTGCAAATCCTTTAATGCTGAACCTCTTTAAAGTCAAGGGTAAAGTTAGTTTGATTATAGCCAAGGCAGAAATCACAACTACATTTGACTAAGTATGTGTCAAAACGCTCAAAATTTGTATCCGAAATTCGGATTAAGCGTACCAAAAGGAGTTGAAAATGTGGGGTTTTCTATTTAAATTTCCAAATATTTTCAGGGGGAGGACCCCCCCTTTTGGAAGTTGGGGCAGGATATTTCACTTCCCTTTCCGTATTAATATTAACAAGAAGATTAAATTGGATAAGCAGGGTTGCCAGTGGCGGCTCGTCCATAGGAGCACAGGAGCACGTGAACACCCACTGAAAAAGTAGAACAAAAATCGAATACAAAGATAAATAAATATCAAAGGAAATACCATGAATATTCTCAATTTCTTTTTTTTTTGCTCAAAATTATGTTTCTCCCCCCTTCTCTACTCAATAAGAAAAATTTACTACCGGAAACGCGAAAGAAATCGAAAAAAGACTGAACTCTTATTTTTCTTTCCCCGTCCGCACGTGTGAGCGAAAAAAATATGAGAATCCGAAGAAACCCCGACTGCCTGCCGGAGATCATTTGAGCTTACGGCAACGCGCAGGAGATCTCCGCTAGCACAGATTTAGTGTGCCGAGGCTTTCACTTTTGAGGCACAGCTTTCTTTTTTGACGTCTGATAGAAGTGATTTTATCGGCTAATTGGAATGTACGAGTAAGAGCACTCTTTAAATACAATTTAAATCTTTTCATCAAAATATTTAATACTTCTGTTATTAATTAGGATTTTTTTAAAATGATGGCTTTAAGTAAAATTTCCGTGTTTGAGTTAAAGCATCTGTATTTTTCTCAATCACCGCTGGAAAAAAAGTTGAAATAAAGAACTTGAGACCAACTCCTCATCTGACCATTGTCCAAGTTACAGACGGAAAAGATAGGAACTTTAAAAGAGAATTTAAAGATGACATTTATGACATAAACGGATTAAATTAATGGAAATTTTAATTTTTATATAATTGATGTGAACACCCTATTAATTAACTCACGAGCCGCCACTGAGGGTTGCCAACCTGAGACAACGCTCATCCGTAATCGCCCCCCACCCTAAAAAAAAATCCGGCGTGACGCGTGGCTTGCCTACCGATGCAACGCCTTCTGCATGTAGAATAATGCCACAATCATTTGATAAGTTTTAGAAAAGTCCTGAAAACGCAAATATTTGTGAAAATAATGCCTTTTTTTTCTCCCCATGAATCGATCATCCGTGCAGATTAGAATATTCTGAATTCCGATTGATTCCCCCTTCTTATTGCCCTTCTCATCAGTTACTAGCGACTAGCGTTATCGTTTTTATTCTCAATTCTAAGTAAAAAAAATATGCATTATAAGGATTGAAGGCTAAAAACAGGGAATTAAGAAGAAAAATTTAATACATTGTCTTTAAAATATAAGCAGCGTGGTTTCCGTAGTTTTTCTAGCTTTATCCGTAATTGCGGAATTCGGGACCAAAATGCGGAATGATTCCGCGAAATCTGGAATGGTTGGCATCTCTGGATAAGGAAAAATTCTTTGCCCCCCAAAACCAAATCCTGGATCCACCACTGGGAACAGACATAATGTTTTCTTACTAAAGCCACTTCGTTGTTTTTGTTAGGGATTACGGTTCTATTACTATACAGTGCCGCAAGGGAGCTCCTCTTCTCAGTGAAGAAGAGGAACACCACAAATCCAGAGAGATCATATCCCAGGGAGTTTAAAATGGAGCGACACCCCAAAAAAATCATTGAAAAATTCAATTTGTTAAAGAACTACTATTGGTAAAAATGTAATTATGGTCTCAAAAATTGTGGTTTAATATGATCTTTGAAATTATCTAAAAAGTATTCACTTTAAAATTTGGTTTATTATGAAAAAAAAATTTAAAAAAAAAACCACAAAAAATGTGAAAAATCTGCCAAAACCTTATTTTGTATTTCGAAATCCTTTCTTTTGATTTGATAATCTGAAAGATCATAGTTGAAAACCCTTAAGTCCAAGGTTTCATAATATTAAACGCTTGAGATCCTGTTAAAGTTTGTTTTTTTCAAGCGCAAACGGTTTTCTAGAACTGTTTCCAGAACAGCTGTTTGCGCACCCAAAAAACGAACTTTAACAGGATCTCAAGCATTTAATATTAATTGTATTTACTTGAAACTTTGATCCTCTTGAGACTGTTCCTTCAGTTGAGCTTCTTTAACGAAGAGTTCCCCATGAGAGTGAGTCCTCTTATGTTGTTCCAAGTTGGTCAGCTGAGAGAATCCTTTTCCGCAGGTGTTGCAGATATAGGGTCGCTCTCCCGTGTGGACACGGAGGTGTCTTGTGAGATTGGATTTATTAGAGAAGGCCTTGTTGCAGAGCTCGCACTGGAATGGTTGCTCCACAGAGTGAGTCAACAGGTGTCTATGCAAGTTTTTATTGTTATCTGTGGAGTAAGGGCACTCGATACATCGAAACTCCTCTTTGGGCTTCATGTCACATTCCTCCGGTCCTTCTAAAGCAGAGTCAAAGGCTAAAAGAGAAATTGTGTGAGAAAACAAACATTTCTCTTTACACTCGTGTCCACAACTTCAGTATAATCCCAAATCTTAGTACTTATTTTGCTCAGTGCTATATATTTCACCTACTGATTACTCTCTTCCCTGCTCAGAATAAACTTAATACTGTCGAGCCAACCACAGCAAAAGGGTCACGTGATTTTTTGCTTCAGTATTTTTTATTTTATTTAAAATATTTTTAATATATATTATATATAACTTAATTTTTATGTATATAGAGGGTATACCTAAGGTTGAAGGGAGTAAATGTAGCTTCCTCTTTCGATCAACTGCCCCTCAGCTTCTTCTTTCTTCCCTCCGCCTATGTCAAAATCACGTGACCCTTTTATTATTGTTGGTTCGACAGTACCCAAATTTTTTTCCTGGACTATGATTGTTTAATTTGAACAATCCCGGCCAATTGCCCAGGGTTGGCGGAAACTAGACGATAACGATAAGTGGATTTTTCTAGTTCACAAAAAAAAATAATTGGTTGTTTGTTTGCTGGAAGGAACTAACAAAAAGCTTTACAGAAGCACCCAATTTTTAAATCTGTTAAATGAATAAATCAAACCATAATTTTAAAAACTCTTAAATGTAATTTAATTATAATTAGTTAAATTTATTTATAGTAATTAAATTTTTAAAAATTTTATATTTGACTTTTAATTCCGGTTAGTTAAATTAAATTTTAAATCTGTTGTGTTAACTGAATAAATTAAACCACAGTTTAAAAACTCATAAATGTAATTTAATTACAATTAATTAATTTTAATTAGAGTAATTAATTTTCTAAAAATAAAATATTTAACTTTTAATTCCAGTTAGTTTTTTATTAGTATTTTAAATCTGTTAACTGAATAAATCAAACAATAATTTAAAGAACTCATAAATATAATTTAATTAAATAATTAGAGTAATTAATTTTTTAAAATTATATATATATATTTAACTTTTAATTCCTCTTAGTTAAATTTAATTTTAAATCTGTTGACTGTGTGTATAACCTGAAACATTTTTGACTGGAAATTAGTTGGGTGGCTTATTACATAAAAATGCCCTGAAACTGCAAAATGTGATACTTTCATGAAACTTTCAGGGATGTTAGATAATCATATAAGAACTAAAAAATCGATGGGAGCCCAAAATTTTGGGGCGTGGTTTGACCGTTATGACGTCATAACAAGATGGCGACCAAGCGCCTATATTGGGTTCTTTTAATGACAGAAAGACATTTTTGGGGTCAAATATTATGTTTTAAGGGTCAAAAAACATGATTCTGATGACAAAACGTGCAATTTGTTTTAAAAAGTAACTAAAATTCAATAAAAGCACGAAATAATAATACACTCTATCGCCAGTTGCGCCAAAAAAAATTTGTAAAAAAATTATTTTTTTCGACGGTTTTATATGTTTTTTGGGGTGCTGATTCTAAATATTTAGTTCAATTCCACGTGGAAGGTCGGCTTCATATCAAAAAACGCAAAAATATGTGAAAAAATCGCAAAATGTTTACTCTTTCTTCGGATTTTCGCTTATATTTTAAAAAATATTAGTTTCTCGAAAATTATTTAAGTTACAAAGTTGGAGTAGATAAAATTTCCTACAAAATGCACTATTTAATTTCCGAAGAATAGTTTTGACGTTATAGCGCATTGAAAAACAGATAATTTTAACACAGCATAATTTAAACAGAGGATGTTTGTTTCTCTGTTTTTCAGTATGTTATGAAGTCAAAACTATTCTTCGGAAAACAAAAATTAAATAGTGCATTTTGTAGGAAATTTTATCTACTCCAACTTTGTAATTTAAATAATTTCGAGAAACTAATATTTTTTAAAATATAAGCGAAAATCCGAAGAAAGAGTAAAAATTTTGCGATTTTTTCACATATTTTTGCGTTTTTTGATATGAAGCCGACCTTCCACGTGGAAGTGAACTTAATATTTAGAATCAGCACCCCAAAAAACATATAAAACCGTCGAAAAAAATAATTTAAAAAAAATTTTTTTTTGGCGCAACTGTCGATAGACTATTATTATTTCGTGCTTTTATTGAATTTTAGTTACTTTTTAAAACAAATTGCACGTTTTGTCATCAGAATCATGTTTTTTGACCCTTAAAACATAATATTTGACCCCAAAAATGTCTTTCTGTCATTAAAAGAACCCAATATAGGCGCTTGGTCGCCATTTTGTTATGACGTCATAACGGTCAAACTACGCCCTAAAATTTTGGGCTCCCATCGATTTTCTGGTTCTTATATGACTGTCTAACATCCCTGAAAGTTTCATGAAAGTATCACATTTTGCAGTTTTTTTGTAATAAGCCACCCAACTAAAATAACACCAGACAAATATTTGTCAGCAATATTCAAGTTTAATACTTTGTTTTAAATTTTGTGTCGGATTTATATTGTTTTATTACTATATGGAAGATTGTGTATTCTAGAAAAATTCAGATTATTGAAACATGTCTTTTCTGTTTAACTTTTATACTTTCTTGTAGACAGAAACTCATCCAATACTATGTAATTCTCAGACTTATTCAAAACTACTTTTCTGTTAGGAAGAATTTAATTTAAAATTACTGGAATAATTTAATACTACATGCATGCAATAGGTATTTATAACAGTTTTGAGTATTTAATTAAATTTTAGACTGCAAAGTAAATATTGTTTATTAAAGGGTTTTTTTTCAAATTATTTAATAGCATTTTTTTCATAGTTTGGAAGAAACCTACATTTACTAATTTAATCATTAACTAATAGGTGCATATAATTAATGACATTTTGGAAGTTTTTATGTAAATATAAGAGTGTTTGTGAGACAAATATTAATAAAACCTGAAAATTTAAAGCTAATTCTTTAAAAAAAGAGGTTTCTTCCAGTTTCTTCCACATGGAAGAAACCTATTTCTTCCGGACGGTTTTTCCCACTTCGGAAGAAACTTGCCAACCCTGATTATAAGGGAACGTACCCATACTACATGACCCATTTTTTACCCCCCACCCCCTCTAGTTTTCACGTAGTTATTCTTAAATACGCTTTACCATCGTTTCTTTGCAAACATAAAGTTTTAAAAAATTAATATTGCTTAATTTGTCAAATTTCAATAATTAATTTGGCTTAATTTTGTCGTATTGACTAGAAGAAATTGACTACGTGACGAAACCCTAAGCGCCCCCCTCCCCCTTGTGACCCAGCGTGGTATTTTGAAGACCCCCTCCCTCCCCTGAATGGCTCTCGTAGCATGGGTACGTTCCCTAACTTACAATGGAGGTGCCTCGTGAGATGGCTTGAACTTTTGAAACACTTTCCACAAGCACCACAGGTTATCCTCTTGGAATGTGTCCCCTCGTGGAGTTTCAATCTGGCCTTAACGCCGAATCCCTTCCCACAGGTGTCACAGACATAGGGTCGCTCTCCCGTGTGGACAAAGAGGTGTCTTTTGAGATTGATTTTATGAGCGAAGCTCTTTTTGCAGAGCTCGCACTGGTGCGGTCGCTCCCCAGAGTGACTCCTCTCGTGTTGTTGCAAGGTGTTCATCCGAGAGAATCCTTTCCCACAGGTGTCACAGACATAGGGTCGCTCTCCCGTGTGGACACGTAGGTGTTTCTTCAGATAAGATTTTTGAGAGAAGGTCTTGTTGCAGAGCTCACACTGGTGCGGTCGCTCCCCAGTGTGAGTCAACAGGTGATCTTTAAGGTTTCCTGTGTGATCTGTGGAGTAAGGGCACTCCGTACAGCGGAACTTTCGATCGGGCTCCAAGTGTCCTTCCAAAACAGAGAGAAAGAGAAATTTATGCCGAATCGAAATAAAAATCAGTACATCGAGCAAGCACTGTACAAAATGTAAAGAGAGTTCAATTCCGTACACATTCCCGCTATATACCGCCATGTTTTTTGGACACCAAAAAGACAAAATATCTTCTTTATACATAAAAATTAATGTTTGTCTGTCTGTATGTACGTATTTCCTTTGCATTTTTAAACTTTTCAAACTTACATTAACTATTAAAATTTACCATGTTGATATACTCACTCCCAGAAAGGTTTTTGTAGAAAAATAATTTAAAATCAAAGAACCCCAATAACTATTTTATTCTATTTTCTGCTTAAAAACCTATATTTCACGCATAACATCATGGCAAAACCACCAATTGTTGTAAATATGAGAAGAAGAATATTAATTGTTGTAGGCATAACATTGATTATTGTTGATTAAAATTGATTGTTCTTGTATAAACTTAAAAATTGCTCCTCTATGTTTAACTATTTCTCACTCTGCCTGGGACCATATTGTCATATACCTTATTGTCCGGGTAATGTCTGGCTTAGCGCTACACATTTGGACTGGAGAAGCCTGTCTGTAACACAATATAATTTTTATTTTAAAATACTGAAACCCTACTATTCACCACAATAATTTTAGATAGTCAAATTGGAATATTTTAAAATAAATTAATTTAATTTTTATTAACTAATTAAATTAATTAATTGAAATATACAAATCATTTATCAATTATAAACAACCCCTGAAATAAATGTCTCATTTGCAACTCAATTTCAAACATCACTGCTAAAGTAACTTAATCTGAAAAAAATTTGGTTTAAACCAATAAAACCCGGTTTTTTGCCAGCCCTGGGCAAAATATTTATCTTCTACGGTGTCATTCTCAAACCAGCAGCGGGCGTGCGGGCACTCTGACTCTGCGTGCCAAAAATGCAATTCACGGTTAATCGCTATAAAATTTAGATTGGAATTTTTTTCCCACACTAAATGTATTTTAACTCTACTTCCATATTTTTTTCTTAAATATTAGTACTAGGCCACACTAGCGGTCAGAGTTTTCAGTATAAAACAATTGGAAAATAAGAAAGTGGCATTTCAGTTCTGCAAATCGAATTGTTTTGCTAAGCAAATTGGCGGAATAAAGTGGGAACGTTAACCGAATTGAACCTTAAAAGTTAGAGGTGGTTAGAGTGTGTATATGGCAGGAATCCGACTTTAGAAGCCTTGCAAAATATCTGCAAGTAAATTTTAAAAAGAATAAGCTTATCAAGAAACTAGTACCTCCTGGGGAGCAACGAGGAAATTGTTGTCAACTTTTTCCAAGTAAGGAGACAATAGGGTTTTTTCTCAATGCAAAGAAATAAATGCCTTAAAATTAACATACGGGCAAAAGTTCATTGAATTCATCATCAGGCTTTAGATTATTTCTCAGAAACCCTATTGTTTAAACTTCAGGAGTATGAATGTATGGAGGGTATTCTAACACAATTTAGAAAAATCTTACTGGTATAAAAATAAGTGCATCAATACAGGTAATTTCTTACCGTTTCCACGGGGCCGGATGTCCAGGTGTTGAGTTTTCATGTGTTTGCTCAGATTCCACTTCAGAGTGAATCGTGTTCCGCAGGTGTCACAAACAAAGGGTCGCTCCCCAGTGTGGACACGGAGGTGTCTCATGAGATCAGTCACTCTATAGAAACGCTTTCCACAAGCATCACAGAGGTGGGGTTTCTTGCCGGTATGCGACCTCTGATGGTTGCGCAAGGCGGTTATATCACGGAATCCTTTTTTGCAGGTGTCGCAGACATAGGGTCGCTCCCCAGTGTGAGTAATAAGGTGCCTTGTGAGTGAGTTTTTACGAGCGTAGACCTTGTTGCAGAGCTTGCACTGGAATGGTCGCTCCACAGAGTGAGTCAACAGGTGTCTATCCCAGTTTTCATTGTTATCTGTGGAGTAAGGGCACTTGGTACATCCAAACTTCTTTTTGGGATTCATGTCACATTCCTTCCAAAGCAGAGTCAAACGCTATAAGAGAAATTGTGTGAGAAAATAAACTCTGATTTTACATTCGTGTTAAATACTAAGGGATAAACCCAAATCTTAAGTCCTTATCATCGAAATTTATGCTATAGGATAAGTGTTTCATACCAACACAACAGAGGTCAGAAAAGGAAACCAGAAAACAGTAGTTAAAAATGCATTGTTTTGAATGTTTGTTTATCTTCCTTTGTAACTTGCTCTCGAGTTGAGTAGTATATCTTTGAGCTGTCTCATTTAAAATTTGCAATCTGATCAAATTTATCAAAAAATTGAAATTCCCTAATTCTAAAAATACTTTAAATTTTCATGGAAGTGATTCATATATAATTTATCTATTTTGCTTCCTTTTATTTGAAAAATTCTCTGATGAACGTGTAAAATAATTAATTTACATAACATAAAACGGCAATGGTCGTAGCGCTTCACTCTGTTTATAAACAAACTGAATTTCAAATTCTATAATTCAAGATTCTTGGGCAGCAAATGTCCCTACTATTTCAATATAATAATTCAAGATCCTGTAAGAATTTTGTAATTTTCGAATTTCTTCCTTACTCTCGTCTTCTAATAATATAATCATAACAGGAAAATGTAAGTAAATTGACTATACTTTAGTTCCACACACCAAATTGTAATCTAAAAACTGGACTTAACAAGAATTATAATTTGATCTCGATTTAAATGAGCTTAAATTTAAAAAGACCACTGATTTGAATAGTGGGTAATATATCATTGATTTTCATCACTAAAAAAATATTCCTAAAATAAAAGGTTAATTAAATTATATTCGATAATTTTATTCAAAATGGGTATGTATGAAATAAGATAAGTGTATAAATTATGAAAAAGGTAGTGAATTATCCTGCTCCAACCACTAAAAGAGGGGTCTGTTGGATATTTTTTAAAAATTTAAGTAAAAAATCAACTTCTTTTGGTATTCCTCATCCAAAATTAAGATATACATTTTATAGTAGAATTTTTGCGTTTTGACAAACTTAATACCAAATTGAGTTGTAATAATAGTTTTAAGTACCAAGGGGGTCTGAAGGTCCCCAGAAAAGTTTTGAAATTTTGACCTTAAAATAACAGGGTTTAACTCATTTTGGAGCATAAAATGCCATACTATATATAAGACTTTTAATTTTTTTGTGGGGGGCTAAAGCCCCCTAACACCCCTGGATCCACTAGTGATTTGTAGGTACTTACAGTTTGCAGTTCATTAAAATCATTGAAGTTTCAAAACTAAATTTATTTCAAAAGAGTGTTATGAAATGTTTGATGCCTTAAAAGTATCGGTTTTGCCCTTCCTTGGTAAAAATAGTCCCGAAATGGTTTACCACCCGCCAATAAAGTTAATGGAGGGCATCTATACCCCCCTTAGACTATTGTCCAGGTAATATACGTTGCACTTCATATTACCACTTTATTCTATGGCATAAATTTCAAAAACATAGCATTTTTAACTTCTGTTATCTGGTTTAATTTTCCTTTTCTGAGCTCTGTTGTGTTTTTAAAACTTCTGTTATTGATAAGGACCTAAGATTTGGGTTTGTCCTAAAGTTGTGGACACGAGTGAAAAGAAAATGTTTGTTTTCTCACCCAATTTCTCTTTTAGTGTTTGACTCTTCTATGGAAAGACCCAAAGAATGTGACATGAAGCCCAAAGAGAAGTTTCAATGTACCGAGTGCCCTTATTCCACAGATAACAATAAAAACTTGGATAAACACCTGTTGGCTCACTCTGTGGAGCAACCATTCCACTGTGAGCTCTGCAACAAGGCCTTCACTCTAAAATCCAGTGTAAAAAGGCACCTCCTCATCCACACTGGGGAGCGACCCTTTGTTTGTGACACCTGCGGAAAAGGATTCTCTCAGAAGTGGATTCTGCGCGGACACATGAAAGTTCACCTGGACATCTTGCCACGTGGAAGCACAAATGAAACTCTCGCTAAAGAGGAAAGTAACGGTGAGAGATTATGTTTGGTGATGCTATTACTTTTAAATCAGTTAGATTTTCTAAATTGTGTCATAATACCCTTCATACTCCTGAAGTTAAAACAGTTGGGTTATGATTCTGAGACTATTTTAAAAATATTCAAAAGCCTGATGTTGCATTTGATAAACTTTTGCCCTTATGTTAATTTTATGGCTTTAATTTCTTTGTATTGAGAGAAACCATGTGTTGGGTTCCTTCCTTTGAAAAAGTTGACATGACAATTTAAGTTCGAGCTTTTCGTTTTGAAAATTTACTTTCAGACAAGGCTTCTTAAGTCGGATTCCTGCCATATACAACCCCAACCACCTTAAACTTTTAACGGTTCAATTCCGTTTCTACTTTGTACCGCCAAGCTCTTTTGAACGCCATATATTCAAATATTGACAAAATTTTGATTTTTTAAACTGAACATTTATTGATTTAACTAAACATTTTAATCTATGAGTTTGAAATTAAATTTGGTGTCCAAAAATCATGGCAGTATTTAGCGGGATTTTTTCTGAATTAAAAATCAAAATTTGAGTGCTTGCTTCATGTGCTGATTTTTATTTCCGTTCGGTATAAATTTCAATATTTTTCTCTCAATTTTCAATAGTAAACAGAAATCAAACAACTAATTTTTTTCTATTAGGCATTGAACTATCCAATAATAAGTATATCTTTTGGAATTTAGTTCCACTCAGTAATTCGAATACGTTGTTGGAGCATTCAGTTTGTTGGATTAACATTTCAGTAAAATCTCGAAGCTCAGGAAAATTAAGGTTTGAAGGTCAATGAATTGTCTTCATTTTAGCAGTGTTCTTGTCATCGCTCATCAGTCAATAGTAAGCAGGGTTGGAAAAACAAGGATTTTTTGGTTTAAACAAGTTTTTTTAATTGTAAACCGTTTTATTTTTGAACAAAATTTTTCCTACCTCATAAATATAAATATTTTTGACTGTTTTTCGTTATGAATCCATTGAATTGATAGTTAATCAATTCAGCTATAAAAAAGTAACTGAACTCATTTATTTATTAAAAATAAATTTATAAGAAGTTAAAATTATTTTAACTCCTATTCTTTAGCCTTTGAATAGAATGCAAAAATTATGGCGCTTTAAAGGACATAAAAATCTCCCAGAAAAATTCCTTCCTTGGCTCAAATCAATTAATTTCAGTCCTGCCTTTAAAAATGTTCAAGCATTTGCAGAAAAAAATTTTAAAAAAAGACTCATCGACTCATGAAAACAAGATCAAAATAGTCTTGCAAATTTTTTGCACAAAATAAAAAGACGTTTATTCTCTTGTCTCTCACAGCACATGATTGTGATGTTGGCAGCGAACGCTTCCCCTCCCTCTCTGCTTTGGAAGGACACAAGAAGATCCACCACAAGTTCAGCTGTACGAAGTGCCCTTACTCCACAGATCACAAAGGACACCTGAAAGATCACCTGTTGACTCACACTGGGGAGCGACCGCACCAGTGTGAGCTCTGCGACAAGACCTTCTCTCAAAAAGGTACTCTGAAGCAACACCGTCTGGTCCACACTAGAGAGCGACCGCACCAGTGTGAGCTCTGCAACATGACCTTCGCTGTAAAATCTAATCTGAAGAAACACCACCTGGTCCACACGGGAGAGCGACCCTATGTCTGTGACACCTGTGGGAAGGGATTTCCTCATAAGATCGACTTGCAACGACATGAGAGCATTCACACTGGGGAGCGACCGCACCAGTGTGAGTTCTGCAAAAAGACCTTCTCTCTAAAGTCTCATCTGAAGAAACACCGCCTGGTCCACACGGGAGAGCGACCCTATGTCTGTGACACCTGTGGGAAGGGATTTCCTCAAAAGATCGACTTGCAACGACATGAGAGCACTCACACTGGGGAGCGACCGCACCAGTGTGAGTTCTGCAAAAAGACCTTCACTCGAAAAATCAATCTCAAAAGACACCTCTGTGTCCACACGGGAGAGTGACCCTATGTCTGTGACACCTGTGGAAAAGGATTCTCTCAGATGTCTACCCTGCATTGTCATAAGGTGCGCCATCACGACGTGATGAAAGTCTCACAAGGCACCTCATCCTTGTTCACACACGATATTGAGCCTCGTGCTCCAATGCCCACAAATAAATAATATTATGCTAGTAATAATATTTAAATAGAACCAAATACATAGGTGCATTGTGTAAAACCATAAAGAATCATAATCATCAGAATAAAGTTACAAATTAGGGTAAAAAAATAGGGTTAAGGACCTATGCACATTAACTTTTTAATCGTATTGAATGTTTTCCCCTCGATTTTCATTTTAACTCATTTCGTAATAAAATATAAAAATTATCAATTTATTTTCATGGACATTGATCTGGTTCTTTTTATGCATGCCTACTTAAATAGTTCTTAATTGTGTTTTTCCATCTTGAGTTTCAATACAATAAGAATTCCCTCCCAAGATGAGGGCAGCTAACAAGATCCTGAAGATGTTGGGCATGAAGCCTTTTCACAAAGTAAGTAAGGTGTTGACAATAAGCTATCAATGGCTGCCAGGTGCTGTCTGTCTATCACAAGAAGAGCTCTGGCTAGTTCACATAAGCAGTGATAAGGCTTTTTTTTTTATAAAATTTTTGATTTTATGATCTAAGAAAATTTTTAGTCATTTACCTAAGTCATAAAAATACAAATTTATGATTTTTCATGATCGTTATTCATGATCTTGATCTCGAAATTTACGATTTATCATTCGAAACCATACCACCGCTCATGTGAACTAGCCACAGCCATAGCTCTTCTTGTGATAGACCGACAGTACTGAACTGGATTTAGATTTTCTGAATTCTTTTAAAGATTTTCAGTTACATATTTTCCTAATGCTCCATGTATTTTAATTACATACTATCTGCACATTTTTTGTGTAAATATTAAGAATTGAACTGAAATAAGTAAACAAACAACTTGTGTATTAAAATAATGGATAACTTGATAATAGTGGATGGTCCTTTTACGGCTTACAAGACACTACTACAGGCTGACCGAGTTTTGAATTATTTAAAACTTTTGACAACTTTTCCCGCTAGGATCGCACCAAATCGGTTAAATAACATCCTAACCAATAGGATAAAAACACTGACAAATAAGGAAAAACAAAGGCGTGTTTTCTAGACGAAACTACTGACACTTGGCCATTAAGCCCTGCCTTCAACTATGTGGATTTGCTTTGCTAGATGTTTACTATTGCCATCTACATTTTAAAGACTTACGTCCATATTTCTTCCAACATCATCTCAATATCACAATAACGATGCCATCTACACCATATTATACAGGGTGATTCAGAAATAATCATCAATAATTGGGGGGAGGTAGAAGGGGACTGGTACGGATACTCCTGTACCTCCTGCAATAATGTTTTTCATTTTATTATGTTTGTTTCGTCACCCGGGCCTTCTAAAAACGGCCTTTTGAAACGCGCTCGCACTAAATTAGGTCCTAGCTCTTTAATGGTAAGGCTGCGCCCCACTATCCCTATTTGGAATATGCTTGCCTAGGGCCCCTCTACCTCCTCCCCAATTATTGATGATTATTTCTGAATCACCCTGTATTTTATTATTGCTATCTTAAAATTCGAATGTATTTCGTGTTCAGAACTAATTTCTCAACCATACTAAACCACTTCTTCTTTGAACTCAATGAGTATTTCACTTATTTAAGCACATACCATTGGGTCAGTTACCCCAACGAAATAAAACTTAAATAATTGTCAAGCAACACAGTGAAACAAAATAATAGCATTAAAAACTGTTAAAGGATTTCATAACAAGGTGAACAAAAATCAACATTTTGATACTGCTCTAGTTGGAACATTACTCGTGACTTTATTTTAGGAATGTCAAGACACATCTTTGGGGATATCATAACAGCAATTCCACCTGTTGGGTCTAGCATTAATTACGTGATAATTTAATTTTTTCATTCACACACAGGGTGTCCCACTAAGAGCTCTCTAGTTTCAAAATTAAATATCTTTGGAATAAACATACAGGGTGTCCCACGAGAAATGGCCCAACCCCTTTAACTTTTGAACCCCTACAGATATAATCATGAAAGTGGGGTCTAGGTATAGTAAAGTGACCATGCCCTATCCGATGAGACAAATTTCAACGCCCTCAAGCGGAAACTTTAGGAGTTATAATTTTTATTTTAAAAACTATTTGAGGTATGTGAAAAAAGTCAATGACAAAGTTGTAGAGCAGCATCGATTCAGTAGGAAAAGACACCTTAAGCAGAAAAATATCTTGAATAAAATCCCTAAAACGCATGCTCAAATAGGTTGGATCTACGTAGATTTTACGTCTTAAAACGCTCCTCACGAGGCAAAAATGAGAAATTTTCAATTTAATAAACAAAGAATACTTTCAGTCATTTACTTAAATCATAAAATTAAAAATTTATCATTTTCGCCTCGTGAGGAGCATCTTAAGATGTAAAAACTACGTAAATTCCAAAAGGCAATAACATGGCATGACAATGGCAATGACATGGGTTTTTTCAAAAAAAAACCATGTGGAAAAAACCCACATTTTGGATCCAGTTTTGGGTTTTTTCAAGAAAAATCAAGATTTTGGCAGTTCCTTCAAAATTTAATGTGTTTTTTTTCATAGTTTAGGATATTTTTAAAATTTTAATGGGTTTCTTCAAAATTTAAACTTGGTTTTAAAAATTAAATTGTGTTTTTTCAATTTCAGGGAGTTTATTTTAAAAGTTAAATAGGTTCTTTCATTATTCAGTGAGTTTTTTCATTCACAAAGAACTAGAACATAAAACAAACTAGATATAAAAAATAAAGAAGATTTTTAATAATTTCAGTCGGTTTTTTCTAAGTTGAATAGATTTCTTTCAATATTGAATGGGTTTTTCAAAGTTTAGGATATTTTTTAAATTTTAGTGGGTTTTTTCAAAATTTAAACCAGGTTTCAATAAATAAGAGGTGTTTTTACAATTTCAGTGGGTTTTTTTTCAAAGTATAAAAAGTTTGAAAAACCCACTTAACTGTGGAAAACTGACATTATTTTGACAGAACACATTTAACATAGAAAGAAGTCACTAAAATTTGAAAATACCCACGTACTTTCTAGGAAAAAAACCACTTAATTTTGAAAAAACCCACACTTTTTCTGAAAAAACCCAGTTTTATATGGGTTTTTTCAGGGTTTTATTGAAAAAAACCCAACCCGGGTTTTTGCCAACCCTTTTTCACTCAGTATCCTTTCACCAACAGTCACTTTAGCCACTTTAACATTAATAAACTCATTTCGTTTAGTAAAAAGAGAAGTTTAATCTCATGAGCACTTCGAAAATTCACCGAATAAGTTCACCAACCACCAGCTAAGTAATTTTAATAAATTCACATAATCCTGTCAGTGTTTGATCTGGGAACCTTCTGCACTGAAGACTGACACTTAACCAACCAGGCCACTGGATGCACATCAGCAGGAAGATAATGGATGAAATGTATTTAATTTCAAAGCTTTCTTTTAAGTATTTAACTTTGGTAATTTTATTAAAGTCTCAAAATCCTGCCAGTTTTCAATTTAATATCACTGTAAAATGCATTAAAACAGGAAGATAAGTTATTAGGGGTTAAACCCACCACCTTCTGTACACCAGCAAAATGACTCTACCAACTGAGCCATTTAGGACGTTCCGCAACCAGCTAATTGTGATAGTGTGAAGTGGAAGTGTCAGTTTTTAAATTTGATATTGCTGTTCATTAAAATGCATTAAATCACCTTAGCTCTGGGGCTTTCAGGGGTTACCCAAAGAATCCCCTAGGCCCGTGAACCCCCGGGGAGTAGATCAGGTCCGCCCGGAAGATCTCCTCTCTTCAGAGCCCCGACATCTTCGACGGGTGAACGTACTCGAATCGGGCACCACACTTTTTATACCCTGGTCAGGTACATGGTACAACAACAGGTACTCAAGAAAAATAAGTTTATTTTGCTTAGGTAAAATTAGAAGACAACTATTAGGCTTAGCGCGCACTAGAGACTTCTGTCACGGTGACTATAAACACTAGTTCACTCGAGATAATGCATTTCTATGGTGAGATTCTTGGCAATTGGCCAAAGAGTCTCGTCGCCTGTGCGCGCACTCTAGCTTCTTGCAATAGCCATCAGGGAGACAATTTTGTCTTTGTCGCCGTGACAAAAGTCTCTAGTGCGCGCTTAGCCTTAAGATAGTTCAAAAGGATAGGGAGAGGCAGATATTATTGAATTACAATAGGAAGTTAAGATGGGGGTTTGAACTGAGTACCTTCTGTACACCAGGACCGCGACTCTACCAACTAAGCCCTCAACGAAGCGTAGCTATTGGTCAAAGTGTAGAGTGGAATTGCCAATGTTAATAATTTGATTGACCTGCAAAATGCACTAAAATCAGTGTTTGTGGAGAACTCTTACCAACCTGAGTCCCAGGGACCCACTAAGTCAGGGATGGCGAACCTTTTTCGATCAGTGTGCCATTTATATTACGGTTTAAGATTTTCAGGTCAAGTGTGCCACTTGTTATTTTTTAATAAATTATCTTTAAACCCTTAGAAAATGAAATCCTCCTTTGAGGGTCGATGGTTTAGAACAGGAGTTTCTAACTTAAAGTGCTCAAGTGGTGAGTGGTGGGCCGTAAAGTCTGTCGTGTATATAGTAGGGTGTCCCTTAAAAATCGAAAGTCGGGGAAACTTTTGAGACACACCCAATTTTTTCGGGTCGAATAATAGGGCTTTAACACATCTAAATATTCATATTTGACCGGTTTTCATTCCTAGCTAGGCGAAATTACCCAGGTTTTAGCCTGGTCATCAATCGGAAAATCATCAAATTTGCCCATTTTATACTGAGAATAGAGGATACTAAAGTCAGTGGGGAATGACTTAAAACCACGAAATTCCATAACGAGGTACCACTTTTAAACGATATTGATGTGTAGATAAATTATCTGGAGCTAAAATTAATTACTTGCATTATAATTACAGGCGCCATATTGGATATTATTACCCCTAAAAAAGTTCTGGGATAAATTGTATATGGGCATGTTTGGTATTGGGCAATGCGTATTTGAGTTTTCTAATCTCAGTTAATACCAATAAAATCATTTAACCACTTTTTAAAGCTCTTTACTCAATTCGAATGGCCAGCATATCTTTTATTACATAATAGATGATAAAATTCTAAATGCACAATAAGGGCAAGAGAGAAATTATAAAAAAATATTGAAATACTATACTTCAGTATATACAGAAATATTAAACGCTTGAGATCCTGTTAAAGTTTTTTTTTGCAAGCGCAAACAGTTTTCTAAAGCTGTTTCCAGAACAGCTGTTTGCGCACGCATCGAGCGAACTTTGACAGGATCTCGAGCATTTAATATTAATTGTATTTACTTGAAACTTTGATCCTCTTGAGACTGTTCCTTCAGTTGAGCTTCTTTAACGAAGAGTTCCCCAGAATGAGTCCTCTTGTGTTGTTCCAAGTTGGTCAGCTCAGAGAATCCTTTTCCCGCAGGTGTCACAGACATAGGGTCGCTCTCCCGTGTGGACACGGAGGTGTCTTTTTACACTGGATTTACTAGAGAAGGCTTTGTCGCAGAGCTCGCACTGGAATGGTTGCTCCACAGAGTGAGTCAACAGGTGTCTGTGCAAGTTTTTATCGTTATCTGTGGAGTAAGGGCACTCAATACATTGAAACTCCACTTTGGGCTTCGTGTTACATTCCTCCGGTCCTTCCAAAGCAGAGTCAAAGGCTAAAAGAGAAATTGTGTCAGAAAACAAACATTTTTTACACTCGTGTTCAAAACTTGAGTATAATCCAAAAGAATAAAAGTTGGGAGTGCAACGCACCCCCATAAATCCGCCCAAATCTTAGTCCCAAATCTTAGTACTTCATTTGCTCAGTGCTATATTTCACCTACTGATTACTCTCTCTTCCCTGCTCAGAATAAACTTAATACTGTCAAACCAAAGATAGTAAAAGGGTCATGTGGTTTTTTGCTTCAGTATTTTTTATTTTATTAAAAATATACGGATTTTTTATGTATATAGTGGGTATAACTAAGGTTGGAGGGAGCAAATGTATCTTCTTCTTTCGATCACTGCCCCGCAGCTTTTTCCTTTCTCCCCTCCGAGTATGTAAAAATCACGTGACCCTTTTACTATTGTTGGTTCGACAGTACCCGAATTTTTTTTCCTGCACTATGATTGTTTAATTTGAACAATCCCTGCCAATCGCCAAGGGTTGGTGAAAACTAGACGATAACGATAAGTGGATCTTTCTAATTCACAAAGAAAAATAATTGGTTTGTTTACTGTTTAATATCGAAAATTGAGATAGAAAAATTGAAATTTATACAGAATCGAAATAAAAATCAGCTCATCGAGCAAGCACTGTAAAAAGAGTTCAATTCCATAACCATTCAAATCATCAAAAAACCAAAATTGCCCATTTTTTACCAGTTTTACCCCTTTTTTCAGTAGATTTACTGGATTATAAGGGAACGTACCCATACTACGTGACCCATTTTTTACCCCCTTACCACCATCCGTAGTATATGCCAAGACCCCCGTCCCCCTCTAGTTTTCATGTAGTAATTCATAAATATCTTTTGCCATCATTTTTTGCAAACAAAGTTTTAAAAAATCAAATTTGCTTAATTTTGTCGTATTGACTAGAAGAAATTGACTACGTGACAAAAACCCTAAGCCCCCCTCCCCCTGTGACCTAGCGTGGTATTTTGAAGATCCCCCTCCCTTCCATGAATGGGTCTCGTAGTATGGGTACGTTCCCAAACTTACAATGGAGGTGCCTCTTGAGATGGCTTGAGCTTTTGAAACACTTTCCACAAGCACCACAGGGGAAGGTGATCCTCTTGGAATGCGTCCCCTCGTGGAGTTTCAATCTGGACTTATCACGGAATCCCCTGCCACAGGTGTCACAGACATAGGGTAGCTCTCCCGTGTGGACACGGAGGTGTCTTTTGAGATTCATTTTTTGAGTGAAGCCCTTGTCACAAAGCTCGCATTGGTGCGGTCGCTCCCCAGAGTGAGTCAACAGGTGATCTTTAAGGTGTCCTTTGTTATCTGTTGAGTAAGGGCACTCCGTACAACAGAACTTTTGATCGGGCTCCGAGTGTCCTTCAAAGACAGAAAGAAAGAGAAACTTACGCCGAATCAAAATAATAATCAGTACATCGAGCAAACACTGTAAAAAATGTAAAAAGAGTTCAATTTCGTACATATTCCCTCTAAATACCGCCATGTTTTATGGATACCAAAAAGTCAAAATATCTTCTTTATATAAAAAAATAAATTTTTGTCTGTCTGTATGTACGTATGTCCTTTACATTTTTAAACTTTTTGAAATAAATGAGGGAGCCTAAGTGCTTTTGGTGATAACAAGAAAGTTTATTCACACTCACAAAACGCAACACCACATTGAGACATTTTCGCCACGCCTTCCATCACTTCAATTCTTTTAGCAGATGGGGAATAAACATTTAAAAAAATGGAATGCAGATGGGAAAGAAAAGTTTATAAAAATTTTTTTTTCATGTTTTTTCTGCAGAAAAGTTTTTTAAGAAAAATCTTTTGTGTAGTTTTTCTGCAGAGGGCAAAATTTTCTGCAAACGCTGTTTGCGCGTTCGTGTATATTATACAAGTATATGTTTATTAGCTTAAATCTTAACTAATTTTCATATTACTTCTATATTTTAAAATTTTTTTTCTCAATTTTTCTTAAAATTTAGTACTAGGCCACACTAGCAGGCAGAATTTTCAGTATAAAACGATTGCAAAATTAGAAAGTGGCATTTCAGTTTTGCAAATCGAATTGTTAAGCTTAGCAAATTGGCAGATTTCCGCCGGAAGAATCACATGTATGATAACTCTCAGTAAAAATCATGAAATTTTGTCAATATTTGAATATATGGCGTTCAAAAGAGCTTGGCGGTACAAAGTGAGAACATTAAAAGAATTGAACCTTAAAAGTTAAAGATGGTTAGAGTGTGTACATGGTAGGAATACGACTTTAGAAGCCTTGGATAATATCTGCAAGTAAGTTTTAAAAAGAATAAGCTTATCAAGAAACTAGCACGACCTGGGGAGCTACGAGGAAGTTATTGTCAACTTTTTCCAAGTAAGGAGCCAACAAGGTTTTTTTTCAATGCAAAGAAATAAATGCCTTTAAATTAACATTAAAAACTCATTGAATGCAACATCAGTCTTTTAATTATTTCTCAGAAACCCTACTGTTTGAACTTCAGGACTATGAATGTATGGAGGGTATTCCGACAAAATTTAGAAAAATCTTACTGATTTAAAAGTAATATCATCACCAAACATAATCTCTTACCATTACTTTCATCTTTAACGAGAGTTTCATTCGTGATTCCCTGGGGCTGGTTGTCCAGGTGAGTTTTCATGTGATTACGCAGATTCCCCTTCCGCCGGAATCGAATTTCCGCAGGTGTCACAAACAAAGGGTCGCTCCCCAGAGTGGATGAGGAGGTGTCTCTTGAGAAGGCTCATATTATAAAAGTGCTTTCCACAAGCATCACAGAGGTGGGGTTTCTCGCCAGTATGCGACATCTTATGGTTGCGCTAGGTGGTTTTATCACGGAATCCTTTTTTGCAGGTGTCACAGACATAGAGGCGCTCCCCAGTGTGAGTAATAAGGTGCCTTGTGAGTGAGTTTTTAAGAGTGAAGGCCTTTTTGCAGAGCTCGCACTGGAAGGGTCGCTCCACAGAGTGAGCCAACAGGTGTCTATCCCAGTTTTCATTGTTATCTGTGGAGTAAGGGCACTCGATACATCTAAACTGCTTTTTGGGATTCATGTCACATTCCTTCTAAAGCAGAGTCAAACGGTAAAAGAGAAATTGTGCGAGAAAAAAATTTTTGTTTTTACATTCGTGTCCAGAACTTAATGATAAACCCAAATCTTAGAAGTCAGAAAAGGAAACCAGAACCATGGAACAGAACACTGCAGTTAAAAATTGAATGTTTGTTTATTTTCCTTCATTGTAACTTGCTCTCGAGTTGAGTAGTATATCTTTGAGCTGTCTCATTTAAAATTTTTGCAATCTGATCAAATTCATAAAAAAATTGAAATTCCTTGATTCTAAAAATACTTTAAATTTTCATGGAAGTTATTCATATATAATTTATCTATTTTACATCCTTTTATTTGAAAAATTCTCTGATGAACGTGTAAAATAATTAATTTACATAACGTAAAACGGCAATGGTCGTAGCGCTTCTCTGTTTACAAACAAACTGAATTTCTAGTATGCCGTGCTCGTTGCTGTATAAATTATAGCAAAGAGCACCACAAAAACCCAATCCAATCAACATCTATAATTAAAGATCCTGTAAGAATTTTGTTATTTTCGAATTTCTTCCTTACTCTCGTCTTCTAATAATATAATCATAACAGGAAAATGTAAGTAAATTGACTACTTTAGTTCCACACACCAAATTGTAATCTAAAAACTGGACAACAAAAATTATAATTTGATCTCGATTTAAATGAGCTTAAATGTAAAAAGACCACTGATTTGTATAGTGGGTAATATATCATTTATTTTCATCACAAAAAATATTCCTAAAGTAAAAGGTTAATTAAATTATTTTTGATAATTTTATTCAAAGTGGGTATGTATAAAATAAGATAAGTGTATAAAACAGTGGCGGATCCAGAGACTCGGTTTGGGGGGGCGATCCTATTTCATGAGCATGTAGAACTTAAATCCCTGTACAATTTCTGTCAATTTTTTACACAAAGTAAGTCCTAAAGTAAAAATGGGGGGTCTGGGGGTCCTCCCCCAGAAATTTTTTTGAAAATTGCCTTTCAAAAGTAGTGTTTAATCTCATTTTGGAGCCTTTTGGTTACATACAATGAGGGCCGGTTTTTGCAAGTCGTAGAATTTTTAAGGAAAAAAACTATTTAAAAATTGATGAAAAAAATATTAAAAGTTAAGTAAGCAAGAAAAGAAACTAGCTCCTTTAAAAAACACATGGTATTGTAGAAGATATGCTGTATTCTAGGGTGCATCGAAAAAAAACTTTTTTTCGATTTTGATGAAGCGTTAGTGCGTAAAAGTTGTCTATGTTGGCAGAGAGTTCCTGTGATTTTTTTCAGAAATTTCGGATAATATCTTGAAGTGCCACATTGACCCTGAAGGTTCCCCACGTTAATCCTATGGAGCGCGCAAGCTAAAAAGGCCGAAAATTGGTTTTTCGCCCTCATTTCTACCTTAATCACAAGACGAATGTCTTCCCTCGAGTAATCGACCCTATATGAAGTATGCTACCCGACAAAACTTGAGTAATTGCCTAAATCTCTATATTATGTTGATTGTGGGCTCTAATTTGAACGAGGAAATACGCGATTTTCGACGAAATTTGAGCATACAAAAAAACGTAATATAGAGATTTAGGCTATTATTCAAGTTTTGTCGGGTGGCATTTATCATATAGAGTCCATAACTCGAGGGAAGACATTCGTCGGGTGATTAGGGTACAAATGAGGGGCGAAAAACCAATTTTCGGCCTTTTTGGCTTGCGCGCTCCATAGGATTAACGTGGGGAACCTCAATGTGACACTTCAAAATATTATCCGAAATTTCTGAAAAAAAATCACAGGCACTCTCTGCCACCTGACAACTTTTCCTCACTAACGAAAAAAGTTGTTTTCGATACACCCTACTGTACTCGTTCTTTTTCTTTAATGTTTAGTTTTAGTATTTTAGTATAAATATTCGGAAAATTTGATGACACATCGGAAGGTAAGGGGGAAACGGAAAAGTGGCAGCAAAATTGACAATTTACTTTTATCCTCTAATTCAGCGGTTCTAAAACTGTGGTCCGTGGACCCCTGGGGGTCCGCGAGTTACCTTTAGGAATTCTTCAAGTTACTTTTAGAAATCCCCAAAGAGTTTCAAAATTCGATGAAACGCTAGTTTTTTGAGGCCATTTTCAAAAATTTTTCTATGGAGAGCCCCCAGCCCCCTCGAAATTTTGACTTCAATGCATAACTTTTTCCTTGAAATTTCCAGACCCTCACCAGAGACTTGGAGTAATTCAGGGGCGTATGAAGTTGTGGGTGAAGAGGCCCTGCCCCCTCCTGAAATTTAACTTGGACACTATCTCCGCGAATGCTCGCTAACTCAGCCGAGCACGCTGAAGAGAGCGTTCGTGGCTGTTCGCTTTCTCCGCTAGGCTCTTATTTTCAGTATGCCAGCAATCAGTTAACGAGTTGTGACTCGCAAAAATACCCGCTCCCAAAAATTCTCCCGATTTCACTGGGAAAGTGAATTTTGAATGAGGGTGGGAGAGAGCTTTATGAGTGAGGTGACTTCGTAGGGGGGGGGCGATCGCCCCAATCGCCCCCCCCGTGGATCCGCGCCTGGTATAAAATATGAAAAAGGTAGTGAATTATCCTGCTCCAACCACTAAAAGAGGGGTCTGGGGAAATTATTTTAAAAATTTAAGTAAAAAATCAACTTGTTTTGGTATTCCTCATCCAAAATTCAGATATACATTTTATGGTAGAATTTTTGCATTTTGACAAACTAAATACCAAATAGAGTTGTAATAATAGTTTTAA
The DNA here is from genome assembly GCA_024610705.1 of Tetragnatha versicolor. Taxonomy (NCBI): domain Eukaryota; kingdom Metazoa; phylum Arthropoda; class Arachnida; order Araneae; family Tetragnathidae; genus Tetragnatha; species Tetragnatha versicolor. The sequence continues at coordinate 251,353 of JANDEH010000003.1, forward strand.
GTACCAGGGGGGTCTGAGGGTCCTTCCCCAGAAAAGTTTTGAAATTTTGACCTTAAAATAACAGGGTTTTAACTCATTTTGGAGCATAAAATGCCATACTATATCGTATAAGACTTTTAATTTTTTTTCGGGGGCTAAAGCCCCCTAACACCCCTGGATCCACTAGTGATTTGTAGGTACTTTCAGTTTGCAGTTCATTAAAATCAGTGAAGTTTCAAAACTAAATTTATTTCAAAAGAGTGTTATGAAATGTTTGATGCCTTAAAAGTATCAGTTTTGCCCTTCCTTGGTAAAAATAATCCCGAAATGATTTACCACACACCAATAAAGGATCCAAAAGCTAAATCTGGCCAAATGGAGATTGAGGAAGTGTCAATAATATTGCATAAAAAATAATACCTAAAGCTATTCATCTCTCTTAAAATCGGGCATGAAGTCCAGGAATATCTTTCTTTCACATTAACAATTCTTCTACCGATCTGAATGAGTATGAAATTCCATTGTTAATGGAGGGCATCTATACCCCCCTTAGACTATTGTCCGGGTAATATAAGTTGCACTTCATATTACCACTTATTCTATGGCATAAATTTCAAAAACATAGCGTTTTTAACTTCTGGTTTAATTTTCCTTTTCTGAGCTCTGTTGTGTTTTTAAAACTTCTGTTATTGATAAGGACCTAAGATTTGGGTTTGTCCTAAAGTTGTGGACACGAGTGAAAAGAAAATGTTTGTTTTCTCACCCAATTTCTCTTTTAGCGTTTGACTCTTCTATGGAAAGACCCAAAGAATGTGACATGAAGCCCAAAAAGAAGTTTCGATGTATCGAGTGCCCTTACTCCACAGATAACAATGAAAAGTTGGATAAACACCTGTTGGCTCACTCTGTGGAGCAACCATTCCACTGTGAGCTCTGCAACAAGGCCTTCACTCTAAAATCCAGTGTAAAAAGACACCTCCGTATCCACACGGGAGAGCAACCCTTTGTTTGTGACACCTGTGGAACACGATTCTCTCAGAAGTGGATTCTGCGCAGACACATGAAAGTTCACCTGGACATCTTGCCACGTGGAAGCACAAATGAAACTCTCGCTAAAGAGGAAACTAACGGTGAGAGATTTTATGTTTGGTGATGCTATTACTTTTAAATCAGTTAGATTTTCTAAATTGTGTCATAATACCCTTCATACTCCTGAAGTTAAAACAGTTGGGTTATGATTCTGAGACTATTTTAAAAATATTCAAAAGCCTGATGTTGCATTTGATAAACTTTTGCCCTTATGTTAATTTTATGGCTTCAATTTCTTTGTATTGAGAAAAACCATGTTGGGTTCCTTCCTTTGAGAAAGTTGACATGACAATTTAATTTCGAGCTTTTCGTTTTGAAAATTTACTTTCAGACAAGGCTTCTTAAGTCGGATTCCTGCCATATACAACCCCAACCACCTTAAACTTTTAACGGTTCAATTCCGTTTCCACTTTGTACCGCCAAGCTCTTTTGAACACCATATATTCAAATATTGACAAAATTTTGATTTTTTAAACTGAACAGTTATTGATTTAACTAAACATTTTAATCTATGAGTTTGAAATTAAATTTGGTGTCCAAAAATCATGGCAGTATGTAGCGGAATTTTTTCTGAATTAAAAATCAAAATTTGAGTGCTTGCTTCATGTGCTGATTTTTATTTCCGTTCAGTATAAATTTCAATATTTTTCTCTCAATTTTCAATAGTAAACAGAAATCAAACAACTAATTTTTTTTCTATTAGGCATTGAACTATCCAATAATAAGTATATCTTTTGGAATTTAGTTCCACTCAGTAATTCGAATACGTTGTTGGAGCATTCAGTTTGTTGGATTAACATTTCAGTAAAATCTCGAAGCTCAGGAAAATTAAGTTTTGAAGGTCAATGAATTTTGAATTTTAGCAGTGTTCTTGTCATCGCTCATCAGTCAATAGTAAACAGGGTTGGAAAAACAAAGATTTTTTGGTTTAAACAAGTTTTTTTAATTGTAAACCGTTTTATTTTTGAACAAAATTTTTCCTACCTCATAAATATAAATATTTTGACTGTTTTTCGTTATGAATCCATTGAATTGATAGTTAATCAATACAGCTATAAAAAAGTAACTGAATTCATTTATTTATTAAAAATAAATTTATAAGAAGTTAAAATCATTTTAACTCCTATTCTTTAGCCTTTGAATAGAATCCAAAAATTATGGCGCTTTAAAGGACATAAAAATCTCCCAGAAAAATTCCTTCCTTGGCTCAAATCAATTAATTTCAGTCCTGCCTTTAAAAATGTTCAAGCATTTGCAGAAAAAAATTTTAAAAAAAGACTCATCGACTCATGAAAACAAGATCAAAATAGTCTTGCAAATTTTTTGCACAAAATTAAAAGACGTTTATTCTTTTGTCTCTCACAGCACATGATTGTGATGTTGGCAGCGAACGCTTCCCCTCCCTCTCTGCTTTGGAAGGACACAAGAAGATCCACAAGTTCAGCTGTACGAAGTGCCCTTACTCCACAGATCACATAGGACACCTGAAAGGTCACCTGTTGACTCACACTGGGGAGCGACCGCACCAGTGTGAGCTCTGCGAGAAAACCTTCTCTCAAAAATCTTCTCTGAAGCAACACCGTCTGGTCCACACTAGAGAGCGACCGCACCAGTGTGAGCTCTGCAACAAGACCTTCGCTGTAAAATCTTCTCTGAAGAAACACCGTCTGGTCCACACGGGAGAGCTACCCTATGTCTGTGACACCTGTGGGGAGGGATTTCGTCAAAAGACCGACTTGCAACGACACGAGAGCACTCACACTGGGGAGCGACCGCACCAGTGTGAGCTCTGCAACAAGACCTTCGCTGTAAAATCTACTCTGAAGACACACCTCCGTGTCCACACGGGAGAGCAACCCTATGTCTGTGACACCTGTGGAAAAGGATTCTCTCAGATGTCTACCCTGCATTGTCATAAGGTGCGCCATCACGAAGTGAGGAAAGTCTCACAAGGCACCAGGGGCGTAGCTAGGCCCGCGGGGGCCCCGGGGCAGGTCTCTGAAAAAGGGCCCCCATATATATATTATATTATTAAGAAAAAACTCTGATTACACATATAATCAGTAATGGAATATTGACAAATACTTTCAGAGGAAAAAGTTTATTATTGCACTAAATATCGGTACTGCAAACTTTTAGACTTGATGGCTGTCTCATAACAAAATAAATGTATTAAATTCAGTCTGAAATCCAATTTCTGTTGATGAAAAATTATTTCGTATCAAGAAAACTGCTATTATAGTTTATAAAGAAAAATTCAAATGACCTATTAATTTAATTTCAATAAAACAGTCTTTTGAACACTATTTTTCTAGGAAATTAGAATCAAGCAACATTTGAATGGTTCAAATGTTTTAATTTATTACTAAGAAAAACTTAAACAGAAAAAATAAATTATTATTGCACTTACATCAATATTTCACAGACTTTTAGAAAAAAAATTCATTGCTGATTCATATAAAAATTACACATGTAAAATTCAGCCAGTAAGTAAATTTCTATTGAGAAAATAGAAATTTTAATTCAGTAAGAATTTCTTACTGAAAAAATAATTTCTTTGAAAGAAAACAATTATGGCAAAACAAGAAGAAAAATACAACAAATGCATACTAATTCAATCCAATAAAAACAATCGTTGAAGAAAATATTTTCTTTCTCGGCAGAATAAATTTAGAACACTATCCTGATGATATTTGGTTGGACCCGGCATACATAGGAATGAATATGACATAGTATTTTCAAAATATAGAAATATGATCCTCCACTTATAAATTTTCAAAAATAAAATTTCTTAACACGCCTTGAATCTAGATAGTTTTTTTTAATTTAAAGATAAAAACATTCCTTAAAATTTAGAGATTTAAATGTTCTGGTTACCTTTTTAAATTAAGCCAGTCCCGTTCAATTTTTTAAAGCACATTTCTTTTAAATTTAACAGAGGTATCCATAAGTTGCTGTCACATATTATACGAATACTTCAGGGGCTAAGGTGTACTCATACTCAATTACATCAGGTGTTCGGGTTCTTAATTACTTCAGGGGTTTTTTTCTGCTTTTTGTTTCTGCAAAAGCTGCACATTTTTGAATAATACAGTTGGCGACTCCGCTTAATGTTATCACTTTTGTACAGGAGTAGAATTATAAGCGATTTGGTAGATACAAGAAAGTTTCGATTTTTAGATACAAGATACTTAAACGATTACCTGGTATGTATTTTACAATTTTTACGCTCTAGGAGAAAAATGTGAGAGTGGAAAATTTTTAACATTAATAAATTATGACTCCTTTTGCATGTTTATGAATTAAAATTGGCCTTCTCCAATGGGAAAAAAGACGTTTGGAAGATTTCACCAAATCTTGACAATATTAAGTTTTATTTGGACACATCAAACGACTCATTTTTCGGTAAATTAAATAGGAGTATTGAGACTGGACAATTTTGATAAATTTATTCGATCATTAACCGTGTTCGCAATAAATGAGTTGATATGTGAAACCAAAAAGTTTAACAAATACAATAACATAACAATTGATATAATTGAAGAGACATTATTTTAGGTAGGTAAATAAGTTGATGGTATATAAACAGTTTTTAAATAAACTCATAAAATAATTATTCTAAAATATTTGAAAAAATTAAATTTTTATGAGATAGAAAAAGTCACATTTAAATGTTAAACTGGATGTGTGTGTGTGGATGATTTTTTCCCTTTTTTTTATTCTACTCCCAAAAGGAAGAAAAACCATTTCTTTTTACCACATTCTCCTTTAAAACAAAATGTGTCCTTACCTGTAGACTTCTCGGCATTTTGTACATCTTGTTGTGGATTTTCGGTTGGGGGTATCGAAGTTGGTATTATCCACGATGACAAGGATTTTGATCCCGAACTGATTATGATCCCTGACTTCCTTCTTTTCTCCTTCCTTTTTTCAGCTCCACTTTTGTACGAACGCTTCATTTTCAATCGCACGACTTACGCTAATTTTAAACAACTACTTCGCAACAAAACAAACACGTATATACTTATTTCTCAACTAGACCACCAGAGGGATTGATTACCAAGGGTTTTTTCTCAGAAAATGTATCAATAGAAGGAGACCCCCCATGCTCATTTTGGCCAGTGTCGTTTTCCCACGCGTCGGCGATTGTCCAGACAAAGTCCGGCGACATCCTTATCAGTTAATGGGAAGGCATATGGGACAACTGGAGAGAGTGAGGCCCCTTGGAAGGAAACACCCCTGAAACAAGAAACCCTGAAATACCCCTGAAACCCTATCCCACGACGTTGTTCTAGGAAAGTTTTATGAGTGGGCCGTCCCCAAGGAAATGGTTGATTGAAAAGGGTTTCTAGATAAATTTGAGGCTTAGGACTATCGGCTCTGGGGGCCCCTTCGAAGCTGGGGGCCCCGGGGCCTGGCCCCGTTTGCCCACCCCTAGTTACGCCCCTGCAAGGCACCTCATCCTTGTTCACACACGATATTGAGCCTCGTGCTCCAATGCCCACAAATAAATAATATTATGCTAGTAATAATATTTAAATAGAACCAAATACATAGGTGCATTGTGTAAAACCATAAAGAATCATAATCATCAGAATAAAGTTACAAATTAGGGTAAAAAAAATAGGGTTAAGGACCTATGCACATTAACTTTTTAATCGTATTGAATGTTTTCCCCTCGATTTTCATTTTAACTCATTTCGTAATAAAATATAAAAATTATCAATTTATTTTCATGGACATTGATCTGGTTCTTTTTATGCATGCCTACTTAAATAGTTCTTAATTGTGTTTTTCCATCTTGAGTTTCAATACAATAAGAATTCTCTCCCAAGATGAGGGCAGCTAACAAGATCCTGAAGATGTTGGGCATGAAGCCTTTTCACAAAGTAAGTAAGGTGTTGACAATAAGCTATCAATGGCTTCCAGGTGCTGTCTGTCTATCACAAGAAGAGCTCTGGCTAGTTCACATAAGCAGTGATAAGGCTTTTTTTTTATAAAATTTTTGATTTTATGATCTAAGAAAATTTTTAGTCATTTACCTAAGTCATAAAAATACAAATTTATGATTTTTCATGATCGTTATTCATGATCTTGATCTCGAAATTTACGATTTATCATTCGAAACCATACCACCGCTCATGTGAACTAGCCACAGCCATAGCTCTTCTTGTGATAGACCGACAGTACTGAATTGGATTTAGATTTTCTGAATTCTTTTAAAGATTTTCAGTTACATATTTTCCTAATGCTCCATGTATTTTAATTACATACTATCTGCACATTTTTTGTGTTAATATTAAGAATTGAACTGAAATAAGTAAACAAACAACTTGTGTATTAAAATAATGGATAACTTGATAATAGTGGATGGTCCTTTTACGGCTTACAAGACACTACTACAGGCTGACCGAGTTTTGAATTATTTAAAACTTTTGACAACTTTTCCCGCTAGGATCGCACCAAATCGGTTAAATAACGTCCTAACCAATAGGATAAAAACACTGACAAATAAGGAAAAACAAAGGCGTGTTTTCTAGACGAAACTACTGACACTTGGCCATAAAGCCATTAAGCCCTGCCTTCAACTATGTGGATTTGCTTTGCTAGATGTTTACTATTGCCATCTACATTTTAAAGACTTCCGTCCATATTTCTTCCAACATCATCTCAATATCACAATAACGATGCCATCTACACCATATTATACAGGGTGATTCAGAAATAATCATCAATAATTGGGGGGAGGTAGAAGGGGACTGGTACGGATACTCCTGTACCTCCTGCAATAATGTTTTTCATTTTATTATGTTTGTTTCGTCACCTGGGCCTTCTAAAAACGGCCTTTTGAAATGCGCTCGCACTAAATTAGGTCCTAGCTCTTTAATGGTAAGGCTGCGCCCCACTATCCCTGTTTGAAATATGCTTGCCTAGGGCCCCTCTACCTCCTCCCCAATTATTGATGATTATTTCTGAATCACCCTGTATTTTATTATTGCTATCTTAAAATTCGAATGTATTTCGTGTTCAGAACTAATTTCTCAACCATACTAAACCACTTCTTCTTTGAACTCAATGAGTATTTCACTTATTTAAGCACATACCATTGGGTCAGTTACCCCAACGAAATAAAACTTAAATAATTGTCAAGCAACACAGTGAAACAAAATAATAGCATTAAAAACTGTTAAAGGATTTCATAACAAGGTGAACAAAAATCAACATTTTGATACTGCTCTAGTTGGAACATTACTCGTGACTTTATTTTAGGAATGTCAAGACACATCTTTGGGGATATCATAACAGCAATTCCACCTGTTGGGTCTAGCATTAATTACGTGATAATTTAATTTTTTCATTCACACACAGGGTGTCCCACTAAGAGCTCTCTAGTTTCAAAAATAAATATCTTTGGAATAAACATACAGGGTGTCCCACGAGAAATGGCCCAACCCCTTTAACTTTTGAACCCCTACAGATATAATCATGAAAGTGGGGTCTAGGTATAGTAAAGTGACCATGCCCTATCCGATGAGACAAATTTCAACGCCCTCAAGCGGAAACTTTAGGAGTTATAATTTTTATTTTAAAAACTATTTGAGGTATGTGAAAAAAGTCAATGACAAAGTTGTAGAGCAGCATCGATTCAGAAGGAAAAGACACCTTAAGCAGAAAAATATCTTGAATAAAATCCCTAAAACGCATGCTCAAATTGGTTGGATCTACGTAGATTTTACGTCTTAAAACGCTCCTCACGAGGCAAAAATGAGAAATTTTCAATTTAATAAACAAAGAATACTTTCAGTCATTTACTTAAATCATAAAATTAAAAATTTCTCATTTTCGCCTCGTGAGGAGCGTCTTAAGATGTAAAAACTACGTAAATTCCAAAAGGCAATAACATGGCATGACAATGGCAATGACATGGGTTTTTTCAAAAAAAAACCATGTGGAAAAAACCCACATTTTGGATCCAGTTTTGGGTTTTTTCAAGAAAAATCAAGATTTTGGCAGTTCCTTCAAAATTTAATGTGTTTTTTTTTCATAGTTTAGGATATTTTTAAAATTTTAATGGGTTTCTTCAAAATTTAAACTTGGTTTTAAAAATTAAATTGTGTTTTTTCAATTTCAGGGAGTTTATTTTAAAAGTTAAATAGGTTCTTTCATTATTCAGTGGGTTTTTTCATTCACAAAGAACTAGAACATAAAACAAACTAGATATAAAAAATAAAGAAGATTTTTAATAATTTCAGTCGGTTTTTTGTAAGTTGAATAGATTTCTTTCAATATTGAATGGGTTTTTCAAAGTTTAGGATATTTTTTAAATTTTAGTGGGTTTTTTCAAAATTTAAACCAGGTTTCAATAAATAAGAGGTGTTTTTACAATTTCAGTGGGGTTTTTTTCAAAGTATAAAAAGTTTGAAAAACCCACTTAACTGTGGAAAACTGACATTATTTTGACAGAACACATTTAACATAGAAAGAACTCACTCTAAATTTGAAAATACCCACGTACTTTCTAGGAAAAAACCACTTAATTTTGAAAAAACCCACACTTTTTCTGAAAAAACCCAGTTTTATATGGGTTTTTTCAGGGTTTTATTGAAAAAAACCCAACCCGGGTTTTTGCCAACCCTTTTTCACTCAGTATCCTTTCACCAACAGTCACTTTAGCCACTTTAACATTAATAAACTCATTTCGTTTAGTAAAAAGAGAAGTTTAATCTCATGAGCACTTCGAAAATTCACCGAATAAGTTCACCAACCACCAGCTAAGTAATTTTAATAAATTCACATAATCCCGTCAGTGTTTGATCTGGGAACCTTCTGCACTGAAGACTGACACTTAACCAACCAGGCCACTGGATGCACATCAGCAGGAAGATAATGGATGAAATGTATTTAATTTCAAAGCTTTCTTTTAAGTATTTAACTTTGGTAATTTTATTAAAGTCTCAAAATCCTGCCAGTTTTCAATTTAATATCACTGTAAAATGCATTAAAACAGGAAGATAAGTTATTAGGGGTTAAACCCACCACCTTCTGTACACCAGCAAAATGACTCTACCAACTGAGCCATTTAGGACGTTCCGCAACCAGCTAATTGTGATAGTGTGAAGTGGAAGTGTCAGTTTTTAAATTTGATATTGCTGTTCATTAAAATGCATTAAATCACCTTAGCTCTGGGGCTTTCAGGGGTTACCCAAAGAATCCCCTAGGCCCGTGAACCCCCGGGGAGTAGATCAGGTCCGCCCGGAAGATCTCCTCTCTTCAGAGCCCCGACATCTTCGACGGGTGAACGTACTCGAATCGGGCACCACACTTTTTATACCCTGGTCAGGTACATGGTACAACAACAGGTACTCAAGAAAAATAAGTTTATTTTGCTTAGGTAAAATTAGAAGACAACTATTAGGCTTAGCGCGCACTAGAGACTTCTGTCACGGTGACTATAAACACTAGTTCACTCGAGATAATGCATTTCTATGGTGAGATTCTTGGCAATCGGCCAAAGAGTCTCGTCGCCTGTGCGCGCACTCTAGCTTCTTGCAATAGCCATCAGGGAGACAATTTTGTCTTTGTCGCCGTGACAAAAGTCTCTAGTGCGCGCTTAGCCTTAAGATAGTTCAAAAGGATAGGGAGAGGCAGATATTATTGAATTACAATAGGAAGTTAAGATGGGGGTTTGAACTGAGTACCTTCTGTACACCAGGACCGCGACTCTACCAACTAAGCCCTCAACGAAGCATAGCTATTGGTCAAAGTGTAGAGTGGAATTGCCAATGTTAATAATTTGATTGACCTGCAAAATGCACTAAAATCAGTGTTTGCGGAGAACTCTTATCAACCTGAGTCCCAGGGACCCACTAAGTCAGGGATGGCGAACCTTTTTCGATCAGTGTGCCATTTATATTACGGTTTAAGATTTTCAGGTCAAGTGTGCCACTTGTTATTTTTTAATAAATTATCTTTAAACCCTTAGAAAATGAAATCCTCCTTTGAGGGTCGATGGTTTAGAACAGGAGTTTCTAACTTAAAGTGCTCAAGTGGTGAGTGGTGGGCCGTAAAGTCTGTCGTGTATATAGTAGGGTGTCCCTTAAAAATCGAAAGTCGGGGAAACTTTTGAGACACACCCAATTTTTTCGGGTCGAATAATAGGGCTTTAACACATCTAAATATTCATATTTGACCGGTTTTCATTCCTAGCTAGGCGAAATTACCCAGGTTTTAGCCTGGTCATCAATCGGAAAATCATCAAATTTGCCCATTTTATACTGAGAATAGAGGATACTAAAGTCAGTGGGGAATGACTTAAAACCACGAAATTCCATAACGAGGTACCACTTTTAAACGATATTGATGTGTAGATAAATTATCTGGAGCTAAAATTAATTACTTGCATTATAATTACAGGCGCCATATTGGATTGTATTACCCCTAAAAAAGTTCTGGGATAAATTGTATATGGGCATGTTTGGTATTGGGCAATGCGTATTTGAGTTTTCTAATCTCAGTTAATACCAATAAAATCATTTAACCACTTTTTAAAGCTCTTTACTCAATTCGAATGGCCAGCATATCTTTTATTACATAATAGATGATAAAATTCTAAATGCACAATAAGGGCAAGAGAGAAATTATAAAAAAATATTGAAATACTATACTTCAGTATATACAGAAATATTAAACGCTTGAGATCCTGTTAAAGTTTTTTTTTGCAAGCGCAAACAGTTTTCTAGAGCTGTTTCCAGAACAGCTGTTTGCGCACGCATCGAACGAACTTTGACAGGATCTCGAGTATTTAATATTAATTGTATTTACTTGAAACTTTGATCCTCTTGAGACTGTTCCTTCAGTTGAGCTTCTTTAACGAAGAGTTCCCCAGAATGAGTCCTCTCGTGTTGTTCCAAGTTGGTCAGCTGAGAGAATCCTTTTCCGCAGGTGTCACAGACATAGGGTCGCTCTCCCGTGTGGACACGGAGGTGTCTTTTTACACTGGATTTACTAGAGAAGGCTTTGTCGCAGAGCTCGCACTGGAATGGTTGCTCCACAGAGTGAGTCAACAGGTGTCTGTGCAAGTTTTTATTGTTATCTGTGGAGTAAGGGCACTCGATACATCGAAACTCCACTTTGGGCTTCATGTTACATTCCTCCGGTCCTGCCAAAGCAGAGTCAAAGGCTAAAAGAGAAATTGTGTGAGAAAACAAACATTTTTTTACACTCGTGTCCACAACTTAAGCATGGGGGGATTTAGATGGAGAACCCTGGGGGTGCGTACTGGAAAACTTGGGGGTACAAACTGCCCCTGATGACTTTGAAAACATGATTTTCCCCAATAAAAATGGAATGGTCTCAAAAAGTTGCGGGTGCAACGCACCCCCATAAATCCGCCCATGAACTTAAGTATAATCCCAAATCGAGTATAATCCCCCATCGAGCAAGCACTGTAAAAAGAGTTCAATTTCATAATCATTCAAATCATCGAAAAACCAAATGTGCCCATTTTTTTACCAGTTTTACCCCTTTTTTCAGTAGATTTACTGGATTATAAGGGAACGTACCCATACTACGTGACCCATTTTTTACCCCCTTACCCTGACCATCCATAGTATATGCCAAGACCCCCGTCCCCCTCTAGTTTTCACGTAGTAATTCATAAATACATTTTGCCATCATTTTTTGCAAACAAAGTTTTAAAATATCAAATTTGCTTAATTTGGCTTAATTTTGTCCTATTGACTAGAAGAAATTGACTACGTGACGAAACCCTAAGCGCCCCCCTCCCCCTGTGACCTAGCGTGTTATTTTGAAGACCCCCTCCCTTCCATGAATGGGTCTCGTAGTATGGGTACGTTCCCAAACTTACAATGGAGGTGCCTCTTGAGATAACTTGAGCTTTTGAAACACTTTCCACAAGCACCACAGGGGAAGGTGATCCTCTTGGAATGCGTCCCCTCGTGGAGTTTCAATATGGACTTATCACGGAATCCCCTGCCACAGGTGTCACAGACATAGGGTAGCTCTCCCGTGTGGACACGGAGGTGTCTTTTGAGATTAATTTTTTGAGTGAAGCCCTTGTCACAAAGCTTGCATTGGTGCGGTCGCTCCCCAGAGTGAGTCAACAGGTGATCTTTAAGGTGTCCTTTGTTATCTGTTGAGTAAGGGCACTCTGTACAACAGAACTTTTGATCGGGCTCCGAGTGTCCTTCAAAGACAGAAAGAAAGAGAAACTTACGCCGAATCAAAATAATAATCAGTACATCGAGCAAACACTGTAAAAAATGTAAAAAGAGTTCAATTTCGTACATATTCCCTCTAAATACCGCCATGTTTTATGGATACCAAAAAGTCAAAATATCTTCTTTATATAAAAAAATAAATTTTTGTCTGTCTGTATGTACGTATGTCCTTTACATTTTTAAACTTTTTGAAATAAATGAGGGAGCCTAAGTGCTTTTGGTGATAACAAGAAAGTTTATTCACACTCACAAAACGCAACACCACATTGAGACATTTTCGCCACGCCTTCCATCACTTCAATTCTTTTAGCAGATGGGGAATAAACATTTATAAAAATGGAATGCAGATGGGAAAGAAAAATTTATAAAAAAATTTTTTTCATGTTTTTTCTGCAGAAAAGTTTTTTAAGAAAAATCCAGGGATGCAGAAAATGTTTTTACTTCCAAGATTTCCCCCGATCCTACAAAAATTTCCCCAAAATTTTATAAGTGTTTACAAAATTCCTACAATAGTAAGTAAGTCCTACAAAAATTCTGAATTATTTTAAATAAATTTTATTACTGTACTGAAATTCAATTCAATATTATACTTTTCCTCAAAATTTCCCCCGATCCTAGATCGCCGGATCGGACATATTCTGCATCCCTGGAAAAATCTTTTTTGTAGTTTTTCTGCAGAGGGCAAAATTTTCTGCAAAAGCTGTTCGTGCGTTCGTGTATATTATACAAGTATATGTTTATTAGCTTAAATCTTAACTAATTTTCATATCGCTACCACCACGCCAGAAACACGAATCTTTTTTGAAATGCAGGCGAACGCCTAGAAGCTGGTTGGGTTGGCGCTGTTTGGCTACACTGCTTTTCCGCCAAAAAAATTTTACCTTTTGGTGTGTTTTCTTCTTGCCGGTGTTTCTGATGTATTTTCGACTAGTCCATGAATAGAGTTAATTTCTCGATTCCAACAATTCAAAGTATTGACGTAGTATGGCTCAACTTGAGTATGAAGAAAACAAGCCTATAGTGGTTTGGAACATGAGACAAAAAGCGATTTGGAGCTAGGTTCCTCAATTCAGCTTGATCGACGTAAGTACCTTGCCTTATTGAATCGACTAATTATTAGCTCTTACGTAACTGAAACTAGAAATAAACAAAATTTAGACTTACATGACCAAAATTGGACGAAACGTGAACGTTTGGCAGGGGCGATTCAAAATGAATCGTTTCATTTACTCATTCGATCTTTTATTAGGCTGCTTTCCTCACGTGGTCTTTAAAGTTAATACCGCCTTACTCTTAAATTTTCGATCCTTCACTTAATGCAAACAAAATACAAAGTTGAAAATTCATAGAAATATACTTGAAGCGCGATCATTCCCTAAAGGATTCGAAACCAAACCCTTCAAACCAAATATTAAACTCTTCTTGGAAAGCCGACGTGATTCTTTACACCAGGGGTCGGCAAGTAATTTTACTTGGGGTCCAAATAATTTTGAAAATTTTTCATCGGGTCCCGGAGAAAAAATAGGCTACTATTACTAGTTTAAATAGTTATCTTCAGATGCACATAAATTTTTACAAAGATGTAATTTAAGTATGCTACCTGCTTAATAAAATTGTTAAATTTAATATGATTAGAAGTTGTAACATTAAAATGGGGGTCCGGGGGCTCCCCCCAGGAAATTTTTTCAAATTAGACCGCTAAAAAGCATGTCAAAGTTAATATTTGTTACGTAAAAGTACAAATAAATTATTTTCAAAATGGTATGGCGGTCCAGGAAATAACTTCACGCGGTCCGGATGCGGACCGCGGTCCGCCAGTTGCCGACCCCTGCTTTACACCAATCAAATTGAAGATGAGTAAATGAGACAATCTCAGGATTGAACCACCAGTATTTTATGATTTCGATTTTTTTTGATATCGTAAACGCGCAACTCTTATCATAAGCGCGGTGGCATCAAGATGTAATTAGCCACCAACCATGTCAATTGGGTTGCCGCTTGCTGCTCACTTTGGACTGATTACTGCTCACTTGGCGACTGACAACTATTCTAGGTTGGAGCCAATTTTCGAATGCAGATTCGTGTTTCTGGCGTGGTGGTAACGATATTACTTCGATATTTAAAAATTTTTTTTCTCAATTTTTCTTAAAATTTAGTACTAGGCCACACTAGCAGTCAGAATTTTCAGTATAAAACGATTGCAAAATTAGAAAGTGGCATTTCAGTTTTGCAAATCGAATTGTTTAGCTTAGCAAATTGGCAGATTTCCGCCGGAAGAATCACATGTATGATAACTCTCAGTAAAAATCATGAAATTTTGTCAATATTTGAATATATGGCGTTCAAAAGAGCTTGGCGGTACAAAGTGAGAACATTAAAAGAATTGAACCTTAAAAGTTAAAGATGGTTAGAGTGTGTACATGGCAGGAATACGACTTTAGAAGCCTTGGATAATATCTGTAAGTAAGTTTTAAAAAGAATAAGCTTATCAAGAAACTAGCACGACCTGGGGAGCTACGAGGAAGTTATTGTCAACTTTTTCCAAGTAAGGAGCCAACAAGGTTTTTTTCAATGCAAAGAAATAAATGCCTTTAAATTAACATTAAAAACTCATTGAATGCAACATCAGGCTTTTAATTATTTCTCAGAAACCCTACTGTTTAAACTTCAGGACTATGAATGTATCGAGGGTATTCCGACAAAATTTAGAAAAATCTTACTGATTTAAAAGTAATATCATCACCAAACATAATCTCTTACCATTACTTTCATCTTTAACGAGAGTTTCATTCGTGATTCCCTGGGGCTGGTTGTCCAGGTGAGTTTTGTCCAGGTGATTACGCAGATTCCCCTTCCGACGGAATCGATTTCCACAGGTGTCACAAACAAAGGGTCGCTCCCCAGTGTGGATGAGGAGGTGTCTCTTGAGAAGGCTCATATTATAGAAGTGCTTTCCACAAGCATCACAGGGGTGGGGTTTCTCGCCAGTATGCGACATCTTATGGTTGCGCAAGGTAGTTTTATCACGGAATCCTTTTTTGCAGGTGTCACAGACATAGGGGCGCTCCCCAGTGTGAGTAATAAGGTGCCTTGTGAGTGATTTTTTAAGAGTGAAGGCCTTTTTGCAGAGCTCGCACTGGAAGGGTCGCTCCACAGAGTGAGCCAACAGGTGTCTATCCCAGTTTTCATTGTTATCTGTGGAGTAAGGGCACTCGATACATCTAAACTGCTTTTTGGGATTCATGTCACATTCCTTCCAAAGCAGAGTCAAACGGTAAAAGAGAAATTGTGTGAGAAAAAAATTCTTGTTTTTACATTCGTGTCCAGAACTTAATGATAAACCCAAATCTTAGGTCCTTATCAACGAAATTTATGCTATAGGTAGGATAAGTGTGTCATATCAACACAACAGAGCTCAGAAAAGGAAACCAGAACCATGGAACAGAACACTGCAGTTAAAAATTGAATGTTTGTTTATTTTCCTTCATTGTAACTTGCTCTCGAGTTGAGTAGTATATCTTTGAGCTGTCTCATTTAAAATTTTTGCAATCTGATCAAATTCATAAAAAAATTGAAATTCCTTGATTCTAAAAATACTTTAAATTTTCATGGAAGTGATTCATATATAATTTATCTATTTTACTTCCTTTTATTTGAAAAATTCTCTGATGAACGTGTAAAATAATTAATTTACATAACGTAAAACGGCAATGGTCGTAGCGCTTCTCTGTTTACAAACAAACTGAATTTCTAGTACACCAAATTGTAATCTAAAAACTGGACTTAACAAAAATTATAATTTGATCTCGATTTAAATGAGCTTAAATGTAAAAAGACCACTGATTTGTATAGTGGGTAATATATCATTTATTTTCATCACAAAAAATATTCCTAAAGTAAAAGGTTAATTAAATTATTTTCGATAATTTTATTCAAAGTGGGTATGTATAAAATAAGATAAGTGTATAAAATATGAAAAAGGTAGTGAATTATCCTGCTCCAACCACTAAAAGAGGGGTCTGGGGAAAATTTTTTAAAAATATAAGTAAAAAATCAACTTGTTTTGGTATTCCTCATCCAAAATTCAGATATATATTTTATGGTAGAATTTTTGCATTTTGACAAACTAAATACCAAATAGAGTTGTAATAATAGTTTTAAGTACCAAGGGGGTCTGAGGGTCCTTCCCCAGAAAAGTTTTGAAATTTTGACCTTAAAATAACAGGGTTTTAACTCATTTTGGAGCATAAAATGCCATAAAAAAATTAAAACTTTTAATTTTTTTTCGGGGGCTAAAGCCCCCTAACACCCCTGGATCCACTAGTGATTTGTAGGTGCTTTCAGTTTGCAGTTCATTAAAATCATTGAAGTTTCAAAAGAGTGTTATGAAATGTTTGATGCCTTAAAAGTATCGGGTTTGCCCTTCCTTGGTAAAAATAATCCCGAAATGATTTACCACACACCAATAAAGGATCCAAAAGCTAAATCTGTCCAAATGGAGATTGAGGAAGTGAGGAAATTTCAAAAACATAGCGTTTTTAACTTCTGTTATCTGGTTTACTTTTCCTTTTCTGAGCTCTGTTGTGTTTTTAAAACTTCTGTTATTGATAAGGACCTAAGATTTGGGTTTGTCCTAAAGGTGTGCACACGAGTGAAAAGAAAATGTTTGTTTTCTCACCCAATTTCTCTTTTAGCGTTTGACTCTTCTATGGAAAGACCCAAAGAATGTGACATGAAGCCCAAAAAGAAGTTTCGATGTATCGAGTGCCCTTACTCCACAGATAACAATGAAAACTTGGATAAACACCTGTTGGCTCACTCTGTGGAGCAACCATTCCACTGTGAGATCTGCAACAAGGCCTTCACTCTAAAATCCAGTGTAAAAAGACACCTCCGTATCCACACGGGAGAGCAGCCCTTTGTTTGTGTCACCTGCGGAAAAGGATTCTCTCAGAAGTGGATTCTGCGCAGACACATGAAAACTCACCTGGACATCCTGCCTCGTGGAAGCACAAATGAAACTCTCGCTAAAGAGGAAACTAACGGTGAGAGATTTTATGTTTGGTGATGCTATTACTTTTAAATCAGTTAGATTTTCTTAATTGTGTCATAATACCCTTCATACTCCTGAAGTTTTTTTTTTAACCTATGCCCGTCTCCGACCTTTCGGTCATTAGTCGACGAGCAGCCCAATACAGCAAAGAACGATTAAAATAGACACCAAAATCACCTTCACCAACAGAAAAAGAAACACAATTAAAAACAGCAGGGCAAATGTAGAGGTGGGCTCCAGTCATTGGATCTCCAGTGTCACAGAGAGGGCAAGCATCTATTACTGCCAGCCCGATCCTGTGTAGATGTTTTTGTAGGTAGTCATGGCCAGTGGCAAGTCTGAAACAGGCCACACCAACTGCTCTTGGCAAAGAACTAGGAAGAACTTAGGAATAACTCCTAGGAACTTAACCTAGGAATACTCCTGAAGTTAACCCTTTCAGGGGCGCTACATAAAAACATTATTTTTTTGGGTAACCAATGCTTGTAATCAACTACAAAGGCTTCTAGGATCACGAAATGGTAATTTAAAAAAATTTAGCCCTTACCGTTTTCCCAGGGGAGCCGGGTCCATAGCGCAACCACTGCCCCGGATGGGTAGAGGAAAACGCGGAGTTGCGCATTTACAGGAAAGTATAAAATGAGCTTTATTCCTCCTTTTTTCTTTATGAAACTACTTAATGATACATTTTAATACAATTGCTGATGAATTATTACCGATATTTCGCCATATTTTGGCAAAAAAATATAAAATTTCCTTCTCCATGGTGTATATTTATTTGAGAAACATCCATACAATAATTCTTTTAACACTGAAAAAAGTCGAATAATTCAATCAATGCAGCAAACTCATAAATCAAATCCAAACACATAACAGCAGAACCATAAATGAAATAAATAACCCACCAACTCTCATCTCAATGAATGAAAAAGAACTTGAACCTCATAAACCATCGTAATTCTCAAACACTTCCAGATTAATCAAATAAAAAAACCAGAAAGTGCTGATAGTCTCAATGTAAGCAATCCTAATGTTCATTCAACCCCCCCCCCCTTAGAGTACCCCCCATAAAAAAGAGGAGTAATAAACAATATATTTAGAGAGGGGTGTTGAGGAACAGGTTTCAAATTTCGCCGCACTCGCTTATCGAGGAGAAAGATCTCTACTACCCATCCGGGGCAGTGGTCGCTTTACGAACCCGCCAACTTCGAGGGGCTCAAAAGGGGTGTTAAAAATGTGTTTCACCTAGAAAAAAATTATATTACGGTTCTTTCTGACCCAAATAACAGAATTTGATGGTTAGATTAAAAATTTTGACTATCTTTTACGCTAAAAATTGAGTTTGTTTTTAATTACTTAAAACAGCTTTCGTTTGGAAATTCGTATTAAATATAAAAACTCTTGCTTGATTCATGATGCCATCTACGAAGGTTCAAGAGAAGTAAAATTTAGCTTTGGGAAAAAAAATTGGAACTTTGCTATGATTTAAACAGGAGATAAAAAATCGCAAAGTAGCGGTTTCAAAACGCGACCACTGCGCCGCAAAGGGTTAAAACAGTTGGGTTATGATTCTGAGACTTTTTTAAAAATATTCAAAAGCCTGATGTTGCATTTGATAAACTTTTGCCCGTATGTTAATTTTATGGCTTTAATTTCTTTGTATTGAGAAAAACCATGTTGGGTTCCTTCCTTTGAAAAAGTTGACATGACAATTTAAGTTCGAGCTTTTCGTTTTGAAAATTAACTTTCAGACAAGGCTTCTTAAGTCGGATTCCTGCCATATACAACCCCAACCACCTTAAACTTTTAACGGTTCAATTCTGTTTCCACTTTGTACCGCCAAGCTCTTTTGAACGCCATATATTCAAATATTGACAAAATTTTGATTTTTTAAACTGAACAGTTATTGATTTAACTAAACATTTTAATCTATGAGTTTGAAATTAAATTTGGTGTCCAAAAATCATGGCAGTATTTAGCGGAATTTTTTTGAATTAAAAATCAAAATTTGAGTGCTTGCTTCATGTGGTGATTTTTATTTCCGTTCGGTATAAATTTCAATATTTTTCTCTCAATTTCAATAGTAAACAGAAATCAAACAACTAATTTTTTTTCTATTGGGCATTGAACTATCCAATAATAAGAATATCTTTTGGAATTTAGTTCCACTCAGTAATTCGAATACATTGTTGGAGCATTCAGTTTGTTAGATTAACATTTCAGTAAAATCTCGAAGCTCAGGAAAATTAAGTTTTGAAGTATAATGAATTGTCTTCATTTTAGCAGTGTTCTTGTCATCACTCATCAGTCAATAGTAAGCAGGGTTGGAAAAACAAGGGTTTTTTTGGTTTAAACAAGTTTTTTAAATTGTAAACCGTTTTATTATTAAACAATATTTTTCCTACCTCATGAATATAACTATTTTTGACTGTTTTTCGTTATGAATCCATTGAATTGATAGTTCATCAATTCAACTTATAAAAAAGTAACTGAATTCATTTATTTATGAAAAATAAATTTTTAAGACACCTTTGAATAATAGAAAGCAAAAATTATGGCGCTTTAAAGGACATTATAAAAATCTCCCAGAAAAATTCCTTCCTTAGCTCAAATCAATTAATTTCAGTCCTGCCTTTAAAAATGTTCAAGCATTTGCAGAAAAAAATTTAAAAAAAGACTCATCGACTCGTGAAAACTATCTCAAAATAGTATTGCAATTTTTTTGTACAAAATTAAAAAATGTTTATTCTTTTGTCTCTCACAGCACATGATTGTGATGTTGGCAGCGAACGCTTCCCCTCCCTCTCTGCTTTGGAAGGACACAAGAAGATCGACACGGAGCCCGATCAGATATTCTGCTGTACGGAGTGCCCTTACTCCACATATCACAAAGGAAACTTAGAGCGACACCTCTTGATTCACTCTGGGGAGCAACCGTACCAGTGTGAGCTCTGCAACAAGACCTTTTCTCTAAAATCTACTCTGAAGAGACACCTCCGTGTCCACACGGGAGAGCGACCGTATGTCTGTGACACCTGTGGGAAGGGATTCCGTGATAAGTCCAGCTTGATATACCACGAGGAGACCCACAAGGGTACTCAGGTCCAGCCCCACAGATGAAACTATTGTTAAGGATGAAGTTGGTAAGAAATCGTAAGTTATTGAGCAATATACTGCTGATAGAAAAAGGGTCACGTGATTTTTACAGACTTTGCACGCCCGATAGTTGAGTAGCCGGTGATGGTTGGGGTCTTGCTTTTATATACAAGCAAATGTCTCTTCCTCTTTCGATCAACTTCCACCTGTCTCCCCTCCAAAATACTAGTTCCAGCGCTGTCAAAATCACATGACCCTTTTACTATCGTTGGTCCATCAGTAACTGACATTTTATCCATTTTAAGTTATACATCAATCTTTGTGTAAATTTTGACCCCGATCACCTGGCACCAACGGTTTTGCAAAAAAGCTACTCAAATCGCTGCAATCATCAATTTTGACATTTTTGAATAACTGCAAATGTAAGGCAGAGTGAAGCATTTCACCTCAAATCCGGTCAGAAAGGCTTAAAATAAAGGTTTACAAACTATTATGCTCACAGCTTTTTATTAAGAGCTTATAATTATTGTTTTTGTAGTTCTTATGAATTTGTGGTTTCTCTGTCATGTCACTAGTACAAAATTATTCTGGGGAGAAATCTAGAATTCAAGGGCTGACCCTTAATATTCAGTTGCTGATGACAGCATAGGTTGGAAAATTCCGGAAATTTTGAGAAGGCGGTAAAAAACGGAAAAAAAACGTTTCTTTTCAGGGAAAAATTGGCTTTTTTTGCTAGTAAAAGATCAGCTTTTGTGTGCATATTTTTAGAAACTAAATAATCATTCATGGACCATTCTCTTTCATAATTTTACAAGCATGTCTTTGTTTTAACATAAAATAACTTAGCCATCAAGGGCCTCTAGCAACCAAATTGTTAGTCGGTATTGAGTAAAATTTCGGTGGAAGACGTTTTAAACTTTATCTGTTACCGTCTATGTAAAGAATTTATTGAAAATTTGCAATGTAGCCCCCCTTTTTTATTATAATCGTGCAATGTGATCTCGGTTGTCACTTCTAAGTTGTAAACCCTCCCCTAGAGAGACAAATGAAAAAAGCTATTGTTACGAAGTATATCTAAACGTAGAACTGGCTCAAATAAGTAAGGCGATGGAAATAGATTGAACTCTTTATTGGTCACGCTCGCTCCATGCCGGTCCGGAGTACACTGGCTAAAACCCTCCGTGTGAGTGGCAACGTCGCCGAACAGAGGCGCCATCTAGATTACATATTTACATTACAACATCCCTTCCCTCCATAAGGAAAGGGAACACTATTAGCCAATACACATATATTGCACACAATAAGTCTTGATTACATATCATTTGTAAGTCCATTTTGTACTGTCTATTTTATACAGTCTATTGACCTGTCATCACCAGTCACACTTTAATCGCTCAGGCGGTCTTCTTGATCTGGATGACCGCCTAGGCGCATCTTCTGTAACAGGCACCGTCCTCTGGCTAGGTCTAAGGCTCCCCGCAGCACTACTTGACCCTCTGCCTGGCATGCCAGCTGGGAACAGGCCTACCTGGGAACCTGCAGGTTCCGGATACAGGGTTGGGGGGCCACTCGGAGGATCCGCATCATCTGTAGACAGTGGAAGGGGACTGTTGGCAGGCTCCAGGGTAGGTGGAACATCCCAATCCAGTGGGGGGACATTTTGGATCACCCTTGCTGCTGGCAGAGCGCTCCTCCGCAACTGGTCCACATGGCGAAGGACCTGGCCTTTAGCCGTCTTCGTTTCTACCATGGTCTTACTTCTTTGGTTGAGGACTGCCCCCGCGATCCACTTGGGGCCTATGCCAAAGTTGCGGACCCAAACTGGGTCCCCTGGGCTGAATTCAACTTTGCTGTCCCTGGCAATGTCCCTATCCACCTCCCGAAGAAGATCCAGGCGGCTTCGCAGAGGTCTGCCAAGCATGGAAACTGCCGGTGACACGCCCGTTGCTGCTACGGGGGTCCTCCTGTAGCCAAACAAAAACCGTTCCAGCCTTTCCGCAAAGGTGCCTTGGGATATCTTCCCCAGAGCTGCTTTCACAGTGCGGACTGCCCTTTCTGCAATTCCATTGGAATTTGGGTGGTATGGAGCAATCCTTATGTGCGAGATTCCGTTCCTTCCAAGAAACTGCTTGAACTCAGCACTGGAGAAGCCACTCCCGTTGTCACTGACCAGGCTTTTTGGGAGACCGAACCGAGCAAACAACCCTCTCAGGGCAGCAATTGTCAGAGAAGCTGCTGTTGACGACACTGGCACTACTTCCAACCACTTGGAACTGGCATCTACGATGACCAGCAACATCTGGTTTTCCACTGGACCAGCGTGGTCAATGTGTACACGCTTCCACGGTCCCTTCGGTATAGGCCAAGGAACAGGGTGTGCATGTGGCATGGCTGCATGTTCCTGACACGTTAAACACTTCTTGACCCTAGCCTCCAGCTCGCCGTCAATTCCTGGCCACCAAACTGATGAGCGAGCTAGAGCCTTAATCGCAGAAATCCCCTGGTGAACTTCATGAAGTTCATCCAGCACAAATGGGCGATATTTTTCCGGAACAAACACTCTCGTCCCTCGAAATATTATTCCCTGCTCCACTGATAACTCATTTCGAATGAGCCAAAACTTGTGCAGCTCTGGAGCTACCTTGTCTGGCCATCCTTCCTGAATGTGGTGCAGTAGCTCTTTGAGGGCAGGGCTTCTTAAAATTTCTTCTGCCATGTGGTAGGCCGTCACTGGGCTGTCATCCAGCTGCTGCAGCATCAACACTGATTCTGCAGGGCGGGGGGTGTCCGTGTCCCCAGTATCCAGAGGCAACCTGCTACAAGCATCTGCATTGCTGTGCAACTGCCCTTTTCGATACTGAATCCTATAGGCGTAGGCCGAAAGAATCAACGCCCAGCGCTGAATCCGAGCAGCTGCCACAGATGGGACAGGCCTATCCTCCGCCAATAGACTCACTAGCGGGCGATGATCTGTCAATAAGGTGAATTCCCGCCCCAACAGATAATTCCTAAAACGGGTCACTCCAAAAACCAGAGCTAGTGTCTCTTTTTCAATATGACTATAGTTTTTTTCTGCTTTAGTCAACGATCGAGAGGCAAAAGCAATTGGCCTTTCCTGACCCCCTATCTTGTGCGAAAGGACAGCGCCCACACCGTAAGGGCTTGCGTCACAGGCCAAGATAACCTCTTTACCGTTGTCAAAATGGACTAGTACAGATGAATTTTTTAATGTGTCCTTGGCTTTTCCAAATGCCTTTTCCTCCATGGCCGTCCACTTCCATGCCTGATTTTTTTCCAGCATTTTGTATAGTGGAGCCAAAAGGGTCGACATATTCGGTAAAAACTTGGCATAATATGTCAACAGACCCAGGAAAGAACGAAGCTCGTCCACATTCCTGGGCGATGGGGCTTTTTCGATGGCACAGACCTTAGACTCCACCGGGTGCAAGCCATCCTTGTCGATTCTATGTCCCAGGTACTCCACTGTTGGTTGCATGAACTGGCATTTGGAGGGGTGCAACTTAACCCCCGCTTCCCTCAGTCTTGTGAGAACCACATCCAAGTTCTGAAGGTGCGACTTCCAGTCCTTTCCTGTTACCAGCAAATCATCCAGATAACAGGAGGTCCCACTTAACCCTTGCAGGATCTTTTCTATCTCCCGCTGAAATATCGCTGGGGCCGATGCCACTCCAAAAGGCAGCCGTGTGTACCGGAATAGGCCCCTCTGGGTATTAATAACCACCATCTTTCTCGACTCTTCATCCAGCTGCAACTGACAATAGGCATCCCTTAGGTCCAGTTTGGAGAAAGAGTCACCCCCTGCCAATTGTGCAAATAGATCCTCAATCTTAGGAAGCGGATACTGCTCGAGATCTGTAGCTTGGTTCACTGTTAGCTTGAAATCACCACACAAACGCACAGAGCCGTTGTGCTTCAACACAGGAACAACAGGCGTGGCCCACTCTGATGTTTTTACAGGCTCTAAAATGCCTTCGCCAAGAAGGCGGTCAATTTCTGCATCCACCTTGCCACGCAAGGCATATGGCACCGGGCGAGACTTGAAGAACTTTGGTTGTGCTGTTGCTCGTACTGTCAGATGGACTTTGCTCGTATTTATCAACCCCAGTCCCTCTGAAAAAATGTCCTTGTGCTTCCGAAGCACCTCCTCTAGTGTGACTGGTGATGGCTCCACCACATTGCCGACTGTGTGTCCATTGGATGGGCTCAAGTGAATGACATCCAGAGCATACAGCCAGTCCCTTCCCGCCAAGTTCACTGCTCCATCTCTCACTACTAACAATGGTAACAACTTCTTCTTTTTCCCAAATGTTACCCTAACATCTACTACCCCCAACACCTCAATCTTTTCTTTTGTATAAGTCTGGAGTTTAATGTTCGTATCCTTTAGGACGGGGAGGCTATCCTTCACTTTCAGATACGTTCTTTCTGGGATAAGGGAGAAGGGGGCTCCGGAATCTGCCTCCATGACTATGGCTTGGCCCTCTATCTCACAGTTCATTCGGATGGGAGGTGGGCCACCTTTGGGCCCCTGGATGTTGAACAGGAGATACTGGTCGGGATCCGAGCTTACCTCCTCCAAGGGAGCCTGTATTTGATGTACTGTCCTATCTTCCCTCTTGCTAGGCGAACTTCTCGGGCAACAGCGAGCTATGTGTCCCACCTTGTTGCATTCATGGCATGTAACCGAAATAAACCGGCATTCCGCCGGGTTGTGCCGCGTATCGCCGCAACGAAAACATCTGTTACTCCCGGGCCTTCCCCGTCTGTGGAATCGTCTCCGGACACCGCCGCCGTCCCGCTGCTGAACCGAACACACTTCTGGTGCCGCGGCGCCGGCCGTAGAAGGATTCAAGTCTTCCGCATTCCGCGCCGCCGTTTCCATCGCTACGGCGATCTCCGTCGCCCTTAACAGGGTTAGCGCCGGCTCAGCCAGTAGTTTCCTCTGGATCCCCTCGTCTTGGATGCCGCAAACGACGCGATCCCGCAACATCGTGTCGAGCGCCGGTCCATAGTTGCAACGCTTGGCCAAGCGCCTCAGCTCCGCGATGAAATTCGTGACCGACTCCCCCGGTCTCCGCGTTCGAGTGTTGAACTTGTATCGTTCGACGATCTCCGACGGTGCCGGGTCAAAATGGGCGCCCAACGTTTCCGTGAGCTGCGCGAGCGTCCGCCCCGTCGGCTGTGCGGGAGAGATCAGATCCTTGAGCAGGGAATAGGTTGCAGGCCCGATAACGGTGAGGAATATGGCCCTTCTCCGAGCATTGTCCACAATGTTATTCGCCAAGAAGAATTGGGTCAGGCGCTCCGTATAATCAGTCCAGGACTCGACGGCCGCATCGAAGTGATTCATATGTCCAAAAGTTGCCATTTTTTTTTCAATTACCACCAATCGCCAACAAAAACGCAGGATTCTAATCCGCCCGTCGCCACTGTTACGAAGTATATCTAAACGTAGAACTGGCTCAAATAAGTAAGGCGATGGAAATAGATTGAACTCTTTATTGGTCACGCTCGCTCCATGCCGGTCCGGAGTACACTGGCTAAAACCCTCCGTGTGAGTGGCAACGTCGCCGAACAGAGGCGCCATCTAGATTACATATTTACATTACAACAGCTATGGAATATTTGGATATGTAGAGGCTGGACTAGGGAATAGTTAGGGGCCATTCATTAATTACGTAATGGTCCCGAGGGGGAGGGGGGTTGGGAAAATCTCTACATACCCTTACTTGGGGGGTCAAACCAATTCTTACGTAAGATTTTCCTAATTAAAGTAAACAAATTCCAATCAAATAATGATTGAATAACCCCAGAAAAACTTAAAAATGCCAATGTGATCTCGGTATATCATCGAAGCTTTAATTTTAAAAAATGAAGGTATATCAGGTGTACGTAAGAATAGGGGGAGGGGTTTGAAAAATCTTATGAACCCTTACATGTGGGTAGGGGGGTCAAAAATTGCAAAAATCATCGCTACGTAATTAATGAATGGCCCCTGAGGAAAATAAGACTGGTGAACCGGGAAAATAGGCAATGAAATCAAAGATTTTTGTACGTTCACTAGTTTTCATTGTTTTTTCCGGTGTTTTGTACGAAAGACATGTCATTTCTTCTCTGGCCTCTCACATCATTTTCCCTCTCTTGCAGCCGTCTGCAGCGAACGCTTCCCCTCCCTCTCTGCTTTGGAAGGACACAAGAAGATCCACACGGATCGCAAGTTCAGCTGTACGGAGTGCCCTTACTCCACAGATCGCAAAGGACACCTTAAAGATCACCTGTTGACTCACACTGGGGAGCGACCGCATCACTGTGAGTTCTGCGACAAAACCTTCTCTCGTAAAAACTCACTTGCAAGGCACCTCCTTATCCACGCGGGAGAGCGACCCTACCTGTGTGAAACCTGCGGGAAAGGCTTCCGTTCAAAGTCCGACCTGAGCCACCATGAGAAATGCCACCTGTCACAACAGGAGAGGATCCACACGGAGCGCAAAAGGTTTTGCTGTACTGAGTGCCCTTACTCCACAGATCGCAAAAGAAACCTCACAGTACACCTGTTGACTCACTCTGGCTGGGGAGCAACTGCACCAGTGTGAGCTCTGCGACAAAGCTTTCACTGATAAATCCAAACTAAAAAGACACAGCCTTGTTCACACGGGAGAGCGACCTTATGTCTGCGACAAATGCGGGAAGAGATACTCTCGAAAGGACAAACTACGCCATCATGAGCTGACCACGAGAGGAGAATGCCACCTGCTGGTACACAGCCCCATAGAGAAGTTCCGCTGTACAGCCGTTACTCCACAGGTCACAAATACAGCCTCACAGTACACCTGTTGACTCACTCTGGGGAGCGACCACATCGCTGTGAGCTCTGCGACAAAGCCTTCACTCATAAATCCAAACTATAAAGACACAGCCTTGTCCACACGGGACAAATGCGGGAAGAAGTCAGAAGTCCACCTTGCAAAAACACGAGAGGACTCACTCTGGTCCGGGGACCTCTTTTTTAAAGAAGCTCAAATGAAGGAACACCTTATCCACATGGTAAAGTGACCTGCGGAATGCAATTCTCTCGGATGTCCACCCTGAGTTAATGAGGTGACTAAGGGCCACATGCAGCTGCCATTGAATCGAACTGAATATCGAATATTCGTAATGGCATCGTAAATCGAAAAAAGCGATTCAGCAGCGGCAGAATCGTTTTTCTCCATGACGTCAACCTGGCGATAAATTGACCCCATTGGACTCGCTTCACGTGACGTAAGGATCACGTGTTAACTACCATCCAATCACCATTCACTTCGATTCACGTGACCAATATTCGAGACCCTCCGGAGGTATCGAGCTCGTTTTTGACCACGTGACTCGATACGAGTAGCAGAAGTAACAGGTTGATAACCTGTTATTTCGATATACGATGGCAGCTGCATATGGCCCTAAGAATGGGAAATACCACCTGTCCAGGCAAGGGGATTGCCACATAAAGCCCGAGATCACAAGCTCAGCTGTACTCCATAGATCCCAAAGGACAAATTGTTGACTCCCTCTGAAATGAAAATACCCCGTTCGCACTGCCAGAAAAGGGGCCCTTTATTTTCTACTCTGCCCCATATTGGCCTCGAACCACACTTTAGTGAAGCCAAATGCGTCCCATCCAAAAGTGTCTGCCCAAAAAAACCGCCCCATCCAACAAAGATGGCAGTGTCCGCGGATGTAAAGAAAATGTTTTAAGTATTTTTAGTGAAGATATTTATCTATAAAGAATAATTTAAAAATTCCAAGAAATCCCAGTATTTTTGTTCCTTTGTGAGTAGATTGTGTATAAATCAGATGTACATTCATATCCATCAAACTCAAAGGCCATCATCAAATTCTTAAGAGTCCTCTTTCCCATTGGTTGGGAAGGGTTTCACTTCGTATTATAACAACACCATTTTGTATTACTGTGCATGTGCGATCGTCTTTTTCAGAAGCTTCTGTAGTTGCTACTTTCTTTTTCCTTGCTATAATGTCGTGCTTTTAAGTTGTTTGTGTCCGTTCTCATGAAATAAAGATGTTTAACCTATAAAGACTGTTCCATTTCCCTAACCTCCAATTGTAATTTGTGAAGTGCAAGTGGAAACACTCTCAGTAAATCCAACATTTTTGGCGATATTTGGCGTTGCCAGTGCTTTTAATTGGCAAGTAAGCTATTCTACTTCTATACAGGGTGTCCCATAAAAAATGGGTCACACTTCTAGGGTGGATAGTTGACACCTAGACGAGTCAGAATCACATAGGATTTGGGGGTCCCAGACCAAATCCCAGGGAGCTAAAAATGGAGCGACACCACAAAACAATTATTGAAAAATTCAATCTGTAGGAGAACTACTATTGGTAAAAACTTAATCATGGTCTCAAATTTTGTGGTATAACATGATCTTTAAAATCATTTTAAAAGTTTTCATTTTAAATATTTTTTACTACGAAAAAAAGTCAAAAAACCACAAAAAAATGTGAAAAATCTGCCCAAATTTTATTTTGTCTTTAGAAATCCTTTCTTTTTATTTGATAATCTGAAAGATCATAGTTGAAAACCCTTAAGTCCAAAGTTTCACGTAAATACCATCAATATTAAACGCTTGAGATCCAATTAAAGTTTGATTTTTGCTTGCGAAAACAGATCCAGAAAACAAACGTTGAGGGAAAATCTACGAATTACGGATTGATGCTCGCTAAATTTCTCGCCATTATTTGCGATACCAGATTCCTCGCCAACTTTCGCCAACAACAGATCACCCAAGCAGTCTTGGCAATCTGTAGGAGCTTGGTATGTTTCGCCAAACTGGGAGAGAAAAGAAAGTTTGCGATTATCTATCCGTAACTCGTAGATTCTCCCTGAACGTTCGTTTTCTGGAGCTGTTTTCGCACTCAAAAATCAAACTTCAACAGAATCTCAAGCGTTTAATATTGATGGTATTTACGTGAAACTTTGGACTTAAGGGTTTTAAAATATGATCTTTCAGATTATCAAATAAAAAGAAAGGATTTCTAAATACAAAATAAAGTTTTGGCAGATTTTTCACATTTTTTTGTGGTTTTTTGACTTTTTTCGTAGTAAAAAATTTTAAAGTGAAAACTTTCAGCATAATTTTTAAGATCATATTAAACCACAAAATTTGAGACCATGATTAAATTTTTACCAATAGTAGTTCTTCTACAAATTGAATTTTTCAATAATTGTTTTGGGGTGTCGCTCCATTTTTAACTCCCTGGGATTAAGTCTGGGACCCCCAAATCCTATGTGATTCTGACTCGTCTAGGTGTCTACTATCCACCCTAGAAGTGTGACCCATTATTTGTGGGACACCCTGTAGAACTGGGTTGCTCGAATCCACTATTTATCAGCTGTTTTTTGCACAAGCCCGTATTCTTTGGATGAACCAGTCTAATCTTATGTTTTTAATTATTAATTTGTAATTTTTAAAATAATCAGCAGTCTAGTTAACGGCTGAATGAAGTATCGCTTATATTGGCGTATTTGACTTGTTAAAGGTTGTTTAAACTCATTTTAAAAAATTTTTTGGGTCCAAGCGGGGGGTACTTATCCACCTTGGATCCACCCAGTAGCCGATCTACGGGGGGCTTTCGGGCTGAAGCCCCCCCAAAACGTCTGATATTTTACTAAGTATATCAAAACACAAAAATTTATAACCTAAATTCAGATGCCAAACAAGTTGAAAAAGTAGGGTTTTGGCTAAAATTTCCAAATATTTTCTGGGGGAGGAACCCCAGACCCCCCTTTTAGTGGTTTGAGTAAGATAACACTGTTCAACAAATTTGACCTTCAAAATTTTTTCCTTGATGAAAATAGTCATTTCTTATAGATTTTGGGTCGCTGAATACGAAAACCACCATTAAAATTTTCAATTGACTCAGGATTTTCGGGGAACAGCCCCTCCCCCTTTTTACGTTTTTCGACGACTTTATAACTTTAAACTCGATTTTTAGGGTCAAAAAGCATTGTTTTAGTCTTCAAATTGCCCCCCAGGTAACAAGAAATGTTCAAATTAATAAAATATGATAAAGTTATAATAAATGAGTAGGTTTAAGGGGTAATTACCCCCTAAAAATACGAAAAAATAGCTAAAAACTAAAAAACTATAGAGGTTTCTATACGCTATTTTTTCCTCTTATTTTTTACGCAATTCCTGTTTGAAGGGTCCTAACCCTTCCCAAAGGACCCAAATTTGATGACAATATGCAGCAATAATTTTTACTAAAAGCGGCTGAGGTGTTAGCCTCCCAGAAGCCCCTGCGGAAGAGTTCGGAAGACTTGCAGAATCGCGATGGCGCTCGCGAGCTCAACAATTACCATTGAGGATTTTGAAAAGATTACAAATGACGTTTTTCTTACATTTTGGGTCTATCCTAAGTAGAAACTCTTCAGTTATTTAAAAACTGACCAGTTTTAGGGAGTGAGGATTCCATGTTTCAAGATGTTAATAGATGCACGGCTGTGGATAACAATTAGGGGGCATCCCCTTAAACACTGAGGGTGATGGAGGAAAATGGGTGACATATTTGAATTCAGCAGATCATTTTACACAAGAAACAGCTGAAATTCAGTTAGTGGCTTCAATTTTTTTTTGAACAGCACTGTTTAACTCTAAGTGCCGCATTGAGCCCTTCCGTGGGTGCTTTGGGGGCGCTCTCACTTCAATCGTTTTTAGTAAAAACCATTGCTGCATATTGCCATCAAACTTGGGTCCTTGGGGAAGGGTTAGGACCCTTAAAACGTGAATTGCGTAAAAAATAAGGGGAAAAAATAGCGTATGAAAACCTCTATAATTTTTAGCAATTTTTTGCATTTTTAGGGGGTAATTACCCCTTAAACCTATCCATTTGTTATAAATTTATCATATTTTATTAATTTGAACCTTTCTTGTCCCCTTGGGGTCAATTTAAAGACTAATTCAAAGCTTTTTGACCCTGAAAATCGAGTTTAAAGTTATAAAGTCGCCGAAAAACATAAAAAGTGGGAGGGGCTGTTCCCCAAAAATCCTGAGTCAATTGAGAATTTTAATGGTGATTTTCGTATTCAGCGACCCAAAATCTAAAAGAAACTACTATTTTCATCAAGGAAATTTTTTCATTGTCAATTTTTCAAAAAAAACCCATGTGAAAAAACCCACATTTTGGTCCCAATTTTGGGTTTTTCAAGAAAAAAAATCAAGATTTTGGCAGTTCCTTCAAAGTTTAATGTGTTTTTTTTTCAAAGTTTAGGATATTTTTAAAATTTTAATGGGTTTTTTCAAAATTTAAACTTGGTTTTAAAAATTAAATTGTGTTTTTTCAATTTCAGGGAGTTTATTTTAAAAGTTAAATAGGTTCTTTCATTATTCAGTGGGTTTTTTCATTCACAAAGAACTAGAATATAAAACAAACTAGATATAAAAAATAAAGAAGATTTTAAAAAATTTCAGTTGGTTTTTTCAAAGTTGAATAGATTTCTTTCAATATTGAATGGGTTTTTCAAAGTTTAGGATATTTTTTAAATTTTAGTGGGTTTTTTTCAAAATTTAAACCAGGTTTCAATAAATAAGGGGTGTTTTTACAATTTCAGTGGGGTTTTTTTCAAAGTATAAAAAGTTTGAAAAACCCACTTAACTGTGGAAAACTGACATTATTTTGACAGAACACATTTAACATAGAAAGAACTCACTAAAATTTGAAAATACCCACTTACTTTCTAGGAAAAAAACCACTTAATTTTGAAAAAACCCACACTTTTTCTGAAAAAACCCAGTTTTATATGGGTTTTTTCAGGGTTTTATTGAAAAAAACCCAACCCGGGTTTTTGCCAACCCTTTTTCACTCAGTATCCTTTCGCCAACAGTCACTTTAGCCACTTTAACATTAATAAACTCATTTCGTTTAGTAAAAAGAGAAGTTTAATCTCATGAGCACTTCGAAAATTCACCGAATAAGTTCACCGACCACCAGCTAAGTAATTTTAATAAATTCTCATTGTCAGTGTTTGATCTGGGAACCTTCTGCACTGAAGACTGACACTTAACCAACCAGGCCACTGGATGCACATCAGCAGGAAGATAATGGATGAAATGTATTTAATTTCAAAGCTTTCTTTTAAGTATTAAACTTTGGTAATTTTATTTGAGTCTCAAACTCCTGCCAGTTTTCAAATTAATATCACTGTAAAATAATGCATTAAAACAGGAAGATAAGTTATTAGGGGTTAAACCCACCAACTGAGCCATTTAGGACGTTCCGCAACCAGCTAATTGTGATAGTGTGAAGTGGAAGTGTCAGTTTTTAAATTTAATATTGCTGTACATTAAAATGCATTAAATTCCCGAAGCATTGAAAGTAGCTATCGGTCAAAGTGTAGAGTGGAATTGCCAATGTTAATAATTTGATTGACCTGCAAAATGCACTAAAATCAGTGTTTGCGGAGAACTCTTACCAACCTGAGTCCCAGGGACCCAAAGTCAGGGATGGCGAACCTTTTTCGATCAGTGTGCCATTTATATTGCAGTTTATGATTTTCAGGTGTCAAGTGTGCCACTTGTTATTTTTTAATAAATTATCTTTAAACCCTTGGAAAATGAAATCCTCCTTTGAGGGTCGATAGTTTAGAACAGGAGTTTCTAACTTAAAGTGGTGAGTGGTGGGCCGTAAAGTCTGTCGTGTATATAGAAATTTATTTCGGGAGGGGCCAAAAATTATTCCTCAGTCCCTCCCATGCATCTTTAATAGGTTTAATAAAGATTTTTAATACATTTTTGGTAGAATTTGCATTTTCTAGAATTTAATCTAAGAAAAATTGTTAACAATGAAGTTCCAAGTAAAGGGGGTCTGGGGGTCCTCCCCAGATAATTTTTGGAAATTTGACCCTAAAAACAGGGTTTTGAACAAGTTTTTGGTGCATCTAAGTCCGAATTTCGGACATTTTTAGGTAGGATTTTGATTTGCATGAGTAGTATAAATTGGTTTGAAGTAGAAAAGGAGGTTTGGGGGCACTCCCCCAAAAAATATTTGAAAATTTTACCCGAAGAAACTGGGTTTTAACTTATTTTGGTATACCTTGTCCGAATTTCGGAGGGGGGCAGGGCCCTTTCACCGCACCCTTATATGCCCCCTTTTGCGTAAAGTAATCAGGCTCCTTTTGCATCCATGATTTTGTTTTCTAGCGGCTTAATGTCAGTTTCCTTTCCTTACGTAATTATTATAAGGACGGTTGGGATTTTCTTACCTTGCTGACAAAAGGGGAGGAGGGAGTCCAAAATGACCAAGAAAATGTTGTTACATAATATTTGAACGGCCCAACGGCACCTAAATACCGGTCGCGTGCCACCCAGTGGCACGCGTGCCATACAGGTTCGCCATCCCTGCACTAAGTAAAAAAATGTGGGTCCCAGAGCTAAAGAATTGGGTCTCTGAAATTTTATGAAAAACTTGAAAAAATAGAAGCAAAAATATTTTACACTTAACATAAATGAAGGAAGAGTGCATTTCTTTTTGTTGAAAAATTTACATTTATTAATAACGAATGAAAATTTACATTTTTACATTTATTAATAATATGAATGAAAATTTTTATTTTTACATTTATTAATGCTCTAAATTTTATATAGATCACAAATTAATTTTTTCTTTCCACAAATAATTTTGTTTGCACTTGACAATATTTTGTTTGCTTCCTTTAAATTTGGACCTTGCAAAGATATCATCATCAAATTGCTGAGTTTCGCTTCCCCTAATCCAGCGGTTCTCAAACTGTGCTCCGCGGAGCCCTTAGGGCTCCGTCCGCCAAGCATTTCCAGGGGCTCCGCGAAGAAATTTGAAATAAATACGTTGATAATTTCACATTTGCGTTGCTCTGAAATGTTATATAAATAACTTTCTGCTGGGGTTTCTTGTTAAGAACTTACTTTTTCTCCTTCCTACCCAAGAGCTCTAAAATCACCCTTAATTTTAAGTGGATTTGGTATGGAGCCTCCAATGAAGTGAGGTCTGCTGTTGATTATAGTTTTTTTCTGGTTTTTGTCTTTTTCAGGTCTTTTTTGGTTTACCAAAACAAGTTAAAACCATGTTATAGGGTCCAATTTCCAAAACTTTTCTGGGGGAGGAACCCCCGGGATAAGATGGTTCGGCGCTGGGCGTTTGGGCGCCGGCCCGTTTCAACACCAAATTTTTCTTCTGATTTTTAGTAGAATTATTAAAGTTCTATTTACTTTCATTTTATTTCTGCCGCTGAAACGGCCGCGCCGAATAGTATTAGCACACCTCGCAAATTTATTACTCAGCACATTTTTTTTTATTAAGTTCAGCAAAATCATAATCCTACTTAAAAATGTATGTGAGTAGATGGTGCCAAAACCAAGTGAAAACCTATGTTTAGTAGAGTCAAATTTCCAACCCCCCCCCTTTATAGCATTTGGAACTTATTTACTCAAAACGTTTCTTATATTAAGATCTTTAAGATGCAAATTCTGCCAAAAAATGTATAAAAAGAGAGCTACATTGATCCTATGGCATGGGAGGGGATAAGAATGATTTTGGGCCCCTGTGTAAATAAATTTCGATATGTACCTCTGACCAGTGGCGGATTTCCAAATGTGCCGCCTATAGGCTGAAACAAAATTTGCCGCCTATATGCTATATATCTTACAAAACAGGGGCGTCATTTCGATTTTTGGTTGGGGGGGGCAAAGATTTTTAAGTGGGTTTGGTACACGCCGTGATTTGACTTTTGGTTCCTCATTTTTTTGGGGTGGTTGCAAGGGGGGATCCAGGATTTGTTTTTTGGGGGCTATGAATTTTTATAATCCAATTTAATCTTCTTGATGATCTTAATATGGAAAAGACTACTAAAAGGGGGTTCTGGGGGTTCTCCCCTAGAAAATTTTTGGAAACTTAAGTAAAAACCCTACTTTTTTAACTTGTTTTGGAACGCCTCATTCGAATTTCGGATGTAGATTTTATGCTAGAATTTTTGCGGTTTGACGAACTTATTATAAAATAAAGTTGTAATAATAGAGTTATAGGTACCAAGGGGGTCTGGGAGTCCTCCCCCAGAATATGTTTGAAATTTTTACCTTAAAATAGCAGGGTTTTAACTCATTTTGGTGCATAAAATGTCATACATAGTGTAAGACTTTTCATTTGGGAGGGGGCTTAAGCCCCCTAGCCCCCCCTGTATCCGCTAGTGAGGGGCAGTCTGACTGAACGTCTTCTTAAGGTCGCGAGTGTATTTATATCTGAAATGTTTGATCACTTAAAAGTAATTTTACAATGTAAGCTCGAAGTAAAAATGGGGGGGTCTGGGGGTCACCCCCAAAAAATTTTGAAAACTTACCTCTTAAAATAGTGTTTCAGCTCATTTTGAGACCCTTACAGTTCCTTGAAAACCACATAATTTTCTAGGGAAAAAATTTATAAAAAACGTCAAACGGCAGCTGGAGATCCTCCCCCAGAAAATGTTTTTGGAAATTCCCCCCAAACTTGTGTTTATTTACTTTTCAAACTCTATGGAGAGAGCACCGAAAGGGAAAAGCTTCTTGTAGGGGGCATTATTTTCAAGGAAAAAACACTGTATAACAGATACCAAAATTTAAGAGGGGGGATTGGGGGTTCCCCCCAGAATTTTTTTGAAAATTGCCCCTTAAAGTAGTAGTGTTTTAGCTCATTTTAGACCCTGTGGGTAACACAGAACCATTCCTTGTAAACCACAGAATTGCTTTTCTGAAAGGACGTTCTCCGTCTTTCCAGAGCTTATGTTTAGTGTTTCCTTTCTCTTCTTTTTTATTCAGAAAAAAAATTCTGTGGCGAAAATTTGCCGCCTACTAAAATTTGCCGCCGTAGGCTATAGCCTAGCTAGCCTATTTAGAAATCCGCTACTGCCTCTGACGTATGGTCTAGCAGCCCAGCCCCCCAAAACAGCTCTCGATTTCAAAAGAAGTAACTTTTAGGAAAACAAAATTTACAGATGTACCGATTTCAGTATGAATCCTTTGTTCATGCATCGCGGGCATAATGATTAAAAAGTGATAGCTTTAATATTCAGAAATTTAAAACAAAGATTCACATTGTATCCAAATGATAAAATATAATTGGTAAACAAAATATTCCATATATCCCGGAGTGTATATAGGAGGGGGCCCTGTGCCTCCCTCCCCGGAAATTTGGACTACGTATAAAAAGGTGGACACAAATTGGAGCCGAGCGGCGAAGGGAACAGCCACGAACACGCTCTGCGCACGCGCAACTCGGAGGCGCTAAGAGCGGCGCTTGCGCAGAGCGTGTTCGTGGCTGTTCCCTTCGCCGCTCGGCTCCAATTTGTGTCCACCTTAACAAAACAAGTTAAAACCATGTTATTTAGGGTCAAATTTCCGAAATTCTTCTGAGAGATGACCCCCAAAACCCCCTGCCTATTGTACTTGAAACTTTATTACTGTCAATTTTTATAATAAGTTCGTTAAAATTAAAATCCTACCTAAAAATTAGTCCGAAATTTGGACAATGATGTACCTAAAACGAGTTAAAAAAAACTGGTTTTAAGGATCACATTTCACAGAATCTTCTAGGGAGGAAGGACCCCCAGACCCTTCTATTGTACTTGGATCTCAATTCGTCACAATTTTTCTTACAAATAAATTATCTTAGATGCAAATTATACCTAAAAATGTTTTTAAAAGCTACGTTAAACTGTTAAATATGCATGGGAGGGGCTGAGGAATAATTTTGGACCCCCCCCCGAAATAAATTTCTATATACACTACTACTACTGCATTTATGCTTTTATTTCTAGAAGCAATGGGTTTTATGCAATTTGCTTTTTATACCTTGAAAAATTTATTTCGGAAAAGGGCTCCGTAAAGAATTTGTCTCTTAAAAAGGGCTGCGCGACATAAAAAGTTTGAGAACCCCTGCCCCCTAATCTATTTCGTAAACTGGTTTTAACCCTTTTCATGCATGAAAAGCCTCTTTCAACAGCAGCTGAGCTAACTGGTATCACTAGACTTACCTGAGCTAGTTTGGCAAATTGTGGGAAATTTTCTTTATAATCTTTGATAACAACTGTGGCAAAATCTCGGAGGTCTAGGTTTTTAACCCTTTATGCCCCGACGGGACTTATAAGTCCCACTTCCCAATGTTCCAAATTCGTCCAATTTTCGTCATGTAAGGCCGAATTTCGTTTACTTCTAGTTGCAGTTACGTAAACTTGACATATTTGGGACGAGCTGTGCTACTAGGGTTAATATGAAGCTCATATACTTATAGGGATAACGTATAAAAAATATACAGCACAATTTTTCAGAAAAACATAATTTGGGACTAAAGGGTTAAAGTTCATTGCCAAAAATTTAAATTGTAAAAAGTTATTCAACAATTCACTTTTATCTATTAATTTAATTGTCTTACTATCAAAATAATCCACAAATTTCTGGATGATTTGCGACAAAGATACCTTTAAATTTTATTCAACTAATTCAGGAGCAACTAATAAAAATTGGCATCTTATTTCCTTCATTAGAGATGTGTTAAAAATGACCATTTGTGAAATTTTTAAATTATTTTATGTTTAAGGAAAAATATTTTTATGCTTGAAAAAGGTGTTAAAAATATGTTTCTGATACAACTCAATAAAAGTAAATTATTTATTTTTAAAAACTTTTGTTAGCAATTTCTATTTTAGAGCAATTTGATCACTGTATCAAACTACCCCATGTAATGTATCCGATTGCCCCACTGGTGGGGCACATGGATACAAAATTTGTTATATTTTTTTCTAATTGGTTTCATAAAATTGGGTTGTTCTTAGAAAAAAGTATCTGAATACAAAAGTCATTTTTTCTATTCGAAAAATGGATTTCAATTTTGCTGTATCAAACTACCCCAAGGGTTTTTTCAATAAAACCCTGAAAAACCCCATATAAAACTGGGTGTTTTCAAAATTGAGTGGTTTTCTCT
This sequence comes from Tetragnatha versicolor, assembly GCA_024610705.1. NCBI lineage: Eukaryota > Metazoa > Arthropoda > Arachnida > Araneae > Tetragnathidae > Tetragnatha > Tetragnatha versicolor. The sequence continues at coordinate 289,807 of JANDEH010000003.1, forward strand.
TGTATAATAAGTGCTTTTTTCAAATTTTATTGAGTTCTTTCTATGTTAAATGTGTTCTGTCAAAATGTCAATTTTTCAATAGTTATGTGTTTTTTTTCAAAGTTCGTCAGTTTTCTGAAAAATGAATGTTTTTATTTTCATTTTAGTGTCTATTTATCAATGCTTTGAGATAGAATGTAAAATTAAGCTCTGGAGTAATTTGAAACCCCCACTGAAATTGTAAAAACACCCCTTAATTATGGAAACTTGGTTTAAATTTTGAAAAAAAAAACACTAAAATTTAAAAATATCCTATATTTTAAAAAAATCCTCCTTAATTTTTACAGTATATATTTTTTTTATATTTAGTTTTCGTGAACTGACGAGTCAACCCTTTTTTTTTTCAGATGTGTTGGCCACATTAACTATTAACATTTAATCCTAAATTTTCAATTTTTGTTTATATTGTTTTTATAAAAGTAATGTGTTTGTTAAGTATAAATGTTACATCCTAAATTAATTCTCAGTCATAAATGCATATATTTTTATAGTTGTACTATTGTGTTGATAACGTATGTTTTAGTAGCTTTTATATTTAAGGGTTTAATTTTGTAGTGAGCATTTTTGTGTTATTAAAATGCAACCTATGTATTAATTTATAAGGTGTTTTTATTGAACTTGTATCTACGGCAAGTCAGGAAACTCAGAGCTTGGTCACTAAGAAAACTATTTTTAAACTTACACTATACCACCATTATTAAATTACGTAATAAGGCGCACAACAAAGAGGTCCCTTTTGAGATCAGTTTCTTGAGCGAAAGTCTTGTTGCAGAACTCACACTGGTATCGCCAAGGGTTGGCGAAAACTAGACGATAACGATAAGTGGATCTTTCTAGTTCACAAAGAAAAATAATTGGTTTGTTTGCTGTTTAATATCGAAAATTGAGATAGAAAAATTGAAATTTATACAGAATCGAAATAAAAGTCAGTACAGTTGAGGAAAAAAATGACTCAGTTGTGATTTCTGGCGAACCACTTGGGTTAGGAAGACAAAATAGGGGTCGTTTTTCATTAATTAAAGTATTGTTTTACCAAAAACATTTTCGAGTCGTTAGGAGGTCGTCTTCACATTAAACGAAACACTAACTTTTTTTTCCAATGGGGACCCCCAATTATTATTAGTTTTTCTGAAAGGCCATTCCCCCAAACCCTTAAATACCCAGTTTCATTCAGATTGATTAAAAAAATTATTTTTGAAAAATATTAATATTTTGTATATAATAATAAATAAATATTAATATAAATATTTTTAAATTTTTTTATGGTAATCGATTCTGGTAGTAATTTTATAAAGGAAACCAAAATTTCAATCCATTTTGTCCAATAGTTTTTGATAAAAACGAATTAATATCTTAAGGGGCCGTATACCGTTGCCCAATGCATACCGCAAATGCTCTTTCTAGTTCGTTTTTATCAAAAACTATTATATAAAATCGATTGAAATTTTGGTTTCCTACATAAAACTACTACCAGAATCGATTACCATAAAAAAATTTCACGAAAATTTTTTTTTAAAGTTTATGTTTCAAAAATAAATTTTTTAAAAATCAATCTGGATGAAACTGGGTATTTAAGGGTTTGGAAAATGGCCTTCCAGAAAAACTAATAATAATTGGGGGTCCCCATTGGAAAAAAGTTAGTGTTTCGTTTAATGTGAAGACGACCTCCTAACGACTCGAAAATTTTTTTGGTAAAAGAATACTTTAATTAATAAAAAACAACCCCTATTTTGTCTTCCTAACCCAAGTGGTTCGCCAGAAATCACAACTGACGGCTGTATTCTACTCAAATGTCGTAACTCCTTATCATGCGATTCACCCTGTTTTTGGGACTTTTTCGTATTCTACTCCTCCTAAAACCACGTTTATTCGGAGTTAATTGTAATCCGGTAAATTTGGACGGTAAATTGAATTACCGTGAGTACCGACAAAGTTTACAATGTCTTTTCATGAAATAATTACATTTTCAGATCAATAGCTCTTAAAAAGCGCTCTTAGAAATTAATATTCAACATCTTTATTTTGCGAAGGAACTATGTTTTCTGTGCGTAGGTAACTGCACTGCAAACAGGCAGTTCGCCGCCATCTTAAATCTATTACTACGATTGTGGATTAATATTTTAATCATTAAAATATTCGTCATTGGGTATTTGTTATTGGAATATTTTTCTTTCATTGTAAAAAAGTGTTTTTACAAGATTAAAGGTTATATTAATGTACTTAAAATAGTCTGCTGGAGTTACAATAACCTGAAGTGGTTTCATTTAGCTTTCTGATTTATACATGGCAGCACAAGCTTGATTGAAGTATTTTCATTTTTAACCAATAATAAAGGTAGTTTAATCAGTTTTTTGTATTGTTTGAAGAGTTTTTAGGTCCATGAAATATATTTTAATTATTGAAACTACCTTATAATAGTCAGATTAGTTATTTCTGTTAGGACGGACAAAATGGCGACCAAGATTGAGTTTTGGAAAGCCAGTTACCACCTATCCTAGGCAGTAGAATACCGATTTTCAACACTTTTTTTCAGTAGATTTACTGAATTAAAAATTACAATGGAGGTGCCTCGTGAGATGGCTTAACTTTTGAAACGCTTTCACCACAGGGGAAGGTTATCCTCTTGGAGTGCGTCCCCTCATGGAGTTTCAATCTGGACTTAACACTAAATCCCTTCCCACAGGTGTCACAGACATGGGGTCGCTCTCCCGTGTGGACAAGGAGGTGTGTTTTTAGATTGACTTTTTGAGTGAAGCTCTTTTTGCAGAGCTCACACTGGTGCGGTCGCTCCCCAGAGTGAGTCCTCTCGTGTTGTTGCAAGGTGTTCAGCTGAGAGAATCCTTTCCCGCAGGTGTCACAGACATAGGGTCGCTCTCCCGTGTGGACACGTAGGTGTGTCTTCAGATGAGATTTTTGAGTGTAGGTCTTGTTGCAGAGCTCACACTTGTGCGGTCGCTCCCCAGTGTGAGTCAACAGATGTTCATCCAGGTATCTTTTGCGATCTGTGGAGTAAGGGCACTCCGTACAGCGGAACTTTCGATCGGGCTCCAAGTGTCCTTCCAAAACAGAGAGAAAGAGAAATTTATGCCGAATCGAAATAAAAATCAGTACATCAAGCAAGCACTGTACAAAATGTAAAGAGAGTTCAATTCCGTACACATTCCCGCTATATACCGCCATGTTTTTTGGACACCAAAAAGACAAAATATCTTCTTTATACATAAAAATTAATGTTTGTCTTTCTGTATGTACGTAAGTCCTTTACATTTTTAAACTTTTCAAACTTACATTAACTACACTACTCAACAAAAAAATAGGGTCAAAATGCTTCTGACACAACACAAGCAGATTCTTGTGTAAAATGGTCCCCTGAATCCGAATCCGACCCCCATTTTTCTCATCACGTACAGTAGGGATGCACAACCTTTTTGGGAGGAGGGCCACTCACAAAGTTGATTGAGACACAGAGGGCCGCAAACAGAGTAACAGCAAAAATAATATAATACAGCAAAAACAATAAGGTAGAATTTGCATCTCAAGGAACTTAATATAATATAAGATGTGAATAATTGAGTTTGTACCATTAAAGGGTTCTAGGGGTCCTCCCCAGAAAATTTTTGGAAATTTAACTCTAAAAAACAAAGCATTGACTAGTTTTTGCACATTAAGCCCAAATATTGGACATATATTTTAAGATGGGATTTGCATTTTGATTAACTTAATATTTATAAAAAAATAGTAATTGTAGAATTCCAAATGTAAAGGGGGGTCTGGGGGTCCTACCCCAGAAAAATTTTGGGAATTTGACCCTAAAAAACAGGGTTTTAACTTATTTTAGAAATCAAGTTCGATTTTTTTTGGAGGGACAGGCCCCCAGCCTTCTGCTATCCCCCTTGATAGCATATCTGAAACATGTTATGATCTAATAAGAATTAAAAAAATACACTGCATTATTATCTAATCTTGTTTCAAAGTGTTGATCTTTTTGCAAAAATTTAGAAGTTGGGAAATCCTTAAGAAAAATTTGTTGAAAATACTCACTAAAATTGATAAAAAAATCTATGTCAGAGGTATCACTAGTTCACTAGACTTATTAGACTCCTCTGACCTCGCTTTAATTTTTTCTGCATTGCAATTATAATGTGAAAAGAAGCCAGCTTCAACTAGGCGCTGTAAAAACGGCACTTTCGCGAAAAATCGCTATTTTTCGACTTTCCCGCGGCGCGTGATCCTAAACACCGGACTTCTGGCTTCAAAACTTAAAACCATTGTTAAGTTGTTTTTTCCACATCGCACCGTCGCACAAACAATACAAGAAGAAGCCAACTTCAATTTGGCGTCCGCCCAACAATCGCGGCAGGAACGGAACACTTCACGAGCAAAACGAAACTCGAAAAATCGCGATTTTCCCAACTTTTTTCCGCTATAAATCGTCACTTTTTCTCGGTTAAAATAAGGAAAGTAACAAAAGTTAGGGAAACCTGAACTACCCCTTTTTACGTTTTTCAACGACTTTATAACTTTGAACTCGATTTTCAGGGTAAAAAACATTGCTTTAATCTTAAAATTGCACCCCAGGGGACAAGAAAGGTTCAAATTAATAAAATATGGAAATTCATAACAATAGGATAGGTTTATGGGGTAATTACCCTCTAAAAACGCAAAAACATTGTTAAAAATAGAAGGATTTGTTATACCCTATTTATTTTGCTTATTTTTGAAGCAAATCAATTTTAAAGGGTCTTAACCCTTCCCCAAGGACCCAAATTTAATAATGATATGCCGCAACTATTTTTAGGAAAAGCGGTTAAGGAGTTATCGCCCCCGAAGCACCCGCGGAAGGGTTCAGAAGGCTCTTTGAATCGCGCTGGCGCCCGCGCGCTCAATGAGTAATATCCATGCTTTGAAAAGTTACTGTTGGAAGAAGAAAACAACAATATGTAAATTTCTGTCTTACAATCTTTGTGGGCGGGGCCTAGCTCACCTTTATATATGTAATACGTTCTATTTGTAATGGCTTCTCTTCTGATTTGGATCATTTCATGCTGCTTCTTATTTTGTCAACAATTGAATAAATAGTCGTTGATTTTAATCTTCTTGTGTGGGCTCCTCATTAAGTGGTTATGGGCCGTATGATCGTATGATTATGCCCAACCTGAAGATTTGAAGGAAAATTTTATTAGAAGTGCTCGAGTAGGGGGCCGTGGAAGATGGAACCTGTATATGAGAAAATCACCCCCCTCAACATGGATAACTACGTTTCGTGGAGTGAAGATTTAAGAGCGATTCTTATGGATCGCAACTGCTGGGAGATCGTCATCGGAACTGAAGAATCTCCGAAAGAAGGTTCCGACAAAGACGTGAAGAATTTCAAGCAGAGGAAAAATCGCGCGTATTCTACGATTTATTTAAATATATCCAACGATTTGCGTACCCTCATCTCTGAAACTCAAGATGGGACAGAAGCGTGGGATATCTTAAAGAAGCATTTTCAACCTGACAGCAGAGCAAGAATCATAGGATTGCTTGATACCTTCTTTTCATGCCAAATGAGTGATCAAGAGTCTATTGGAATTTACGCGGCACGACTTCGAAAGATCGTCTGCCAGCTCCAAGATTGTAAACACCCGATGGCGGAACTATACCAAGCTTTCCAATTGATTCGATATTTACCACCTGCATTTACTGGTATTGTTCAATCCATATACCGATGGCCAGATGAAAAATTCAAGTTTGCCGGAGTTTTACAAGAACTTCAAGCTGAAGAAGCTCGGCTATCTCAAAGTCAAAAAGATATGGAATGCGCTGCCTTGAAGACCACCACTTCTAAGAGATCAACCAAGGAAAGTCGTCCAAAATGTTCAAGTTGCGGTAAAACTGGCCATACAACTGCTGAATGCCGAAATCCCAAGTCCAAAACGAAGAAGGTCGAAGATTTAAAGTCAAGATCAAAAGACGATGTGAGTAGTTTTAAAGTCGGAAAGGGAAAACCCCCGAAGACCAAGACTTCTAAAAGCCCTTGGATTTTTGATTCTGCAGCATCTACTCATTTTTGTGGAGAACGAGACCTATTCCACGATTTCACGCCGACAGAAAACTCGAAGATGACTGTTGCTGTGGATAACGTCTCAATACCAATTGAAGGAACCGGAACCGTTTGGCTAAATTTTCAAGTCGAAGATCATAAAGAGTTCGTCGAGCTCAAAAATGTGATGTACTCTCCAGTCATCCGACACAACCTATTAGCTGGATCAAAGTTTGATCAAGGAGGCGCGACTTTTATAGGGAATAAAGGTCAAATTGCCGTTTATTTCAAGAACAGGACTATTATGATTGCTAAACAATACAAGGGATTGTATTACTGCTTTCCAACAGGAAGTAAAAAGCCGAGTAAAGTCAAGAACGCTGCTTTTGAAACCTCCGTGGGATCAGACTTGCAGTCATGGCACGAGAAGTTCAACCACGCCAACGCCAAATACATCAGCCAAAGCGTAAGTGCTGTTTTTGGTTTACCTAAGTTTAAGAATGAAAAATTTAATTGTGAACCTTGTCGCTTAGCTAAAACTCGTAGAAAGTCATTTAAGCCTTTAGGCAAAATTCGTTCTAAGAAACCTCTTGCCCTGATTCATACTGATATTTGCGGGCCTATGCCTAAAGCTTCTATTAGTGGTCATAAATATTTTATTTCCTTTATTGATGATTTTTCGAGAAAAACTGTAGTTTACCCGATTAAGCATAAAAGTGAAGCTTTAGAATGTTTTAAGAAGTTTCAAGTTCGAGCTGAACTTTTCACTAATCATAAGATCATGAATGTTAGATGTGATAACGGTAAAGAATTTGACAACACTAATTTTGTTAGCCATTTAGAAGATCAGGGTATTAAAATTGAATTTACTAATACCTATTCACCTCAACAAAATGGTGTTGCCGAACGCTTTAATTATACAGCAATGGATGGTGTGAAAACAATGTTAAAATCTAGTTCTTTAAGTGAAGGATTTTGGGCTGAAGCCTTATTATGCTTTACTTATACTTGGAACCGCTTGTGCCACAAAGGTCAAACCAAAACCCCATTTGAGTTATTTGGGGGACACAAACCTTCAGTTAAGCATTTAAAAGTGTTTGGCACTGTTGCTTATGTTAGTACCCCGAAACAACTAAGAAGAAAACTTGATATGAGAGCTAAGAAAGGGATCATGGTTGGCTATGCACTTAAAACTAAAGGGTATAGGATTTATTTGTCTAATGAAAAGAGGATCGTGGAAACTATTAATGTGTCTTTTACAAATGATTCTTTTGAACCCCAGAAGGACAGTGGAGCTGTACTGGACCCTACTAATTCTTATAATTTGAGGAGCAGGAAAGCAGATTCAAGATCCGATCAGTCTCAGAAGTATGAAACTTTCTCTAAGGAGCCATCCGAATCGGAGTCTGAAGATGAAGAAGAATCTGCCGTTGAAGAAGAGACCTATGAGACTCGAGCAGAACCAATATGGGTAAGAAAAGTTGTACCTCGAACAGATGGTACACGTTCAGATGTTTATTACTATTTACAAGGACACAGCAAGAGGCTTAGATCTAACAAGGACGTTAAAGATTTTTGTAAAAAGCAAAACATCCCCTATGATCCTGATCTATTTTCTTTCAGTGCTAGTAATAAATTTGAGGTTGTAGAAGTTGAGGATAAGCAAAAATTAAATATCTCAACTAGTAGCAATTCGGATCAGGAAGATTCGAGTAGTAATGAGTCAGACTGACTAGCCGGCACGAGTATCCCTAAGCACTACTATGAAGCTATAAGATCTCCTAATCACATGCATTGGCAAAAAGCCATGCAGGAAGAGATGGACATTATGATCAGCCGACATGTTTGGAAATTGGTCCCACGTCCTGAAAATGCGAAAGTCTTAGGGAGTACTTGGGTGTATAATTTAAAACGAAATGAAAAAGCTAAAATTATTCGTTATAAGGCTAGACTTGTTGCACAAGGGTTTAAGCAAGTTAAAGGTGAAACTTATGACGAGGTGTTTTCACCAGTTGTCAATTTCACAGTTATCAGGTTATTTTTCACAATCTTTGTTGGAAAATTTAAATGGTCACATTGTCATGTAGACATAACCTGTGCTTACCTTTATGCTAATCTAAAAGTTAGAATTTACATGTCACAACCAAAAGGTTTTGTTGATAAATTAAAACCTAATTACGTGTGTGAATTACAAAAAGCGATTTACGGCTTGAAACAAAGTGGCCGTGAGTGGTATTTCGAAATCTCGAAAATACTAAAAACTTTAAAATTTAAAAAGTTAGAAAGCTGTAATGGTGTTTTTCACAACTCTTGTGACATAGCACTTCTATTGTACGTTGACGACATAGTTATTTTAGGCAAAACTCAAAAACTTGTCGATCATACTGTTAATTTGTTAAAATCAAAGTTTGATTTAAAAATATTAGGTAAAGTTAAGTTTTTATTAGGGATAGAGTTTGAAGAATCTGAGGGAAATATTTTCTTAAGTCAAGAAAAATATATTGATGATATTTATAAAAGGTTTTTAAAGTTTAAACCTCCCGTCTCATCTCTTCCAATCCCAAAAGGTTTGCAATACTCTAAAAGTCAGTGTCCAAAAACTGAACCCGAGGTAAACGAAATGAGGAAATATCCTTATAGAAATTTAATTGGATGTCTTGGATTCTTGGCGGGACGCACAAGGCCGGACATAGCTTACGCTATTAACATTTTTTCTCAGTTTCAGGAGAATCCCGGTATTTCTCACTGGAATGGACTTATCAAGTTATTAGGCTATGTTGACTGTACCAAAAGTCTTAAGCTCGTACTTTCTGAAGCATCTAATCTAAGTGTCTCGTGTTACTCGGACTCTGATTTTGCCTCGAATAGAGACGACCGTGTATCGGTAGGTGGACTAATTTTATTTCTAGATAAAGCTCCTATTGTGTGGAGGACTTTCAAGCAAAGAGCTGTATGTCTGAGCAGTATGGAAGCTGAGTTCATGTCGATCACGGAATCTGCCAAAGAACTAGTCTGGATCACAAGAATCCTTAATGAGTGTCACAAATTGAAATTAATTTCTTTTGATAATTCTAATGTAACTTTATTAAGTGATAGTACTGCTGCTATTGATTTCACTAATTCTCCGATCGAGAATAATCGCACTAAGCACATTGATGTGCGTCTTCATTTTGTGCGAGATTTAGTTGCTGAGAATATCTTTAAGCTTAAGCATATAAGAAGTAAAGTTAATCTAGCCGATTCTTTTACTAAACCTCAAACAAAAGAGGGACTAAAGTTCTTCAAGGAAAGTGTATTTAATGTGTGAATGTTAAAAACTTTTATTTATTATGTCTAACCTCTTCTTTTCATTTAAGAGTAAAGATTGTAAGAGGGGGCCGTTCTGTTGGAAGAAGAAAACAACAATATGTAAATTTCTGTCTTACAATCTTTGTGGGCGGGGCCTAGCTCACCTTTATATATGTAATACGTTCTATTTGTAATGGCTTCTCTTCTGATTTGGATCATTTCATGCTGCTTCTTATTTTGTCAACAATTGAATAAATAGTCGTTGATTTTAATCTTCTTGTGTGGGCTCCTCATTAGTTACAAAATGAGAATTTTCTGATATTTTATGACTTTACTTAATGGAAATTCTATATTTCGATAGTAACTGGCCAGTTGTATGGAGGTATTCCATATTTCAATTTGTTATTAGATGCACGGCTGAGGACAACAATGCAGAACTTCTGAGTTAAAATGGTATACAAAAGAGTTCAAATGTCATTGCCTGAATTTAATCATATATTTATGCAACGAGCAAGAACATCCTTTAAAAGCCTGGATAAATTTTGGAGATCTTCAAATATAAAAAGCAGAACAAAAATAAATATCTACAAAACAATAGTTCGATCAATTTTACTATATGGTGCAGAGACTTGGTCTCTACGAAAAGCAGACATTCAAAAACTAGAAGTTTTCCAAAATGGTTGTCTGAGAAAAATCTTTAAAATATTTTGGCCTCTTAAGATCAGAAATGAAGTAATTTTGGAAAAAGCCAACATCACAACAATAGAGGATGAAATAAATAAAAGAAGATGGCGGTGGACTGGACACGTTTTAAGAACACCCAGGGAGAAATTGGCGCACGTCTAGCTCTCCTGGGCTCCTGATGGCAGGAGGAAAAGAGGAAGACCTAAGATGACATGGCAGAGACAGATGCTGGCGGATTTCAAGAGGGCTGGAATAGGTGGACTGGAGGAAGCCAGATCCAGGGCCAAAGACCGGGGGGCATGGAGGGGTGGGCTGGATGCCTTATGCGCCATACGGCGTGAAGAGCTTGAGTGAGTGAGTTATGCAACATGACCTCCTGATTTCAAATGTGACACCCATTTTCTTCCATCTCCCTCAGTTTTTGAAGAGACACCCGAAACCATTTTAACCCTGGCGGAATAAAGTGGGAATGTTAACAGAATTGAACCTTAAAAGTTAGAGGTGGTTAGAGTGTGTATATGGCAGGAATCCGACTTTAGAAGCCTTGCATAATATCTGCAAGTAAATTTTAAAAAGAATAAGCTTATCAAGAAACTAGCACCACCTAAAGGTGGACACAAATTGGAGCCGAGCGGCGAAGGCGAACAGCCACGAACATGCTCTGCGCACGCGCAACTCGGAGGCTCTAAGAGCGGTGCTTGCGCAGAGCGTGTTCTAATGATCTAGATTAGAAATTTGGTTTGGTAGCCAGTGGCTCCTGGGACCCTAAATTTTGGTCGCCAACTCTACACTTTTGGGAGCCAAAATAAAATAGCAACTTTTGAGAATTGCGATTAAACCACATTCATGTGTTAGGTTAATTGAAAGAATAAAAAAGTAAGAAATTAGTATTTTTGAAGGTTTTTTTAGAATCTGAAATCAGATCAGATACCTAAAACCTGTACCTGTAAAATCAGATACCTGTTATAATCTTACAAGATTTAAAAAAAGCAACATTGTATTATCATCTTATGAGTTGATATAAAGCGACCTTTTAGTAAAAATTTACAACTTAGAAAATCATCTTAAGTTGAAAATACTGACTAAAATAGAGAAAAAAATCTTATTAGACTTATCAGGCTGTTTTAAACAAAGTAAAGTTGTTTTTTCTGCACCGCCGTTGAACCTAACTTCAACAGATGTCCGTAGGAAAAGCAGTCGCGGGAAAAACGGAACTGTTGCGAAAAATCGTTATTTTCCCGATTTCCGGAACATCGGACCTGTGGGCTTCTAACCACGGTTAAGTTGTTTTTTCTACATCGCAATGACCCAAGAAGAAGCCAACTTGAATCGCAGGGGTGGAAAATCCAAAACTGATTTTTGTATCAGCTTTAGGGCAGTTTTGTATCAAGTCAAAATGCATTTTTGTATCAGCTTTTAGTAGTTTTGTATCAAGGCAAATTTCATTTCCGTATCAGTTTACAGTGAATCTGCATCAGGCTAATCTAATAGTTAGGTTTATATAATGCTGCATTCCTGAATCAGTTTTGAAAACAACTTTAAAAGTAAAAATGAAACTAAAATCAAATAAAAATAAAGGAAATTAGTTAATAGAATAATTATTTAAGTAAAAATTAAATTGCAAAAATGAGAGTCAAAATTTTTTAGTTAAATAAAAAAAAGTAAGAAATTATTTTTGAAGGTATTTTTAGAATCTTATGAATCAGATCAGATACCAAAAACAGGTAATAATCTATCAAGATTTAAAAAAAAAAGTTAATTATCAACTTATTCAGTTGCTATAAAGCGACCGTTCATTAAAATTTACAACTTAGAAAATCCTCTTAAGTTGAAAATACTAAATAAAATAGAGAAAAATCATCTTATTAAACTTATCTGACCTAAGTAAATTTGTTTTTTCTGTATCGCCGTTGAAGCTAACTTCAACAGACGTCCGTAGGAAAAGCAGTCCCGAAAAAACGGAAACTGTCGCGAAAAGTAGCTATTTTCCCGATTTCCGGAACACTAGACAGAACACCGGACTTGTTGGCTTCTGACCACGGTAAAGTTGTTTTTTCTACTTCGCAATAGTGACGCAAGAAGAAGTCAACTTGAATCGGCACCTACGGCGGTCTACGAAAGTCGCGGGAAGAACGGAACATTCCGGAAAAAACCCCGAAACTTCCACGAAAAATTGCGATTTCCGACTTTTCAACGCACTAAACACTGCGAATTGAAACCTATTTCATAGGGGAAAAAAATTTATAGAAGAAATATTCAGGTTGGAAATAAAAGTTTTTAAGGAGTACAACGTACAACCCAAATTCAAGGAGTTTCCATAGTGCTTGAAAATGAGGAGCGTACGAACCCTGTTTATCACCAAAAAACACTGCCAAAAGTCAAATCAAAGCACTTGTCTACCGTCGGAAAGGTGGACGAAAACCGGTTTTCTCTGCCTTCCACAATGCAGAGAAACCGGTTTTTCTCCGCCAAGCAACGGTAGACAAGTTAATAATCGTCCTATTTCCACCCTGTTTAATAGCGATCATAGTGGCTGAGGATTGGTTCTTTTCTTACCAGTTGGATTTTCAGGGTTACTGATTCAGATTGAACGGATTATCGCGTTTTTGGCGCAAATATGGGAAATTTTGCCATTTTTGGCGCAGTTGGCGCAGGTAACCAATTTTGGTGCACCAACCAATTTCGGTAACCAATTTCCACCCCTGGAATCGGCACCCGCGGTCATCCACGAAAGTCGCGGGGAAGAACTGAACACTCCCGCAAAAAAACGAAACTTTCGCGAAAAATCGCGATTTTTCACGACTTTTTAACGGACTAAAAGGAAAAGGCTAGTCGCCACAGTGGCGACTGCATCTAGAAATTTTGATAGCCAAAACTTTTTGTTGGTCGCCTACTGGCGACTGGCGACCGTTAATCTCGACCTCTAGCGTGTTAATGGCTGTTCGCTACGCCGCTCGGCTCCAATTTGTGTCCACCTTAAGGAGCAGGAGGAAGTTATTGTCAACTTTTTCCGAGTAAGGAGCCAACAAGGTTTTTTCTCAATGCAAAGAAATAAATGCCTTAAAATTAACATACGGGCAAAAGTTCATTGAATGCAACATCAGGCTTTTGATTATTTCTCAGAAACCCTATTGTTTAAACTTCAGGAGTATGAATGTATGGAGGGTATTCTAACACAATTTAGAAAAATCTTACTGATATAAAAATAAGTGCATCAATAAAGGTAATTTCTTACCGTTTCCTCGGGGCCGGATGTCCAGGTGACGAGTTTTCCTGTGTTTGCTCAGATTCGACTTCAGAGAGAATCGTGTTCCGCAGGTGTCACAAGCAAAGGGTTGCTCCCCAGTGTGGATACGGAGGTGTCTCATGAGATCGTTCGCTCCATAGAAACGCTTTCCACAAGCATAACAGGGGTGGGGTTTCTCGCCGGTATGCAACCTCTTATGGTTGCGCAAGGTGGTTCTATCACTGCATCCTCTTCCGCAGGTGTCACAGACATAGGGTCGCTCCCCAGAGTGGGTAATGAGGTGTCTAGTGAGTGAGGATTTAAGAGCGTAAGCCTTGTTGCAGAGCTCGCACTGGAACGGTCGCTCCACAGAGTGAGTCAACAGGTGTCTATCCCAGTTTTCATTGTTATCTGTGGAGTAAGGGCACTTGGTACATTCAAACATCTTTTTGGGATTCATGTCACATTCTTTGGGTCCTTCCAAAGCAGTCAAACGCTAAAAGAGAAATTGTGTGAGAAAATAAACTCTGGTTTTTACATTCGTGTTAAAAACTTAAGGATAAACCCAAATCTTAGGTCCTAATCAACGAAATTTATGCTATAGGATAAGTGTTTCATACCAACACAACAGAGGTCAGAAAAGGAAACCAGAAAACAGTAGTTAAAAATGCTTTGTTTTGAATGTTTGTTTATCTTCCTTTGTAACTTGCTCTCGAGTTGAGTAGTATATCTTTGAGCTGTCTCATTTAAAATTTGCAATCTGATCAAATTTATCAAAAAATTGAAATTCCCTAATTCTAAAAATACTTTAAATTTTCATGGAAGTGATTCATATATAATTTATCTATTTTATTTCCTTTTATTTGAAAAATTATCTGATGAACGTGTAAAATAATTAATTCACATAACGTAAAATGGCAATGGTCGTAGCGCTTCACTCTGTTTACAAACAAACTGAATTTCAAATTACTACTGTCTCAACATAGCTTTATGGTCGGGCGGAGGGGATTTCTGCGCATGCTCGTGCACTTCGCCTTATCGAACTTACTTTCTGAATTCTCGAGGGACCGTCTCCATAATTATCTACGATTTCAGCTCGAAAGCACTTCGTCGGCGAAAAGTCTTCGTCGAAAGTCGGCGCATGCCTGAATGCTGTTATTTGAAGTAAAAAAAAACTCTACAAAGTTTAGGTTGTTAAAAGTTTTAATTAGCTTTTTTAACTAATCCAAAAATCTACAAAATAGGTAAATATTAATGTTTTACATGAGCAGTACAGATAAAATTGATGAGTTTTATGTAACTTAAAAATGAAAGTAAAAAATTATAGCACTTCTGACTTTTTTCATTTAATGTATATAAAGAACCACGTGCGTGCAATGTTCAAATATGTTCCATAGTATTACATCTTAATTAATAGAAAATTAAAAAGTTATTTTAACTTAAGAAATAAAAGCAAATAAATAGAACATACTAATCCTCATCAAGCACTTCCTTGTAAGTAGCATAAGACTGCGAAAATTAAATTAAAATAAATTATCCTTAAGAAAACTCACACACCGTCATTAACAGGTTTTTAAAAAGAAATGGCCTCAAGACAATAGCCGAAGTGTATATATCGTAAAAAAACTTTTGCGTAAAATAAAACGAAGTGTAAAAAAACTATAGAGAGAGATGTCATTTTGCAATAGCTACACAGTCCCCAGTTCCGCGAGAAAAACTTCTCTGGATGGCGAAGTGCTCGAGCATGCGCAGAAATCCCCTTCGTTCGACCATAAAGCTATGTTGAGACAGTAGTTTTCAACTTCTATAATTAAACCGGCCTCGTCGCTGTAGCAAAAAGCACCAATAAACCCACCCCAAACATCAAACATCTATAATTAAAGATCCTGTAAGAATTTTGTAATTTTCGAATTTCTTCCTTACTCTCGTCTTCTAATAATATAATCATGACAGGAAAATGTAAGTAAATTGACTTCTTTAGTTCCACACACTAAATTGTAATCTAAAAACAAACAAAAATTATAATTTGATCTCGATTTAAATGAGCTTAAATTTAAAAAGACCACTGATTTGAATAGTGGGTAATATATCATTGATTTTCATCACTTAAAAAATATTCCTAAAATAAAAAGTTTATTAAATTATTTTGGATAATTTTATTCAAAATGGGGCTTATGTATAAAATAAGATAAGTGTATAAAATATGAAAAAGGTAGTGAATTATCCTGCTCCAACCACTAAAAGAGGGGTCTGGGTAAAATTTTTTAAAAATTTAAGTAAAAAATCAACTTGTTTTGGTATTCCTCATTCAAAATTAAGATATACATTCTATGGTAGAATTTTTGCGTTTTGACAAACTTAATACCAAATAGAGTTGCAATAATCGTTTTAAGTACCAAGGGGGTCTGAGGGTCCTTCCCCAGAAAAGTTTTGAAATTTTGACCTTTAAATAACAGGGTTTTAACTCATTTTGGAGCATAAAATGCCATTACTATATAGTATAATACTTTAAATTTTTTTGTGGGGGGCTAAAGCCCCCTAACACCCCTGGATCCACTAGGGATTTGTAGGTACTTTCAGTTTGCAGTTCATTAAAATCATTGAAGTTTCAAAACTAAATTTATTTCAAAAGAGTGTTATGAAATGTTTGATGCCTTAAAAGTATCGGTTTTGCCCTTCCTTGGTAAAAATAATCCCGAAATGGTTTACCACACACCAATAAAGGATCCAAAAGCTAAATCTGCCCAAATGGAGACTGAGGAAGTGTCAATAATATTGCATAAAAAATAATACCTAAAGCTATTCATCTCTCTTAAAATCGGGCATGAAGTTCAGGAATATCTTTCTTTCCCTTTAACAATTCTGCTACCGATCTGAATGAGTATGAAATTCCATTGTTAATGGAGGGCATCTATACCCCCTTAGGGCCCGTTCAAATATTACGTAAGCACTTTTTTGGTCATTTTTAACCCCCCCTCCCCCCTTGTCAGCAAAGATAAGCAAACCTCAAACCCCCCCACCATAATTACGTAAGACACTGCTGGACCCCCCCCCCAAAATTTTGACACCCCTATAACTGTAAGTACTGTTTTTTCCTAGAAAATTAGGTGACTCGTACAAGGAGCTGTCCTTTTTGGGTGTAACCCTAAGAGTTCTAAAATGAGTCGAAGCACTACTTTTTGGGTACAATTTCAAAATGTTAAGGTGGTCCATCTCCAGAAAAAAGTGCTTACGTCAGAATTCCTAATTCAATTTTTTGTTACATTTATTTTTGGTTGAATTTTGAAAGTATTTTTGCAAGAAACAAGATATTTTCGAAAATGCACCATCTTACGTAAGCATCACTCATATCCCCCCTTGTCAGCAAAAATAAGCAAAGAACAAACCCCCCCTCCCCCCTTATGTGCTTACGTAATATTTGAACGGCCCCTTAGACTATTGTCCGGGTAATATACGTTGCACTTCATATTACCACTTATTCTATGGCATAAATTTCAAAAACAAAGCATTTTTAACTTCTGTTATCTGGTTTAATTTTCCTTTTCTGAGCTCTGTTGTGTTTTTAAAACTTGTGTTATTGATAAGGACCTAAGATTTGGGTTTGTCCTAAAGTTGTGGACACGAGTGAAAAGAAAATGTTTGTTTTCTCACCCAATTTCTCTTTTAGCGTTTGACTCTTCTATGGAAGGACCCAAAGAATTGGACATGAAGCCCAAAGAGAAGTTTCAATTTACCGAGTGCCCTTATTCCACAGATAACAATGAAAACTTGGATAAACACCTGTTGGCTCACTCTGTGGAGCAACCATTCCACTGTGAGCTCTGCAACAAGGCCTTCACTCTAAAAGGCAATTTAAAAAGGCACCTCCTTGTTCACTCTGGGGAGCGACCCTTTGTTTGTGACACCTGTGGAACACGATTCTCTCGGAAGGGTCATCTGCGCAGACACATGAAAACTCACCTGGACATCCTGCCACGTGGGATCACAAACGAAACTCTCGTTAAAAATGAAAGTAACGGTAAGAGATTATGTTTGGTGATGCTATTACTTTTAAATTAGTTAGATTTTTCTTAATGGTGTCATAATATTCTTCATACTCCTGAAGTTAAAACAGTTGGGTTATGATTCTGAGACTTTTTAAAAATATTCAAAAGCCTGTTGTTATATTTGATAAACTTTTGCCCTTATGTTAATTTTATGGCTTTAATTTCTTTCTATTGAGAAAAACCTTGTTGGTTTTCTCCTTTGAAAAAGTTGACATTGCTCAACACTTTAAGTTCAAGCTTTTTATTTTGAAAATTTACTTTCAGACAAGGCTTCTTAAGTCAGATTCCTACCTTATATTCCACAAACCTCCTTAAACTTTTAACGGTTCAATTCTGTTAACGTTCCCACTTTGTACCGCCAAGCTTTTTTGAATGCCATATATTCAAATATTGACAAAATTTTGATTTTTATCAACTGAACAGTTATTGGTTTAACTAAACATTTTAATCTATGAGTTTAAAATCAAATTTGGTGTCCAAAAATCATGGTGGTATTTAGCGGGATTTTTTTCTGAAATAAAAATAAAAATTTGAGTGCTTGCTTCGTGTACTGATTTTTATTTCCATTCAGTATAAATTTCAATATTTTTCTCTCAAATTTCGATAGTAAGCAGCAATCAAACAACTAATTCTTTTCTTTTAGGCGTTTAACTATCCAATAATATAGGTGTAAACTCACAACTCTCAAGCGTCACCACCAACCGTGGACCGGTTTCGTCCTTGTTAGGACTCATCAGCACGGTATAGGATGGTAACGCAAGAGAGCGGAGGGCAAGTACTAGTCTAGCCGACTATAACTGAAAAAGTGGTGACCATTGATTAGTCCTCCACTCATCTGCTGGAATGACAAGGGCATTCCTAGAACAGATTTAATTCCTGAAAGGCAAGTTACATGAATGGAGAATTTCACCAATTATTTGTCCGCTTAACCAGCAATAATTGGTGAAATTCTCCATTCATGTATCTAATAATATGTCGTTTGGAATTTACTTCCACTCAGTAATTCGAATATGTTGTTGGAGCATTCAGTTTGTTGGATTAACATTTCAGTAAAATCTCGAAGCTCAGGAAAATTAAGTTTTGAAGTATAATGAATTGTCTTCATTTTAGCAGTGTTCTTGTCATTGCTCATCAGTCAATAGTAAGCAGGGTTGGAAAAACAAGGGTTTTTTGGTTTAAACAAGTTTTTTAAATTGTAAACTGTTTTATTTTTGAACAAAATTTTTCCTACCTCATGAATATAACTATTTTTGACTGTTTTTCATTATGAATCCATTGAATTGATAGTTCATCAATTCAGCTTATAAAAAAGTATCTGAATTCATTTATTTATTAAAAATAAATTTTTAAGAAGTTAAAATTATTTTAACTCCTCTTCTTTAGCCTTTGAATAATAGAAAGCAAAAATTATGGCGCTTTAAAGGACATTATAAAAATCTCCCAGAAAAATTCCTTCCTTAGCTCAAATCAATTAATTTCAGTCCTGCCTTTAAAAATGTTCAAGCATTTGCAGAAAAATTTTTTAAAAAAGACTCATCGACTCGTGAAAACTATCTCAAAATAGTATTGCAATTTTTTTGTACAAAATTAAAAGATGTTTATTCTCCTTTCTCTCACAGCACATGATTGTGATGTTGGCAGCAAACGCTTCCCCTCCCTCTCTGCTTTGGAAGGACACAAGAAGAGCCACACGAAGCCCGATCAGATATTCTGCTGTACAGAGTGCCTTTACTCCACATATCACAAGGAAAACTTAGAGCGACACCTCTTGATTCACTCTGGGGAGCGACCACATCGCTGTGAGCTCTGCAACAAGACCTTCTCTCGAAAATCTACTCTGAAGAGACACCTCCGTGTCCACACAGGAGAGCGACCCTATGTCTGCGACACCTGTGGCAGGGGATTCCGTGATAAGACCAGCTTGATATTCCACGAGAAGACCCACAAGGGTACTCAGGTCCAGCCCCACAGTCCCACAGATGATACTATTGTTAAGGATGAAATTGGTACGAAATCGTAGCTTATTGAGCAACATACTGCTGATAGAAAAAGGGTCACGTGATTTTTACAGACTTTGCACGCCCGATAGTTGGGTAGCCGGTGATGGTTGGGGTCTTGCTTTTATATACAAGCAAATGTCTCTTCCTCTTTTGATCAACTTCCACCTGTCTCCCCTCCAAAATACTAGTTCCAGCGCTGTCAAAATCACGTGACCCTTTTACTATCGTTGGTTCATCAGTAACTGACATTTTATCCATTTTAAGTTATACATCAATCTTTGTGTAAATTTTGACCCCGATCACCTGGCACCAACGGTTTTGCAAAAAAGCCACTCAAATCGCTGCAATAATCAATTTTGACATTTTAGAATAACTGCAATGGTAAGGCAGAGTGAAGCATTTCACCTCAAACCCGGTCAGAAAGGCTTAAAATAAAGGTTTACAAACTATTACGCACACAGCTGTTTATTAAGAGCTTATAATTATTATTTTTATAGTTCCTATGGGTTTGTGGTTTCTCTGTCATGTCACTAGTACAAAATTATTCTGGGGAGAAATCTAGAATTCAAGGGCTGACCCTCAATATTCAGTTGCTGATGACAGCATTGGCTGTGAGTAGAGATCAGGGGTCTGTTTAAAAGAGAGGCGGTAAAAAACGAAAAAAAAAAAACGTTTCTTTTCAGGGGAAAATTGGCTTTTTTTGCTAGTAAAAATCAGCTTTTGTGTGCATATTTTTAGAAACTAAATAATCATTCATGGACCATTCTCTTTTATAATTTTACAAGCATTTCTTTGTTTTAACATAAAATATCTTAGCCGACAAGGGCCTCTAGCAACCAAATTGTTCGTCGGTATTGAATAAAATTTTGGTGGAGGACGTTTTAAACTTTATCTGTTACCGTCTATGGAAAGAATTTATTGAAAATTCGCAATCTAGCCCCCCTTTTTTATTATAATCTTGCAATGTGATCTCGGTTGTCACTTCTAAGTAGTAAACCCTCCCCTAGAGAGACAAATGAAAAAAGCTATGGAATATTTTGATATGTAGGGGCTTGACCAGTGGTATATAAGGGGAGGCCGAAGGGGCCCTGCCCCCCCCCCCGAAATTCTGACTTGGTGTACCAAAACAAGTTAAAACCCTGTTTTTTAGGGGTCAAATTTTGAAAAATTTTCTGGGGAAGGACCCCCCACACCTCCCTTTAGAGTGCTTGGAATTTTATTATTCAAAACTTTTTTACAATAAGTTCAAAATTCTACCTGAGAATGTATGTCTGAAATTTGGAAAGTGTATCAAAACCAAGTTGAAATCCTGTTTTTAGGATCTAATCTCCAAAATTTTTCTGGGGGATGACCCCCATATATCCCCTTCTGTACTTAAAACTATATTATTTATAACTTTTTCATTAAATTCATCAAATTTTACCTGAAAATTTATATCCAAAATTCTAACTGGGCAATTCCACGGGTAACTGACTGACATTTTTAAGAAAAACGCTTAGTATTTTGTTACTTTCTTCCCAAAAATAAATGATAAAAAAAACTTTCCACCCAGTTTATTGCTTTCTTGTTAGCTTTATCTAATGGCACAATGGGCAATACCACTATTTTTTATTATTTTTTTTTATTTGGTTCAGATTGAATAGACAGAAATTTACCTTCAAAAATTTTAACTCTCTGATGTATACTTTTTTTAAAAATCGAATTCAAAGTTTGCGGGGGGGTTTTTGCGCGCGAAATCAGCGATTTTCGCGGGTAAAAGTTGTGACGTATATATCCCCTTTACATCCCAATCGCGCATTGCCGTTGACTGGCGAAACTGTTCTAGCTGTGCTTGAATGCTTGATTTAAAAATATCGTACACAATGGCGATTAATTATTATTCCATAGTCCCGATGTTTATTAACAGTTAATATTAATTACCCAATAAAATTTTTTTCGATTACCAAATGATCCTGTGCTACATAAAAACTAGCGTTGAGAAAAATAATGCTATAAAATTTAAGAAATCACAATGTTACGTGTGTGAAGATCACTTTGATGTAAACTATGATGTTTTACTAAAGCTTCATACAAGGATAGTTTGAAATGTACTCGGACTAATTACTATTATAATTACTATTAGTTACTTATTTGATAAAATAGTAAAATAACATCAGTAAAATATTTAAAATCAAGGAGAATAAATAACAGAAAAATCATAAGCATCACTAACAAAATATGAAAGGCAAAATTGTTTAAGTACTTTAGTTCACATTTTTAATTGTGAGATTTGATTCAAACTAAAGGGTAAAAATGAAAACGCATGTAATATTAAAATTTCCTCTATCCAAGTAGGGAAAATGTAAAAGTAAAAAAGAATGTTTGGCAGGAAGTTTTTCTGTAATGCAGCACTGGACAACACTTATTAAGTGCAAAAGATGCCCATTTCTACAATTCCTCAAACTATTACTCTATTATTACTTTAATACACTATTCTAAAATTATTCGAATTATCACTCTTAACCAGAGTTCTTCAATTATTAAAATTCGATAAATAAGATTGAAGAGAACTTACATCAGAGCTTTCACACCACAAAATACTGACTGGTGAAGGACGAACTCTCGGTAAAGATAAAGGCCATCATGAGAGAATCAAAACATTGGGAAGTTTGTGCGATTGTACCTTGACGAAGTCTATGTCCATAATTACAATTAATTATACAAAAAATGCGATAAAAACAAGAATATCAACAACCCAACAGTAAACAAAGACAAGCCAAAACGAAACCGCGGCAATCCACGATGTTGTTTTAAAGGGGATATGTACGTCACAATCACAGCAGCCAATGGGAGAACGATTCGAGTAAGGTTCAAATTCCGCGCTTTTTAATCTTAAATAATTACGAAAAAAAATTTTTGGGTTGTTTTCATACAAAAAATCGAATTCAGAACAGTTTTCTTCATAGGAAAAATATATTATCATTCATATTTAAAAAATAGTGGTATTGCCCATTAAATGTTCAAAATATGTTTTTATTTATTTTTAAAAAATTTTAAACAACAAGGTAACTGACTGATATAAATGTTTCACAAATGTCAGTCAGTTACCTTGTCTTTTAAAATTTTTAAAAAATCAATAAAAACATATTTTGAAAATTTAATTGTGCCATTAGATTAAGCTAACAAGAAAGCAATAAACTGGGTGGAAAGTATTTTTTTATCATTTATTTTTGGGAAGAAAGTAACAAAATACTAAGTGTTTTTCTTAAAAAAGTGTCAGTCAACCTGGTTTTTAGAGTCTAATTTCCAAAAATTTTCTGGGGGAAGGCCCCCAGACCCCCTTTTCTAATTGCAACTTAATACATCATAATTTTTTAATATTAAATTCTCTAAGTTGCAAATTCTGCCTAAGAATACACTGAAAAAATTAAATTTACATGAGAGGGGCTGGGAAACAATTTTGGGCCCCTCCCAAAATGAATTTCTATGTACGCTAGTGGGCTGGACTAGGGAATAGTTAGGAAAATAAGACTGGTGAACTGGGAAAATAGGCAATAAAATGAAAGATTTTTGTACGTTCACTAGTTTTCATTGTTTTTTCTGTTTTTTTGTACAAAAGACATGTCATTCCTTCTCTGGTCTCTCACAGCATTTTCACTCTCTTGCAGCCGTCTGCAGCGAAAGCTTCCCCTCCCTCTCTGCTTTGGAAGGACACAAGAAGATCCACACGGAGCCCGATCGCAAGTTCCGCTGTACAGAGTGCCCTTACTCCACAGATCACAAAGGAAACCTCAATGCACACCTGTTGACTCACTCTGGGGAGCGACAGCATTGCTGTGAGCTCTGCGAAAAAACCTTCACTCGTAAAAACTCACTCGCAAAGCACCTTCTTATCCACGCGGGAGAGCGACCCTATGTTTGTGACACCTGCGGGAAAAGATTCCGTCAAAAGTCCTTCCTGAGCCGTCATGAGAAATGCCACCTGTCACAAAAGGAGAGGATCCACACGGAGCCCAAAAGGTTCTGCTGTACTGAGTGCCCTTACTCCACAGATCGCAAAAGAAACCTTAAACATCACCTGTTGACTCACTCTGGGGAACGACCATACCAGTGCGAGCTCTGCGACAAAGCTTTCACTGATAAATCCAAACTAAAAAGGCACGGCCTTGTCCACACAGGAGAGCGACCTTATGTCTGCGACAAATGCGGGAAGAGATACTCTCGGAAGGACAAACTACGCTATCATGAGGTGACCACGAGAGGAGAATGCCACCTGCTGGTACACAGCCCCATAGAGAAGTTCCGCTGTACAGCCGTTACTCCACAGGTCACAAATACAGCCTCACCGTACACCTGTTGACTCACTCTGGGGAGGGACCATCAAACTCTCATATCCATCAAACTCAAGGGCCTAACTCTTAAAAGTCCTCTTTCCCATTGGTTGTGAAGGGTTTCACTTCGTATTATAACAACACCATTTTGTATTTCTGTGCATGTGCGATCGTCTTTTTCAGAAGTTTCTGTAGTTGCTACTTCCTTTTTCCTTGCTATAATGTCGTGCTTTTAAGTTGTTGGTGTCCGTTCTCGTGAAATAAAAAGATGTTTACCCTATAAAAACTGCTCCATTTCCCTAACCTCCAATAGTAATTTGTGAAGTGTGAGTGGAAACAGTCGCAGTAAATCCAACATTTTTGGTGTTGCCAGTGCTTTTTATTGGCGAGTAAGCAATTCTACTTCTGTAAAACTGGGTTGCCCGAATCCACTATTTATCAGCTTTTTTTTGCACAGGCTCGTATTCTTTGGATAAACCAGTCTAATCTTATGTTTTTAATTATTAATTTATGTAATTTTTAAAATAATCAGCAGTCTAGTTAACAGCTGAATGAAGTATCGCTTATATTGGCGTATTTGACTTGTTAAAGGTTGTTTAAACTCATTTTAAAAAATTTTTTGGGTCCAAGCGGGGGGTACTTATCCACCTTAGACCTATGCAGTGGCGGATCTACAGGGGGGCTTTCGGGCTGAAGCCCCCCCAAAAATGTCTGATATTTTACTAAGTTTGTCAAAACACAAAAAATTATAACCGAAATTCGGAAGAGGCGTACCAAAACGAGTTGAAAAAGTGGAGTTTTTGACTTAAATTTTCAAAAATTTTATGGGGGAGGACATGGAAAACATGATTTTCTCTATGACCCTACCCTCCACAAATCTGCCCATGTTTGTTTATTGGTACATTCAGCACTTTATAATTTTTAAATCAAACCTTATTTTTCACTTTTCAGATTTGGAAAAAAAGTAACAGAAAATGCTCCAATAGGATACTGCAAAATTTTTTTTTACTACATTAAACATGTTAACCAAATACAATAAGGTTTTAGATATTTTTACTCAAAAACACAACCTATACTCTGTTCCACCTTAACTTGACACTGAAGAAAAGGCTATGATGACCTAATTACAGCCAAGAAACCGGTTCCCAGCCAATCAGCCGGAATAGGCTGCCTGTCCAATGCCGTTCTACCCTATGAACTATATTCATTCGCTTGATTTTAAAGACTTTTAACGCATGATAAAATTACGTTATATGATAAAATTCCCGATAAACTATAATGTATGATATTTTTACAAATGTGTCTGCATATTCTTTATTTTAAATTGCAATATAAGCTAGTACTATTTTTTCGGGCAGATTGGTACAGCCTCTGCCTTTTTCAACAGTGTCGACTTTGGGTGGAACAGAGTATAAAAAGGATCAAAATTCTAGTTGGTACCAAAATTAACATTTTTAATAAAAAAAAAAGACATCATAGTTAGTAATCACTTAAAATTATACAATGATAAAATAATCAGTACTTGTGTGTGTGTTTGTTTTTTAAAGAAGGGTTCAATACTTGTTTTTAAAAACCTTTTTTGTGTTTTCACTATGAGTAAAGTAAGCCTTACCTGATCACAGGGCAAAAAACCAAAGTTCTGTCAATTGTCTCAAGTACAGGTCTCATGATAGGAGAATTTCACCATTTATTCTGGCTAAGCAGACAATAGGTGTAGTAGTAGTGACCATTGATTAGTCCTCCAGTCATCTGCTGGAATGACAATGGCATTCCTAGAACAAATTTAATTAATGAGTGAATTAGTGACAAATTAATTAATGAGTCCTAACAAGGACCAAACCGGTCCACGGTTCGAGGTGACGCTTGAGAGTTGTGAGATTACACCTACAGGTCTCATCAGTAGCGGCTCGTCCATAGGAGCACGTGAACACCCAATGAAAAAGTAGAACAAAAATCGAATGTAAAGATAAATAAATATCAAAAGAAATATATTCTAAATTCTTAATTTCTTTTTTTTTTACTAAAATTATGTTTCTCTCCCCCTCCCTCTCTACTCAATAAGAAAAATTTACTACCGGAAACGCGAAAGAATTTGGAAAAAGACTGAACTCTTATTTTTCTTTCCCTTGTAGCACGTGTTAGCGAAAAAAATATGAGAATCCGAAGAAACCCCGACTGTTTGCCGAAGAACATTTGAGCTTACGGCAACGCGCAGGAGATTTCCGCTAGCACAGATTTAGTGTGCCGAGGCTTTCACTTTTGAGGCACATCTTTCTTTTTTGACGTCTGATAGAAGTGATTTTATCGGCTAATTGGAAAGAATGAGTGAGAGCACTCTTTAAATACAATTTAAATCTTTTCATCAAAATATTTTAATGCTTTTGTTATTAATTAGGATGTTTTTTAAATGATGTCTTTAAGTAAAATTTCCGTGTTTGAGTTAAAGCATCTGTATTTTTCTCAATTGCCGCTAGAAAAAAGTTGAAATAAAGAACTTGAGACCAATACCTCATCTGACCATTGTCCAAGTTACAGAAGGAAAAGATAGGGACTTAAAGATGACATTTATGACATAAATGGAAATTTGGTGTGAACACCCTATTAATTAACTCACGAGCCGCCACTGGGTCTCATACTAAGAAATGTATATTTTCTTAGTTTCTCTGCCTCTTAAATTTTGAAAAAGTCCATTCAAAAATGAAAAAACTTAGCTATTGAAACCTGGTTAAAATTTTGAAAAAAAAAAAACTCACTTAACTGCAATTCTCGGTAAGTTATTTCGTTAAATGTTTTTTTATCAATATTAAAACTGCCAAAATCTTGATTTTTCTTGAGAAAAAAATGGGTCCAAAAAAGGAGGGTTTTTTCACAAGGGTCCACAATAATCCAGCCAACCATGATTTCTTGGTAGAGTCAGAACCCATTTAACCAAATCATACTTTATTTTTCAGATCTGAAGGCATGACTTATCTTTATTTAAACACACCAATTTTATGATTGAAAACTCCAATTCTTTGTCAATAGCAGACATGAAAAATTTTATTTTGTTTTTTACTACTGTCATAAAAAATGGTATACATTTTGGTTATATTTTCCAATTACTTTTACTTAATTTGTGCACATTAAGTGGTAAGTAAAAATACTTTTTTATTCACTATTATTTCTGGAAAATATAGGACCAAAATATTAATTAGAAATCTGGGTAAAACAATAAAAAGCAAAGACAAGAATCAAAAATACTTTTATTTCAGTATAAATGATTTTGAAGTTGAATAAATAATTGTCCAAAATTATTTGAGAAAATTGGGGCAAAGTAAAAGATTAACTTTTTATAAACTAAAAGGCAATTCCACCGTAACTCCCGCTACATTTTTTTCAAAATTGCAATTTCAAATAATTTTTAAAAATAGAAATAACTATTATTTTCTTTCTAAAAAAATCATTCATATTGAAATTTATGCTAATAATTTAAAATAAGTATTGCGAATCTTTTAAGAATTTTAGTTTTTTGAATATTAATTAAAATAGAGTTGTAACTCACGCTACAAGAAAAAGACATGGATTTATGAGTATAAAATTAAAATTTGTTTTTCTGCTTAAATAGTGTTTCAATAATTCTGTATGCTTGTCAGGTGTTTGAATATACTTCCCTTATTCTAAAATAGCAAACAGTTTTACTGGGAATACTTAAGAATATCAGAAATAAAATGAAATATAGAAAGCTGTTCGTAACTCACGCTACAGTACTTCGTAACTCACGCTACATATGTATAAGCGTTCAGTTATTCATGAATATAAATATAATTAAAATGATATAAACACTTTATTTCATTTTTACTATAAAGTTTATGAGTACATTGAAAAAAAAAGTTGTAAAAACTAATTAATTTATTTTTAATTTTCTAAATAAAACATTTTTCATTAACAAGTTAACCTTTAAAACAAGCATTTCTAAAAAAGCAGTTCATTTCTATAAAACTAATTTTACACAAAATTTAAGCAATGCAAAATACAATTAGATCAACACTGCATAATTATTCCCTAAAATAATTAGAAAATTTTATTTTTCATTTTTCTTTATCATGTCCCTGTTCATATGGAATAGCCCTAAATTGTTTCATGAATTACTGAACAAAGGTTAAATAAATTATATGAGCATACTCTCTTAAATTTACCACTTTATGTCAAGAAGAAGAGGAAAGTTCCAGCCATATACTCTGCGAATATGACTAATATTCCGCCAAAAGATTTGAAAATCTGGGCTGTCATTTGATCGGACCGATGGATCTACCTAAGACAACTGCTGAAATTCGTTTTTTCCATTGTTCTTTTCCAAGAAAAAACTGGGGATGATCACAGTGCTAAGGCTTCCAGCCCATCACAAATCAATCTCAAAATTGCTCTGAAATGTCTCTCACATGTACCTTAGGGGTCTCTGTATGGAATGTGTCCTTTTGTGGATTTGCCAGAGGAGACTTCTCCCAGAACCCCTTTCTGCAGCTAGGGATGCTCTCCCATGTGAACAAGGAAGAGGTGCCTTTTGAGAACAGTTTCTTTAGAGCTCGCACTAAAATGGTCACTTTCCAGAGGAAGTCAACAGGTGTCCTTAGCGATCTGTGGAGTGAGGGCACTCTTTACAGCTGAACTTCTGATCTCCGGCTTTATGTGGCACACCCCTTGCCTCGACAGGTGGCATTCCCCTTTCCTGGTCACCTCATGACGGGTTAGTTTGGACCTTTCATGGAATCCTCTTCCACAGGTGTCGCAGACATAGGGTCGCTCTCCCGTGTGGACAAGGAGGTGTCTTTTGAGTCTGGATTTAGAAATGAAGGCCTTGTCGCAGAGCTCACACTGGTACGGTCTCTCCCCAGAGTGAGTTGACAGGTGTAGCTTTAGGCGTTGTCTGATATCTGTGGAGTAAGGGCATTCGGTACAGCGGAACTTCTTTTTGGCCTCCGCGGGGCTGTGTCTCGGCGGGTGGCATTCCCCCCTTGTGGTCACCTCATGACGGTACAGGGAGTACTTATCATGGAATCCCTTCCCGCATTTGTCACAGACATAGGGTCGCTCTCCCGTCCGAATGATGCCCTTGCCGCTGAGCTTGCCCGGTCGCTCCCCAGAGTGAGTCCTCTCGTGTCGTTGCAAATGGATCATCTGAGGGAATCCTTTTCCACAGGTGTCACAGACAAAGGGTCGCTCTCCCGTGTGAACCAGGCGGTGTGTCTTCAGATGAGCTTTTAGAGAGAAGGTCTTGTTGCAGAGCTCACACTGGTGCGGTCGCTCCCCAGAGTGAGTCAACAGGTGTCGTTGCAAGGTGCTCCTCAGAGAGAATCTTTTTCCGCAGGTGTCACAGACATAGGGTTTCTCTCCAGTGTGGACCAGGAGGTGTGTCTTCAGAGTAGATTTTACAGCGAAGGTCTTGTTGCAGAACTCACACTGGTGCGGTAGTTCCCCAGAGTGAATGAACAGGTGTAATTTGAAGCTTCCTTTGTTATCCGTTGAGTAAGGGCACTCAGCACAGCGGAACTTTCGATCGGGCTCCGAGTGTCCTTCAAAAACAAAGATAAATTTATGTCGAATGAAATAAAAATCAGTACATCGAGCAAGCACTGTAAAAAATGTAAAAAGAGTTCAATTCCTTAAACGTTCCCACTAAATACCGCCATGTTTTTTGGACACCAAAAAGTCAAAATATCTTCTTCATAAATAAATAATTTATGAATAAAAACTTTTTAAAAACCACGTTTTTAAAATGTACTAAAAAGCATAAAATAATTTTTTCTAACTTCTTGGAAAACGAAAAACGTGAGGATCATGCAATGCATAGGTATTTGGAATTATAAATTGTTTAGCGAGAACATTTATACAATTGTGAAATAAATTGCATTAAATATTTTTTTAGGTAATGGTTGCACTATTTAAGCTGTTTATTTAACGTTTTTACAAACGTTCAACACAAGTTCAATTTATTTTCATGTACGCCTGATTTTGGTTACTTATAGTAACAGTTGGGCAAACAGTATTTTATATAAGCGGTGCTATTTATGAAATGTGTAGCAATTGGGTCATTCCACAGTATTTGAGTGTTACGTACGGGACAATTCACAGCAAAATTTTGATACATTTGTACTGTTTTCTACTTCAAAATATAAATGAGAAAGTTTGCATTAATTTTTTATTTAATGTATACCCCTTCAGCTTAATTCCTGTGAAATTTTTTTTAGTTTAGGATAATTAGTTTTTTTTCTAAAAATCAATTAAGTTTTGTTACGTATGGGACATCACAAAAAGATGTTTTAAAAGTTCCTCTAGCAATTCCCATTTTGCTCTGAATGTATTTAATATTTTCACATAATTTTTTTTTGAGTAGAAGCATGAATAATCATTTTGTTAATTACCTGTAAAATTATATTTTTAGCTTGCATGATTAATTAATTAAAGCTAATTATTCCTGTTACGTACGGGACAAGGCTGTTTGTTACGTACGGGACATGTGAATTTAAGTGACAGTTACAAGGAATTATGAACTAAAATGTAACATAAATGATTATATTATAAATCCACTAGCTCTATAAACATTCTGGTATATGTTTAATTACAGAAATTACAACAATTAAGGATTTTTAAATTATTTTAATTGCACCAATGTTAATTAGGATTTTCCGCATACAAATAGCTCCATTTTTAAAAAAAAGTTAACATTCTAAACTGAAATATGTTTTATCCAAGTCCCAGATCAGCAATTATGTCTTCAATTTTTTTCACTTCATCTACCGGTAAGGAGAAATGTCCCCGGCTATTAATTGGACTTGGTGCGTTTTCAAGCTTGGTCAAAATACTTTTTTTAGGATTCTATCCTTTTCTGGGATGTGTGGCCAGGAAAACTTGTTTTTGCCTACAGGTTTCATAAAGGATAGAGATATTTATCATCTGTGTCCTCCACAACTCCTGGCCACCAATTGTCATTGTACATGACTGCTACCCAATCAGATTTTTCTGGTAACTCAGTGCTTGCAGCTAAGGTAGTCACTTGATCTTGTGAAGAGCATAAAATTTGTATTGTTTCATTAGGATGCTTCTTATTAGAAAAGCAAGAATGCTTCCATAGGCCCAGACTGTCAGATCCTACTGGTTGGGCAAAATGCAATCCATGCATTCCTGGTATTGCACAATAGCACCTTTCCATTTCTTAATCAATGCAAACTTAGATATGCAGCTCTGGATGTCTGCTTCACTTATGTATTTAATATTTACATTAGGGACCTCTTTTTTGGCAGCTTCAGAAAACTCAATTGCTGTATTTATTACATACTTCCTGCGCAATATGCCTAGCCAAACATTTCTCTTAACAACTGCTCCTAACCCATCCACTGCACCTTTTCCATGTGCAGATCCAAAAAAGTTCCAGTCTGCACTAAAACCCCATGATAATGCATATGCAGCATTAAATTTTGCATGTTGTATCTATTCTTAAATTGGGCACCAGATCCATTTTAGTTATTTTTAGATTTTTGCATAGTTTTAATCGATACTTCTGTATTTTGTCCCGTACGTAACAGATTTGTCCCGTACGTAACACTTTTTATTTATCATGCCCAGCCTCTAAATTTAAAGATAAGATATTTTAATTGAGTTATTTAAGAAGCTAGTAACCCAGAGGAAGAGAAAACAAAAAATTGCTCAGTTATTATCAGTATTACTGGTTAAAAAATTAAAAATAAGCCTAAAATTGTTACGTACGGGACAAATTCAAATTAATGATTGAAAATTTCTAATTAAATATATCTATAAATTGTTTCTTAATATTTCCTTTTATGCAACTATCAAAAGGGTTTAATGAAACATAAAAACTTTTTAATAAAATAAAATATTTTTTTATTTAAAAATAAAAATATAATGTCCCGTACGTAACACATTTTTCTACATGTTTGCAAACAAAATGATCTATTTTTAGTTAGGTTAAAAATTTATATTTTCTGTTGATAAACTTTAACAGAAGAGATTTCAAGCTTTAAAATGATGTATTACACTTTATTTTGTTTTGAAATTTTTTTTTCAAGCTTGTGAATCCAAATACTGTGGAATGACCCAATTATATAATATGAAATAAATTGTATTCAGGGTGGCCACCAACTGAGCTTAGTAATTTTCCCTGATTTTAAATAAATTTTCCCTGGTTGTACACAATTAAAATCTAGACTCTTTATCACAGAACAAATAATTACAAAAAAAAAAGTTAATTTTATACAAATTAGAATTTTGTTAAAATATTTTAAAAAATCAATTTGAAATTAAATATTAATAAATTTATGATTAACTTTGAAACCTAGATATAGTCCCCTTAAAAATAGTTAAATTTTATAGTAAAATAATTGAATGTTATAAAAATTAAAATAGATAATCTTTAGAATTAAGTGCAAATAATACAACTTACACTAACAAACCAATTTGTCCAGAAATACTATGAAAATAAAATAGTAGTCCTGTTCTTAAAATTCAGATTCATTTTAGAAAGATGAGACGATTTTACAC
This sequence comes from Tetragnatha versicolor, assembly GCA_024610705.1. Classification (NCBI taxonomy): domain Eukaryota; kingdom Metazoa; phylum Arthropoda; class Arachnida; order Araneae; family Tetragnathidae; genus Tetragnatha; species Tetragnatha versicolor. Next base: position 321,957 of record JANDEH010000003.1, read on the forward strand.
AAGGCTTTTCGCTTGTATCGCGATGCTGGAACTTAAAAACCTCCAAAATGTGAGCTCTCTTTTTTCCGCCACGCTGTCAGCAAACCTTCGCTTTTGAAAACGAAAGTTAACATGGTCAGAATTTATATTTATTTATCCCCCTTTAGAATTACAAAAATTATACGTGATTCAACCAACTGATTGGTAACTTATTTTGTATGATGTCAGGAAAATACTAGAGATTTCCCTGATTTTCTTCAAAATTCCCTGACTTTTCCAGAAGTTTCAAATTCCCTGATAATTCCATATTGGTGGCCACCCTTTGTATTAGATATTTCCTTAGATTGCCAAATGGCTCTTTATAATTCCAAATACCTATGTATTGCATGATTTCGTTTTAAAAAGAGTTAGAAAAAAATATTTTATACTTTTTAGTACATTTTAAAAACGTGGTTTTAAAAAGTTTTTTTATTCATAAATTATTTTATGCTTTTTAGTTTTATTTGTTAGAATTTATATGATTGATACAAAAGGAATACTAGGAATGTACAGGGATGAGTTTGTGTAAAGATGAAAAAAGAGGAAAAAGCGCGTGAGCCATGTATAATTTTTTAAGCGCGTGAAACAAATAATTTTTTGGGAGGATTTTAAGAACATTAAACTGGCAATAAATTAGTAATTAATATTGACAGCCTAGATAAAAATATATTTAAACAAAGAAAAATACATTTCTTCAAAAAGAAAAATCTTCATTTGCATGAAAATAACCAAAATGTAACTAAAAGCAGATGAAAATTTAGGAAATCAGTTAAATACTAGGATAATTTAATGATTACCTAAAATATAATTAAATTACTGAATTTTTTTACCAATATAATTTTTGCTAAGTGAAGAAAAAAGTCAAATACATTTTTAAAAGTATTATTAGAATCTCAAATCATATCATAATATCTAATACAGGTTAGAATCTAACACGATTTAAAAAACTGAAGTATTATCTTAAGTTGCTTCTCAAAGCGGCCTTTCAAAATTTTACAACTTAGAAAAACCTCATAAGTTGAAAATACTGACTAAACTCGATAAAACGCAATTCTCAGAGACTAGGCTGCTCTCTGACACAACACTCAACAGGGATTCGACCAGTAAGAAGCAGTTGCGAGAAAAACGGAACTTTCGCGAAAAATCGCTATTTTTCTTACTTTCGGACTTGTTGGCATCTGACTATGGTAAAGTTGTTTTTTCTACATGCAATAACAACGCGATAAGAAGCCGACTTCACCTTAATGCCGCGGCCGTTCAAGAAAGCATCGTGGGAGAAACGGTACACTCCTCGAGCAAAACAGAACTTGCGTGAAAAGTTGCGATTTCCCGACTTTCGCGATTCCGATTTCGTAAAATCGCGATTCCGCGGAACAAACTAATACTTGAAGGAAGAAAAATTAATAAAAAGCGGAAGCAGGGGAAAAAATGAGAAAAGGCGGAAAATCGCGTTTCGGCGGAAAAAACTCATGCCTGAATGTATACGAAAGATCACTTTTAAGTAAAATAAGTTTACCTTTTTTACATGGTTGGAGGTTTTATATGTTGCATTCTCATTGCATGGTGTTTTTCCAGTAAGTTTTAAGCAATTAAGGCTCTCTTTTCATCATCAATTCAATGATCTTACTTGACTCAGAGCCACATAAGCCTGACCTTTAGGGAAACGTACAGATCCAAGATATACTACAGCATGGTCAACTGTACATCCCTGCATTTAAAAACCTATATTTCATGCATAACATCATGGCAAAACCACCAATTGTTGTAAATATTAGAAGATATAATATTAATTGTTGTAGGGGGTAACATTGATTGGCGTTAATTAAAATTGATTGTTCTTGTATAAACTTAAAAATGCTCCTTTATGTTTAACTATTTCTCACTCTGCTTGGGACAATATTGTCAACCTTATTGTCCAGGTAATGTCTGGCTTAGCTCTACACATTTGAACTGGTGAAGACTGTCTGTAACCAGGGGTGCATCCAGGATTTTTTGCCAGGGGCCGTTTTTGGGAATTTTGTGAAAATAATTTTTCATTCTAAAATAAGGTCCTATTTCTGTAAATATATTAATTTTTTTTAATAAAATTACACTAAGCGAGTGCATATAGCTTGATTAAAGTTCGTTTTTGGGAACCAGAATTTTGTGAAGGGGGCTTTTTTAGAGGATCGGAATTTTGTGAAGGGGCCGTTTTCGGTCCCAATTTCTTTCTAGATCAGTGTTTCCCAACGTAGGGCGCACGCCCCACCGGGGGGCAATATCATTTTCTAGGGGGGCAATTTGAAAATTTTCAACCAAATTGCCCCCCATGTGGACCCAATCCAGGGGGAAAAAACTTTTTAAAAAGAAGTTTATCAAAATTTGATCCTATTATCCTATCTGAGAAGTATGTCTGAAGTCTGGGAGCAGTATGTATCAAAACCAAATGGAAACCCTGTTTGTAGAGTCTAATTTCCAAACCTTTTCTGGGGGATGACCCAAGATCTCTTTGTTTTTAGAACGCTTATATTTGAAACTTTTTTACATTAGGTTCATCAAAATGCAAATTTTACCTAAAAATTTATATCCAAAATTTCTCAACTAGGAGTACCAAACTAGTTAAAACCAGCTTCCTAGAGTCAAATTTCCAAAAATTTGCTGGGGGAGGACCGCAAGACCCCCCTTGGTACTTATAACTTAATTACTCATAACTTGATTTAGCTCTTTAGCATGCAAATTCTACCTAAAAATGTTCTGAAAAGAAGCGTCATTAGGCTTATTAAATATACATAGGATGGAGGGGCTAAGAAATAATTTTGGCTACCTCTCTCAAAATATATTTCTATATATGCCACTGAGACTGGGGGGCATGGATAATTTAGAAAGGCTATGGTGGGGCATGGACCGAAAAAGGTTGGGAAACACTGTTCTAGATGCACCCCTGGTAACACACCAGAATTTATATTTTGAAATACTGAAACCTGAGTCTTGACCCAGGCAAAGCCCGGGTCTAGTGCTTTAGCACTAATTGCTAAATAATATCCAACTCATAGATTAAAATAATTATTTAGATCAATAACTGTTCAGTTTATCAAAAAAAATCATAAAACTTTGTCATTATTTGAATATATGGCGCTCAAAAGAGCTTGGCGGTACAAACGGGGACCTTAACAGAATTGAACCTTAAAAGTTATGGTTAGGTGGTTAGAGTGTGTATATGGCAGGAATCCGACTTTAGAAGCTTTGCAAAATATCTGCAAGTAAATTTTAAAAAGAATAACCTTATCAAGAAACTAGCACCACCTAGGGAGCAACGAGGAAATTGTTGTTGAATTTAAATCGTTGAACGATGTCAACTTCTAAGGAAGGAACCAACAACAAGGCTTTTCTCAATGCAAACCTTAAAACTAACATATAGGCAAAAGTTCATCGAATGCAACATCAGGCTTTTGAATATTTTTTTTAAAAGTCTCGGTGACCCTATTGTTTAAATTTCAGGAGTATGAATGTTTTGATGGTATTCTGACACAATTTAGAAAAATCTTACTGAAAAAAAAATGCATCACCAAACGTATTCTCTTACCGTTACTTTCCTCTTTAATGAGAGTTTCATTTGTGCTTCCGCAGGGCTGGATGTCCAGGTGAGTTTTCATGTGTTTGCTCAGATTCGACTTCAGAGAGAATCGTGTTCCGCAGGTGTCACAAACAAAGGGTCGCTCCCCAGTGTGGATGAGGAGGTGTCTCTTGAGAAGGCTCGATCTACTGAAACGCTTTTCACAAGAATTGCAGGAGTGAGGTTTCTCGCCGGTATGTCGCCTCTCGTGTTGTTGCAAATGGATCATCTGAGAGAATCCTTTTCCGCAGGTGTCACAAACAAAGGGTCGCTCCCCAGTGTGGGTAAAAATGTGTTTCATGAGATCGTTTGCTTTATAGAAACGCTTTCCACAAGCATCACAGGGGTAGGGTTTCTCGCCAGTATGCGACATCTTATGGTTGCGCAAGGTGGTTCTATCACTGAATCCTTTTTTGCAGGTGTCACAGACATAGGGTCGCTCCCCAGTGTGAGTAATAAGGTGCCTGGTGAGTGAGGTTTTAAGAGTGAAGGCCTTGTTGCAGAGCTTGCACTGGAAGGGTCGCTCCCCAGAGTGAGTCAACAGGTGTGCATTGAGGTTTCCTATTTTGTTTGTGGAGTAAGGGCACTTAAAACAGTTGAACTTCTTTTTGGGATTCATGTCACATTCCTTGGGTCCTTCCAAAGCAGAGTCAAACGCCAAAAGAGAAATTGTGTGAGAAAATAAACTGTCTTTTACATTCGTGTCCAGAACTTGAGGATAAACCCAAATCTTAGGTCCTTATCAACGAAATTTATGCTATAGGATAAGTGTGGTAGAAAATGTCGTAAGAGGGATATTCATGGCCCATTTTCTTACTCTTGCGAGTTGCTACGTCCTCGTCTTCTTATAATAGTAGTTGAATGAAAATGCTTTGTTTCGAATGTTTATGTTCCTTCATTGTAACTAGCTCTCAAGTTGAGTAGTATGTCTTTGAGCCGCACTGAAAAAATATTTGCAATCTGATCAAATAAATCAAAAAATTGAAATTCACTGGTGCTAAAAAAAATTCTTTAAATTTTTATGGGAGTGATTCATTTATAATTGATCTATTTACTTGGAATTTCCTCTGATTAACGTGTAAAATTATTAATTTACATAACGTCGTAAATGGCAATGGTCGTAGCGCTTTGCTCTGTTTACAAACAAACTGAATTTCAAATTTCACAAATTCGCGTGCTATATGCCTGCGAGCATCAAAACAAAATACCCAACCACTCTCAAATTCTATAATTTAAGATCCTGAAAGAATTTTGTATTTTTCGAATTTCTTCCTTTTCCTTGTCTTTTAATTACCATAATCATAACATGAGAATGTAACTGAATTGACTTTACTTTATTTCCCTCCACACACCGAATTGTAATCTAAAACTGGACTCAACAAAAATTATAATTTGATCTCGTATTAAATGAGTTTAAAGTTTAAAAGACCACTGATTTCTTGGACAGTGGGAAAGATATAATTGATTTGCAACACTTAAAAATATTCCTAAAATAAAAATTTCATTAAATTATTTTTGATAACTTTATTTAAAGTCTCAATTTTTAGAAGTATACAGATACTTCAAACTACATTGGGTTATTTTCAATTGAAATTAACTCTATGATAAGGGATTGTGGCTAATAATAATTAAATCAATCATTAGGACCTACATACTTTGGGGCCATTCATTAATTACGTAAGGATGATTTTGGCAATTTTTGACCCCCCCTACCCCCATGTAAGGGTACGTAAGATTTTTCAAACCCCTCCCCCTATTCTTACGTAAGATTCCACTTCGTTTTTCAAAATAATAAAATGTTAGAAAAGGATCAGTTTCACTAAAGCTCTCAGTTTGATGTAAATCAAAGATTTTTATTTTTCAACAGATAAGTAATATTCTTGCTTTCAACTAGAACATATTACCATTATGTTATAATCTCTTGATTAGAATAATTGGAATTTGTTTCAATTAACTTAGAAAATCTTACGTAAGAATGGGTTTGACCCCCCACCCCCCCAAGTAAGGGTATGTATAGATTTTTCCAACCCCCCCTCCCCCTCGGGACCCTTACGTAATTAATGAATGGCCCCTTTCATATCAGGGAAGTTGGTTGACCCAACATTATTTCTAAGGTACAATACTGGCAAAAAAATTGACTCAGACCCTATATCTCCGGAACGGCTTGTGATATAAAGTCAAATACGGTATCATTTTTCATGATTTGAAGTTTTCTATGTACAGAAAATTTTTCAAGTTCTTAGGGGGTCGTCTTCATATTAAACAAAGCACCAACTTTGGTTTTTTCTATGGAAACCATCAAAGATTATTCCAGATTCTGAAAGAGCACCCTCTAAAACCCCCCAAAACCAGTTTTCATGTCATTTGGTCAAATGAAGCCGGGAGTGGGGGTTGAAGTTCGTCAAATTTACGTTGAAATCTCCTTTTTTACGTTGAATTCTCGATTTTGATCCTTTCAACCATCAACCCCGCAGGTTCAAAATCGAGAATTCAACGTAAAAAACGAGATTTCAACCTTAATTCGACGAACTTCAACCCCCACTCCTGGCTTCATTCGGGGACCAAATGACATGAAAACTGGTTTTGGGGGGTTTTAGAGGGTGCTCTTTCAGAATCTGGAATAATCTTTGATGGTTTCCATAGGAAAAACCAAAGTTGGTGCTTCTTTTAATATGAAGACGACCCCCTAAGAACTTGAAAAATTTTCTGTATATAGAATACTTCAAATCATGAAAAATGATACCGTATTTGACTTTATATCACAAGCCGTTCCGGAGATATAGGGTCTGAGTCAATTTTTTTTGCTAGTATTGTACACCAAGGATATTTGGACGTCTAATTTTAACAATCTGGGCTAATAGCCAAGAGTTGACAAAAGTTACCAGATAAATAGTTCTCCCTAGTTTACATTGGTTAGTACAACAACCCTTGATTCTATAACGATGTTTTCCATCTTTTCGTACCTCAAAGGGCTTTCTCTCCATTGGTACGAAATCCTTTTGCCAAGAAGTCGCTGTGGCCCTGATTAATAAAAATTACCAAAATCCCTAATTTCTTTAGTATGTAAGCCCTAAAGTAAAAATATGGGATTCCTCCCCAAAAATGTTTTTAAAATTAGTGTTTAGTCCAATTTTAGGAACCTTTTATACTCAGTTCATTAAGAATAGACGTCTGAGGCATAATGTATTAGAACAAGAAGCAGTAATTATTGTAATTATCAATTTTCTTGTGCAATGACAAGGTAGCCTTAACAGATGTAATTTAAATACTGTAAAAGATCCGGTCAATGAAGTTACGTTTTTAGGTGCTTTTGATCCTGTTTCAGGTGCCTATTCTAAATGAACAGGGTATAGTTACTTACAAAACAGAGCCCTTTTTTCAAAGTAGAATTTTTAAGAAAAAAACTATAAAAAATTAATTTAGAAGAAAAGTTTCAGCAAAATTATACCTTTATCCTCTAATTTGCAGCCTCAGATTCTTTTTCTTTATAAACCTAAACCTTTTTCATGTTAGCTAAAAAGCTGCATTCAGCACTTGAAACTCCATGGGCAGTTATAATGGTAGTCGGTGAAGGAAGCTTAAGATAGGATAGGGACCCATACTACGTGACGTACTACTAGTCAATATCAATACATACTACGTTGTCAATATCATCTAGTCAATATGACAAAATTAAGCCTAATTAAATATTAAAATTAGCCAAATTAATTTTTTTTTAACTTTCTGTTTGCAAAAAATGATAGAAAACTGTACTTATGAATATCTAAGTGAAAACAAGAGGGGAAGGGGGTCTTGGCATTTACTATGGATGGTCACCAAGGGGGAGGGGGGTCCAAAATAGATTGTTAACTTTTGTGGTTGACCACACTGAAAGTAAGGGGACAAATTAAAATTACTTTGAAGGAGTGAATTTCAAAAATCTTCTGGTGCAGGACCCTACTACAACCTGCATTTCTTCTCAAAATCTGTTTTACGCAATTTCTCGTAAAAACTTCTAGGTTGAAACATTTATATTAATTTGTAGAATTTGCATTTCTTGGCATGGGTGTATTTATTTTGGACCCTTTGGGGACACACTGGAAACCACAGAGGCCTGGTGGTGGGACTAATCCCCATCTGGTATAGTGAAACTAGACCAGATCCATGAGTCCAAAAATGTCTAGAAAGTGTAGAATTAAGACTCATGGTAAGTGGGGGAAATTAGATCCTGGTGCACCTTGGCGAGATGTTAGCACCTAAGGTAGAAGACTGACTTTGCTCCTTCCCTTCAACTTTGTATGGTAGGAATGACCTTCATGCCTAAGGTGTCCTTACCAGGAGTATACACTTCCGACGTACTTAGCCCATTCCTTGGACGTCCAAGCCACTCTTAACATGGAGAACAGTCGCCCATAGACGCGGGTTTGGATCAGAGTTTTCCTTCTCCTAGGTATCTCTCTTTGTCAGGCCCATCGAAGACCTGTCCGGCATGGGAGACCCTGCCAGTAGCTAAGCTGCCGCCGGATCTCTGGGTTGCTGGAGCACGCAAGCCTCCCCACCAATGACAAGGTGAAGATTCCATCGGGGGGACAGAGGCATAGCTATCCCTAATGGCTTTGGAAACATGATTTTCTGTATGACCCCACCCTCCACAAATCTGCTAATGTTTGTTTATTGGTACATTCAGCACTTGTTTATTTTTAAATCAAACCTTATTTTTCAGATTTGGAAAAATTAACAGAAAATGCTCCAATAGGATACTGCAAAATTTAATTTTACTACCTAAAACATGTTAACCAAGTACAATATGGTTATAGATATTTTTACTCAAAAACCCAACCTCAATATTCTAGAATTTCAACTCTATCAATAAAAAGTAATAGAGCTTCCACATAAAATGCTCCTGTTGGTACAAAAATAATTGATTGCATAGATTTTTGATTTTCTAGAATTTTACTGTTAATCCAGAATACATATTAAATATATATGGTTATATTTTCCAATTACTTTTACTTTCGTGCACATTAAGTGGTAAGTAAAATTATAATAAATATTTTATTTACAATTACTATTGGAAAATATGGGACCAAAATTTTAGTTAGAATTTTCGGTAAAACAATAAAAAGAAAGACAAGATTTGACTTGGATTATTATTACAAATAAAAAATGCTTTTATTTCAGTATAAATGATTTTGAAGTTGAATAAATAATTGTTCCAATAATAATCCAAAACTATTTGAGAAAATTTATGGTCATTTTGCTGAAATAGCTTTATTTCTCCTGCAGAAGAGATCTGTTTACCCCATTGTTACAAAAAAAACATAATGCAAAATAACAAGTTTTTTACATGAAAAGCCACTGAGCTATAAAACAAACTGGAGTGACTAGTTAGCGTGCCGAAACCGCATCACACAGCGGAAAGGATTTCCATCTTGTTTTAATTTTCCTCATCTGTTAGCACAGTTGTATGCACATAATGAAATGACCATTCTAAATTTTGCTCATAATATTTTAAAAAACAGGCATGATCGGATTAAAAGATGGTCATGCGGGGATTGCCCCGATTGCTTTTAGTCCCGAATGCCCCGATTGCTCGCAGCAATCGGGGCATTGTAACTTTCCGCGCTGGCACTATCAATCGCTTGTTATAGTATCGGAGGTTGTCACTCCAGTTTGTTTTATAGCTCAGTGTGAAAAGCTGGATATTAGTCCAATCAAAAATTTTATCAATAATTTAAATATTTAACAAACGAAATTTAAAAACTGGTAATTAAGTATTTTTCAAACTATTTTTATATGAAAGTTCATCTAGCTTTTAAATAAAAAGTTTCATGGAACAGCTTTGTTGTTAAAATTGTCTCCATGGAAACGAAAATGTAAATAAAAGGATGATCATATTGTAGCTTTGAGAAGTTGGCTTACAAAATAAAAAACATTGAAAATGTTAAAGCCCTTTCATTTAGAAAGATTGATTTTATTAAAATTGAAAATGGAATATGCTTTAATTATGGAAAAATTACACAGATAAAGTTAATTAAAATCTTGAATAATTAATGAAGGGGTCTAAATGGGTATATTTTAAGTAATTTTAGGACATTTTTTTCTGTTTTTATGGGGATCATCCGGTTACATATAGAAATCGCTCAAAAATTTTAATGCTGGACAAATGGATGGATTTTAATACCTTTCACCCTGTAACACAAGGTTTAAAATGCATTGAAAATTTTTAAAAAGAAACCCATAACTCTACCAGCAGCTACTAAAAGATAAGATACACTTTTTATAAACAAAGTTGTTTCATGAATTCAGGCGCGGATCCAAGGGGAGGGCACTTTTCCAGACAAGATCTCATTGGGGGTCCTACCACAGAAAAAAATTGAAATTTGACGTTGTTATTTCTAATGCCACTTGGAATATCCAAGCTCCATCTGCAGTGCGTACAGGATTTAAGGCAAAGGGGGTGTGGCTCCTGAGAAAGTGAGGCCCAGAAATTTGACGTGTTAAAGTAGAGTTTTAACTCATTTTTAGAAACCTTTCGAGTGTACGGGGGTCATTTTTCAACACTCTTACCTTTACTTTTTGACCCAAAATGCCAAAATTTCGGGGGATTTCCAAAAAATTAACACAGAAGATCCCATTTTGATACTAATGGGGGTCCTCCCCCAGAAAATATCTTGAAATTAGACCTTGAAAGTTTTTACTCGTTTTGAGAACCTTTTTGGGTCTCCAAGGGGGGCATTTTCCAGAGTGCCACCCCCTGTGCCTGCATGAATTGCTGAACAATGTTAATTATATGAGCATATTCTCTTATATTTACCACTTTATGTCAAGAAGAAGAGGAAAGTCTCAGCCATATACTCTGCGAATGTGAGTCCATCACTAATCATTCTCAAAATTCCATTAAAAAAAACGGGTTAAATCCCGATTTAAACCAGGTTTTTCCAGCCTTTACAACACCATGCCCCATAGCACAAGAACTTCCGAAATGTTTCTCACTTGTACCATAGGGGTCTCTGTACGGAATGTGTCCTTTTGTGGATTTGCTAGAGATGTAAAGGCTGGAATAAGCCCGGTTTTTTGGGATGGGAATTTTGAATATTCCCATTTTGAGATTTTAGAGTGAAATTTTGGGAATTTTGATTCTTTAGCTTTTTGTAAAAGGTAAATGATTTCAAGTATTTTTCATATGTCATAATACTGTAATTTGTATAATTTTAATTATGAGGCTTGGATTTCGGTTTAAGCTAAAAACAGAAGTAAGCGATATAACATTATAAACCTCCTGAAATAATCTAAATAGTTTATAGAAAGAACTATCAATTACTAGTGCTTGATCATGTTTAAAATTGTCTGTAACTCCTCAAAAGTCCTAGAAAATGAAAACTGATGGTGAAATATCGTTTTGTTTGTTTACGGTCAAAATTCCCAATATTCCTGGTTTATTCCCGCCTCCCAAAAAAACTGGGAATTTTACATCTCTAGGATTTGCCTGGGGAGACTTCTCCCAGAACCCCTTTCTGCAGCTAGGAATGCTCCCTCATGTGAACAAGGAAGAGATGCCTTTTGAGAACAGTTTCTTGAGAGGAGGCAAGTTTCTTTAGAGCTCGCACTAAAATGTTCACTTTCCAGAGGCAGTCAGCAGGTGTCCTTTGCGATCTGTGGAGTGAGTGTCACAGACATAGGGTCGCTCTCCCGTGTGGACAAAGAGATGCTTTGTAAGTAGATACTTCCGAATGAAGCCCTTGCTGCAGAGCTTGCACTGGAATGGTCGCTCCCCAGAGTGAGTCCTCTCGTGTCGTTGCAAGGCGGCCTTTTGAGAGAATCCCTTTCCGCATTTGTTGCAGACATAGGGTCGCTCTCCCGTGTGGACAAAGAGATGCTTTGTAAGTAGATCCTTCCGAATGAAGCCCTTGCTGCAGAGCTTGCACTGGAATGGTCGCTCCCCAGAGTGAGTCCTCTCGTGTCGTTGCAAGGCGGCCTTTTGAGAGAATCCCTTTCCGCATTTGTTGCAGACATAGGGTCGCTCTCCCGTGTGGACAAAGAGATGCTTTGTAAGTAGATCCTTCCGAATGAAGCCCTTGCTGCAGAGCTTGCACTGGAATGGTCGCTCCCCAGAGTGAGTCCTCTCGTGTCGTTGCAAGGCGGCCTTTTGAGAGAATCCCTTTCCGCATTTGATGCAGACATAGGGTCGCTCTCCCGTGTGGACGCGGAGGTGTGTTTTTAGAACAGATTTTCGAGAGAAGGCCTTGTTGCAGAGATCACAGCGATGTGGTCGCTCCCCAGAGTGAATCAAGAGGTGATCTTTAAGATGTCCTTTGTAGTCTGTGGAGTAAGGGCACTCTGTACAGCTGAACTTGCGATCGGGCTCCGGGTGGCTCTTCTTGTGTCCTTCCAAAGCAGAGAGGGAGGGGAAGCGTTCGTTGCAGACGTCACAATCAAAGGCTGCAAGAGACAAAAGAATAAACAGCTTTTATTTTGCACAAAAAATATATAAGACTATTTTGAGGTTGTTTTACATGAGTTGATGATCCTTTTTTTAATATTTTTTTCTGCAAATCCTTTAATGCTGAACCTTTTAAACCCTTTTACGACGGGCGACTCTAGCACCATAGCTGCCAACTCTTCCGGTTTAGCCGGAAGATTTCAGTTTTTTCATTGATTTTTTTACTAAAAAAGATATCCATTCCTGCCATATCTATTCCATTCCTACCATGTATTAACTACTTGACGTAACTATGATAGGTAGTCAAATTGGCTAACTCAGATTAAGAAAAAAATGCTTCCGGTCTTGATTTTTTAAAATCTTCCGTTTTTTATAATTCCAATGTTGGCAGGTATGTAGCACTGAGCCGCTCTCACGGGACGCCACGCGAGTAGAAAGAAATTTCCCCAGGGAACTGGCACTTTACGCGTATATGTCGAACATCAGAGAAAAATCGCAGAAATTAAAATTCCGGCCCGAAATGTTTAATTTTTGGTTTATAATCAGCTGAAACCCTTTGAAGTAAGTGCTAAAAAATTCATAGTGTTATCCCTCTATTTTCTTTTAAACCTTAATAAAACAAGTAATATTTAAATGATACCCCTTCCACATACCCAAGATGAATAAAACTGGGAGGAAATATCATAAAATGAAGAGATTTAATCTCAAGGAACTTATTCATACAGATAAATTCAACATTATAGTAACAAACCCCACTTTATTGCTTTTTTACTTGAAACGTGCATTGCGTGCAACTAATCTAACTGCTCGGAAATCATTTAAAGATTTTTAATTCTGCTAATTATTTATCTATTTCAATCTCCATTTCATTTAGCCTCTCAAACATATTCATTTTTTCTGTTTAATCAATAAATAATTCCATCTGAATCAAAGCGAAACCAAAAAGTAATAAATAGTCATAACTGCTGTCATAATAAACACTTCAACTCTCCCTAATATCAAGTGAATGAAAAAATGGAGATGATACTCGGAAAACATGTGGTACAGCTAAGAAATACAAAAATATCTTTTCTCATTTACATTACTTATGTTGTGTATATGCATTATGTATAAATCTTGCTATATTTCCGAAACTAACCATCATAAATTAAATAGAGAATGAAGGTCAAGATGTACCCTTTCGATTGATTTCACTGTGGCTGGAATAGGGCGATTTCTAGTGGGAATAAAAAATACTAATACAGTAAAATCCCGTTATAACGAACTTCACAGGACCGTAAAATTTCTTTGCTGTAACGGAATTTAGTTGTAACTGTACTATTGTTAATTAAAATAAAATGGTTGGGGACTATCTGGACTTCGTAATAACGGGATTTTTCGTTGTAAGGGAATTTCACTGTATAAAGTTTTCATTGTGTATCACATGAGACGTCCGTCCTCAAGTCCTTTGAATTCAGGCTTCAATGCCCGGCCGGTAATTTCTGATAAAGTTTACTAAAATAGTGTACAAAAATTTATGTTTAAACTTGTGTTTTATGTTCCAAACTCATGTGTAAATATTCTAAGTCCTAATTAGCAAATAATTGCAACTGTCATCTCAAATATGCTATGGTTAAACAATTATTCAAACAAGTTAGGTTTTTATGCTCTATTTTTATGAAAATTTACTTCAAAATGGCAGGGAGAATGTTACTGCAGGAGAGGAATGGTTTTGGGGGTTAGGTCCAGGCATAAAAAATTATCTATTTGCACTCCTAAAAGTACAAACCCATAAAAAGTGAGTACCATTAATAGAAATAACACCAGCTTCAACCACTGAGCTGAAAGAACAAAAGCATTTGCTTTAGTTTGTGTTTGTGTTAATTTTACTCGTCATAAAGTTCAATAAATGTAGGCTGTTTTATGCCCTTTAAATGCTTTTTTAATTTTTTTCTTTGGAAAATAAAAGTGTGTTGTTCCTTTAAAAAGCTAAACGTTGTGCAATATTTAAAATAACTTTGTTATTATAAATTTTTAAACTTTTTTTAACTGTCCCATTCATCCCCACTCGGTGTCCCATCCATCCCCACCACAGGGATGAATGGGACAAAATACATGCGCTTACAAAAACTTTTCTTGTAGTTTAAATAATGGGTAATCTATTGAATACACGCATTTATAATGTAACCAAGAGTTCAATTATTTGTTTTAAACTTGTTACAGGATTGAAATTTTTTTATTTTTTTCAATTTTAGCAAAAATGTGAAATTTGTCCCTATCATCTCCGTTCTCCCCTATTTTCCAAATCAATAATATATCTTTGATTTACTCTTAACCAGATGTTTTTCAGGAGTCAGAAGGTAAATTCAGGAGAAAAACATAATTTTCAGGAGATTTAAGGGCCCTTAGAAAAATAAAGCAAATTTTAGGAGTTTTTCAGGAATTTCAGGAGGCGTATGAACCCTGTTTTAAAGGAAGTAACCAACAACAAAGTTTTTCCAGGGGTCTGTCCAGACATTTTCTGAAGGGTCCAGTTTTTGTAAAAATTGTGAAAATCTACTAATAATTTTGTGAATTTTTGTAAGTGCTAAAATAGTTTTTTTTCAACCATAACCCTGTTTTTGTGAAAATACGCTCACAAATTAGCAGTATTATAAAAAATAGTGTCCATTTAAAGGCCAAAATATTTAGTGAAGGTTCCGTTTTTAAGATAAAATATTTTGTGAAAGGTCTGTTTTCACAATGAAACGTTATATGAAGTGTCCGAAAACGGACCCAAATTTCTTCTAAACAGACCCATGTTTTCTCAATGCAAAGGAATAAAGGCCATAAAATTAACACATGGGCAAAAGTGCATCGAATGCAACATCAGGCTTTTGAATATTTAAAAAAAAAACTATCAGAAACCCTACTGTTTAAACTTCAGGAGGATGAATGTATAGAGGGTATTCTAACACAATTTAGAAAAACCTTACTGATACAAAAACAAATGCATTTTACCAAACGTATTCTCTTACCATTCATTTCATCTTTAACGATAGTTTCATTCGTGCTTCCCTGGGGCTGGATGTCCAGGTGAGTTTTCATGTGACTGCGCAGACTCCACTTCCGAGGGAATCCTTTTCCGCAGGTGTCACAAACAAAGGGTCGCTCCCCAGTGTGGATAAGGAGGTGTCTCTTGAGATCGCTCACGTTATAGAAACGGTTTCCACAAGCGTCGCAGGGGTGGGGTTTCTCGCCGGTATGCGACCTCTTATGGTAGTGCAAGGGGGTTCTACGACTGAATCCTTTTCCGCAGGTGTCACAGACATAGGGGCGCTCCCCAGTGTGGATGATGAGGTGCCTTGTGAGTGAGTCTTTAAGAGGGAAGGCCTTGTTGCAGAGCTTGCACTGGAAGGGTCGCTCCACAGAGTGAGTCGTCTCGTGTCTTTCCAAAGCATTCTTATGAGAGAATCCTCTTCCACAGGTGTCGCAGACATAAGGTCGCTCTCCCGTGTGGATACGGAGGTGTCTTTTTAGACTGACTTTTTGAATGAAGGTCTTTTTGCAGAGCTCGCACTGGTGCGGTCTCTCCCCAGAGTGAGTTAACAGGTGTAGCTCTAGGCGTTGTTTGATATGTGTGGAGTAAGGGCACTCGGTACAGCGGTACTTCTTTTTCGCCTCCGCCGGGCTGTGTCTCGGCGGGTGGCATTCCCCCCTCGTGGTCACCTCATGACGGTGCAGGGAGTACTTATCATGGAATCCCTTCCCGCATTTGTCGCAGACATAAGGTCGCTCTCCCGTGTGGATACGGAGGTGTCTTTTTAGACTGACTTTTTGAGTGAAGGCCTTGTTGCAGAGCTCGCACTGCAACGGTCGCTCCACAGAGTGAGTCAACAGGTGTCTATCCAAGTTTCCTTTGAGTTCTGTGGAGTAGGGGCACTCAGCACATCGTAACTCCTCTTTGGGCTTCATGTCACTTTCCTCGGATCCTTCCAAAGCAGAGTCAAAGGCTAAAAGAGAAATTGTGTGAGAAAATAAACTCTGTTTTTTACATTCAAAACTTTAGGATAAACCCAAATCTTAGGTCCTTATATATGAAATTTTTGCCTTAGGATAAGTGTGGTTATATGAAATGCAACTCAAATTACCCTAACAGTAGTCTAAGGGGGGTATAGTGAACCTCCATTGACAATGGAGTTTCATACTCATTCAGAAATTTTATGGGAAAGAAAGGATATTCCTGAACTACTACATGCAAAATCTTAAGAGCATGGAATAGCTTTGAGTATAATTTTTTCAGGCAATATTAGTATTTAAAGTACTACAAAGATGGTTTTGAAACTGCAAGGATTTTACTTGCAAACTAAGAGTATTTACAATTCACAAAGGATTTTAAAACAATTTATGTCAATAAAGAATCAATAATCATTCTTCAATCAATAAAATAGGCTACACTTTGATTTCAAGTAATAAATATTGATAACTAAAAGTAAGGGTAACTAACTTTAAGGGTAACAAATATAGCAGTCAGTGCAGATGTCCATATCATATGCATTTTCGCACTTCCCAACGGTTTGGTCCTGACGAGCTAAGTGCGTATGGACTTATTTTAGCTGTTTTTTTTATTTTAATAAAATAATAAACCGAGGATAGAACCCATGACCTACCGCATGCTAAGCACCCACGCTACCACTGCTCCAGCAGGGATTCATAAACTGAAGAAACTATCGGAAGAACTTTTTTCTCCCCGGAGCATGCACACTAAACTCGTCAGGAGCAGACCGTTGGGATATACAAATATGCATATCATACAGATCTAATTTGAGTTGTAGGTAAACATGGCTGCTGGTCGACTCTTATCGAAGCTGTGCCGAAAAAAACACTAGCTAACTTCTACTGCCCATTTTTAGATTTTGGCATTTTTTGATTACTATAGTTGTAGGCAGTGTTATTCCTAGGATTTTTTGGAGGAGTAAAAATACTCCTTGTCTTTTTTGGGAGGAGTGAAATACGGAAATAACATGAACTACAAATACTGATACAAATTTTCTATAAAAATACTTACTTTTTTAATGGACAAAAAATGAAATTGAAAAAAAAAATGAGTATACTATTTAGTTTTTAACAGCGACTGCCTACGTTGGGAGAAGGTTTTTAAAAAACATTATATGTAACTTGTTTACATATTTTTTCTTAACCAATGTAGTTTAAATAACTAATATATGTAAAAACTACCCAAATTTTATAAAAAATATTTTTAAAAATAACAATTTATACTAAAATTTGGCGGAAATTTAAAATTACGCCAACACCTCTATAGGTAAATATATAAAAGTTTTTTTGAAAATTCTTGAAATCACATGTTCCTTAGATAAATACCTGTGCAATGACCTAAAAGCTAAGCAAAATTTTGAAAATTAAAGGAGCTATGCTATTTATCGTAAAATTTGTTTAAAAAATATCTAAAAAACAAAGGTTCATTTTACAATAAATTGCATACCTCCTTTAATTTTCAAAATTTTGCTTAGTTTTTAGGTCATTGCACAGGTATTTACCTAAGGAACATGTGATTTCAAGAATTTTCAATATATATTTACCTATAGAGGTGTTGGCGTAATTTTAAATTTCCCCCAAATTTAAGTATAAATTGTAATTTTTGAAAATATTTTTTATAAAATTTGGGTAGTTTTTACATATATTAGTTATTTAAACTACATTGGTTAAGAAAAAATATGTAAACAAGTTACATATAATGTTTTTTAAAAACCTTCTCCCAACGTAGGCAGTCGCCTTAAAGAATATGTTAAGTATTTGTAGAAAATGTTAAACAAATTAGAAAAAATTAAAACAAATAAAAAAAAACAATCCAAACAAACAATCAGTAGAAAATGTAAAAGTTGGTATTTTGAGTAGACAAAAAATATTAGTTGTTTTCGGTAGGGCTCCATGCATGTTTTAAGCTAAACCTTTGTTGAAAATGCAAAGCGTGAAAATACTCCTGGAAAGTTTTTTAAAGGGTATTCCCGATTTTCAATGCGTGAAATATGCTCTTAAAGGCGTTAAAATTATCACTGGTTGTAGACAAATAATAGTTTTGAAAAAGTATAGAATGTAAAACAATCCCTTATCATAGAGTTAATTTCAATTGAAAATAACCCAATGTAGTTTGAAGTATCTGTATACTTCTAAAAATTTAGCACTCTGAATAAAGTTACCAAAAATGATTTTAAGAACTTACAGGTTCTTTGATTATTGGATTGGTTGGGCTATTGTTGGTGTTCTTTGTTACGGCCGACGAATAACACGCTTGGAGTAGAGTTTCAATTTAATGTAGGCGAAAGGAGTAAAATCCGAATGCAGTTTATTTGTAAACAGAGCAAAGCACTACGACCATTGCCATTTTTTGTTTTGAAAATCAATTTTTTACCACAGAGTAAAGATACTTCAGAGAGTCCATTTCCATAGACGCTAATGGCAACTTTTTTAACATGGGTTTTCCCATAGAACGTGGCGTTTCTATGTGATAACGGTGGAACTAACCAGAGAATATGACGTAGCGTTGTTGCCTCTCTACAATTGAACTACAGCCGCATACACTCTCTCAATAAGGAACTTGCAAAGGTCCATGAACTTGCATGTGTCAGATTTTCATAAACATACAAGTGTTCTGTATGGTTTTTTGTTTAGTAAAATGAAACATGAAACACTTATGTCAGTCAGTTACCTTATTGTTTAAAATTTTTAAAAAATCAATAAAAATCAATTTTGTAGTTTTTTTGCCACACAATTTTCTTCATTTAGCCTTTCCTTCAGAGGGCAAAATTTTCTGCAAACGCCTTTCGCTCGTTCGTGTATAATATACAATGGTTTGAAGTATCTGTGTACTTCAAAAAATTGAGACTTTGAATAAAATTATCAAAAATAATTTAATGAACTTTTTATTATAGGAATATTTTTTAAGTGTTGAAAATCAATGATATATTTCCCACTGCCCAAGAAATCAGTGGTCTTTTTAAATTTAAGCTCTTTTAAATCAAGAGCAAATTAAAATTTTTGTTAAGTCCAGTTTTAGATTACAATACGGTGTGTGGAACTGAAGTAAAGTCAATTTGGTTACATTTTCATGTTATGATTATGTAATAAAAGACAAGAATAAGGAAGAAATTCGAGAAATACAAAATTCTTACAGGATCTCAAATTATAGAATTTGTGAAATTCAGTTTGTTTGTAAACAGAGCAAAGCGCTACGACCATTGCCATTTTACGTTATGTAAATTAATTATTTTACACGTTCAACTGAGAAATTAAAAAAAAAGGAAATAAAATAGATAAATAAATCACTTCCATGAAAATTTAAAGTGTATTTTTAGCATTAGGGAATTTAAATTTTTTCATAAATTTGATCAGATAGCAAATTTTGGCACAGCTTGGATATACGTCGACCAGCCGCCATGTTTACCCACAGCTAAAATGATGACACACAACAATATAGATCTAATTTGAGCTGTGAGTAAACATGGCGGCTGGTCGACGTATATCCCAGCTGTGCCCAAATTTTAAATGAGACGACTCAACTCAGTGCGGCTCAAAGATATACTACTCAACTTGAGAGCAAGTTACAATGAAGGAAAATAAACAAACATTCAAAACAGAGCATTTTTAACTACTGTTAAGCAAATACCTCTAACACCTTTACCAATTACCAATTAACTACTGTCAGCACACGTCTGTATTATAGAACTTGAACTAAACTACTGTTATCTTGTTTCCTTTTCGGACCTCTGTTGTGTTAGTATGACACCCCATACGCTAGTTTGTACCACACTTATCCTATAGCATAAATTTCATTGATAAGGACTTAAGATTTGGGTTTTACCTAAAGTTTTGGACACGAATGTAAAAAAGAGTTAATTTTCTCACACAATTTCTCTTTTAGCGTTTGACTCTGCTTTGGAAGGACCCAAAGAATGGGACATGAACCCCAAAGAGAAGTTTCAATGTACTGAGCGCCCTTATTTCACAGGACACAAAGAAAACTTGAATAGACACCTGTTGACTCACTCTGTGAAGCCACCGTTCCAGTGCGAGCTCTGTAACAAAGCCTTCACTCATAAATCCAAACTAAAAAGACACAGCCTTGTCCACACTGGGGAGCGACCCTTTGTTTGTGACACCTGCGGTATTTACCAACGAACGTATTTACCAACGAAGGCCTTGTTGCAGAGCTTGCACTGGAACGATCGTTCCACAGAGTGAGTCTTCTCATGTTGCTGCAAGGAGCTCATCTGAGAGAATCCTTTTCCGCAGGTGTCACAGACAAAGGGTCGCTCTCCTGTGTGGGTAAGGAGGTGTCTTTTTACACTGGATTTTAGAGTGAAGGCTTTGTCGCAGAGCTCACAGTGGAATGGTTGCTCCACAGAGTGAGCCAACAGGTGTTTATCCAAGTTTTCATTGTTATCTGTGGAATAAGGGCACTCGGTACATTGAAACTTCTCTTTGGGGTTCATGTCACATTCTTTGGGTCCTTCCAAAGCAGAGTTAAAAGCTAAAAGAGAAATTGTGTGAGAAAATTAACTCTTTTTTACATTCGTGTCCAAAACTTTAGGAAAAACCCAAATCTTAAGTCCTTATGAATGAAATTTATGCTATAGGATAAGTGTGGTACAAACTAGCGTATGCGGTGTGATACTAACACAACAGAGGTCCGAAAAGGAAACCAGATAACAGTAGTTAAGTTCAAGTTCTACAGGGTGATTCTGAAATGGTCCGCCAAACTTTGAGGGGTGATAGTACTCATCAAGACGAACAAGAATTGGTATAGAAAGGGGGGTCGCAGTTACACCGTTAAAGAGCTAGGTCCTAATGTAGTGCGAGAGCGTTACAAAATAAGTGCAAAAAATAGCGTAAAATAAGTCTATATCATTTTTAACAATTTTTTTTGCGTTATTAGGGGGGGGTAAAAACCCCTCAAACCTATCCATTGGCGACAAATTTTCATATTTTAGATACTTAAACCATTCTTGTCTTCTCGGTTGTAATTTAAAGACTAAAGTAATGATTTGTGACCCTGAAAGACAAATTCAAAGTCACTAAATCATTAAAAAACGTAAAAAGGGGGCGGGGCTGTTTGCCAATAAAGTGGACGTGACAGACAAAAACTACAGTTACTTTTGGATTCAGGGGCCAAAAGTGATTCAAAAACAAGTCATAGTTCTACGACAACAAAATGGCTGTTCCCCAGTGTTATTTCTCAGAAACCCTATTGTTTAAACTTCAGGAGTATGAATGTATGGAGGGTATTCTAACACAATTTAGAAAAATCTTACTGATATAAAAATAAATGCATCAATACAGGTAATTTCTTACCGTTACTTTCATCTTTAACGAGAGTTTCATTTGTGATTCCCTGGGGCTGGATGTCCAGGTGAGTTTTCATGTGACTGCGCAGATTCCCCTTCTGAGAGAATCGTGTTCCGTGGGTGTCACAAACAAAGGGTCGCTCTCCCGTGTGGATACGGAGGTGTCTCATGAGATCGTTCACTCTATAGCAACGCTTTCCACAAGCATCACAGGGGTGGGGTTTCTTGCCGGTATGCGACATCTTATGGTTGCGCAAGGTGGTTCTATCACTGAATCCTTTTAAGCAGAGTCAAACGGTAAAAGAGAAATTGTGTGAGAAAAAAAACTCTTGTTTTTTACATTCGTGTTAAATACTTAAGGATAAACCCAAATCTTAAGTCCTTATCAACACAACAGAGGTCAGAAAAGGAAACTAGAACACTGCAGTTAAAAATTGAATGTTTGTTTAGTTGGTTGGTTGGGGTTTTTTTTCTGGTTTTTGCTCACGAAAATGTTTGTTTATCTTCCTTTGTAACTTGCTCTCGAGTTGAGTAGTATATCTTTGAGCTGTCTCATTTAAAATTTTTGCAATCTGATCAAATTCATCAAAAAATTGAAGTTCCCTGATTCTAAAAATACTTTAAATTTTCATGAAAGTGATTCATATATAATTTATCTATTTTACTTCCTTTTATTTGAGAAATTCTCTGATGATCGTTTAAAATAATTAATTTACATAACGTAAAACGGCAATGGTCGTAGCGCTTCACTCTGTTTACAAACAAACTGAATTTCAAATTCTATAATTTAAGATCCTGTAAGAATTTTGTAATTTTCGAATTTCTTCCTTACTCTCGTCTTCTCATAATATAATCATAACAGGAAAATGTCGAAATGAAATCGACTACTTTAGTTCCACACACCAAATTGTAATCTAAAAACAAACAAAAATTATAATTTGATCTCGATTTAAATGAGCTTAAATTTAAAAAGACCACTGATTTGAATAGTGGGTTTTTTCATTTATTTTCATCACTTAAAAACTATTCCTAAAATAAAAGGTTGGTTAAATTATTTTCGATAATTTTATTCAAAGTGGGTATGTATAAAATAAGATAAGTGCATAAAATACGAAAAAGGTAGTGAATTATCCTGCTCCAACCACTTAAAGAGGGGTCTGGGGAAAATTTTTTAAAAATTTAAGTAAAAAATCAACTTGTTTTGGTATTCCTCATCCAAAATTCAGATATACATTTTATGGTAGAATTTTTGCGTTTTGACAAACTTAATACCAAATAGAGTTGTAATAATAGTTTTAAGTACCAAGGGGGTCTGAGGGTCCTTCCCCAGAAAAGTTTTGAAATTTTGACCTTAAAATAACAGGGTTTTAACTCATTTTGGAGCATAAAATGACATACTATATAGTATAAGACTTTTTATTTTTTTTGTGGGGGGCTAAAGCCCCCTAACACCCCTGGATCCACTAGTGATTTGTAGGTACTTACAATATGCAGTTCATTAAAATCATTGAAGTTTCAAAACTAAATTTATTTCAAAAGAGTGTTATGAAATGTTTGATGCCTTAAAAGTATCGGTTTTGCCCTTCCTTGGTAAAAATAATCCAGAAATGGTTTACCACCCGCCAATAAAGGATCCAAATGGAGATTGAGGAAGTGTCAATAATATTGAGTAAAAAAATAATACCTAAAGCTATTCATCTCTCTTAAAATCGGGCATGAAGTTCAGGAATATCTTTCTTTCCCTTTAACAATTCTGCTACCGTTCTGAATGAGTATGAAATTCCATTGTTAATGGAGGGCCTCTATACCCCCCTTAGACTATTGTCCGGGTAATATACGTTGCACTTCATATTACCACTTATTCTATGGCATAAATTTCAAAAACATAGCATTTTTAACTTCTGTTATCTGGTTTACTTTTCCTTTTCTGAGCTCTGTTGTGTTTTTAAAACTTCTGTTATTGATAAGGACCTAAGATTTGGGTTTGTCCTAAAGTTGTGGACACGAGTGAAAAGAAAATGTTTGTTTTCTCACCCAATTTCTCTTTTAGCATTTGACTCTTCTATGGAAGGACCCAAAGAATGTGACATGAAGCCCAAAGAGAAGTTTTAATGTATCGAGTGCCCTTACTCCACAGATAACAATGAAAACTTGGATAAACACCTGTTGGCTCACTCTGTGGAGCAACCATTCCACTGTGAGCTCTGCAACAAGGCCTTCACTCTAAAATCCAATTTAAAAAGGCACCTCCTTGTTCACTCTGGGGAGCGACCCTTTGTTTGTGACACCTGCGGAACACGATTCTCTCAGAAGTGGATTCTGCGCAGTCACATGAAAACTCACCTGGACAACCAGCCTCGTGGAAGCACAAATGAAACTCTCGTTAAAGAGGAAAGTAACGGTAAGAGATTATGTTTGGTGATGCTATTACTTTTAAATTAGTTAGATTTTTCTTAATTGTGTCATAATACCCTTCATACTCCTGAAGTTAAAACAGTTGGGTTAAGATTCTGAGACTTTTTTTAAAATATTCAAAAGCCTGATGTAGCATTTGATAAACTTTTGCCCTTATGTTAATTTTATGGCTTTAATTTCTTTGTATTGAGAAAAACCATGTTGGGTTCCTTCCTTTGAAAAAGTTGACATTGCTTGACAATTTAAGTTCGAGCTTTTCGTTTTGAAAATTTACTCTCAGTCAAGGCTTCTTAAGTTGGATTCCTGCCATATACAACCCCAACCACCTTAAACTTTTAACGGTTCAATTCCATTAAATTTCCCACTTTGTACGCTCTTTTGAGCGCCTTATATTCAAATATTGACAAAATTTTGATTTTATAAACTGAACAGTTATTGGTTTAACTAAACATTTTAATCTATGAGTTTGAAATTAAATTTGGTGTCCAAAAATCATGGCGATATTTAGCAGGGTTTTTTCTGAATTAAAAATCAAAATTGCTTGCTTGGTGTACTGATTTTTATTTCGATTCAGTATAAGTTTCAATATTTTTCTCTCAATTTTCAATAGTAAACAGCAATCAAACAACTAATTATTTTTCTTTTAGGCATTGAACTATCCAATAGTAAGTATATCTTTTGGAATTTAGTTCCACTCAGTAATTTGAATATGTTGTTGGAGCATTCAGTTTGTTAGATTAACGTTTCAGTAAAATCTCGAAGCTCAGGAAATTAAGTTTTGAAGTGCAATGAATTGTCTTCATTTTAGCAGTGTTCTTGTCATCGGTCAATAGTAAGCAGGGTTGGAAAAACAAAGATTTTTTGGTTTAAACAAGTTTTTTTAATTGTAAACAGTTTTATTTTTTCCTGCCTTTAAAAATGTTCAAGCATTTGCAGAAAAAAATTGAAAAAAAGACTCATCGACTCGTGAAAACTACCTCAAAATAGTCTTGCAATTTTTTTGTACAAAATTAAAAGATGTTTATTCTCTTGTCTCTCACAGCACATGATTGTGATGTCTGCAGCGACCGATTCCCCTCCCTCTCTGCTTTGGAAGGACACAAGAAGATCCACCCGGAGCCCAAAAAGAAGTTCCGCTGTACAGAGTGCCCTTTCTCCTCAGATCGCAAGGGAAACTTAGAGCGACACCTGTTGAGTCACTCTGGGGAGCGACCGTACCAGTGTGAGCTCTGCAACATGACCTTCTCTCTAAAATCTACTTTGAAGAGACACCTCCGTGTCCACACGGGAGAGCGACCCTATGTCTGTGACACCTGTGGGAAGGGATTCCGTGATAAGTCCAGCTTGATATTCCACGAGGAGACCCATATCAAGAGGATAACCTACCCTTGCGGTGCTTGTGGAAGGCGTTTCAAAAGTTCAAGCCATCTCACGAGGCACCTCGCTACCCACAAGGGTACTCAGGTCCAGCCCCACAGTCCCACAGATGAAACTATTGTTAAGGACGAAATCGGTAAGAAATCGTAGCTTATTGAGCAACATACTGCTGAACCAACGATAGAAAAAGGGTCACGCATTTTACCGTAAAAACGGACCCTTCACAAAGTATTTTGGCCTTTAAATGGTCACTTTTTTTCACAGTACTGCAAATTTGTGAGCTTATTTTCACAGAAACAGGTTCCTGGCTGAAAAGAACTAATTTAATAACAAAAATACACAAAATTATGAGTAGATTTTCACAATTATTAAAAAAACCGGACCCTTCACAAAAAGTCTGGACAGACCCCTGGAGATGGGAAATTTTGAGAAGGCGGTAAAAAACAAAAAAAAAGCTTCTTTTCAGGGTTAAATTGGCTTTTTTTGCTAGTAAAAGATCGGCTTTTGTGTGCATATTTTTAGAAACTTAATAATCATTCATGGACCATTCTCTTTTATAATTTTACAAGCATGTCTTTGTTTTAACATAAAATAACTTAACCGACAAGGCCCTCTAGCAACCAAACTGTTCATTGGAATTGAATAAAATTTCGGTGGAAGACGTTTTAAACTTTATCTGTTACCGTCTATGTAAAGAATATATTGAAAATTCGCAATCTAGCTCCCCTTTTTTATTTTAATCTTGCAATGTGATCTGGGTTGTCACTTCTAAGTTGTAAACCCTCCCCTAGAGAGACAAATGAAAAAAGCTATGGAATATTTGGATATGTAGAGGCTGGACTAGGGAATAGTTAGGGGCCATTCATTAATTACGTAATGGTCCCGAGGGGGAGGGGGGTTGGGAAAATCTCTACATACCCTTACTTGGGGGGTCAAACCAATTCTTACGTAAGATTTTCCTAATTAAAGTAAACAAATTCCAATCAAATAATGATTGAATAACCCCAGAAAAACTTAAAAATGCCAATGTGATCTCGGTATATCATCGAAGCTTTAATTTTAAAAAATGAAGGTATATCAGGTGTACGTAAGAATAGGGGGAGGGGTTTGAAAAATCTTATGAACCCTTACATGTGGGTAGGGGGGGTCAAAAATTGCAAAAATCATCGCTACGTAATTAATGAATGGCCCCTGAGGAAAATAAGACTGGTGAACCGGGAAAATAGGCAATGAAATCAAAGATTTTTGTACGTTCACTAGTTTTCATTGTTTTTTCCGGTGTTTTGTACGAAAGACATGTCATTTCTTCTCTGGCCTCTCACAGCACAGTATTTTCACTCTCTTGCAGCCGTCTGCAGCGAACGCTTCCCCTCCCTCTCTGCTTTGGAAGGACACAAGAAGATCCACACGGAGCCTGATCACAAGTTCAGCTGTACGGAGTGCCCTTACTCCACAGATCGCAAAGGACACCTTAAAGATCACCTGTTGACTCACTCTGGGGAACGACCATACCAGTGCGAGCTATGCGACAAAGCCTTCACTCAAAAATCCAAACTAAAAAGACACAGCCTTGTTCACACGGGAGAGCGACCTCATGTCTGCGACAAATGTGGAAAGGGATTCACTCGGAAGGAAAAACTACGCCATCATGAGGTGACCTCGAGAGGAGAATGCCACATGCCGGTACACAGATCCACGGAGCCCAAAGAAAAGTTCCGCTGTTCAGAGTGCCCTTACTCCAGTGATTACAAAGGAATCTTTGAGCGACACCTGTTGACTCACTCTGGGGAACGACCATATCAGTGTGATCTCTGCGACAAGGCCTTCTCTCAAAAAGGTCATCTAAAACAACACCTCCGCGTCCACACGGGAGAGCGACCCCACGTCTGCGACAAATGCGGGAAGAGATACTCTCGGAAGGACAAACTACGCCATCATGAGGTGACCACGAGAGGAGAATGCCACCTGCTGGTACACAGCACCACAGAGAAGTTTCGCTGTACAGCCCTTACTCCACAGGTCACAAATACAGCCTCACAGTACACCTGTTGACTCACTCTGGGGGGCGACCATCAAACTCAAGGGCCTAAGTCTTAAGAGTCCTCTTTCCCATTGGTTGTGAAGGGTTTCACTTCGTATGATAACACCATTTTGTATTACTGTGCATGTGGGATCGTCTTTTTCAGAAGTTTCTGTAGTTGCTACTTCCTTTTTCCTTGCTATAATGTCGTGCTCTTAAGTTGTTGGTGTCTGTCTCATGAAATAAATAGATGTTTACCCTATAAAAACTGCTCCATTTCCCTAACCTCCAATAGTAATTTGTGAAGTGTGAGTGGAAACAGTCTCAGTAAATACAACATTTATGGTGTTGCCAGTGCTTTTTATTGGCGAGTAAGCAATTCTACTTCTATAGAACTGGGTTGCCCGAATCCACTATTTATCAGCTTTTTTTGCACAGGCCCGTATTCTTTGGATAAACCAGTCTAATCTTATGTTTTTAATTATTAATTTATGTTTTTAATTATTAATTTATGTTTTTAATTATTAATTTATGTAATTTTTTAAATAATCAGCAGTCTAGTTAACAGCTGAATGAAGTATCGCTTATATTGGCGTATTTGACTTGTTAAAGATTGTTTAAACTCATTTTAAAAACTTTTTTGGGTCCAAGCAGGGGGGGGGTACTTATCCACCTTAGACCTACGCAGTGGCGGATCTACGGGGGGGGGGCTTTTGGGCTGAAGCCCCCCACCAAAAACGTCTGATATTTTACTAAGTTTGTCAAAACACAAAAATTTATAACCGAAATTCGGAAGAGGCGTACCAAAACGAGTTGAAAAAGTGGGGTTTTTGACTCAAATCTTCAAAAATTTTATGGGGGAGGACATGGAAAACAGGATTTTCTCTATGACCCTACCCTCTACAAATCTGCCCATGTTTGTTTATTGGTACATTCAGCACTTTATTATTTTTAAATCAAACCTTATTTTTCACTTTTCAGATTTGGAAAAAAGTAGCAGAAAATGCTCCAATAAGGATACTGCAAAAATTGTTTTTACTACATTAAACATGTTAACCAAATACAATAAGGTTTTAGATATTTTTACTCAAAAACACAACATATAGGGGAGAGGAGGAAGGAATGGGACAATTTTCACTAAATATTTTTTTATTCATTATCCCCTGCTTATTCATAGATGCAAATGGTTGGATAATAAACTTACATGTTTAACTTACTTTTTTAAAAATATACAGTTCTTAAATGTTGTTTAATTTTATCACTTTTGATCATTCAAATTTCAAGAATTTTGTCCCATTCCTCCCTCATGGGTGGGGTGAGTGGGACATGAGTATGGGAGGAGTGGGACACTTCTGAAAAGTAAAGAAAATTAGTAAAGAGTATTATAATGAGAAAGGGCCTAGTATTTTACCTACTATTCTTTTAACCTTTGACCACATTGTTAAACAGCTTTCAATCTTATATCTATTATAGAATAATTTTAAAAAAATATTTAGTACACTTGAACTCTTTTCAATGGTGTTAAGAATCAATAATTGAATTACAATGTAAACTTGGAATTGTTTATTCAAGAAAAGAAAAGCATTTCAATTGAAGCAATAAAGATAGCTATCAGAAAGCTTCAAATTTTGTTCACATTTTTGCAGATTGCAGAGCCCTCTTCAGAGTGTCCCATTCCTCCCTCCACACATTGCTTTTAAAATATAACTTGTCACATAAACTATGCTGGTGTTAGGCTTTATGAAATTGCAGATTAGCATACATTATATCTTTTAGATTACAATGGCATTATATAATGTTTGTTCTACAAATTACATGAGAAATGAAATAAAACTTAAGATAGACTGGGAATTTACTTTGGAGGTGGGAAAATCAAATTTTTACAACTATAAACAGAAACTTGCTGCTGGATAAACTAAATGAAGGAAATAACAAGAAGCTATAAAAAAGCCATCTAATGACCAAACTGGAAATAAAATAAAATGATTTATTTTTCCATAATTTCAGCTGTCCCACTACTCCCACTGTCCCATTCCTCCCTCCTCTCCCCTACTCTGTTCCACCTTAACTTGACACTGAAGAAAAGGCTATGACAACCAAATTACAGCCAGGAAACCGGTTCCCAGCCAATCAGCCGGAATAGGCTGCCTGTCCAATGCCGTTCTACCCTATGAACTATATTCATTCGCTTGATTTTAAAGACTTTTAACGCATGATAACATTACGTTATATGATAAAATTCCCGATAAACTATAATGTATGATATTTTTACAAATGTGTCTGCATATTCTTTATTTTAAATTGCAATATAAGCTAGTACTATTTTTTCGGGCAGATTGGTACAACCTCTGCCTTTTTCAACAGTGTCAACTTAGGGTGGAACACAGTATAAATAGGATCAAAATTGAATCGTCAGTTTGAAGAAGGGAATAAGTCCAAAAATCAAGTTTTGAGAAAATCGAAAAAAAATGTATAAGTAATGGAATTTTCATTGTATAACCGCCAAATTTTTACTGGAAGTTCAGAACCCAATTTAGAAAACAGAGCAATCATCAAAGCAAATTATTCAAAAATATTTTACAGCCAAAATAAGTTGATGGACTTATTCCCTTCTTCCACCTTATGAAATTTTTCTGATGAAAAAATCTTTAAAAACCCTTAAAATCACATTTAAATTATATTTCTCCTTAGTTTACACCACAAAAGGGTGAAATAAAAAGAATAAGACAAATGAAATTCAAAATTATAGTGAAACTGGGTTATTAAAGCACTATCAATGGAGTGAGTGAATATGAATGGAGTCAAACATTCCCTACATAAAAAAAGTTTGAAAAACATTGAAATTTAGAGAAAATTTTATTTTAACTTAGTTTACAGCACAAAGAATATGAGGAGAAAGAAAAATTAACTTTAATTCCAAATTAGCTAAAAAAATACAATGAATGGACATCGATTTCACAACTTCAAGGGACGATATCTCCCTATAGGGGTTAGTTATTGTTCCCCTCTTTTCACCCATGTGTGGAGCAAAGCTTAGAGATTGTTTTGAGCACAAAAAGTCTTGTCATTTTTTGGACTTATTCCCTTCTTCAAACTGATGATTCAATTCTAGTTGGTACCAAAATTAACATTTTTAATAAAAAAAAGAGACATCATAGTTAGTAATCACGTAAAATTATACAATGATAAAGTAATCAGTACTTGTGTGTGTTTGTTTTTTACAGAAGGGTTCAATACTTGTTTTTAAAAACCTTTTTTGTGTTTTCACTATGATGAGTAAAGTAAGCCTTACCTGATCACAGGGCAAAAAACCAAAGTTCTGTCAATTGTCTCAAGTACAGGTCTCATGATAGGAGAATTTCACCATTTATTCTGGCTAAGCAGACAATAGGTGTAGTAGTAGTGACCATTGATTAGTCCTCCAGTCATCTGCTGGAATGACAATGGCATTCCTAGGACAAATTTAATTAATGAGTGAATTAGTGACAAATTAATTAATGAGTCCTAACAAGGACCAAACCGGTTCATGGTTCGAGGTGACACTTGAGAGTTGTGAGATTACACCTACAGGTCTCATACTAAGAGATGTATATTTTCTTAGTTTCTCTGCCTCTTAAATTTTGAAAAAGCCCATTCAAAAATGAAAAAACTTAGCTATTGAAACCTGGTTAAAATTTTGACAAAAAACTCACTCAACTGCAATTCTCGGTAAGTTATTTCGTTAAATGTTTTTTATCAATGTTAAAACTGCCAAAATCTTGATTTTTCTTGAGAAAAAAATGGGTCCAAAAAAGGAGGGTTTTTTCACAAGGGTCCACAATAATCCAGCCAACCATGATTTCTTGGTAGAGTCAGAACCCATTTAACCAAATCATACTTTATTTTTCAGATCTGAAGGCATGACTTATCTTTATTGAAACACACCACTTTTATGATTGAAAACTCCAATTCTTTGTCAATAGCAGACATGAAAAATTTTATTTTGTTTTTTACTACTGTCATAACAAATGGTATACATTTTGGTTATATTTTCCAATTACTTTTACATAATTTGTGCACATTAAGTGGTAAGTAAAAATACTTTTTTACTCACTATTATTTCTGGAAAATATAGGACCAAAATATTAATTAGAAATCTGGGTAAAACAATAAAAGGCAAAGACAAGAATCAAAAATACTTTTATTTCAGTATAAATGATTTTGAAGTTGAATAAATAATTGTCCAAAATTATTTGAGAAAATTGGGGCAAAGTAAAAGATAAGATTAACGTTTTATAAACTAAAGGGCAATTCCACCGTAACTCCTGCTACATTTTTTTCAAAATTGCAATTTCAAATAATTTTTAAAAATAGAAATAACTATTATTTTCTTTCTAAGAAAATCATGCATATTGAAATTTATGCTAATAATTTAAAATAAGTATTGCAAATATTTTAAGAATTTTAGTTCTTTAAATATTAATTAAAATAGAGTCGTAACTCACGCTACAAGAAAAAGACAAGGATTAAGGAGTATAAAATTAAAATTTGTTTTTCTGCTTAAATAGTGTTTCAATAATTCTGTATGCTTGTCAGGTGTTTGAATATACTTCCCTCATTCTAAAATAGCAAACAGTTTTACTGGGAATACTTAAGAATATCAGAAATAAAATAAAATATAGAAAGCTGTTCGTAACTCACGCTACAGTGTATAAGCGTTCAGTTATTCATGAATGTAAATATAATTAAATTGATTTAAACACTTTATTTCATTTTTACTATAAAGTTTATGAGTACATTGAACAAAAAAGTTGTAAAAACTATTTAATTTATTTTTAATTTTCTTAATAAAACATATATTTTTCATTAACAAATTAACCTTTAAAACAAGCATTTCTAAAAAAGCAGTTCATTTCTATAAAACTAATATTACACAAAATTTAAGCAATGCAAAACATAATTAGATCAACACTGCATAATTATTCCCTAAAATAATTAGAAAATTTTATTATTTTATTTTTTCATTTTTCTTGATCATGCCCCTGTTCATATGGAATAGCCCTAAATTGTTTCATGAATTACTGAACAAAGGTTAAACAAATTATATGAGCATACTTTCTTAAATTAACCACTTTATGTCAAGAAGAAGAGGAAAGTTCCAGCCATATACTCTGCGAATATGACTAATATTCAGGCAAAATATTTGAAAATCTGGGCTGTCATTTGATTGGACCGATGGATCTACCTAAGACAACTGCTGAAATTCGTTTTTTCCCTTGTTCTTTTCCAAGAAAAAACTGGGGATGATCACAGTGCCAAGGCTTTCAGCCCATCAAAAATCAATCTCAAAATTGCTCCGAAATGTCTCTCACATGTACCATAGGGGTCTCTGTACGGAATGTGTCCTTTTGTGGATTTGCCAGAGGAGACTTCTCCCAGAACCCCTTTCTGCAGCTAGGGATGCTCTCCCATGTGAACAAGGAAGAGGTGCCTTTTGAGAACAGTTTCTTGAGAGATTGCACTAAAATGTTCACTTTCCAGAGGCAGTCAGCAGGTGTCCTTTGCGATCTGTGGAGTGAGGGCACTCTTTACAGCTGAACTTCAGATCTCCGGCTTTATGTGGCACTCCCCTTGCCTCGACAGGTGGCATTCCCCTTTCGTGGTCACCTCATGACGGGTTAGTTTGGACCTTTCACGGAATCCTCTTCCACAGGTGTCACAGACATAAGGTCGCTCTCCCGTGTGGACGAGGAGGTGTCTTTTGAGTCTGGATTTAGAAATGAAGGCTTTGTCGCAGAGCTCGCACTGGTGCGGTCTCTCCCCAGAGTGAGTTGACAGGTGTAGCTTCAGGCGTTGTTTGATATCTGTGGAGTAAGGGCACTCGGTACAGCGGTACTTCTTTTTGGCCTCTGCGGGTCTCGGCAGGTGGCATTCCCCCCTCGTGGTCACCTGATGACGGTACAGGGAGTACTTATCATGGAATCCCTTCCTGCATTTGTCACAGACATAGGGTCGCTCTACCGTCTGAATGATGCCCTTGCCGCTGAGCTTGCCCTGGAATGGTCGCTCCCCAGAGTGAGTCTTCTCGTGTCGTTGCAAATGGATCATCTGAGGGAATCCTTTTCCACAGGTGTCACAGATATAGGGTCGCTCTCCCGTGTGGACCAGGCGGTGTGTCTTCAGATGAGCTTTTAGAGAGAAGGTCTTGTTGCAGAGCTCACACTGGTGCGGTAGTTCCCCAGAGTGAGTCCTTTTGTGGCTCTTCAAGTTGGACATCTGAGTAAATCCTTTTCCACAGGTGTCACAGACATAGGGTCGCTCTCCCGTGTGGACCAGGCGGTGTGTCTTCAGATGAGCTTTTAGAGAGAAGGTCTTGTTGCAGAACTCACACTGGTGCGGTCGCTCCCCAGAGTGAGTCAACAGGTGTCGTTGCAAGGTGCTCCTCAGAGAGAATCTTTTTCCGCAGGTGTCACAGACATAGGGTTGCTCTCCCGTGTGGACACGGAGGTGTGTCTTCAGAGTAGATTTTACAGCGAAGGTCTTGTTGCAGAACTCACACTGGTGCAGTTGTTCTCCAGAGTGAATGAACAGGTGTAATTTGAAGCTTCCTTTGTCATCCGTTGAGTAAGAGCACTCAGCACAGCAGAACTTTCGATTGGGCTCAGAGTGACCTTCAAAAACAAAGATAAATTGATGTCGAATCGAAATAAAAATCAGTACATCAAGCAAGCACTGTAAAAATAGTTCAATTCCTTAACTGTCCCCACTAAATACTGCCATATTTTTTGGACACCAAAAAGTCAAAATATCTTTTTCATATATAAATAATTTATGAGTAAAAAAACTTTTTAAAAACCACGTTTTTAAAATGTACTAAAAAGTATAAAATAATTTTTTCTAACTTCTTGGAAAACGAAAAACGTGAGGATCATGCAATGCATAAGTATTTGGAATTATAAATTGTGTAGCGAGAACATTTATATATTATGAAATAAATAGCAATAAACATTTTTTTAGGTAATGGTTGCACTATTTAAGCTTTTTATTTAACGTTTTTTCAAATGTTCAACACAAGTTCAATTTATTTTCATGTACGCCTGATTTTGGTTACTTATAGTAACAGTTGGGCAAACAGTATTTTATAAAAGCGGTGCTATTTATGAAATGTGTAGCAATTATATAATATGAAATAAATTGTAATCAGGGTGGCCTGGCCACCAACTGAGCTTAGTAATTTTCCCTGATTTTAAATAAATTTTCCCTGGTTGTACACAATTAAAATCTAGACTCTTTATCACAGAACAAATAATTACAAAAAAAGGTTAATTTTTATACAAATTAGAATTGTGTTAAAATATTTTAAAAAATCAATTTGAAATTAAATATTAATAAATTTATGATTAACTTTGAAACCTCGATATAGTCCCCTTAAAAATAGTTAAATTTTATAGTAAAATAAATGAATGTTATAAAAATTAAAATAGATAATCTTTAGAATTAAGTGCAAATAATACAACTTACACTAACAAACCAATTTGTCCAGAAATAAAATACTATGAAAATAAAATAGTAGTCCTCTTCTTAAAATTCAGATTCATTTTAGAAAGATGAGACGATTTTACACAAGGCTTTTCGCTTGTATCACGATGCTGGAACTTAAAAACCTCCAAAATGTGAGCTCTCCTTTTTCCGCCACGCTGTCGGCAAACCTTCAATTTTGAGAACGAAAGTTAATATGATCAGAAATTATTACATTATATACGTGAAATACATTATATATACGTACATTATATACGTGAAATTACAAAAATTATACGTGATTCAACCAACTGATTGGTAACTTATTTTGTATGATGTCAGGAAAATACTAGAGATTTCCCTGATTTTCTTCAAAATTCCCTGATATTTCCTTGACTTTTCCAGAAGTTTCAAATTCCCTGATAATTCCATATTTTCCATATTGGTGGCCACCCTGTGTATTAGATATTTCCTTAGATTGCCAAATGGCTTTTTATAATTCCAAATACCTATGTATTCATGGGCGTCGGCGGCCATCAATTATTGGGGGGGACAGATCCAGAACTTGCTTCCTTGGTAAAAAAAATAAGATAAAAGGAGTTGTGTTCAATTAACAAAGAACGAAACATAGTATTTCAAAACAAACCTTTCCAGATTAATTTATTTTACTATACAAACACATAAATATAAAAATCACATTTTATTTTGAGGAACCAAATACATTTCTCCTACTTTTACACCGTGAAATAAATTTTTCGGCGACATCTCTATTATGTACCTCATTTAACATCTTTTTGTGGACATAACAAACAGCAATGTGATTGAGTCTACTTTGGGTCATGGTTGACCGAAGGTATGTTTTAAGTTTCCTTAACGCACTAAAGCTTCTCTCTGCTTCACAACTTGATGCTGGGCATACCAGCATTAGTTTCGTCAGGGCTTTCTGAACAATTCCCTCACTTCCTTTGGCAAAGATGCTAGAACTGTCTTAGCGTCATTAAGGGAGTATATCTTGTGGCGAAGATGGAAGAGCTCAAGTTCAGCTTTTAAAGATTCGGAATCAATTTCAGGGTACACAGCAACTGATTCGAGACCTTCTTTGTGTAAAAGAACTTTCTCTAAAACAAGCTGCTTTTTCATGCCCTCTTGCTCCAAAATCCTTTTCTTCAGTCCAGACATTGCAGTATCCACAACTTCTAGTGGAGTACCCAATGTCGAAAAAAAGGGCTTCGTAAAAAGTTCTTGTTAATTTTGTACACTAATGTTTTTTGGATTACTTATAGTATAAGGAACATAAAAAAGTTTGGTACCAATTTTTCAATCAACTTTTAAGACTAATTAAGCTAATTACAAGGTCAAGTAATAACTTTTAAAAGATGATGGATCTTTTAACATAATGAGCTTATTTATTACCTTAGAAATATGAAATTTTTAATATAGACGAAATACTGAGTAGATAATCTAAATATCTTTGCAATTTTTGAAAAAAATAATTAGAATTTTAATTAATTAAAAAATATTAATTATTTCAAAATTTTTACTTTGCCAGTTGAAATTTTTGTACTTTTTTGTAATTTTCCAACTTATTACTTAAAAGCACTTCTTCAGTTAACTTTTTGATGGATTGAAGATTTTAATTAGTGGTTAATTAATGTGATTTAATTAAAAATACCAGAGCACTTAAACTTACTGATTAAAATGTATATATTTCTGGGAAGAAAATAAATATTAATACGAAGTATATCTATTCAGGTAAATGTAAAACATTTTATAATTACCTTTAAAATAATTTCTTTTCTTAATGAACTTTTAAAGGAATTTTATAAAATATCCCGAGGTCTTCAAAGTCAAGAGTGTTTTCTAACTCACTTTTCCCGAGGTCCACCATCCCGTCAAGTTTTATTTGTTATAATAATAAATTTAAGAAAAATATTTCGTTAATTGCATAATTTTGCACCTAAATCATCACAAAAGTAGTTCATCTTAAACGTGTGGGATAATAATAAAAAGAAAATTATTAACTATCACAGTTTGAGGAGTTGCTGTCTAATGCATATAAAAGAGTCCAAATAAAAGAGTTCTTGCATTTTTTTCATCCCCTTCACATTTGCACATTTCTGTGTATGGTAACAGTGCAGCAACACAATAACATCCCCCATTAGTGCATTTATTTTCGCTACAACCACATAGTAAGTTCAACTAAAGCTTCAGGAGCAGGTGGCAAATCAGTTATAATTGGAACAAAGGTTTTAATTTCTTTTTTCCAACCATCAAACTCAGGTGAAGGAAAGGATGGGTTTTGTTCAACATCTTTGGTCCATACTAGAGCTTGATAATGCACTCTAAGTGTATGGTGTTTAAAACAAGAGCGGCTTGGGTTAGAGGTAGGCCCTTCGATTCAGCTTCCAATCTCTTGAAGAGGTACGAACGAAGATCTTTAGTGTTCTTTATTTCTTTAGGGCATTTGTATAACCTTCAACACTTTAAGCATCTACGAACTCTTTAAGAGCAATGAAATTTTTATCTAATATTTTTTTTGCGCTTTTCCAAGAGATGCAAATGCTTCGATGACATGAGGTTGAACTTCTATAAAAGCTTTCCAGCATGTTAATTTTCCTTTTCCATTGAACCTCCCGGTTGTGTCACAGCCAGTAAAACTATGAAAGCCTGGAAGGGCATCAATTAGTTCTACTTCTAAACGATCATAAATAGGTTTGAGAGAAACAATTTGTTTTCCGGCCCCTATTCCAGTTATGACACAGGGCCTAAAAGGAGGTACCGTCTCAAGGCCAGAATGAAATCTTTTGTATCTGGTGACAAGATGTGTTCAGTGTATCCCAAAGTAGTAGCATAAATAGCATGGTATATTGTTATGGTGTCTGCTTCTTCATAATTTGTTTTCAAATTATCGTAAATCTTGGTATTTGATTGAACTATGGTTTCAGTAGATACAATTAACTCTTTCTCTAATCCTTTGTAATGATAGTATTTTTATTGAAAGATATTCGATAAGGCTTGCTTTTGTTTTAGAGTTATTAAGAAAATTAGAGAGTCACATTTTAATTGGCGTCTTATCTGTGAAAATAAAAGCTCTGTCATCAATTTTCTTTCCTTTACACCTATTACGTATTGCTGTTTTTAGTGATGAATCCACAGAGTAATGCTCAAAAACTAGATGAATGGTGTTATAGTTTTCAGTTACACTGCTTAGTATAATCAAATATTGATGAATAAGACCCTTACATGAGTTGACATTTTCACTAATTTGCCGAACTAAAACCATGCCATCTATTACTAAAGCTGCTTAATCTCCAAATATGGAAGTGTATAATTTGACCCTTGATATTGACCTCTACTCCAGGAAAGTGAATAGAAAAATTGGTACCAAAGATTTTCTGACTCTCCATACCCTAAAGAACCAAAATAACCTTGGTACCATAAATTTACAAAAATATTTTACAAATATACATTGGAGACTTTACTAGTGGACACCAGAAGGAGAGCGCCTGTTGGTTTGCTCCGTGCTGCGCGCGCTTCTGGGTCAATATCACCTCAAAGAAAACATTAACTAACCATTTTTTTAAAACATAGACTATCAAATACCATTTTATAGCCAAATGACAGTATTTTTACAAAATTAAACTTTCCTAGGAAACCAAACAGCAAAAATGATATTTTCGCATTTTAATTAATTAATTAATTTAATTTAATTAATATTTGATGCTTTTTAAACTTATAATCTTTTTTACTTTATTTCCACGAATTTCCTATAATTTAAAAGGTTTTTCAACTGAATTATACCTGCTTAATCGTCAAAATATGGAAGTGCATAATTTGACCTTTGATTTGACCTCTACACCAGGAAAGTGAATAAAAAAATTGGTACCAAAGATTTTCTGACTCTCCATACCCTAAAGAACCAAAATAACCTTGGTACCATAAATTAACAAAAAATTTTTACAAATTTACATTGGAGACTCCACTATTCAAAATACTCCCGTCTATAATTTTTTAATAGGTTTTCTTCATAATCCTCAGCTTCTGTTTTTCTTTTAGCGTCCCTTTTCCTCCTGGGTAACCTCAATTCTTCGAGGTTATACTCGGCTATTTTTTCAGTGCATTCATCATATATGGATGAAAACTTTTCCTCCGTTCTGAGTTGCATCAATCCATCTATAATGTGTTCCACGCAATCACACAGTCCTGCAACTGTTCTTGTTTTGCCTTGGAAACTTTTGTTTAAAATTTCCAACAGTTCAATTAATTCTCTCCCCATTATTAGCCCAAGATAGGTTTTTCCGTTTTCAAACACACTCAACAAGCTACTGGCACCTTCATGGCCTTTATCGGTAAGCTCAGATAGCGTCTTTAGAATTAGTGGATATTTCTTCAAGATTTCAAAAATTTGAGCCTTACGGTAAATCCATCTGGTGGGGCACAAGGGTTTAATTTTTGCAATATTTGATACAGGGCCTCCAGTAGCATCTTCTATAATACCTTTGTATTCATCTTCAGCTTTTGTATTAGAGAATAAAATCCCCAATTGATGCGCCCAGTCTATAGAATTTTTAACAGTTCTCGATGCCTCACAACTGGCTTTCATCACTAAATTAATACAGTGAGCTCCACAGTGAATGTAGTCTGCCAGTGGTTGTTGCTCTATTACAATCGATTGGGCCCCTTGTGAATACCACTCATGTTCGCCGCACCATCATATGTTTGTCCTCGAAGACTGGACAAAGGAAGCTGCAGTCTCAGTAAAACATCAAAGATAAGAGCAGCAATGTCTTTACCAGACGTGTTTGCAGTTTGATAGAAACCCAAAAAACTTTCATGGGGTTCCAAATATTCATCAACCCATCTGACACAAAAACTCACTTGCTCATTCCCTGTAATATCTTTTGTTCCATCACATATGGCCGAATAAAGAAGAGGTTTAATAGCCTTTATGCTTTTAACTATATCAGACACTATTTCGTCGGCAAAAATCTGTACTATTTCGTTTTGTAGTGAAGGATGAGTATAAGTAGTGTGCTTTTCAAGCCAAAGTTTCAAAGCCGGCTTATCCTCACTGCGAAGTTTTAAGAGTTCCATTAAATTCCCTTCGTCGTTGTTGTGTCCTCTTATAGCCAGACCTTGACCAACGAGATATTTCAAGCTTCCTATAATTGCCAGCAAGGACTCAAAAGCTACCTCTTGTTGTTGACGTTTAACATCTGATAGTTGTCTTTCTATAGGGGCTTGCAACTGGCCATAACTTAGAACCGCTTGGGAATGGGCAGAACTTTTTTCATGTACCTTGAACTTTTCGATAGCTTTCTTCCAATTAGTAAACCCTGCTTCGGAAAAAGCTTTTTCTGCCTTAGTTGCCAAAGTCTTATTAGGGCACAGTTGGGAATATCGTTGACAGTAAAAGCAACTTACCCCTTCTGATCCGGTTACATGGAGCCAAGAAAATTTTTCGTACCAGCTTATCTGAAATTTTAGTACTCTTCCATTGAGTTCCTGTACTGGAAAGTCATCGGGTAAACTGTGGGGTTGGTGAGGAGAAGTATGAGTCATGCCAGTAAAGTTCTTTACAACCTCGTTTTCAGGCGTTTCCTTCGCCAGTTGAAGCTTTTCATTCCTTTGTATTCATTCCTTTGCCGCTCTATTTACAAGTTACTCATATTTACAGGTTTAAATTTCCCTTTCTATATTTTTTGGTAGGATTCTCACTTTAAGAACTTGATTTGAAAATAAATGTGAATATAGTTGAATTCTAACCGAACGGTTTTTATTTTACATCCTACGGGATTTTTACACTTAAGAAATGTCTAAAAAAAAAGTCCAAAAATGGAAAAATCCAAAGAATTTTCAATTCTCATATCATACAAATTAAATATCAAAACATACAAATCAATTGTAATTATCTAGATAAAAATTAGAAGGAAGCATAAATCCTTAATCCCCCCTCTCTAACTTAAAAAAAAACAAATATAAACAACCTACCTCTTTCTTCTGGCAGTTGATCTTAAATAAATACACTTCTTCTGTCCAGGAGTCCAGGACAAGGAGACCAAAACAAACAACCTTTTGAAAGCACAACCAAAAAGGGACTGAAAGAGATCTGCTTAAATTTGATTACCCCCACCCAAGAAAATGTACCCTTCCTCGCCCTCCCTTTGGTTCGTGGAAGAGGCGGTTAGAAAACAAGAAACTTCGAGCAATCAGCAACCATAAAACGGTGTCATATCGGCTGTTCCATCTCCTGCAATTTGACCGTCGAGGCGACCACCCAGAGAAAAGACAATCGTCCGCTCCTGGTGACCCCCCAAGGGGTGTGAAACAAAGTTTCAGCTACCATCGTCAACGCAAGGGGCTATAAATATTCTTGTCAGAGAGAGTGATCCTCTGTCGCCGTCTGGGGGTGGCCTGTCCGGCGGTCGTCCACCAACACGGACGTTTTCCCCCTCGGGCTAAGAGGCGGAAGTAGTGTTTAGCTCCCTTCTCCGATGTTTGGATAGCTTTTTTTTCGGTCTTATAATGTTAAAAAATTTTTGAAAAATGTCTGAAATATTGGGGGGGACGCGTCCCCCCCGGAAACGACGCCCGTGTATGTATTGCATGATTTCGTTTTAAAAAGAGTTAGAAAAAATATTTTATACTTTTTAGTACATTTTAAAAACACAGTTTTAAAAAGTTTTTTTATTCATAAGTTATTTTATGCTTTTTAGTTTTATTTATTAGAATTTATATGATTGATACAAAAGGAATACTAGGAATGTATACGAAAGAACACTTTTAAGTAAAATAAGTTTACCTTTTTTACATGGTTGGAGGTTTTATATGTTGCATTCTCTCCATCTCCTTTAATGCATTCTCATTGCATGGTGTTTTTCCAGTAAGTTTTAAGCAATTAAGGCTCTCTTATCATCATCACAAT
Organism: Tetragnatha versicolor; assembly: GCA_024610705.1. Taxonomy (NCBI): domain Eukaryota; kingdom Metazoa; phylum Arthropoda; class Arachnida; order Araneae; family Tetragnathidae; genus Tetragnatha; species Tetragnatha versicolor. Next base: position 363,543 of record JANDEH010000003.1, read on the forward strand.
TCAATGATCTTACTCGACTCAGAGCCACATAAGCCTGACCTTTGGGGAAACGTACAGATCCAAGATATACTACAGCATGGTCAACTGTACATCCCTGCATTTAAAAACCTATATTTCATGCATAACATCATGGCAAAACCACCAATTGTTGTAAATATTAGAAGATATAATATTAATTGTTGTAGGGGGTAACATTGATTGGTGTTAACCCGGGAAGGACTAGCGGGACCGTATGGTACCGGCAAACAGCACTATGAAAAAACTGCTTTTTTCTACCAAAATACTTTTATTTTTTCATTCTGACGGTAGATGTCACTACTACATGGACCAAACTTTAGTAAACAGTAATTTAATAACTAATTATTTCAATAAATTCTTGCTTAATGGCTTAATGAAAAACGTGTTTTTTAAGACAGGCGAAAAAAGGCTCGTTTGAAAATGTAAGTGCAATTTATTCATACCTAAAATTAGTGAATGGATTAAATAATGGTGAATTATTATTTCTAATTGTATTATGCATTAATAGCCCAAATTTGGAAAATATTGAATAATTTTAAGGTAGAAAATTTTGGTGTAGAAATCTTGCGGTACCATATGGTACCGCTAGGCTCTTACGCTACCAAATAGTACAAATATTTTGAAGTAGTGTATTTTTCAGGGATGAGATTGACAAAAAAGCAAAAATTCGGAAAAACTGCGGGAACGAAATTTTGTGAAAAAAAACCCCTCATTTTAGTTTCATGGGTTCAATGTATCTTTTAAATAAATTTTTAGTTTGATTTTGGGCATATAAATGACAATAATACGAAAAATTGGGAATAATAAAGTTCCATGTACCAAAAGGGGGTCTGGGGGTCTCCCCAGAAAAATTTTGAAAATTTGATCCTAAAAATCAAGGTTTTAGCTTATTTTGGAACACCATCAAAATTTTTTAAGTGAGGGCTTTGCCTCTCTTTATTCCTTTCGCGACGGGCGGCCCCTATCGAGCTGCTCCCACGGGCCGGGGGGCACTTCGCAGAGGTGCCAAGTTTCAAAAAAAGCTTTCCGTAACCAGAGCTGTTGTACGATTTAGTAACACCGGACTTGTTGGCTTCGAACCACGGTCAAGTTGTTTTTTCTACATCGCAATAACAACGCGAGAAGAAGTCGACTTAAACCTGACGTCCGCGGCCTTCCACGAAAGCATCGCGGCAGAAGCGGTACACTCCGCGAATTAAACAAAAACGAAACTTTCACGATTTTCCGCGAAAATCGTGATTTTTCTTGAAAATAATCCGGAAAAGTAAAATCTGAATTACAATTAGTTCGCGGGCCGCGAAACAATGAAAAAGCGGGACGTCTCGATTTTCTGCGGAAGAAACTCATGCCTGGAAGAAAGGTTCAACAATCCGACCTCCCTCAAACAAAACCATAGACCAGGGGTCGGCAAGTAATTTTACTCGGGGTCCAAATAATTTTGAAAATTTTTCATCCCACTATTTTCTTTGAAAATTTTTAAAAACAAATAATGCTTAAAAATTAACAATTCCATATACCCAAGACGCATAAAACTGAGGAAAATGTCGTAAAATGAGGAGATATTTATCACAAGTAACTTATTCATGAAGATAAATAAAATTATTTAGAACAAAACCTATTTATATCTTCTTTATCACTTAAGACCCGCAAAGCGCGCAGCTACTTTTACCGCACCGAAATCGTTTAAGCATCTTAAATTCTGAATATATATATTTAAAAGAATATCTATTTCCATCTCCATTTCAACTAGACACTTAAACACATACATGTTTTCTGTTTTAGCAATAAAGAATTCCATCCGAATGCAAGCGAAATCTTTAAGAAATAAATAGTAATAACTGTCATAATAAACACTCCAACTCTCCTTGAGTTCCAATAAAAGAAAAAAAAGGTGCTGAAACCAGCTGAAACACATGCTAAAGTTTATATCAGCTAGGGAAAAAAAGATCACTTCTCATTCACATTAATTAAAGCTGTTGATGCATTATGCATAAATCTTGCTATATTCCTAAAAAAACCCCTCAGATATTAAAAATATTACATGGTGATGAAAAGGCCAAGATGTTCTCTTTCAAATTATTTGACTATAACGGCAATATCTAGTGAGAAGGAAAAAATCAAATAAAATATGAAGATTATCTTAAGATCATATTAAGCAGTAGGCAAATCCGGGTTTACTGATTTTTCTTATGGATTCTTGAACGAACACGCCATCAATTTTTTCTCTAGCCAACTCCAGCTGTTCTCGATTCCTTTTTCTATCGCTCGAACATCAGTTCCATCCAAACGGACAACGATATCGTTGTGCGAGGTCGTCATTACTAATCAGGTTCTTAACTAATATTCCATCTTAATGTAACAATTAAAAAATTACGCGCCTACAGAAAGAATGAAAGCAACTGGGCAAGAAGGTCAACCGAAGAGCGATACGCGCTGTCCGGAACGATGGGGAACGCAGTGGCGTAGCTAGCCTGGGTGTCACCCGGGGCGGAAGCTCTCGGTGTCACCCCCTTTTGGAATTCAGTTATAAAAAATAACAAAATTTGCGACACCAGTCTAGAACTAAGGGTCTCAGATGGAACCCCATTTTATATTTGTGTTCTTGTGGAATTTAATTTAGTATTTAAAAATTGAAAATTTTAATTTACCGTTGCCTTTAATTTCCCAACTTGCAACAACGAGTTATGATGTAAGTTATTCTTCTGTCCAAACGGTATATAGAAATTTATTTCAGGAAGGGCCCAAAATTATTCCTCAGCATCTCTCATACATATTAATAGGTTTAATGTAGCTTTTTAATACATTTAAGGCGGAATTTTCGTCATGAAGAAGTTCTCAATATAGAAAAAGTTGTGTGTAATAAAGTTCGAACTACGAAAGGGGGGTCTGGGGGTTCTCCCCCAGAAAATTTTAGAAAAAACATTCAAAAATCAAATTTTTAACTAGTTTTGAGGCCCTTAGCTCGAATTTCGGATACACATTTTTAGGTGGGATTTGCATTTTAACCAAAGTTCCAAGTACAAAAGAGGGTCTGTGGTCCTCTCGCAGGAAATTTTTGGAAATTTAACCCTAAAAACAGGATTTTAACTTGTTTTTGTATACAACGTAGTCCGAATTTCGGGCTCCCCCCTTTTACGCCTTTGGTCAACATATTCGGATAATTCAATCCATTGGCGTCCAGGGAAATTTCTTTCGAGAGGGGCCTAAAATATTATTCCTAAAGCATTTTTAATAGGCTCAATCTAGCTTTTTCATACATTAATTGTAGCTAAAATTAGCATTTTGCGGAACTTAATATAATAGAAATTGCAGTTAATAGAGTTCCAAGTAATCAAAGGAGGGGGTGTGGGGGCCTTCCCCTAGAAAATTTTTTGAAATGTGATCTTTAAATATAGTGAACAAACTTATATTTGGATAGTTGTGACACTGGGTGACACCCCTGATAAAACCCTTCTTATGTGGGAAAATTTTTCAAACGATGGCTAGTGAAACCAGAAGATGAAACAGTTGGGGTATTCAGATTTTTCCTGAGGTAAAATATGAATTAATTTACTCATTTAAGATTAAAATAAATATCTGTGTGATGGACTTTTTTCTCAGCCAACCCTTTACTTTGGTTTTTAAAACTATTCAAACTAGAGTTTGAATGTGAATGTCACCTCCCAGCTAGCTGAATGGGTGACACCAGGGTTGAAGGGTTTATATCTCATAGTAGTTTTCAGTTGAATTTGTTTTGTTGAACTACTTGGAAAACTTTGATGTCCCCCTAGCCAAAGGGGTGACACCCCTCTCAAAATGGGTTGATAACTCATTTAATACTTTTTATTTATTTAATGATTTTTTTCGCTCAATAAAAACATTTATGTGTGATCGAGAAAGTTTGTATCACCTAAATTCTAAATAAAGCTCGATGGGTGAAACCCCAGTTCATACCTCTAAAAACTGTTAATTATTTAAATCAATTCTTACACTTATATTTCTTACGTTTATATTTAAAACTACGTTCGAAATTTTTAAGCTTGGGTGGGTTGGGTGTCACCCCTCCTAGGTAGCCAGCCAAATGAGTATTTTCCAGGTTGATAAATTTTTTTGTTCAAGGAAAGCATATTTACCAACTTAGGGCAAAATTCGAAGACTTCGGTATCACTCTCCCACATAGTTTGAGGGGTGACACCCGATTTGTTAAACCCTAATTTATTTCATTAGTAGAGTGACTTAAAATTTTTTTCAAGGAAAGCATACAACTTGAAAAAAGTGTCATATACTAGTTTGGGTGTCACCCCCTTCGGGGTGACACCCGGGGCGGACCGCCCCCCCCGCCCCCCCGTAGCTACGCCACTGGGGGAACGGGCGCTGATAAGGGGAGGTAGAGTTCTAGTTTTTACGTTACTTGAATTTTTCTTTCAAAAATTTTTTGAGGATGTAAAAAAATTAACATTTAGAAACGCTTAATTTTCAAAATGTAAAAAAAAGTCTGAAAATTTCGGAAAAAGTCTGAAAATTCTCAAAAAAATCGGAAAATTCGGAAATTTCGGAAAAAGTCCGAAAATTCTCAAAAAAATCGGAAATTCCGAAAAAATTCGGAAGAATCTCATGCCTGATTTTTTATTTCAAACGTTTTATATGCTGTGAAATCAATTAATTTTTAAGGTAAAACCTATATAATAATTTTTTATGCCAAAAACTTATTGAATTTATAGTGTATTTCCCATAATTTTAATTTTTAAGGCCAATAATTCCAAATTTAATAAGAAAAATTTCATATTATAAGTGATTGATTGGAATATCCATCTATACAATGGTAGTATTTCATGCAAATCATCAATATAATGTTCATAGTCTTCAACTAAACTATAGACGCTATATACAAAATATGGTTTATGAAATTTTTCAAGCCTTAAACTTGTGTTTTTTAACAAAATTCCTAATTTTAACACTCATTATGAGGGGGAAATTGGAAAAATTATCAATTCCGTATCAAATCAGCTTACCTCGCGGTATAAAAAGTTTGTTTATCACCTTTGGACTAGTGTGTACAAAATTTATTTCTAGAAATAAATTTGATAATAGGCTTTTAAGAGCAAAATATAACTACTAATTGGTACAGTATAGGACCCCGTATCCGGCTCGCTCGGGACCGGCATCAGTCCGGTTTACGGGAAAATCCGGTTTTCGGAACAATTCCCGAAAAAAGCTCAGAAAGACCGCGTCTATTCGTAACATGCGATCGTAACGAAAATACGCGCAATCTGCAGGGTCGCGCGAGAGAGCAAAATAAATAAACAATCTCGCGCGGTCCCTGGCATCCCTTTCGGTGCCGAAATGCGTTTTTGGAGGTCACGTGAGTCGTACTAGGCGTATTCAACCGGCATGCCGGCCCGGCATAGATGGACTTTTTCTCGGCGCTGGAAAAACGTAAGCGTCACGTGATTAAAATCAATTACTTTAAAGATTTTGTACTAAAATAGTTCTTAAGTATCCATAAAAATAAACTTAAGACTAAAGAAATTAAAAGCTGAACTCACCTGATCGGACTTGTTTGTTTCGGTTTTGATACAATGCCGATTTTCGGCACGGTGACGAGTACGCTGCGTTTTTTCCGCGCGACTTTGGTTGCCAAAGTTTATCCCTTTTTGATTGAAAAAAGGGACTACGTCATCCGCGTGCCGATTTTCGGCGCCGAAAATCGGAGTACATCAGTCGGAACTCACTGGATCCTTTCGGAGCACGGATTTGGAACTTAAAAAAAATTTTTAATTTTGGAAAAACCGCCGGTTTTCGGAACACTCCGGTTATCGGGACGCCGGATACGGGATCCGATACTGTATAATGAAAGTAATATCAACTACTTAATAATTAATTTGTAAATCATCATTGTCTAAATTGTAATTTTAGTTGTTGTTTTAGTTAAAAATGGTAAATAAAGTGATAAAAGTGTAAAAAATTTATTATTTTGACTATGAAATCTCAAACTTATAAGAATATGTACGGTGCACAAAATGGTAGTGTAAGAGCCTAGCGGTACCATATGGTACCACCCTATTCTGACTAAAATAATAAAATTTTTTTTTAAAAAATGGTTTTAGGCTACTTCAAGACATGTCATAAGCATACAGTAAGGAGGAAAATTTAATTTGAGAAAAAAAATTAATTCCGTCTTTCCCGGGTTAATTAAAATTGATTGTTCTTGTACGAACTTAAAATCGCTCCTTTATGTTTAACTATTTCTCACTCTGCCTGGGACCATATTGTCAACCTTATTGTCCAGGTAATGTCTGGCTTAGCTCTACACATTTGAACTGGTGAAGCCTGTCTGTAACCAGGGGTGCATCCAGGATTTTTTGCCAGGGGCCGTTTTTGGGAATTTTGTGAAAATAATTTTTCATTCTAAATAAGGTCCTATTTCTGTAAATATATTATTTTTTAAAATAAAGTTACACTAACTGAGTGCATATAGCTTGATTAAAGTTCGTTTTTGGGAACCAGAATTTTGTTAAGGGGGCTTTTTTAGAGGATCCGAATTTTGTGAAGGGGCCGTTTTCAGCCCCAATTTCTTTCTAGATGCACCCCTGGTAACACACCAGAATATATATTTTAAAATACTGAAACATGAGTCTCGACCCAGGCGAAGCCCGGGTCTAGTGCTTTAGCACTAATTGCTAAATAATATCCAACTCATAGATTAAAATATTTATTTAGATCAATAACTGTTCAGTTTATCAATAAAAATCATAAAACATTGTCATTATTTGAATATATGGCGTTCAAAAGAGCTTGGCGGTACAAACGGGGACCTTAACAGAATTGAACCTTAAAAGTTAAAGGTAGTTAGAGTGTGTATATGGCAGAAATCCGACTTTAGAAGCCTTGCAAAATATCTGCAAGTAAATTTTAATAAGAATAACCTTATCAAGAAACTAGCACCACCTTGAATTTAAATCGTGGAACGATGTCAACTAAGGAAGGAACCAACAACAACGTTTTTCTCAATGCAAACCTTAAAACTAACATATAGGCAAAAGTTCATCGAATGCAACATCAGACTTTTGAATATTTTTAAAAAAAAGTTTCAGAAACCCTATTGTTTAAATTTCAGGAGTATGAATGTATGGAGGGTATTCTGACACACAATTTAGAAAAATCTTACTGAAAAAAAAATGCATCACCAAACGTATTCTCTTACCGTTACTTTCCTCTTTAACGAGAGTTTCATTTGTGCTTCCGCAGGGCTGGTTGTCCAGGTGAGTTTTCATGTGACTGCGCAGAATCCACTTGTGAGAGAATTCTTTTCCGCAGGTGTCACAAACAAAGGGTCGCTCCCCAGTGTGGGTAAAAATGTGTTTCATGAGATCGTTTGCTTTATAGAAACACTTTCCACAAGCATCACAGGGGTAGGGTTTCTCGCCAGTATGCGACATCTTATGGTTGCGCAAGGTGGTTCTATCACTGAATCCTTTTCCGCAGGTGTCACAGACATAGGGTCGCTCCCCAGTGTGGGTAATAAGGTGCCTGGTGAGTGAGGTTTTAAGAGTGAAGGCCTTGTTGCAGAGCTTGCACTGGAAGGGTCGCTCCCCAGAGTGAGTCAACAGGTGTGCATTGAGGTTTCCTATTTTGTTTGTGGAGTAAGGGCACTCAGAACAGCTGAACTTCTTTTTGGGATTCATGTCACATTCCTTGGGTCCTTCCAAAGCAGTCAAACGCCAAGAGAGAAATTGTGTGAGAAAATAAACTGTTTTTTACATTCGTGTCCAGAACTTGAGGATAAACCCAAATCTTAGGTCCTTATCAAAATGGCGTAAGAGGGATATTCATGGCCCATTTTCTTACTCTTGCGAGTTGCTACGTCCTCGTCTTCTTATAACAGTAGTTGAATGAAAATGCTTTGTTTGGAATGTTTGTTTATGTTCCGACATTGTAACTTGCTCTCAAGTTGAGTAGTATGTCTTTGAGCCGCACTGAAAAAATATTTGCAATCTGATCTAATAAATCAAAAAATTGAAATTCACTAGTGCTAAAAATACTTTAAATTTTTATGGAAGTGATTCATTTATAATTGATCTATTTACTTGGAAATTCCTGATTAACGTGTAAAATTATTAATTTACATAACGTCGTAAATGGCAATGGTCGTAGCGCTTTGCTCTATTTATTTACAAACAAACTGAATTTGACAAATTCTATAATTTAAGATCCTGAAAGAATTTTGTATTTTTCCGAACTTCTTCTTTTTTCTTGTCTTTTAACTACCATAATCATAACATGAGAATGTAACTGAATTGACTTTACTTTATTTCCTTCCACACACCGAATTGTAATCTAAAACTGGACTCAACAAAAATTATAATTTGATCTCGATTAAAATGAGTTTAAAGTTTAAAAGACCACTGATTTCTTGGACAGTGGGAAAGATATAATTGATTTTCAACACTTAAAAATATTCCTAAAATAAAAATTTCATAAAATTATTTTTGATAACTTCATTCAATTTTTAGAAGTATACAGATACTTCAAACTACATTGGGTTATTTTCAATTGAAATTAACTCTATGATAAGGGATTATGGCTAATAATAATTAAATCAATCATTAGAACCTACATACTTTCATACCAGGGAAGTTGGTTGACCCAACATTATTTCTAAGGTACAATACTGGCAAAAAAATCGACTCAGACCCTATATCTCCTGAATGGCTTGTGATATAAAATCAAATACGGTATCATTTTTCATGATTTGAAGTATTCTATATACAGAAAATTTTTCAAGTTCTTAGGGAGTCGTCTTCATATTAAACGAAGCACCAACTTTGGTTTTTTCTTTGGAAATCATCAAAGATTATTCCAGATTCTGAAAGAGCACCCTCTAAAACCCCCCAAAACCAGTTTTCATGTCATTTGGTCAAATGAAGCCAGGAGTGGGGGTTGAAGTTCGTCGAATTTACGTTGAATTCTCGATTTTGATCCTTTCACCATCAACCCCGCAGGTTCAAAATCGAGAATTCAACATACGAGATTTCAACATAAATTCGACGAACTTCAACCCCCACGCCTGGCTTCATTTGGGGACCAAATAACATGAAAACTGAATTTGGGGGGTTTTAGAGGGTGCCCTTTCAGAATCTGGAATAATCTTTGATGGTTTCCATAAGAAAAACCAAAGTTGGTGCTTCGTTTAATACGAAGACGACCCCCTAAGAACTTGAAAAATTTTCTGTATATAGAATACTGCAAATCATGAAAAATGATACTGTATTTGACTTTATATCACTAGCCATCCCAGAGATATAGGGTCTGAGTCGATTTTTTTTGCCAGTATTGTACACCAAGGATATTTGGCAAGGATCAATTACAGCTAAAAAAAAAATCTCGGTTAATTTTAACAATCCGGGCAAATAGCCAAGAGTTGATAAAAGTTACCAGATAAATAGTTCTCCCTAGTTTACATTGGTTAGTACAACAACCCTTGATTCTATAACGATGTTTTCCATCTTTTCGTACCTCGAAGGGCTTTCTCGCCATTCGTAAGAAATCCTTTTGCCAAGAAGTCGCTATGGCCCTGATTCATAAAATTTACCAAAATCCCAAATTTCTTTACTATGCAAGCCCCAAAGTAAAAATATAAGATTCCTCCCCAAAAATGTTTTTAAAATTAGTGTTTAGTCCAATTTTAGGAACCTTTTAAACTCAGTTCATTAAGAATAGACGTCTGAGGCATAATGTATTAGAACAAGAAGCAGTAATTATTGTAATTATCAATTTTCTTGTGCAATGACAAGGTAGCCTTAACAGATGTAATTTAAATACTGTAAAAGATCCAGTCAATGAAGTTATGTTTTTAGGTGCTTTTGATCCTGTTTCAGGTGCCTATTCTAAATGAACAGGGTAAAGTTACTTACAAAACAGAGCCCTTTTTTCAAAGTAGAATTTTTAAGAAAAAACTATAAAAAATTAATTTAGAAGAAAAGTTTCAGCAAAATTATACCTTTATCTCCTAATTTGCAGCCTCAGATTCTTTTTCTTTATAAACCTAAACCTTTTTCATGTTAGCTAAAAAGCTGCATTCAGCACTTGAAACTTCATGGGCAGTTATAATGGTAGTCGGTGAAGGAAGCTTAAGATAGGATAGGGACCCATACTACGTCACATGACGTACTACTAGTCAATATCAAGACATACTATGTTGTCAATATCATCTAGTCAATATGACAAAATTAAGCCTAATTAAATATTAAAATTAGCCAAATTCATTTTTTTAACTTTCTGTTTGCAAAAAATGATAGAAAACTGTATTTATGAATATCAAAGTGAAAACAAGAGGGGGAGGGGGTCGCGGCATTTACTATGGATGGTCACCAAGGGAGGGTCAAAAATAGTTTGTTTACCTTTGTGGTTGACAACACTGGAAGTAAGGGGACACATTAAAATAACTTTGAAGGAGTAAATTTCAAAAATCTTCTGGTGCAGGACCCTACTACAACCTGCATTTCTTCTCAAAATCAGTTTTACGCAATTTCTTGTAAAAATTTTTAGGTTGAAACATTTAAATTAATATGTAGAATTTGCATTTCTCGGCATGGGTGTATTTATTTTGGTCCCTTTGGGGACACACTTTAAACCACAGAGGCATGGTGGTGGGACTGATCCCCATCTGGTGTAGTGAAACTAGACCAGATCCATGAGTCCAAAAATGTCTAGAAAGTGTAGAATTAAGACTCATGGTAAGTGGGGGAAATTAGACAGCTTCAGTTGATCCTGGAGCACCTTGGCGAGATGTTAGGGGCCATTCATTAATTACGTAAGGGTCCCGAGGGGGAGGGGGGGGGTTGGAAAAATCTCTACATACCCTTACTTGAGGGGTGGGGGGTCAAACCAATTCTTACGTAAGAATTTCCTAGTTAATATAAACAAATTCCAATTATTCTAATCAAGAGATAATATAATAGTAATACGTAGTTGACAGCAAGAATATTACTTATCTGTTGAAAAATAAAAATATTTTATTTCCGTCAAACGGAGAGTTTTCTAACATTTTATTGTTTTGAAAACATAATGGAATCTTGCGTAAGAATAGGGGGAGGGGTTTGAAAAATCTTACGTACCCTTACATGGGGGGAGGGGGGGTCAAAAATTGCCAAAATCATCCTTACGTAATTAATGAATGGCCCCTTAGCGCCTAAGGTAGAAGACTGACTTTGCTCCTTCCCTTCACCTTTGTATGGTAGGAATGACCTTCATGCCTAAGGTGTCCTTACCAGGAGTATACACTTCCGACGTACTTAGCCCATTCCTTGGACGTCCAAGCCACTCTTAACATGGAGAACAGTCGCCCATAGACGCGGGTTTGGATCAGAGTTTTCCTTCTCCTAGGTATCTCTCTTTGTCAGGCTTCGACCCATCGAAGACCTGTCCGGCATGGGAGACCCTGCCAGTAGCTAAGCTGCCGCCGGATCTCTGGGTTGCTGGAGCACGCAAGCCTCCCCACCAATGACAAGGTGAAGATTCCATCGGGGGGACAGAGGCATAGCTGTCCCTAATGGCTTTGGAAACATGATTTTCTGTATGACCCCACCCTCCACAAATCTGCTAATGTTTGTTTATTGGTACATTCAGCACTTGTTTATTTTTAAATCAAACCTTATTTTTCAGATTTGGAAAAATTAACAGAAAATGCTCCAATAGGATACTGCAAAATTTAATTTTACTACCTAAAACATGTTAACCAAGTACAATATGGTTATAGATATTTTTACTCAAAAACCCAACCTCAATATTCTAGAATTTCAACTCTATCAATAAAAAGTAATAGAGCTTCCACATAAAATGCTCCTGTTGGTACAAAAATAATTGATTGCATAGATTTTTGATTTTCTAGAATTTTACTGTTAATCCAGAATACATATTAAATATATATGGTTATATTTTCCAATTACTTTTACTTTCGTGCACATTAAGTGGTAAGTAAAATTATAATAAATATTTTATTTACAATTACTATTGGAAAATATGGGACCAAAATTTTAGTTAGAATTTTCGGTAAAACAATAAAAAGAAAGACAAGATTTGACTTGGATTATTATTACAAATAAAAAATGCTTTTATTTCAGTATAAATGATTTTGAAGTTGAATAAATAATTGTTCCAATAATAATCCAAAACTATTTGAGAAAATTTATGGTCATTTTGCTGAAATAGCTTTATTTCTCCTGCAGAAGAGATCTGTTTACCCCATTGTTACAAAAAAAACATAATGCAAAATAACAAGTTTTTTACATGAAAAGCCACTGAGCTATAAAACAAACTGGAGTGACTAGTTAGCGTGCCGAAACCGCATCACTCAGCCGAAAGGATTTCCATCTTGTTTTAATTTTCCTCATCTGTTAGCACAGTTGTATGCACATAATGAAATGACCATTCTAAATTTTGCTCATAATATTTTAAAAAACAGGCATGATCGGATTAAAAGATGGTCATGCGGGGATTGCCCCGATTGCTTTTAGTCCCGAATGCCCCGATTGCTCGCAGCAATCGGGGCATTGTAACTTTCCGCGCTGGCACTATCAATCGCTTGTTATAGTATCGGAGGTTGTCACTCCAGTTTGTTTTATAGCTCAGTGTGAAAAGCTGGATATTAGTCCAATCAAAAATTTGATCAATAATTTAAATATTTAACAAACGAAATTTTAAAACTGGTAATTAAGTATTTTTCAAACTATTTTTATATGAAAGTTCATCTAGCTTTTAAATAAAAAGTTTCATGGAACAGCTTTGTTGTTAAAATTGTCTCCATGGAAACGAAAATGTGAATAAAAGGATGATCATATTGTAGCTTTGAGAAGTTGGCTTACAAAATAAAAAACATTGAAAATGTTAAAGCCCTTTCATTTAGAAAGATTGATTTTATTAAAATTGAAAATGGAATATGCTTTAATTATGGAAAAATTACACAGATAAAGTTAATTAAAATCTTGAATAATTAATGAAGGGGTCTAAATGGGTATATTTTAAGTAATTTTAGGACATTTTTTTCTGTTTTTATGGGGATCATCCGGTTACATATAGAAATCGCTCAAAAATTTTAATGCTGGACAAATGGATGGATTTTAATACCTTTCACCCTGTAACACAAGGTTTAAAATGCATTGAAAATTTTTAAAAAGAAACCCATAACTCTACCAGCAGCTACTAAAAGATAAGATACACTTTTTATAAACAAAGTTGTTTCATGAATTCAGGCGCGGATCCAAGGGGAGGGCACTTTTCCAGACAAGATCTCATTGGGGGTCCTACCACAGAAAAAAATTGAAATTTGACGTTGTTATTTCTAATGCCACTTGGAATATCCAAGCTCCATCTGCAGTGCGTACAGGATTTAAGGCAAAGGGGGTGTGGCTCCTGAGAAAGTGAGGCCCAGAAATTTGACGTGTTAAAGTAGAGTTTTAACTCATTTTTAGAAACCTTTCGAGTGTACGGGGGTCATTTTTCAACACTCTTACCTTTACTTTTTGACCCAAAATGCCAAAATTTCGGGGGATTTCCAAAAAATTAACACAGAAGATCCCATTTTGATACTAATGGGGGTCCTCCCCCAGAAAATATCTTGAAATTAGACCTTGAAAGTTTTTACTCGTTTTGAGAACCTTTTTGGGTCTCCAAGGGGGGCATTTTCCAGAGTGCCACCCCCTGTGCCTGCATGAATTGCTGAACAATGTTAATTATATGAGCATATTCTCTTATATTTACCACTTTATGTCAAGAAGAAGAGGAAAGTCTCAGCCATATACTCTGCGAATGTGAGTCCATCACTAATCATTCTCAAAATTCCATTAAAAAAAACGGGTTAAATCCCGATTTAAACCAGGTTTTTCCAGCCTTTACAACACCATGCCCCATAGCACAAGAACTTCCGAAATGTTTCTCACTTGTACCATAGGGGTCTCTGTACGGAATGTGTCCTTTTGTGGATTTGCTAGAGATGTAAAGGCTGGAATAAGCCCGGTTTTTTGGGATGGGAATTTTGAATATTCCCATTTTGAGATTTTAGAGTGAAATTTTGGGAATTTTGATTCTTTAGCTTTTTGTAAAAGGTAAATGATTTCAAGTATTTTTCATATGTCATAATACTGTAATTTGTATAATTTTAATTATGAGGCTTGGATTTCGGTTTAAGCTAAAAACAGAAGTAAGCGATATAACATTATAAACCTCCTGAAATAATCTAAATAGTTTATAGAAAGAACTATCAATTACTAGTGCTTGATCATGTTTAAAATTGTCTGTAACTCCTCAAAAGTCCTAGAAAATGAAAACTGATGGTGAAATATCGTTTTGTTTGTTTAAGGTCAAAATTCCCAATATTCCTGGTTTATTCCCGCCTCCCAAAAAAACTGGGAATTTTACATCTCTAGGATTTGCCTGGGGAGACTTCTCCCAGAACCCCTTTCTGCAGCTAGGAATGCTCCCTCATGTGAACAAGGAAGAGATGCCTTTTGAGAACAGTTTCTTGAGAGGAGGCAAGTTTCTTTAGAGCTCGCACTAAAATGTTCACTTTCCAGAGGCAGTCAGCAGGTGTCCTTTGCGATCTGTGGAGTGAGTGTCACAGACATAGGGTCGCTCTCCCGTGTGGACAAAGAGATGCTTTGTAAGTAGATCCTTCCGAATGAAGCCCTTGCTGCAGAGCTTGCACTGGAATGGTCGCTCCCCAGAGTGAGTCCTCTCGTGTCGTTGCAAGGCGGCCTTTTGAGAGAATCCCTTTCCGCATTTGTTGCAGACATAGGGTCGCTCTCCCGTGTGGACAAAGAGATGCTTTGTAAGTAGATCCTTCCGAATGAAGCCCTTGCTGCAGAGCTTGCACTGGAATGGTCGCTCCCCAGAGTGAGTCCTCTCGTGTCGTTGCAAGGCGGCCTTTTGAGAGAATCCCTTTCCGCATTTGATGCAGACATAGGGTCGCTCTCCCGTGTGGACGCGGAGGTGTGTTTTTAGAACAGATTTTCGAGAGAAGGCCTTGTTGCAGAGATCACAGCGATGTGGTCGCTCCCCAGAGTGAATCAAGAGGTGATCTTTAAGATGTCCTTTGTAGTCTGTGGAGTAAGGGCACTCTGTACAGCTGAACTTGCGATCGGGCTCCGGGTGGCTCTTCTTGTGTCCTTCCAAAGCAGAGAGGGAGGGGAAGCGTTCGTTGCAGACGTCACAATCAAAGGCTGCAAGAGACAAAAGAATAAACAGCTTTTATTTTGCACAAAAAATATATAAGACTATTTTGAGGTTGTTTTACATGAGTTGATGATCCTTTTTTTAATATTTTTTTCTGCAAATCCTTTAATGCTGAACCTTTTAAACCCTTTTACGACGGGCGACTCTAGCACCATAGCTGCCAACTCTTCCGGTTTAGCCGGAAGATTTCAGTTTTTTCATTGATTTTTTTACTAAAAAAGATATCCATTCCTGCCATATCTATTCCATTCCTACCATGTATTAACTACTTGACGTAACTATGATAGGTAGTCAAATTGGCTAACTCAGATTAAGAAAAAAATGCTTCCGGTCTTGATTTTTTAAAATCTTCCGTTTTTTATAATTCCAATTGTTCGTGGTTCTGGTGAGGTGAGGAAGTTAATTATTTTCCTTAATTCATTGAAAAAAAAAAGAACTCGCTGGGTAAATTCCAGGATAAATATATTTTATTATTGTAGCTCCATACAGAAGGGAGGGAGATATGCGCGGAGGGAAGAGTGCCACCTAGAGGAAAGCGCCCAACCACCCGAACACCAATGTTGGCAGGTATGTAGCACTGAGCCGCTCTCACGGGACGGTACGCGAGTAGAAAGAAATTTCCCCAGGGAACTGGCACTTTACGCGTATAAGTCGAACATCAGAGAAAAATCGCAGAAATTAAAATTCCGGCCCGAAATGTTTAATTTTTGGTTTATAATCAGCTGAAACCCTTTGAAGTAAGTGCTAAAAAATTCATAGTGTTATCCCTCTATTTTCTTTTAAACCTTAATAAAACAAGTAATATTTAAATGATACCCCTTCCACATACCCAAGATGAATAAAACTGGGAGGAAATATCATAAAATGAAGAGATTTAATCTCAAGGAACTTATTCATACAGATAAATTCAACATTATAGTAACAAACCCCACTTTATTGCTTTTTTACTTGAAACGTGCATTGCGTGCAACTAATCTAACTGCTCGGAAATCATTTAAAGATTTTTAATTCTGCTAATTATTTATCTATTTCAATCTCCATTTCATTTAGCCTCTCAAACATATTCATTTTTTCTGTTTAATCAATAAATAATTCCATCTGAATCAAAGCGAAACCAAAAAGTAATAAATAGTCATAACTGCTGTCATAATAAACACTTCAACTCTCCCTAATATCAAGTGAATGAAAAAATGGAGATGATACTCGGAAAACATGTGGTACAGCTAAGAAATACAAAAATATCTTTTCTCATTTACATTACTTATGTTGTGTATATGCATTATGTATAAATCTTGCTATATTTCCGAAACTAACCATCATAAATTAAATAGAGAATGAAGGTCAAGATGTACCCTTTCGATTGATTTCACTGTGGCTGGAATAGGGCGATTTCTAGTGGGAATAAAAAATACTAATACAGTAAAATCCCGTTATAACGAACTTCACAGGACCGTAAAATTTCTTTGCTGTAACGGAATTTAGTTGTAACTGTACTATTGTTAATTAAAATAAAATGGTTGGGGACTATCTGGACTTCGTAATAACGGGATTTTTCGTTGTAAGGGAATTTCACTGTATAAAGTTTTCATTGTGTATCACATGAGACGTCCGTCCTCAAGTCCTTTGAATTCAGGCTTCAATGCCCGGCCGGTAATTTCTGATAAAGTTTACTAAAATAGTGTACAAAAATTTATGTTTAAACTTGTGTTTTATGTTCCAAACTCATGTGTAAATATTCTAAGTCCTAATTAGCAAATAATTGCAACTGTCATCTCAAATATGCTATGGTTAAACAATTATTCAAACAAGTTAGGTTTTTATGCTCTATTTTTATGAAAATTTACTTCAAAATGGCAGGGAGAATGTTACTGCAGGAGAGGAATGGTTTTGGGGGTTAGGTCCAGGCATAAAAAATTATCTATTTGCACTCCTAAAAGTACAAACCCATAAAAAGTGAGTACCATTAATAGAAATAACACCAGCTTCAACCACTGAGCTGAAAGAACAAAAGCATTTGCTTTAGTTTGTGTTTGTGTTAATTTTACTCGTCATAAAGTTCAATAAATGTAGGCTGTTTTATGCCCTTTAAATGCTTTTTTAATTTTTTTCTTTGGAAAATAAAAGTGTGTTGTTCCTTTAAAAAGCTAAACGTTGTGCAATATTTAAAATAACTTTGTTATTTTAAATTTTTAAACTTTTTTTAACTGTCCCATTCATCCCCACTCGGTGTCCCATCCATCCCCACCACAGGGATGAATGGGACAAAATACATGCGCTTACAAAAACTTTTCTTGTAGTTTAAATAATGGGTAATCGATTGAATACACGCATTTATAATGTAACCAAGAGTTCAATTATTTGTTTTAAACTTGTTACAGGATTGAAATTTTTTTATTTTTTTCAATTTTAGCAAAAATGTGAAATTTGTCCCTATCATCTCCGTTCTCCCCTATTTTCCAAATCAATAATATATCTTTGATTTACTCTTAACCAGATGTTTTTCAGGAGTCAGAAGGTAAATTCAGGAGAAAAACATAATTTTCAGGAGATTTAAGGGCCCTTAGAAAAATAAAGCAAATTTTAGGAGTTTTTCAGGAATTTCAGGAGGCGTATGAACCCTGTTTTAAAGGAAGTAACCAACAAAGTTTTTCCAGGGGTCTGTCCAGACATTTTCTGAAGGGTCCAGTTTTTGTAAAAATTGTGAAAATCTACTAATAATTTTGTGAATTTTTGTAAGTGCTAAAATAGTTTTTTTTCAACCATAACCCTGTTTTTGTGAAAATACGCTCACAAATTAGCAGTATTATAAAAAATAGTGTCCATTTAAAGGCCAAAATATTTAGTGAAGGTTCCGTTTTTAAGGTAAAATATTTTGTGAAAGGTCCGTTTTCACAATGAAACGTTATATGAAGTGTCCGAAAACGGACCCAAATTTCTTCTAAACAGACCCATGTTTTCTCAATGCAAAGGAATAAAGGCCATAAAATTAACACTTGGGCAAAAGTGCATCGAATGCAACATCAGGCTTTTGAATATTTAAAAAAAAAACTATCAGAAACCCTACTGTTTAAACTTCAGGAGGATGAATGTATAGAGGGTATTCTAACACAATTTAGAAAAACCTTACTGATACAAAAACAAATGCATTTTACCAAACGTATTCTCTTACCATTCATTTCATTTTTAACGATAGTTTCATTCGTGCTTCCCTGGGGCTGGATGTCCAGGTGAGTTTTCATGTGACTGCGCAGACTCCACTTCCGAGGGAATCCTTTTCCGCAGGTGTCACAAACAAAGGGTCGCTCCCCAGTGTGGATAAGGAGGTGTCTCTTGAGATCGCTCACGTTATAGAAACGCTGTCCACAAGCATCACAGGGGTGGGGTTTCTCGCCGGTATGCGACCTCTTATGGTAGTGCAAGGGGGTTCTACGACTGAATCCTTTTCCGCAGGTGTCACAGACATAGGGGCGCTCCCCAGTGTGGATGATGAGGTGCCTTGTGAGTGAGTCTTTAAGAAGGAAGGCCTTGTTGCAGAGCTCGCACTGGAAGGGTCGCTCCACAGAGTGAGTCGTCTTGTGTCTTTCCAAAGCATTCTTATGAGAGAATCCTCTTCCACAGGTGTCGCAGACATAAGGTCGCTCTCCCGTGTGGATACGGAGGTGTCTTTTTAGACTGACTTTTTGAGTGAAGGTCTTTTTGCAGAGCTCGCACTGGTGCGGTCTCTCCCCAGAGTGAGTTAACAGGTGTAGCTCTAGGCGTTGTTTGATATGTGTGGAGTAAGGGCACTCGGTACAGCGGTACTTCTTTTTGGCCTCCGCGGGGCTGTGTCTCGGCGGGTGGCATTCCCCCCTCGTGGTCACCTCATGACGGTGCAGGGAGTACTTATCATGGAATCCCTTCCCGCATTTGTCGCAGACATAAGGTCGCTCTCCCGTGTGGATACGGAGGTGTCTTTGTAGACTGACTTTTTGAGTGAAGGCCTTGTTGCAGAGCTCGCACTGCAACGGTCGCTCCACAGAGTGAGTCAACAGGTGTCTATCCAAGTTTCCTTTGAGTTCTGTGGAGTAGGGGCACTCAGCACATCGTAACTTCTCTTTGGGCTTCATGTCACATTCTTTGGGTCCTTCCAAAGCAGAGTCAAAGGCTAAAAGAGAAATTGTGTGAGAAAATAAACTGTTTCTTACATTCAAAACTTTAGGATAAACCCAAATCTTAGGTCCTTATATATGAAATTTTTGCCTTAGGATAAGTGTGGTTATATGAAATGCAACTCAAATTACCCTAACAGTAGTCTAAGGGGGGTATAGTGAACCTCCATTGACAATGGAGTTTCATACTCATTCAGAAATTTTATGGGAAAGAAAGGATATTCCTGAACTACTACATGCAAAATCTTAAGAGCATGGAATAGCTTTGAGTATAATTTTTTCAGGCAATATTAGTATTTAAAGTACAAAGATGGTTTTGAAACTGCAAGGATTTTACTTGCAAACTAAGAGTATTTACAATTCACAAAGGATTTTAAAACAATTTATGTCAATAAAGAATCAATAATCATTCTTCTATCAATAAAATAGGCTACACTTTGATTTCAAGTAATAAATATTGATAACTAAAAGTAAGGGTAACTAACTTTAAGGGTAACAAATATAGCAGTCAGTGCAGATGTCCATATCATATGCATTTTCGCACTTCCCAACGGTTTGGTCCTGACGAGCTAAGTGCGTATGGACTTATTTTAGCTGTTTTTTTTATTTTAATAAAATAATAAACCGAGGATAGAACCCATGACCTACCGCATGCTAAGCACCCACGCTACCACTGCTCCAGCGGGGATTCATAAACTGAAGAAACTATCCGAAGAACTTTTTTCTCCCCGGAGCATGCACACTAAACTCGTCAGGAGCAGACCGTTGGGATATACAAATATGCATATCATACAGATCTAATTTAAGTTGTAGGTAAACATGGCTGCTGGTCGACTCTTATCGAAGCTGTGCCGAAAAAAACACTAGCTAACTTCTACTGCCCATTTTTAGATTTTGGCATTTTTTGATTACTATAGTTGTAGGCAGTGTAATTCCTAGGATTTTTTTGGAGGAGTAAAAATACTCCTTGTCTTTTTTAGGAGGAGTGAAATACGGAAATAACCTGAACTACAAATACTGATACAAATTTTCTATAAAAATACTTACTTTTTTAATGGACAAAAAATGAAATTGAAAAAAAAAATGAGTATACTATTTAGTTTTTAACAGCGACTGCCTACGTTGGGAGAAGGTTTTTAAAAAACATTATAACTTGTTTACATATTTTTTCTTAACCAATGTAGTTTAAATAACTAATATATGTAAAAACTACCCAAATTTTATAAAAAATATTTTTAAAAATAACAATTTATACTAAAATTTGGCGGAAATTTAAAATTACGCCAACACCTCTATAGGTAAATATATAAAAGTTTTTTTGAAAATTCTTGAAATCACATGTTCCTTAGATAAATACCTGTGCAATGACCTAAAAGCTAAGCAAAATTTTGAAAATTAAAGGAGCTATGCTATTTATCGTAAAATTTGTTTAAAAAATATCTAAAAAACAAAGGTTCATTTTACGATAAATTGCATACCTCCTTTAATTTTCAAAATTTTGCTTAGTTTTTAGGTCATTGCACAGGTATTTACCTAAGGAACATGTGATTTCAAGAATTTTCAAAAAAACTTTTATATATTTACCTATAGAGGTGTTGGCGTAATTTTAAATTTCCCCCAAATTTTAGTATAAATTGTAATTTTTGAAAATATTTTTTATAAAATTTGGGTAGTTTTTACATATATTAGTTATTTAAACTACATTGGTTAAGAAAAAATATGTAAACAAGTTACATATAATGTTTTTTAAAAACCTTCTCCCAACGTAGGCAGTCGCCTTAAAGAATATGTTAAGTATTTGTAGAAAATGTTAAACAAATTAGAAAAAATTAAAACAAATAAAAAAAAAACAATCCAAACAAACAATCAGTAGAAAATGTAAAAGTTGGTATCTTGAGTAGACAAAAAATATTAGTTGTTTTCGGTAGGGCTCCATGCATGTTTTAAGCTAAACCTTTGTTGAAAATGCAAAGCGTGAAAATACTCCTGGAAAGTTTTTTAAAGGGTATTCCCGATTTTCAATGCGTGAAATATGCTCTTAAAGGCGTTAAAATTATCACTGGTTGTAGACAAATAATAGTTTTGAAAAAGTATAGAATGTAAAACAATCCCTTATCATAGAGTTAATTTCAATTGAAAATAACCCAATGTAGTTTGAAGTATCTGTATACTTCTAAAAATTTAGTACTCTGAATAAAGTTACCAAAAATGATTTTAAGAACTTACAAGTTCTTTGATTATTGGATTGGTTGGGCTATTGTTGGTGTTCTTTGTTACGGCCGACGAATAACACGCTTGGAGTAGAGTTTCAATTTAATGTAGGCGAAAGGAGTAGAATCCGAATGCAGTTTATTTGTAAACAGAGCAAAGCACTACGACCATTGCCATTTTTTGTTTTGTAAATCAATTTTACCACAGAGTAAAGATACTTCAGAGAGTCCATTTCCATAGACGCTAATGGCAACTTTTTTAACATGGGTTTTCCCATAGAACGTGGCGTTTCTATGTGATAACGGTGGAACTAACCAGAGAATATGACGTAACGTTGTTGCCTCTCTACAATTGAACTACAGCCGCATACACTCTCTCAATAAGGAACTTGCAAAGGTCCATGAACTTGCATGTGTCAGATTTTCATAAACATACAAGTGTTCTGTATGGTTTTTTGTTTAGTAAAATGAAACATGAAACACTTATGTCAGTCAGTTACCTTATTGTTTAAAATTTTTAAAAAATCAATAAAAATCAATTTTGTAGTTTTTTTGCCACACAATTTTCTTCATTTAGCCTTTCCTTCAGAGGGCAAAATTTTCTGCAAACGCCTTTCGCTCGTTCGTGTATAATATACAATGGTTTGAAGTATCTGTGTACTTCAAAAAATTGAGAGTTTGAATAAAATTATCAAAAATAATTTAATGAACTTTTTATTATAGGAATATTTTTTAAGTGTTGAAAATCAATGATATATTTCCCACTGCCCAAGAAATCAGTGGTCTTTTTAAATTTAAGCTCTTTTAAATCAAGAGCAAATTAAAATTTTTGTTAAGTCCAGTTTTAGATTACAATACGGTGTGTGGAACTGAAGTAAAGTCAATTTGGTTACATTTTCATGTTATGATTATGTAATAAAAGACAAGAATAAGGAAGAAATTCGAGAAATACAAAATTCTTACAGGATCTCAAATTATAGAATTTGTGAAATTAAGTTTGTTTGTAAACAGAGCAAAGCGCTACGACCATTGCCATTTTACGTTATGTAAATTAATTATTTTACACGTTCATCTGAGAAATTAAAAAAAAAAGGAAATAAAATAGATAAATAAATCACTTCCATGAAAATTTAAAGTGTATTTTTAGCATTAGGGAATTTAAATTTTTTCATAAATTTGATCAGATAGCAAATTTTGGCACAGCTTGGATATACGTCGACCAGCCGCCATGTTTACCCACAGCTAAAATGATGACACACAACAATATAGATCTAATTTGAGCTGTGAGTAAACATGGCGGCTGGTCAACGTATATCCCAGCTGTGCCCAAATTTTAAATGAGACGACTCAACTCAGTGCGGCTCAAAGATATACTACTCAACTTGAGAGCAAGTTACAATGAAGGAAAATAAACAAACATTCAAAACAGAGCATTTTTAACTACTGTTAAGCAAATACCTCTAACACCTTTACCAATTACCAATTAACTACTGTCAGCACACGTCTGTATTATAGAACTTGAACTAAACTACTGTTATCTTGTTTCCTTTTCGGACCTCTGTTGTGTTAGTATGACACCCCATACGCTAGTTTGTACCACACTTATCCTATAGCATAAATTTCATTGATAAGGACTTAAGATTTGGGTTTTACCTAAAGTTTTGGACACGAATGTAAAAAAGAGTTAATTTTCTCACACAATTTCTCTTTTAGCGTTTGACTCTGCTTTGGAAGGACCCAAAGAATGGGACATGAACCCCAAAGAGAAGTTTCAATGTACTGAGTGCCCTTATTTCACAGGACACAAAGAAAACTTGAATAGACACCTGTTGACTCACTCTGTGAAGCCACCGTTCCAGTGCGAGCTCTGTAACAAAGCCTTCACTCATAAATCCAAACTAAAAAGACACAGCCTTGTCCACACTGGGGAGCGACCCTTTGTTTGTGACACCTGCGGTATTTACCAACGAACGTATTTACCAACGAAGGCCTTGTTGCAGAGCTTGCACTGGAACGATCGTTCCACAGAGTGAGTCTTCTCATGTTGCTGCAAGGAGCTCATCTGAGAGAATCCTTTTCCGCAGGTGTCACAGACAAAGGGTCGCTCTCCCGTGTGGGTAAGGAGGTGTCTTTTTACACTGGATTTTAGAGTGAAGGCTTTGTCGCAGAGCTCACAGTGGAATGGTTGCTCCACAGAGTGAGCCAACAGGTGTTTATCCAAGTTTTCATTGTTATCTGTGGAATAAGGGCACTCGGTACATTGAAACTTCTCTTTGGGGTTCATGTCACATTCTTTGGGTCCTTCCAAAGCAGAGTCAAAAGCTAAAAGAGAAATTGTGTGAGAAAATTAACTCTTTTTTACATTCGTGTCCAAAACTTTAGGAAAAACCCAAATCTTAAGTCCTTATGAATGAAATTTATGCTATAGGATAAGTGTGGTACAAACTAGCGTATGCGGTGTGATACTAACACAACAGAGGTCCGAAAAGGAAACCAGATAACAGTAGTTAAGTTCAAGTTCTACAGGGTGATTCTGAAATGGTCCGCCAAACTTTGAGGGGTAATAGTACCCATCAAGACGAACAAGAATTGGTATAGAAAGAGGGGTCGCAGTTACACCGTTAAAGAGCTAGGTCCTAATGTAGTGCGAGAGCGTTACAAAATAAGTGCAAAAATAGCGTAAAATAAGTCTATATCATTTTTAACAATTTTTTTTGCGTTATTAGGAGGGGGTAAAAACCCCTCAAACCTATCCATTGGCGACAAATTTTCATATTTTAGATACTTAAACCATTCTTGTCTTCTCGGTTGTAATTTAAAGACTAAAGTAATGATTTGTGACCCTGAAAGACAAATTCAAAGTCACTAAATCATTGAAAAACGTAAAAAGGGGGCGGGGCTGTTTGCCAAAAAAGTGGACGTGACAGACAAAAACTACAGTTACTTTCGGATTCAGGGGCCAAAAGTGATTCAAAAACAAGTCATAGTTCTACGACAACAAAATGGCTGTTCCCCAGTGTTATTTCTCAGAAACCCTATTGTTTAAACTTCAGGAGTATGAATGTATGGAGGGTATTCTAACACCATTTAGAAAAATCTTACTGATATAAAAATAAATGCATCAATACAGGTAATTTCTTACCGTTACTTTCATCTTTAACGAGAGTTTCATTTGTGATTCCCTGGGGCTGGATGTCCAGGTGAGTTTTCATGTGACTGCGCAGATTCCCCTTCTGAGAGAATCGTGTTCCGCAGGTGTCACAAACAAAGGGTCGCTCTCCCGTGTGGATACGGAGGTGTCTCATGAGATCGTTCACTCTATAGAAACGCTTTCCACAAGCATCACAGGGGTGGGGTTTCTCGCCGGTATGCAACCTCTTATGGTTGCGCAAGGTGGTTCTATCACTGAATCCTTTTAAGCAGAGTCAAACGGTAAAAGAGAAATTGTGTGAGAAAAAAAACTCTTGTTTTTTACATTCGTGTTAAATACTTAAGGATAAACCCAAATCTTAAGTCCTTATCAACACAACAGAGGTCAGAAAAGGAAACTAGAACACTGCAGTTAAAAATTGAATGTTTGTTTACTATTTTCCTTCATTGTAACTTGCTCTCGAGTTGAGTAGTATATCTTTGAGCTGTCTCATTTAAAATATTTGCAATCTGATTAAATTCATCAAAAAATTGAAGTTCCCTGATTCTAAAAATACTTTAAATTTTCATGAAAGTGATTCATATATAATTTATCTATTTTACTTCCTTTTATTAGAGAAATTCTCTGATGATCGTTTAAAATAATTAATTTACATAACGTAAAACGGCAATGGTCGTAGCGCTTCACTCTGTTTACAAACAAACTGAATGTGAATTTCAAATTCTATAATTTAAGATCCTGTAAGAATTTTGTAATTTTCGAATTTCTTCCTTACTCTCGTCTTCTCATAATATAATCATAACAGGAAAATGTCGAAATGAAATTGACTACTTTAGTTCCACACACCAAATTGTAATCTAAAAACAAACAAAAATTATAATTTGATCTCGATTAAAATGAGCTTAAATTTAAAAAGACCACTGATTTGAATAGTGGGTTTTTTCATTTATTTTCATCACTTAAAAACTATTCCTAAAATAAAAGGTTGGTTAAATTATTTTCGATAATTTTATTCAAAGTTGGTATGTATAAAATAAGATAAGTGCATAAAATATGAAAAAGGTAGTGAATTATCCTGCTCCAACCACTTAAAGAGGGGTCTGGGGAAAATTTTTTAAAAATTTAAGTAAAAAATCAACTTGTTTTGGCATTCCTCATCCAAAATTCAGATTACATTTTATGGTAGAATTTTTGCGTTTTGACAAACTTAATACCAAATAGAGTTGTAATAATAGTTTTAAGTACCAAGGGGGTCTGAGGGTCCTTCCCCAGAAAAGTTTTGAAATTTTGACCTTAAAATAACAGGGTTTTAACTCATTTTGGAGCATAAAATGACATACTATATAGTATAAGACTTTTAATTTTTTTTGTGGGGGGCTAAAGCCCCCTAACACCCCTGGATCCACTAGTGATTTGTAGGTACTTACAATATGCAGTTCATTAAAATCATTGAAGTTTCAAAACTAAATTTATTTCAAAAGAGTGTTATGAAATGTTTGATGCCTTAAAAGTATCGGTTTTGCCCTTCCTTGGTAAAAATAATCCAGAAATGGTTTACCACCCGCCAATAAAGGATCCAAATGGAGATTGAGGAAGTGTCAATAATATTGAGTAAAAAAATAATACCTAAAGCTATTCATCTCTCTTAAAATCGGGCATGAAGTTCAGGAATATCTTTCTTTCCCTTTAACAATTCTGCTACCGTTCTGAATGAGTATGAAATTCCATTGTTAATGGAGGGCCTCTATACCCCCCTTAGACTATTGTCCGGGTAATATACGTTGCACTTCATATTACCACTTATTCTATGGCATAAATTTCAAAAACATAGCATTTTTAACTTCTGTTATCTGGTTTACTTTTCCTTTTCTGAGCTCTGTTGTGTTTTTAAAACTTCTGTTATTGATAAGGACCTAAGATTTGGGTTTGTCCTAAAGTTGTGGACACGAGTGAAAAGAAAATGTTTGTTTTCTCACCCAATTTCTCTTTTAGCATTTGACTCTTCTATGGAAGGACCCAAAGAATGTGACATGAAGCCCAAAGAGAAGTTTCAATGTATCGAGTGCCCTTACTCCACAGATAACAATGAAAACTTGGATAAACACCTGTTGGCTCACTCTGTGGAGCAACCATTCCACTGTGAGCTCTGCAACAAGGCCTTCACTCTAAAATCCAATTTAAAAAGGCACCTCCTTGTTCACTCTGGGGAGCGACCCTTTGTTTGTGACACCTGTAGAACACGATTCTCGCAGAAGTGGATTCTGCGCAGTCACATGAAAACTTACCTGGACATCCAGCCTCGTGGAAGCACAAATGGAACTCTCGTTAAAGAGGAAAGTAACGGTAAGAGATTATGTTTGGTGATGCTATTACTTTTAAATTAGTTAGATTTTTCTTAATTGTGTCATAATACCCTTCATACTCCTGAAGTTAAAACAGTTGGGTTAAGATTCTGAGACTTTTTTAAAAATATTCAAAAGCCTGATGTTGCATTTGATAAACTTTTGCCCTTTATGTTAATTTTATGGCTTTAATTTCTTTGTATTGAGAAAAACCATGTTGGGTTCCTTCCTTTGAAAAAGTTGACATTGCTCAACACTTTAAGTTCAAGCTTTTTATTTTGAAAATTTACTTTCAGACAAGGCTTCTTAAGTCAGATTCCTGCTATATACAACCCCAACCACCTTAAACTTTTAACGGTTCAATTCCATTAAATTTCCCACTTTGTACACTCTTTTGAGCGCCTTATATTCAAATATTGACGAAATTTTGATTTTATAAACTGAACAGTTATTGGTTTAACTAAACATTTTAATCTATGAGTTTGAAATTAAATTTGGTGTCCAAAAATCATAGCGATATTTAGCAGGGTTTTTTCTGAATTAAAAATCAAAATTGCTTGCTTGGTGTACTGATTTTTATTTCGATTCAGTATAAGTTTCAATATTTTTCTCTCAATTTTCAATAGTAAACAGCAATCAAACAACTAATTATTTTTCTTTTAGGCATTGAACTATCCAATAGTAAGTATATCTTTTGGAATTTAGTTCCACTCAGTAATTTGAATATGTTGTTGGAGCATTCAGTTTGTTAGATTAACGTTTCAGTAAAATCTCGAAGCTCAGGAAATTAAGTTTTGAAGTGCAATGAATTGTCTTCATTTTAGCAGTGTTCTTGTCATCGGTCAATAGTAAGCAGGGTTGGAAAAACAAAGATTTTTTGGTTTAAACAAGTTTTTTTAATTGTAAACAGTTTTATTTTTTCCTGCCTTTAAAAATGTTCAAGCATTTGCAGAAAAAATTAAAAAAAGACTCAAAGACTCGTGAAAACAACCTCAAAATAGTCTTACAAATTTTTCTACAAAATAAAAGCTGTTTATTCTTTTGTCTCTCACAGCACATGATTGCGATGTCTGCAGCGAACGCTTCCCCTCCCTCTCTGCTTTGGAAGGACACAAGAAGAGCCACCCGGAGCCCGATCACAAGTTCAGCTGTACGGAGTGCCCTTACTCCACAGATTGCAAGGGACACCTTAAAGATAACCTGTTGACTCACACTGGGGAGCGACCACATCGCTGTGATCTCTGCAACAAGACCTTCTCTCGAAAATCTACTCTGAAGAGACACCTCCGTGTCCACACGGGAGAGCGACCCTATGTCTGTGACACCTGTGCAAAGGGATTCCGTGATAAGTCCAGCTTGATATTACACGAGGAGACCCATATCAAGAGGATAACCTACCCTTGCGGTGCCTGTGGAAGGCGTTTCAAAAGTTCAAGCCATCTCATGAGGCACCTCGCTACCCACAAGGGCACTCAGGTCCAGCCCCACAGTCCCACAGATGAAACTATTGTTAAGGACGAAATCGGTAAGAAATCATAGCTTATTGAGCAACATACTGCTGATAGAAAAAGGGTCACGTGATTTTTACAGACTTTGCACGCCCGATAGTTGGGTAACCGGTGATGGTTGGGGTCTTGGTTTTATATAGAAGCAAATGTCTCTTCCTCTTTTGATCAACTTCCACCTGTCTCCCCTCGAAAATACTAGTTCCAGCGCTGTCAAAATCACGTGACCCTTTTACTATCGTTGGTTCATCAGTACAGTAACTGACATTTTGTCCATTTTAAGTTATACATCAATCAACGTGTAAATTTTGACCCCGATCACCTGAAAAAGCTACTCAAATCGCTGCAATCATCAATTTTGACATTTTAGAATAACTGCAATGGTAAGGCAGAGTGAAGCATTTCACCTCAAATCCGGTCAGAAAGGCTTAAAATAAAGGTTTACAAACTATTATGCACACAGCTTTTTATTAAGAGCTTATAATTATTATTTTTATAGTTCCTATGGGTTTGTGGTTTCTCTGTCATGTCACTAGTACAAAATTATTCTGGGGAGAAATCTAGAATTCAAGGGCTGACCCTCAATATTCTGACTTGGTGTACCAAAACAAGTTAAAACCCTGTTTTTTAGGGTCAAATTTTGAAAAAATTTCTGGGGGAGGACCCCCAAACCCCCCTTTAGAGTGCTTGGAATTTTATTATTCAAAACTTTTTTACAATAAGTTCAAAATTCTACCTGAGAATGTATGTCTGAAATTTGGAAAGTGTATCAAAACCAAGTTGAAATCCTGTTTTTAGGATCTAATCTCCAAAATTTTTCTGGGGGATGACCCCCATATATCCCCTTCTGTACTTAAAACTATATTATTTATAACTTTTTCATTAAATTCATCAAATTTTACCTGAAAATTTATATCCAAAATTCTAACTGGGCAATTCCACGGGTAACTGACTGACATTTTTAAGAAAAACGCTTAGTATTTTGTTACTTTCTTCCCAAAAATAAATGATAAAAAAAACTTTCCACCCAGTTTATTGCTTTCTTGTTAGCTTTATCTAATGGCACAATTAAATGTTCAAAATATGTTTTTATTTATTTTTAAAAAATTTTAAACAACAAGGTAACTGACTGATATAAATGTTTCACAAATGTCAGTCAGTTACCTTGTCTTTTAAAATTTAAAAAAAATCAATAAAAACATATTTTGAAAATTTAATTGTGCCATTAGATTAAGCTAACAAGAAAGCAATAAACTGGGTGGAAAGTATTTTTTTATCATTTATTTTTGGGAAGAAAGTAACAAAATACTAGATGTTTTTCTTAAAAAAATGTCAGTCTGTTACTCGTGGAATTGCCCAACTAGGGGTACCAAAACTAGTTAAAAACCTGGTTTTTAGAGTCTAATTTACAAAAATTTTCTGGGGGAAGACCCCCAGACCCCCCTTTTCTATTTGCAACTTAATACATCATAATTTTTTAATATTAAGTTATTTAAGTTGCAAATTCTGCCTAAGAATACACTGAAAAAAATTAAATATTCATGAGAGGGGCTGGAAACAATTTTGGGCCCCTCCCGAAATGAATATCTATGTACGCCAGTGGGCTGGACTAGGGAATAGTTAGGAAAATAAGACTGGTGAACCGGGAAAATAGGCAATAAAATGAAAGATTTTTTGTACGTTCACTAGTTTTCATTGTTTTTTCCGTTTTTTTGTACAAAAGACATGTCATTTCTTCTCTGGCCTCTCACAGCATTTTCACTCTCTTGCAGCCGTCTGCAGCGAACGCTTCCCCTCCCTCTCTGCTTTGGAAGGACACAAGAAGAGCCACAAGGGGCGCGATCGCAAGTTTAGCTGTACAGAGTGCCCTTACTCCACAAACAACAAAGGACACCTGGATGAACACCTGTTGACTCACACTGGGGAGCGACCGCATCACTGTGAGTTCTGCGACAAAACCTTCTCTCGTAAAAACTCACTTGCAAGGCACCTCCTTATCCACGCGGAAGAGCGACCCTACGTGTGTGAAACCTGCGGGAAAGGCTTCCGTTCAAAGTCCGACCTGAGCCACCATGAGAAATGCCACCTGTCACAACAGGAGAGGATCCACACGGAGCGCAAAAGGTTCTGCTGTACTGAGTGCCCTTACTCCACAGATCGCAAAAGAAACCTCACAGTACACCTGTTGACTCACTCTGGGGAGCGACCGCACCAGTGTGATCTGTGTTACAAAGCCTTCACTCAAAAAAGTCAACTCAAAAGACACCTCCTTGTCCACACGGGAGAGCGACCCTATGTCTGTGACACCTGCGGAAAGGGATTCGCTCGGAAGGACAAACTACGCCATCATGAGGTGAACACGAGAGGAGAATGCCACCTGCTGGTACACAGCCCCACAGAGAAGTTCCGCTGTTCAGAGTGCCCTTACTCCACAGATCAAGAAGTAAACTTGGAGCGACACCTGTTGACTCACTCTGGGGAACGACCATACCAGTGCGAGTTCTGCGACAAAGCTTTCACTGATAAATCCAAACTAAAAAGACACAGCCTTGTTCACACGGGAGAGCCACCTCATGTCTGCGACAAATGCGGGAAGGGATACTCTCGGAAGGACAAACTACGCCATCATGAGGCGACCACGAGAGGAGAATGCCACCTGCAGGTACAAAGCCCAACAGAGAAGTTCCGCTGTACAGCCCTTACTCCACAGGTCACAAATACAGCCTCACAGTACACCTGTTGACTCACTCTGGGGGGCGACCATCAAACTCTCATATCCATCAAACTCAAGGGCCTTTCCATTGGTTGTGAAGGGTTTCACTTCGTATTATAACACCACCATTTTGTATTACTGTGCATGTGCGATCGTCTTTTTCAGAAGTTTCTGTAGTTGCTACTTCCTTTTTCCTTGCTATAATGTCGTGCTTTTAAGTTGTTGGTGTCCGTTCTCGTGAAATAAAAAGATGTTTACCCTATAAAAACTGCTCCAATTCCCTAACCTCCAATTGTAATTTGTGAAGTGTGAGTGGAAACAGTCTCAGTAAATCCAACATTTTTGGCGTTGCCAGTGCTTTTTATTGGCGAGTAAGCAATTCTACTTCTATAGAACTGGGTTGCCCGAATCCACTATTTATCAGCTTTTTTTGCACAGGCCCGTATTCTTTGGATAATCCAGTCTTATCTTATGTTTTTAATTATTAATTTATGTAATTTTTCAAATAATCAGCAGCAGGGTTGGCAAAAAACCGGGTTTTTTTAAAAAAACCAAAAAAACCGGGTTTATTTGGTTTTTTTGGTTTAAACCAGGTTTTTTTAGAATTTTTTTTTATCAGAATGAGTTATTTTAGCATTGATGTTTGAAATTGAGTTGTAAATGAGACATTTATTTCAGGGGTTGTTTATAATTGATAAATGATTTGTATATTTCAATTAATTAATTAAAATTAAATTAATTTGTTTTAAAAATAATTTTTGTTTTTAAATATTCCAATTTGAATATCTAATATTATTGTAGTGAATAAAAATCAGTGTTTATTTATCTTGGATAAATGGTTGAAATAATCAAATTATTTTTCTTAATTATATATGGATTAATTTATGAACTTAAGAAATTTCTTTAGAAAGAGAAAATTTAACTTTTTTAATAAATAAAAGGGAAATGTAAGCAACTAATGTTAATTGAAATTGGATGAATGATTGAGATAATTAATCCGATTAAGGAAATTAACGGTTTTTATTAATTTAGTAAAAAAACCCAACTGGTTTTTATCTGTTTATAAACAAACCAGGGTTGGCCGGTTTAAACCATTTGGTTTAAACCATTGGTTTAAACCATGGTTTTTTTACCATGGTTTTTTTACCAAAAAAACCACTTGGTTTTTTTGGTTTTTTTAGAAATTATAAAATATTTTCAGGATTTTTTAAAGAAAGTGTTATTAAGTATAATATTTTGCACAAAATTAAAAGGTCAGATTTATAAAAAAAATTGACATTTTAAGGTTATTAAAAATCAGAAATCTTTTAATTTAATGGTTTTAATTATTGAATTCTCTCTAAACTTAACCTTAAATGCTTAAGTTAAACTTATATTTTGCAAGAGATAGTTCATTAATTAATTTCCTTTAAAATGAAGCATTATTTCAAAGAGTAACTAAACATACACAAAAGTTATCTGTTTTTCACTGATAAAATATGGCTTGGATTTTAATTAATTAATAAAACCAATTTGTCTTATTTGTCAGTCATAAAAACCAGTTGGTTTTTTTAGTAAATTAATAAAAACCGTTGATTTCTTTAATGATAAAAACTAAAAACCAGTTGGTTTGTTTCAGGGTTGGCAAAAAACCGGGTTTTTTTTAAAAAAAACAAAAAAACCGGGTTTATTTGGTTTTTTTGGTTTAAACCAAGTTTTTTTAGAATTTTTTTTCAGAATAAGTTATTTTAGCAGTGATGTTTGAAATTGAGTTGTAAATGAGACATTTTTTTCAGGGGTTGTTTATAATTGATAAATGATTTGTATATTTCAATTAATTAATTAAAATTAAATTAATTTGTTTTAAAAATAATTTTTGTTTTTAAAATATTCCAATTTGAATATCTAATATTATTGTAGTGAATAAAAATCAGTGTTAATTTATCTTGGATAAATGACTGAAATAATCAAATTATTTATCTTAATTATATATGGATTAATTTATGAACTTAAGAAATTTCTTTAGAAAGAGAAAATTTTATTTTTTAAATAAATAAAAGGGAAATGTAAGCAACTAATGTTAATTGAAATTGGATAAATGATTGAGATAATTAATCCGATTAGGGAAATTAACGGTTTTTTATTAATTTAGTAAAAAACCCAACTGGTTTTTATCTGTT
This sequence comes from Tetragnatha versicolor, assembly GCA_024610705.1. NCBI lineage: Eukaryota > Metazoa > Arthropoda > Arachnida > Araneae > Tetragnathidae > Tetragnatha > Tetragnatha versicolor. The sequence continues at coordinate 396,996 of JANDEH010000003.1, forward strand.
TATAAACAAACCAACTGGTTTTTAGTTTTTATCATTAAAGAAATCAACGGTTTTTATTAATTTAGTAAAAAAAACAACTGGTTTTTATGACTGACAAATAAGAAAAATTGGTTTTATCAATTAATTAAAATCCAAGCCATATTTTATCAGTGAAAAACAGATAACTTTTGTGTATCTTTAGTTACTCTTTGAAATAATGCTTCATTTTAAAGGAAATTAATAAATGAACTATCTCTTGCAACATATAATAAGTTTAACTTAAGCATTTAAGGTTAAGATTAGAGAGAATTCAATAATTAAAACCATTAAATTAAAAGATTTCTGATTTTTAATCACCTTAAAATGTCAATTTTTTGATAAATCTGACCTTTTAATTTTGTGCAAAAGATTATACTTAATAACACTCTTTAAAAAATCCTGAAAATATTTTATAATTTCTAAAAAAACCAAGTGGTTTTTTTGGTAAAAAAACCACCATAAAAAAACCATGGTTTAAACCAAATGGTTAAAACCGGCCAACCCTGTTTCTCATGCAGAAGAGATCTGTTTACCCCATTGTTACAAAAAAAACATAATGCAAAATAACAAGTTTTTTTACATGAAAAGCCACTGAGCTATAAAACAAACTTGAGTGACTAGTTAGCGTGCCGAAACCGCATCACACAGCGGAAAGGATTTCCATCTTTTAATTTTCCTCATCTATTAGCACAGTTGTATGCACATAAGGAAACGACCATTCTAAATTTTGCTCATAATATTTTAAAAAACAGGCATGATCGGATTAAAAGATGGTCATGCGGGGATTGCCCCGATTGCTTTTAGTCCCGAATGCCCCGATTGCTCAAAGCAATCGGGCCATTGTAACTTTCCGCGCTGGCACTATCAATCGCTTGTTATAGTATCGGAGGTTGTCACTCCAGTTTGTTTTATAGCTCAGTGTGAAAAGCTGGATATTAGTCCAATCAAAAATTTGATCAATAATTTAAATATTTAACAAACGAAATTTTAAAACTGGTAATTAAGTATTTTTCAAACTATTTTTATTTGAAAGTTCTTCTAGCTTTTAAATAAAAAGTTTCATGGAACAGCATTGTTGTTAAAATAGTTTCCATGGAAACAAAAATGTAAATAAAAGGATGATCATATTGTAGCTTTGAGAAAGTTGGCTTACAAAATAAAAAAAACATTGAAAATGTTAAAGTCCTTTCATTTAGAAAGATTGAATTTTTATTAAAATTGAAAATGGAATAAATTTTAATTATTGAATTTCACAGATAAAGTTAATTAAAACCTGTATAATTAATGAAGGGGTCTAAAGGGTATATTTTAAGTAATTTTAGGACATTTTTTTTCTACTTTTTTCTGTTTTTTAAGGAGATCATGCAGTTACATATTGAAATCGCTCAACATTTTAATGCTGGACAAACGGATGGATTTTAATACCTTTCACCCTGTAAAACAAGGTTTAAAATGTATTGAAAATTTTAAAAAGAGAGCTATAACTCCACCAGCAGCTAGTAAAAGATAAGATACACTTTTTATTAACAAAGTTGTTTCATGAATTCAGGCGCTGATCCAGCACAGCTCCAAGGAGAGGGCACTTTACCAGACAAGATCCCATTGGTGGTCCTACCACAGAAAAAAATTGAAATTTGACGTGTTAAAGTAGAGTTTTAACTCATTTTTAGAAACCTTTCGAGTCAACAGGGGTCACTTTTCAACACTATTACCTTTACTTTTTGACCCAAAATGTCAAAATTTCGGGGGATTACCTAAAAATTAACACAGAAGATCCCCTTTTGATACTAATGGGAGTCCTCTCCCAGAAAAATCTTGAAATTAGACCTTGAAAGTTAGGTTTTTACTCATTTTAGGGAGAACCTTTTTGGGTCTCCAAGGGGGGGCACTCTCCAGAGTGCCACCCCCCTGGATCCGTGCCTGCATGGATTGCTGAATAATGTTAATTAATTATATGTGTTTATTCTCTTAGATTTACCACTTTGTGTCAAAAAGCAGAGGAAAGTTTCAGCCATATACTCTGCGAATGTGAGTCCATCACTAATCATTCTCAAAATTCCATTAAAAAAACCGGGTTAAATCCCGATTTAAACCAGGTTTTTCCAGCCTTTGCAACACCATGCCCCATAGCACAAGAACTTCCGAAATGTTTCTCACTTGTACCATAGGGGCAGGGTTGTTACGTTTAAAACACTTTGTTTAAAACACTCGTTTTAAACAAAGCAAAAAAAAAACATTGTTTAAAACACATGTATTTTTTTAGCAAGTTGCTCATTTTATTTAGGCATAAACTCACTATTTTCACCCAGAGCTTTGAAAAGATGATGTCAAGTATAAGGCTTTGGTGCAAACCACCAAATCGCCATAACATAGGCAGTACATTACTTGATAAAGAGCATGATGCTGTAAATAAAACTTACAAAAATCATTTAAACGAACGAACTGTTTGTGGTGTATTTAAAAGTAAAGCTTAACTCATCTTATTTCAATTTTAAAAATCATGAGTTTTTTTTAGCATTTCTTTGTCTAGGGTAAAAAAAACAAATAAAACGTTTTAAACAAAAAAAACACGTTTAAAACAAATAAAACATATTTTTTTTCCAACCCTGCATAGGGGTCTCTGTACAGAATGTGTTCTTTTGTGGATTTGCCTGGGGAGACATCTCCCAGAAGGTGAATTCCAGCTAACTAGTCACCCGGGTGGAAAAAAATAAACTTTATCAAAACCCCAAGTGTTATACATCATTGGAAAGCTTAAAGTCTATAGAATTAGAAAAAAACATTGGTTTTTACAAATATTTGCTCTATTTTGTAGAGGAAATCATCAAAAAGCATGTATTGTAAAAGTTTTGTTGCTGCTGAAATTACCAACTTTTTACCTTATTACATCTGTAAATTGTGTCATCAAAGTTGTTCCAGAGAAGTTTATTATTGATGTTAGATCTCAAAATATAAAATAAATGTGCGTTTACAAGTGATTTAATCAAAAACGGCCTATCTGGGGGTCTATTTGTCATACCAGGTTTAGCATGTAACGTCTGTTACAAATTTTACTAAAGTTTGTCTCACATTGTGAAAAATGGTTTTTTAAATTTTTATTCCCACTTTCTACTTTAATTTTAAGGTAACAGAACTAATAAAATCAAAATTTGTGAAAAAAAATTATATTACCTGTAAATACAGGTGTAACAGACGTTACATGCGCCTGTCGTAACGGACGTTACAATGTCAATGTAACGTCTGTTACACATAACTTGGCATAATAAAAGCTTAATAAGGAACCTACTATTAATGAAGTAATTTATTTTAATTAATCAATTATATAATTAATTAAAAGTAATAAATTTTAATTAAAATTAATTATGTCATAAATTTTATATTTTATCTTACTATGTGTCAACCAAGAATTTCCAATCTATATTTGCAAAACAGAGGCATCTAGGGCACCATGTCAACCATCATGGGGAGGGGGCAATCCCCCTTTTAATGGCAAAAACAATATTTAATTAAATTAAACATTAATAAAACTTTTTCAGCAAATTAGAATTCAAATAGTACTAACTTTCAGTAAAGGCATCCTGAGATCCAAGGTGTATAACGATTTTTTTCAGCAATTTTATTTTAGCCTTTTTTTTCACGAATAAAAATTATAAGAAGGTATTTCGGATGCTAATTAATTAAAAACCGTTAACTTCATTTTAGTAACAATTTTAACTTCATTATAATGGCACTTTCCATTTTAAAATGGTTGTCGTAGTGAATTTAAAAACAATGCACTTAATATTTAATTTTTTTATCATTATAACTTAATTTCTAGGTACTTAAAGTTTTAATGTGAAAGTAATGTAATGATCATTACTTTACCCTCATTTACCCATTACTTTATCATTACCCTTATTTCCAAGCAGCATGACTATTATAATATTATCAGTGTTGGCCATCATTAAAATGTACTTATAAATATCAGTCAATATAGCTTAATTTTGTTTTGGCTGGCCAATGCTGTTTCTCAGACACATCTTTTATTATAAAAGGCTAAGTAAAATAATATTATTTTGATTATTATAAAAATTGTTCTTTTTTTATTTGAAAAGCCACTCATTGCACGACATTTACAGGTTTTGGCTAATATAGCATTGGTAATTTAATAAATTATTTTAATTTTAATAAGTTCGTTCATTCATTCATCAAGTCATTTTGAGGGCTTTTAACCTTATTTTTTTAGTAATTTAAAGTGCTACCCAATGCATAATATTTATCGGTATTTGCGATATTGGCCGATATCGTAGATTTTAACAGGTTTAATCATTCAAAATAATTTTTGTATTTTTTAACCCTTGTTTTTTACAAAATTTAAAGCTCTTGACTATGTACGATATTTTTTGATATTTGCGATATTGGCCGATATCGCAACATCGTTATTAATAAACTGCATGAAATTTAATTATAATAGGTTTATTCATTCAAAATAATATTACTTTGTTTGTCTTTAACCTTGTTTTTTTACTAATTTAAAGCTCTGGACAGTGTATGATATTTATCGGTATTTGCGATATTGGCCGATATCGCAGCGTTGTTTAATTAATAAACTACATCAAATTTAATTTTAACAGGATTATTCATTCAAAATAATGTTATTTTGAATGTTTTTACCGTTGTTTTTAAGTAATTTAAAGTGCTACACAATGTACGTATTTACGATATTGGCCGATATTGCAACAACCCCAATTGATAATCTTTGAGTACATGAGTGGTTCTTATGAAGTTATGATCCTCCTCTTCAACTTTGACTTAAATATTCAAGGCCTAAATGGTTTGCATTTCGTATGACGTAACGTCCGTTACACCATGTAACGTCCGTTACGAAAGTTTAGAATTTTTTAAAAAATACAAAAAATGACTGAATTTTTTAGTTAATGCTGTGATATACTGCGTACATGTCTAGTAATGTTATTTAAATTTTTTAAAAACTAAAATGCCTTATAGATTCACAGACTTTTTAAACTGATGACACTAAAGTGTAAAAGGGCTTCCATTTGATGTAACATCCGTTACAAAAAACAATAATTTCCCCCCCACTTCACACCCCCGGAAATAAATTTTCAAACATGTATATCTTTTATTCAGAACTAGTTTTACTAGGAAAAAATATATAATCATTATTATGAGACGTTTTTATGCCCTTAAAAATTGTTTAAACATCGAATTTTCGTACGAATGTAACATCCCTTACGTTGGAATTCACCAGAACCCCTTTCTGCAGCTAGGAATGCTCACCCATGTGAACAAGGAAAATGTGCGTTTTGAGAACAGTTTCTTGAAAAAAGGCAAGTTTCTTTAGAGCTCGCACTAAAATGGTCACTTTCCAGAGGCAGTCAACAGGTGTCCTTTGCGATCTGTGGAGTGAGGGCACTCTTTACAGCTGAACTTCAGATCTCCGGCTTTATGCGGCACTCCCCTTGCCTCCACCTGTGGCATTCCCCTTTCGTGGTCACCTCATGACGGTTTAGTTTGGACTTATCACAGAATCCTTTTCCACAGGTGTCACAGACATAGGGTCGCTCTCCCGTGTGGACAAAGAGATGCTTTGTAAGTAGATCCTTCCGAATGAAGCCCTTGTCGCAGAGCTTGCACTGGAATGGTCGCTCCCCAGAGTGAGTCCTCTCGTGTCGTTGCAAGGCGGCCTTCTGAGAGAATCCCTTTCCGCATTTGTTGCAGACATAGGGTCGCTCTCCCGTGTGGACGCGGAGGTGTGTTTTTAGAACAGATTTTTGAGAGAAGGCCTTGTTGCAGAGATCACACTGGAATGGTTGTTCCCCAGAGTGAGTCAACAGGTGTTTTTTGAGATTTCCTTTGTAGTCTGTGGAGTAAGGGCACTCTGTACAGCTGAACTTGCGATCGGGCTCCGTGTGGCTCTTCTTGTGTCCTTCCAAAGCAGAGAGGGAGGGGAAAAGGTCACAGCAGACATCACAATCATGTCCTGCGAGAGACAAAAGAATAAACAGCTTTTATTTTGCACAAAAAATATATAAAACTATTTTGAGGTTGTTTTACATGAGTTGAGGATCCTTTTTTTAATATTTTTTTCCTGCAAATCCTTTAATGCTGAACCTTTTTAACCCTTTTACGACGGGCGACTCTAGCACCATAGCTGCCAACTCTTCCGGTTTAGCCGGAAGATTTCAGTTTTTTCATTGATTTTTTTACTAAAAAAGATATCCATTCCTGCCATGTATTAACCTACTTGACGTAACTATGATATGTAACCAAATTGGCTAACTCAGAATAAGAAAAAAATGCTTCTGGTCTTGATTTTTTAAAATCTTCCGTTTTTTATAATTCCAATGTTGGCAGGTATGTAGCACTGAGCCACTCTCAGGGGACTCCACGTGAGTAGAAAGAAATTTCCCCAGGGGACTGGCACTTTACGCGTATAAGTCGAACATCAGAGAAAAATCTCAGAAATTAAAATTCCGGCCCGAAATGTCTAATTTTTGGTATATAATCAGCTGAAACCCTTTGAAGTAAGTGCTAAAAAATTAATAGTGTTATCCCTCTATTTTCTTTTAAACCCTAATAAAACAAGTAATATTTAAATGATACCCCTTCGAGATACCCAAGATGAATAAACTGATCTAATTAATCTTTGAAATTATATGCCATTGCTTAATTTATCGGATGAGAAAGAAGACGTCATAATTATATTATTATTGCATCATAGTATTTAAGTCTTAAAAATTCTTCAATCAAGTGATGAATACTTTAAATTATGTTATAATATGTTTAAATTGTTTCCTTATTAAGTTTAAGTAGTTTAGACTAAGTTTTTAGCTTTCCGCAGCTTGGAATTTGGCGACTTTCGCTTTTGGCGCCAAAAAAACCTTAGCGCCAAAAAACGCGCCAAGGCGTACCCATGAAATGGGATTTTACCCTCTATCTTACATAAAAAAATTCAGGAGTCTTAAAGAAGTTTTTCAGGAGTAAATTACTAAAAAATCAGGAGGTAATGTGAGTAATTATTAACCTTAAACAACTTTGCATGTTATGAGTAGAATGAGTTCAGAATGAAGTATGGAGCAAGGAATTGCAAAAGTTGTTAGAATTTCACATTTCAACGGAATTTTATTGATTAAAAAAGTAATTATTTTTCCAAATCAATAATATATCTTTGATTTACTCTTAGACAGATGTTTTTCAGGAGTCAGAAGGTAAATTCAGGAGAAAAACATAATTTTCAGGAGTTTTAAGGGCCCTTAGAAAAATAAAGCAAATTTTAGGAGTTTTTCAGGAATTTCAGGAGGCGTACGAACCCTGTCTTAAAGGAAGTAACCAACAACAAAGCTTTTCCAGGGGTCTGTCCAGACATTTTGTGAAGGGTCCGGTTTTTGTGAAAATCTACTAATAATTTTGTGAATTTTAGTTAGTGTTAAAATAGTTTTTTTTTCAACCATGAGCCTGTTTTTGTGAAAATAGGCTCACAAATTAGCAGTATTGTAAATAATAGTGTCTATTTAAAGGCCAAAATACTTTGTGAAGGGTCCATTTTTAAGGTAAAATACTTTGTTTTCACAATGAAACATTATGTGAAGAATCCGAAAACGGACCCAAATTTTTTCTAAACAGACCCATGTTTTCTCAATGCAAAGAAATAAAGGCCATAAAATTAACACAAGGGCAAAAGTTCATCAAATGCATCAGGCTTTTGAATATTTTTTTAAAAAAGTCTCAGAAACCCTACTGTTTAAACTTCAGGAGGATGAATGTATAGAGGGTATTCTAAAACAATTTAGAAAAACCTTACTGATACAAAAACAAATGCATTTTACCAAACGTATTCTCCTTTAAGTATTATTAACATATTTACCAACGAAGGCCTTGTTGCAGAGCTCGCACTGGAATGATCGTTCCACAGAGTGAGTCTTCTCGTGTTCTTGCAAGTTGGTCATCTGAGAGAATCCTTTTCCGCAGGTGTCGCAGACAAAGGGTCGCTCTCCCGTGTGGACACGGAGGTGTCTTTTTACACTGGATTTTAGAGTGAAGGCCTTGTTGCAGAGCTCACAGTGGAATGGTTGCTCCACAGAGTGAGCCAACAGGTGTTTATCCAAGTTTTCATTGTAATCTGTGGAATAAGGGCACTCAGTACATTGAAACTTCTCTTTGGGCTTCATGTCACATTCTTTGTGTCCTTCCATAGAAGAGTCAAACGCTAAAAGAGAAATTGTGTGAGAAAATAAACTCTGTTTTCTACATTCTTGTCCAAAACTTTAGGTAAAACCCAAATCTTAAGTCCTTATCAATGAAATTTATGCTATAGGATAAGTGTGGTACAAACTAGCGTATGGGTTGTCATACTAACACAACAGAGGTCCGAAAAGGAAACCAGATAGCAGTAGTTAACCCATCTTCGGCCAAAGTTGCGAAAACGCAACATTTCAATAAGTATTTTTTTATTAATACTGTGACTCATATTTTTCTCCAATTTTATTTTTAGGCTATTTTTAAGGTTTCTGAAGACATAATAAAAATATTTGCAATTAAATTTAAGTAACCATTATTTTTTGAGAAATTTTCAAAATACGCCGATTTTCTAACTTGAAACGATTATTGACTAAGTCCCATTTTTGAAAATGTATAATTATTCCACTAAAATCAATCTCATGTTTTTATAATGTACTAAGGTTATTAGTTCTATAAATATAATAAAAGTAAAACAATTGTTTTAAATAAACTTTAACATTTTCATCTAAATTTAATGTTGCGTTTTCGCAACTTTGGCCGAATCCATGTAAAATCGGCTAAAAACATCAATTTTTTTTACTACCTAAAATTTAAGTACGGTAACATTTGATGTAGAAAAGTACAAAAATATTCGTCCCTGAGTGATTTTCGTCCCTTTTATAACTCCTCAAACTTTTTATTTCGCTTGCTTATCTCCAGTTTTTTCCGCAATATTCCATCCTAAAATCAAACTTTTCTCATAGTTTCCTTTATAAATGCAATGATTTCATATGAAATAATCTATTTGACTCTCTGAGGTGTTCAAAAAAATTTTCTACCTTAAAAAAGAAAATTTAAATATTTAAATATAGCTTGTGCTTCCACGGTATGTTCTGAAGTTCTTCCTACAATACACCTCATTGACCTCTACTCAGAAATACCATAGGTACCGTGGTCCAGGACAGCTGTGTCTACAAAATTTCCTGGAACTTCAAACGGGGTGATTGAATTTCAGGGGGTAAACTAATGAAGCGGCGACGTTTCAATAGAAAGCCCATGGCAGTTTTATGACTTGCAAATCTTCACCGCTGTTTCCAACGCCCCTTCTTTAGAGGGTTCAGTTTTATGGTTCTCAAGTGACGAGTACAAGCTCTTCAAGCCACATGTGGTCTGTATGAACAAAAACACCTCAACCCCCCTCGAACAGTAGGGGGTCTAGAATGTTCCCTTCTATCTTATCAACTTGATCTGACCGTTCTCTTTGATCTTTACCCAAAGAAATAAGGAGGGATTCAGTAGGGCATGCCGTAATTAGGCAAGAAGAAAAAACCCGTAGACGATGCACACACTGCAAAAACTATACTGTGTATATGTGTGCTAAATGCCAAGTCCATTTGCACCCCAAATGCTTTGATAATTTTCATAAAAATGTGTAAAAACTTAATTGTAATAAAATTGTTCATCCTTGAAATTTTTTCATTGATTCGGCCAAAGTTGCGAAAACGCAACATTTTATTTCGTAATTAAAATATTATTTTTTTTGCACGAAACTGATTTTATGTCTTAATGAACGTAATTTAAGCATATTTCAATAAAAAAAATGAAACATTTAAAAAATTTTCTATGCTTGGCCCTTAATGGGTTAAGTTCAAGTTCTACAGGGTGATTCTGAAATGGTCCGCCAAACTCTGAGGGGTGATAGTACTCATCAAGACGAACAAGAATTGGTATAGAAAGGGGGATCGCAGTTACACCGTTAAAGAGCAAGGTCCTAATGTAGTGCGAGAGCGTTACAAAATCAGTGCAAAAAATAGCATAAAATAAGTATCATTTTTAACAATTTTTTTTGCGTTATTAGGGGGGGGGATAAAAACCCCTTAAACCTATCCATTGGCCACAAATTTTCATGTTTTAGATACTTAAACCATTCTTGTCCTCTCGGTTGTAATTTTAAGACTAAAGTAATGATTTGTGACCCTGAAAATCAAATTCAAAGTCACTAAATCATTGAAAAACATAAAAAGGGGGCAGGGCTGTTTGCCAAAAAAAAGGCAGTGACAGACAAAAACTACAGTTACTTTTGGATTCAGGGGCCAAAAGTGATTCAAAAACAAGTCATAGTTCTACGACAACGAAATGGCTGTTCCCCAGTGTTATTTCTCAGAAACCCTATTGTTTAAACTTCAGGAGTATGAATGTATGGAGGGTATTCTAACACCATTTAGAAAAATCTTACTGATATAAAAATAAATGCATCAATACAGGTAATTTCTTACCGTTACTTTCATCTTTAACGAGAGTTTCATTTGTGATTCCCTGGGGCTGGATGTCCAGGTGAGTTTTCATGTGACTGCGCAGATTCCCCTTCTGAGAGAATCGTGTTCCGCAGGTGTCACAAACAAAGGGTCGCTCTCCCGTGTGGATACGGAGGTGTCTCATGAGATCGTTCACTCTATAGAAACGCTTTCCACAAGCATCACAGGGGTGGGGTTTCTCGCCGGTATGCAACCTCTTATGGTTGCGCAAGGTGGTTCTATCACTGAATCCTTTTTTGCAGGTGTCACAGACATAGGGTCGCTCCCCAGTGTGGACAAAGCTGTGTCTTTTTAGTTTGGATTTATCAGTGAAGGCTTTGTTGCAGAGCTCGCACTGGAACGGTCGCTCCACAGAGTGAGTCAACAGGTGTCTATCCCGGTTTTCATTGTTATCTGTGGAGTAAGGGTACTCGATACATCCAAACTGCTTTTTGGGATTCATGTCACATTCCTTCCAAAGCAGAGTCAAACGGTAAAAGAGAAATTGTGTGAGAAAAAAACTCTTGTGTTTTACATTCGTGTCAAATACTTAAGGATAAACCCAAATCTTAAGTCCTTATCAACGAAATTTATGCTATAGGATAAGTGTTTCATACCAACACAACAGAGGTCAGAAAAGGAAACCAGAACACTGCAGTGAAAAATTGAATGTTTGTTTATTTTCCTTCATTGTAACGATATTTAGGGTTCGGGGCGAAGTGGGTAACTGATTTATTGCTTTATTTTCCCTATTTCTCCGCTAGAGGGCTACGTTGGCTCTGAAGGTTTGGCGCATGAGAACATTGGCTGATTGCTGGGTACCGTTTGGCTACTTTTTCGCAGTCGTTTTTCCAGCGCCAAAGCAACCCTCACGACGCGCAATTTGTGGACGGAATCGGGCTGTACCTTCATGATGAGCGCGAGCGTGCGGCTTTTCCCGCAGCGGCTGGAGTAATCGCAGGGTGAGTGCACTATTTTATTATTTTCTATTTAGATTTTTTCGAAATTATTAGTTAAATTAATGTTATACTACTTATAATTCCCCTTTTAGTGTTTGTTCTAATATTGGACTATTAATAGCTTATATTCGTGTCATATATCTATGTATTTTTTATTCTATAAATCATTATGATTTAGTTTAATTGTATAGTTATTTTCCTTAATTCTACTAAAATTTATGCTCTAAATTATTGTTTGAATCAGTCCTACACTCTTTTTGAAATTCCCCTTACGATTAGCTTAAATTTTTGGCCAAATGCTTCAGTAAAACGTACAAAATAATTAAGTTTTATACTGAAAGTAAACGAAACAACTAGGACTTGACAGATGCTAAATACTTTAACTTTAAAATACTTTAAAATACTTTAAATTTTCATGGAAGTGATTTTTATAATTTATCTATATTACTTCCTTTTATTTGAAAAATTATCTGATGAACGTGTAAAATAATTAATTTACATAACGTAAAACGGCAATGGTCGTAGCGCTTCACTCTGTTTACAAACAAACTGAATTTCTAATATGCCGGCCTCGTTGCTGTATAAATTATAGCAAAGAGCACCACCATCCACCAAAACCCAACCCAATCAACATTTATAGATCCTGTAAGAATTTTGTAATTTTCGAATTTCTTCCTTACTCTCGTCTTCTAATAATATAATCATAACAGGAAAATGTAAGTAAATTGACTACTTTAGTTCCACACACCAAATTGTAATCTAAAAACTGGACTAACTTAAAAACTGCTCTTTTAACCTTTGACTCTGCTTTGGAAAGACCGGAGGAATGTGACATGAAGCCCAAAGAGGAGTTTCGATGTATCGAGTGCCCTTACTCCACCGATAACAATGAAAACTTGGATAAACACCTGTTGGCTCACTCTGTGGAGGAACCATTCCACTGTGAGCTCTGCAACAAGGCCTTCTCTAATAAATCCAATTTAAAAAGGCACCTCCTTGTTCACTCTGGGGAGCGACCCTTTGTTTGTGACACCTGCGGAACACGATTCTCTCGGAAGTGGATTCTGCGCGGACACATGAAAACTCACCTGGACATCCTGCCACGTGGGATCACAAATGAAACTCTCGTCAAAGAGGAAAGTAACGGTAAGAGATTATGTTTGGTGATGCTATTACTTTTAAATTAGTTAGATTTTTCTTAATTGTGTCATAATAATACCCTTCATACTCCTGAAGTTAAAACAGTTGGGTTATGATTCTGAGACTTTTTTAAAAATATTCAAAAGCCTGATGTTGCATTTTAAGTTCAAGCTTTTCGTTTTGAAAATTTACTTTCAGACAAGGCTTCTTAAGTCGGATTCCTGCCATATACAACCCCAACCACCTTAAACTTTTCCGCCGGTTTAATTCCATTAAATTTGTATGCTCTTTTGAGCGCCATATATTCAAATATTGACAAAATTTTGATTTTTTAAACTGAACAATTATTGATTTAACTAAACATTTTAATCTATGAGTTTGAAATTAAATTTGGTGTCCAAAAATCATGGCGGTATTTAGCTGGATTTTTTCTGAATTAAAAATCAAAATTTGAGTGCTTGCTTCATGTACTGATTTTTATTTCTATTCCGTATAAATTTCAATATTTTTCTGTCAATTTTTCGATAGTAAACAGCAATCAAACAACTAATTATTTTTCTTTTAGGCGTTTAACTATCCAATAATATATCTTTTGGAATTTAGTTCCACTCAGTAATTCGAATATGTTGTTGGAGCATTCAGTTTCTTAGATTAACATTTCAGTAAAATCTCAAAGCTCAGGAAAATTCAGTTTGAAATACTATAATGAATTTTCTTCATTTTAGCAGTGTTCTTCTCATCGCTCATCAGTCAATAGTAAGCAGGGTTGGAAAAACAAGGGTTTTTTTGGTTTAAACAAGTTTTTTTAATTGTAAGCCGTTTTATTATTAAACAATATTTTTCCTACCTCATGAATAAAACTATTTTTGACTGTTTTTCGTTATGAATCCATTGAATTGATAGTTCATCAATTCAGCTATAAAAAAGTAACTGAATTCATTTATTTATTAAAAATAATTTTAAGAAGTTAAAATTATTTTAACTCCTGTTCTTTAGCCTTTGAATAATAGAAAGCAAAAATTATGGCGCTTTAAAGGACATTATAAAAATCTCCCAGAAAAATTCCTTCCTTAGCTCAAATCAATTAATTTCACTCCCGCCTTTAAAAATGTTCAAGCATTTGCAGAAAAAAATTGAAAAAAAGACTCATCGGCTCGTGAAAACTATCTCAAAATAGTCTTGCAAATTTTTTGTACAAAATTAAAAGACGTTTATTCTCTTGTCTCTCACAGCACATGATTGTGATGTTGGCAGCAAACGCTTCCCCTCCCTCTCTGCTTTGAAAGGACACAAGAAGATCCACACGGAGCCCGATCAGATGTTCCGCTGTACAGAGTGCCCTTTCTCCTCAGATCGCAAGGGAAACTTAGAGCGACACCTCTTGATTCACTCTGGGGAGCGACCGCACCAGTGTGAGCTCTGCAACAGGACCTTCTCTCGAAAATCTACTCTGAAGAGACACCTCCGTGTCCACACGGGTGAGCGACCCTATGTCTGTGACACCTGTGGAAAAGGATTCGGTGATAAGTCCAGCTTGAAATTCCACGAGGAGACCCATATCAAGAGGATAACCTACCCTTGTGGTGCTTGTGGAAGGCGTTGTAAAAGTTCAAGCCAACTCACAAGGCACCTCGCTACCCACAAGGGCACTCAGGTCCAGCCCCACAGTCCCACAGATGAAACAATTGTTAAGGACGAAATAGGTAAGAAATCGTAGCTTATTGAGCAACATACTGCTGAACCAACGATAGAAAAAGGGTCACGTGATGGTTACAGACTTTGCACGCCCGATAGTTGCGGTCTTGCTTTTATATACAAGCAAATGTCTCTTCCTCTTTCGATCAACTGCCCCTCAACTTCCACCTGTCTCCCCTCCGAAATACCAGTTCCAGCGCTGTCAAAATCACATGACCCTTTTACTATCGTTGGTTCATCAGTGCAGTAACTGACATTTTGTCCATTTTAAGTTATACATCAATCTTCGTGTAAATTTCGACCCCGATCACCTGGCACCAACAGTTTTGCGAAAAAGCTACTCAAATTGCTGCAATCATCAATTTTGTCAGTTTAGCATAGTGAAGCATTTCACCTCAAACCCGGTCAGAAAGGCTTAAAATAAAGGTTTGAAAACTATTATGCACACAGCTTTTTATTAAGAGCTTATAATTATTGTTTTTGTAGTTCCTATGAGTTTGTGGTTTCTCTGTCCTGTCACAAGTACAAAATTATTCTGGGGAGAAATCTAGAATTCAAGGCCTGACCCTCAATATTCAGTTGCTGATGACAGCATAGGTTGGAATACTCCCGAAATTTTGAGAAGGCGGTAAAAAACTGATAAAAAAAACGTTTCTTTTCAGGGAAAAATTGGCTTTTTTTTGGATCAGCTTTTGTGTGCATATTTTTAGAAACTTAATAATCATTCATGGACCATTCTCTTTTATAATTTTACAAGCATGTCTTTTTTTTAACATAAAATAACTTAGTCGACAAGGGCCTCTAGCAACCAAACTGTTTGTCGGTATTGAATAAAATTTCAGTGGAAGACGTTTTAAACTTTATCTGTTACTCTCTATGTAAAGAATTTATTGAAAATTCGCAATCTAGCCCCCCTTTTTTATTCTAATCTCGCACCGTGATCTCGGTTGTTACTTCTAAGTTGTAAACCCTCCCCTAGAGAGACAAATGAAAAAAGCTATGGAATAGTTAGATATGTAGGGGCTGGACTAGTGAATAGTTAGGAAAATAAGACTGGTGAACCGGGAAAATAGGCAATGAAACCAAATATTTTTGTACGTTCACTAGTTTTCATTGTTTTTTCCGGTGTTTTGTATGAAAGACATGTCATTTCTTCTTTGGTCTCTCACAGCATTTTAACTCTCTTGCAGCCATCTGCAGCGAACGCTTCCCTTCCCTCTCTGGTTTAGAAGGACACAAGAAGAGCCACAAGGAGCGCGATCGCAAGTTCAGCTGTACGGAGTGCCCTTACTCCACAAACAACAAAGGAAACCTCAATGCACACCTGTTGACTCACTCTGGGGAACGACCATACCAGTGCGAGCTCTGTGACAAAGCCTTCACTCAAAAATCTAATCTGAAGAACCACCACCTTGTCCACACGGGAGAGCGACCCTATGTCTGCGACAAATGCGGAAAAGGATTCGCTCGGAAGGAGAAACTACGCCATCATGAGGTGACCACGAGAGGAGAATGCAACCTGCCGGTACACAGCCCCACAGAGCCCAAAGAGAAGTTCAGCTGTACAGAGTGTCCTTACTCCACAGATCGCAAAGGAAAACTCAAAGAACACCTGTTGACTCACTCTGGGGGGCGACCACATTGCTGTGAGCTCTGCGACAAAGCCTTCACTCATAAATCCAAACTAAAAAGACACAGCCTTGTTCACACGGGAGAGCGACCTTATGTCTGCGACAAATGCGGGAAGAGATACTCTCGGAAGGACAAACTACGCTATCATGAGATGACCACGAGAGGAGAATGCCACCTGCTGGTACAAAGCCCCACAGAGAAGTTCCGCTGTACAGCCCTTACTCCACAGGTCACAAATACAGCCTCACAGTACACCTGTTGACTCACTCTGGGGGGCGACCATCAAACTCTCATATCCATCAAACTAACTCTTAAGAGTCCTCTTTCCCATTGGTTGTGAAGGGTTTCACTTCGTATTATAACAACACCATTTTGTATTACTGTGCATGTGGGATCGTCTTTTTCAGAAGTTTCTGTAGTTGCTACTTCCTTTTTCCTTGCTATAATGTCGTGCTTTTAAGTTGTTTGTGTCCGTTCTCATGAAATAAAGAGATGTTTATCCTATAAAAACTGCTCCATTTCCATAACCTCCAACAGTAATTTGTGAAGTGTGAGTGGAAACACTCTCAGTAAATCCAACATTTTTGTCGTTGCCAGTGCTTTTTATTGGCGAGTAAGCAATTCTACTTCTATAGAACTGGGTTGCCCGAATCCACTGTTTATCAGCTTTTTTGCACAGGCCCGTATTCTTTGGATAAACCAGTCTAATCTTATGTTTTTAATTATTAAATTATGTAATTTTTAAAATAATCAGCAGTCTAGTTAACAGCTGAATGAAGTATCGCTTATATTGGCGTATTTGACTTGTTACAGGTTGTTTAAACTCATTTTAAAAACTTTTTTGGGTCCAAGCAGGGGGGGTACTTATCCACCTTAGACCTACGCAGTGGCGGATCTACGGGGGGGGGCTTTCGGACTGAAGCCCCCCCAAAAACGTCTGATATTTTACTAAGTTTGTCAAAACACAAAAATTTATAACCGAAATTCGGAAGAGGCGTACCAAAACCAGTTGAAAAAGTGAAGTTTTTGACTTAAATTTTCAAAAATTTTATGGGGGAGGACATGGAAAACATGATTTTCTCTATGACCCTACCCTCCACAACAGTGGCGGCTCGTCCATAGGAGCACGTGAACACCCACTGAAAAAGTGGAACAAAAATCGAATGTAAAGATAAATAAATATCAAAGGAAATATATTCTCAATTTCTTTTTTATGCTCAGAATTATTTTTCTCCCCCCCCTTCTCTACTCAATAAGAAAAATTTACTACCGGAAACGCGAAAGAAATCGAAAAAAGACTGAACTCTTTTATTTTTCTTTCCCTTTTAGCACGTGTGAGCGAAAAAAATATGAGAATCCGAAGAAACCCCGACTGGTTGCCGGAGATCATTTGAGCTTACGGCAACTCGCAAGAGATCTCCGTTAGCACAGATTTAGTGTGCCGAGGCTTTCATTTTTGAGGCACAGCTTTCTTTTTTGACGTCTGATAGAAGTGATTTTATCGGCTAATTGGAAAGTACGAGTAAGAGCACTCTTTAATTACAATTTAAATCTTTTCATCAAAATATTTTAATACTTTTGTTATTAATTAGGATGTTTTTTAAATGATAGCTTTAAGTAAAATTTCCGTGTTTGAGTTAAAGCATCTGTATTTTTCTCAATTGCCGAGGGAAAAAAGTTGAAATAAATAACTTGAGACCAACACCTCATCTGACCATTGTCCAAGTTACAGAAAGAAAAGATAGGGACTTTAAAAAGATAATTTAAAGAGTACATTTATGACGTAAATGGATTAAATTAATGGAAATTTTATTTTTTTATATAATTGGTGTGAACACCCTATTAATTAACTCACGAGCCGCCACTGCTCCACAAATCTGCCCATATTTGTTTATTGGTACATTCAGCACTTTAAAATTTTTAAATCAAACCTTATTTTTCACTTTTCAGATTTGGAAAAAAAGTAACAGAAAATGCACCAATAGGATACTGCAAAATTTTTTTTTACTACATTAAACATGTTAACCAAATACAATAAGGTTTTAGATATTTTTACTCAAAAACACAACCTATACTCTGTTCCACCTTAACTTGACACTGAAGAAAAGGCTATGATGACCTAATTACAGCCAAGAAACCGGTTCCCAGCCAATCAGCCGGAATAGGCTGCCTGTCCAATGCCGTTCTACCCTATGAACTATATTCATTCGCTTGATTTTAAAGACTTTTAACACATGATAAAATTACGTTATATGATAAAATTCCCGATAAACTATAATGTATGATATTTTTACAAATGTGTCTGCATATTCTTTATTTTAAATTGCAATATAAGCTAGTACTATTTTTTCGGGCAGATTGGTACAGCCTCTGCCTTTTTCAACAGTGTCGACTTTGGGTGGAACAGAGTATAAATAGGATCAAAATTCTAGTTGGTACCAAAATTAACATTTTTAATAAAAAAAAAAGAGACATCATAGTTAGTAATCACTTAAAATTATACAATGATAAAATAATCAGTACTTGTGTGTGTGTGTTTTTTAAAGAAGGGTTCAATACTTGTTTTTTAAAACCTTTTTTGTGTTTTCACTATGAGCAAAGTAAGCCTTACCTGATCACAGGGCAAAAAACCTAAGTTCTGTCAATTGTCTCAAGTACAGGTCTCATGATAGGAGAATTTCACCATTTATTCTGGCTAAGCAGACAATAGGTGTAGTAGTAGTGACCATTGATTAGTCCTCCGGTCATCTGCTGGAATGACAATGGCATTCCTAGGACAAATTTAATTCCAGTAAGGCAAGGTTCATTTTTTCAGTTATAGTTGGCTAGACTAGTACTTGCCCTCCGCTCTCTTGCGTTACTATCCTATAACGTGCTGATGAGTCCTAACAAGGACCAAACCGGTCCACGGTTGGAGGTGACGCTTGAGAGTTGTGAGATTACACCTACAGGTCTCATACTAAGAAATGTATATTTTCTTAGTTTCTCTGCCTCTTAAATTTTGAAAAAGCCCATTCAAAAATGAAAAAAAACTTAGTTATTGAAACCTGGTTAAAATTTTGAAAAAAAAAACTCACTCAACTGCAATTCTCGGTAAGTTATTTCGTTAAATGTTTTTTATCAATATTAAAACTGCCAAAATCTTGATTTTTCTTGAGAAAAAATGGGTCCAAAAAAGGAGGGTTTTTTCAAAAGGGTCCACAATAATCCAGCCAACCATGATTTCTTGGTAGAGTCAGAACCCATTTATCCAAATCATACTTTATTTTTCAGATCAGAAGGCATGACTTATCTTTATTGAAACACACCTCTTTTATGATTGAAAACTCCAATTCTTTGTCAATAGCAGACATGAAAAATTTTATTTTGTTTTTTACTACTATCATAAAAAATGGTATACATTTTGGTTATATTTTCCAATTACTTTTACTTAATTTGCGCACATTAAGTGGTAAGTAAAAATATTTTTTTATTCACTATTATTTCTGGAAAATATAGGACCAAAATATTAATTAGAAATCTGGGTAAAACAATAAAAAGCAAAGACAAGAATCAAAAATACTTTTATTTCAGTATAAATGATTTTGAAGTTGAATAAATAATTGTCCAAAATTATTTGAGAAAATTGGGGCAAAGTAAAAGATAAGATTAACTTTTTATAAACTAAAAGGCAATTCCACCATAGGATATTTTTGGAATTCCCTGAGTATTCCAGGTTTTCCAGGGCATTTTGGAATCCCTGAGTATTCCAGGTTTTCCCGGTTTCCAGGGTTAGCGGACACCCTGATTTAACAAAAAAGTTGTAAAAACTAATTAATTTATTTTTAATTTTCTAAATAAAACATATATTTTTTATTAACAAACTAACCTTTAAAACAAGCATTTCTAAAAAACAGTTCATTTCTATAAAACTAATTTTACAAAAAATTTAAGCAATGCAAAACACAATTAGATCAACACTGCATAATTATTCCCTAAAATAATTAGAAAATTTTATTATTTTATTTTTTCATTTTTTTTATGTCCCTGTTCATATGGAATAGCCCTAAATTGTTTCATGAATTACTGAACAAAGGTTAAATAAATTATATGAGCATACTCTCTTAAATTTACCACTTTATGTCAAGAAGAAGAGGAAAGTTCCAGCCATTTACTCTGCGAATATGACTAATATTCCGCCAATGACTAATATTCTAATATTCCATTGTTCTTTTCCAAGAAAAAACTGGGGATGATCACAGTGCTAAGGCTTCCAGCCCATCACAAATCAATCTCAAAATTGCTCCGAAATGTCTCTCACATGTACCATAGGGGTCTCTGTACGGAATGTGTCCTTTTGTGGATTTGCCAGAGGAGACATCTCCCAGAACCCCTTTCTGCAGCTAGGAATGCTCCCTCATGTGAAAAAGGAAGAGATGCCTTTTGAGAACAGTTTCTTGAGAGAAGGCAAGTTTCTTTAGAGCTCGCACTAAAATGGTCACTTTCCAGAGGCAGTCAGCAGGTGTCCTTTGCGATCTGTGGAGTGAGGGCACTCTTTACAGCTGAACTTCAGATCTCCGGCTTTATGTGGCACACCCCTTGCCTCGACAGGTGGCATTCCCCTTTCCTGGTCACCTCATGACGGGTTAGTTTGGACCTTTCACGGAATCCTCTTCCACAGGTGTCGCAGACATAGGGTCGCTCTCCCGTGTGGACAAGGAGGTGTCTTTTGAGTCTGTATTTAGAAATGAAGGCCTTGTCACAGAGCTCGCACTGGTACGGTCTCTCCCCAGAGTGAGTTGACAGGTGTAGCTTCAGCCGTTGTTTGATATCTGTGGAGTAAGGGCATTCGGTACAGCGGAACTTCTTTTTGGCCACCGCGGGGCTGTGACTCGGCGGGTGGCATTCCTCCCTTGTGGTCACCTCATGACGGTGCAGGGAGTACTTATCATGGAATCCCTTCCCGCATTTGTTGCAGGCGTAGGGTCGTAGAGACGACGTAGTCTCTCCTGTCCGAATAATGCCCTTGCCGCTGAGCTTGCCCTGGAATGGTCGCTCCCCAGAGTGAGTCCTTTCGTGGCTCTTCAAGTTGGACATCTGAGTAAATCCTTTTCCACAGGTGTCACAGACATAGGGTCGCTCTCCCGTGTGGACCAGGCGATGTGTCTTCAGATGAGCTTTTAGAGAGAAGGTCTTGTTGCAGAGCTCACACTGGTGCGGTCGCTCCCCAGAGTGAGTCAACAGGTGTCGTTGCAAGGTGCTCCTCAGAGAGAATCTTTTTCCGCAGGTGTCACAGACATAGGGTTGCTCTCCCGTGTGGACCAGGAGGTGTGTCTTCAGAGTAGATTTTACAGCGAAGGTCTTGTTGCAGAACTCACACTGGTGCGGTAGTTCCCCAGAGTGAATGAACAGGTGTAATTTGAAGCTTCCTTTGTCATCCGTTGAGTAAGAGCACTCAGCACAGCGGAACTTTCGATCGGGCTCAGAGTGTCCTTCAAAAACAAAGATAAATTTATGTCGAATCGAAATAAAAATCAGTACATCAAGCAAGCACTGTAAAAAATGTAAAAATAGTTCAATTCCTTAACTGTTCCCACTAAATGCTGCCATGTTTTTTGGACACCAAAAAGTCAAAATATCTTCTTCATATATAATATAAATAATTTATGAATAAAAATTTTTTTAAAAACCACGTTTTTAAAATGTACTAAAAAGTATAAAATAATTTTTTCTAACTTCTTGGAAAACGAAAAACGTGAGGATCATGCAATGCATAGGTATTTGGAATTATAAATTGTTTAGCGAGAACATTTATACAATTGTGAAATAAATTGCATTAAATATTTTTTTAGGTAATGGTTGCACTAATTAAGCTTTTTATTTAGCTAAGTACTCATACATGGAATGAAACTTGCACAAACGTTCAAGACAAGTTCAATTTATTTTCATGTACGCCTGATTTTGGTTACTTATAGCAGCAGTTGGGCAAACTAAGTATTTTACATAAGCGGTTCATTATGAAATGTGTAGCAATTATATATTATGAAATAAATTGTGTTCAGGGTGGCCACCAACTGAGCTTAGTAATTTTCCCTGATTTTTCCAGGTTTTAACTAAATTTTCCCTGGTTGTACACAATTAAAATTTAGACTCTTTATCACAGAACAAATTATTGCAAAAAAAGTTACTTTTATACAAATTAGAATTTTGTTAAAATATTTTAAAAATTCAATTTGAAATTAAATATTAATAAATTTATGATTAACTTGAAAACCTAGATACAGTCCCCTTAAAAAATAGTTATAATCTTATAGTAAAATAAATAAATGTTATAAAAATTAAAATAGATAATCTTTAGAATTAAGTGCAAATAATACAACTTACACTAACAAACCAATTTGTCCAGAAATACTATGAAAATAAAATAGAAGTCCTGTTCTTAAAATTCAGATTCATTTTAGAAAGATGAGACGATTTTACACAAGGCTTTTCGCTTGTATCGCGATGCTGGAACTTAAAAACCTCCAAAATGTGAGCTCTCCTTTTTCCGCCACGCTGTCGGCAAACCTTCGCTTTTGAGAACGAAAGTTAACATGATCAGAATTTATATTTATTTATCCCCCTTTAGAATTACAAAAATTATACGTGATTCAACCAACTGATTGGTAACTTATTTTGTATGATGTCAGGAAAATACTAGAGATTTCCCTGATTTTCTTCAAAATTCCCTGATATTTCCCTGACTTTTCCAGAAGTTTCTAATTCCCTGATAATTCCATATTGGTGGCCACCCTGTGTATTAGATATTTCCTTAGATTGCCAAATGGCTCTTTATCATTCCAAATACCTATGTATTGCATGATTTCGTTTTAAAAAGAGTTAGAAAAAAATATTTTATACTTTTTAGTACATTTTAAAAACGTGGTTTTAAAAAGTTTTTTTATTCATAAATTATTTTATGCTTTTTAGTTTTATTTGTTAGAATTTATATGATTGATACAAAAGGAATACTAGGAATGTATACGAAAGAACACTTTTAAGTAAAATAAGTTTACCTTTTTTACATGGTTGGAGGTTTTATATGTTGCATTCTCTCCATCTCCTTTAATGCATTCTCATTGCATGGTGTTTTTCCAGTAAGTTTTAAGCAATTAAGGCTCTCTTTTCATCATCAATTCAATGATCTTACTTGACTCAGAGCCACATAAGCCTGACCTTTGGGGAAACGTACAGATCCAAGATATACTACAGCATGGTCAACTGTACATCCCTGCATTTAAAAACCTATATTTCATGCATAACATCATGGCAAAACCACCAATTGTTGTAAATATGGGAAGATATAATATTAATTGTTGTAGGGGGTAACATTGATTGGTGTTAATTAAAATTGATTGTTCTTGTATAAACTTAAAATTGCTCCTTTATGTTTAACTCTATTTCTCACTCTGCCTGGGACCATATTGTCAACCTTATTGTCCAGGTAATGTCTCTCTTAGCGCTACACATTTGAACTGGTGAAGCCTGTCTGTAACCAGGGGTGCATCCAGGATTTTTTGCCAGGGGCCGTTTTTGGGAATTTTGTGAAAATAATTTTTCATTCTAAAATAAGGTCCTATTTCTGTAAATATATAATTTTTTTTAAATAAAATTACATTAAGCGAGTGCATATAGCTTGATTAAAGTTCGTTTTTGGGAACCAGAATTTTGTGAAGGGGGCTTTTTTAGAGGATCGGAATTTTGTGAAGGGGCCGTTTTCGGCCCAAATTTCGTTCTAGATGCACCCCTGGTAACACACCAGAATATATATTTTAAAATACTGAAACCTGAGTCTCGACCCAGGCGAAGCCCGGGTCTAGTGCTTTAGCACTAATTGCTAAATAATATCCAACTCATAGATTAAAATATTTATTTAGATCAATACCTGTTCAGTTTATCAATTAAAATCATAAAACTTTGTCATTATTTGAATATATGGCGTTCAAAAGAGCTTGGCGGCATACTTGTATAAAATAAAAACCTTTCTGCGAACTTAAACTTTTTCCAAAAAATTTTCTGCAAGAATTTACACATTTTTAAATATCACTCTCTCTAAAAAGAAAACATTATTACTGAAATACCCAAATTGCAGGGATGAGTTTATCTATAGATGAAAAAAGAGGAAAAAGCGCATGAGCTTAGTTATGTATAATTTTTTTTAATGTGTGAAACAAATAATTTTAACAAGAAAAATTTTAATTTAACTGGGTTATACTCGGGAGGATTTTAAGAACTTTAAACTGGCATTAAACTAGTCATTAATATTGATAGTCTAGATAAAAATATCTTTAAACAAAGAAAGATATAATTTCACGTTATCTTCATTTGCATGAAAATAACCAAAATGCAACTAAAATCAGATGAAAATTTAGGAAATCAGTTAAATACTACTAGGATAATTTATTGATTACTTTAAATATAATTAAATTACTGAATTTTTTTACCAATAAAATTTTTGCGAAGTGAAGAAAAAGTCAAATGAATTTTTAAAAGTACTATTATTAGAATCTCAAATCATATCAGATATGTAATACAGGTTATAATCTAACTCGATTAAAAAAAACTGAATTATTTTCTGAAGTTTCTTCTCAAAGTAGCCCAAAAATTTTGCAACTTACAATAAAAACCCCATAAGCCAGAAAAACGGAACTTTCGCGAAAAACCGCCATTTTTTTTACTTCCGGACTTGTTGGGTTCTAACTACGGTAAAGTTGTTTTTTCTACATCGCATTAACAACGCGATACGAAGCCGACTTCACCTTAAAGGAGGGTTTATATGCATCCGGCAAGTGCGGCAAAATCGCATGCGAATGCGAATTTTTTTCCTATTTTTCACACCGTTGGAAAGGACCAATAGGAAGCCTCGAATCTTTCCCGCGCAGCCAAAGGGAGATCTGCCGGAATAAACGCACTATCGCAAAAAGCAAATAGCGGCAAGGTGACGTGATCAAGATTGCCCCAATCGAAATACAATAATTTGTTTGAAATACACGTATTTAACCGTAGGTCTCTGAAAATTTCAAATATTATTTTTAATATAATTAATAAATAATAAATTTCAGTATTTTAACCAAAGATTAGCGGATAGTTTTAGTTGTGCTGCCATCTGTAATCGTACCAGTGAAGTACAACTGGATTCTTTGGTATATATACCTTAATTCGAATTCTTGTTTTTCTACTGCATGAAACTTCTATTAGACTCTTTAAAAAATAAATTTGAACAATTTGAGACAGAATATGCATCACGATTAACATCATTACTACATAATGACAATAGGAAGCCTCGAATCTTTCCCGCGCAGGAAAAGGGAGATCTGCGCGAATAGACGCACTATCGCAAAAAGCAAATTGCGGTAGGGTCTCGCGATCAAGATTGCTCAGATGGAAATACAATAATTTGTTTCAAATACAATAATCAAGTGTGCGAGTATCAAAAGCGGAATGTAAAAATAAACGCGTAGTCGCCGAAACCAAAACAAACGAGATACGGCAGACAATCGCACTCGCCGCAATTTCGCATGAAACGCAGCGCCATTAGACGCGGCATAAACGTTCACAAACGGCAGGAAAAAATCTTCTGTCGCATTCGCACTCGCCGCACTTGCCGGCTGCATATAAACCGTCCTTAACATCCGCAGCCGTCCAAGAAAGCATCGTGGATGAAACGGTAAACTCCGTGAGCAAAAACGGTACTAACGGGAGAAGTTGCGATTTCCCGACTTCCGCGATTCCGATTCTTCTTAAAATCGCGATTCCGCGGATGGAAGCATTTGGTGAAATAATAAGTAAAATTTATCGATCAAAAATAAATTCTGCAGAAAAATTTATGAAAAAAATTTTTTTTTCGTAATTTTTCTGCAGAGGGCAAAATTTTCTGCGAACGCCGTTCGCGCGTTCGTGTATATTATACAAGTATGCTTGGCGGTACAAAGAGGGAACGTTAACAGAATTGAACCTGGCACAGCTGGGATATACGTCTGCCAGCCGCCATGTTTACTCACAGCGCTCAAATTAGATCTATATTGTTGTGTCATCATTTGAGCTGTGGGTAAACATGGCGGCTGGCAGACGTATATCCCAGCTGTGCCTTGAACCTTAAAAGCTAGAGGTGGTTGGGGTGTTTATAGGCAATCCGACTTTAGAAGCCTTGCAAAATATCTGGGTACTTTCGCATTAGCCCGTCCATCGTTTTCGCCAACTTCGCCAAAATACGTGATTTCATCAGAATCGCCGAAAAACACATTTTTTAACATCAGAAACATCTTTATAACATCAGAAAATAAAAAATAAAAGTTTCATGTGGTTGGGGGGGGCTGCCGCCCCCCCCAAACCCCCCCTGCCCTATCTATAACCAAACTCGTTGTGGGGGTAATCAGACACAGTAAGGATTCAGAAAAAGGGGAATCAGTATTCTTGGATGAACCAAAACTACGGATATCACTCGGTAAGGGCATAAAAATAACTTTTTTAGCACTAACTTATACTTGCAAAATGGTCAATCCTACCGCCGGCAATCCTTTGTCGATCATCGGCGTGCATAAGCAAAACATTGAAAGACTCTGGGGCTCGGCAAAATGGCGCAACAAAGTTCACCGTGGAACGACACGAAAGCATTTAAACTCCTACCTTTCAGATGCAGTCTTCGTTCTTACCTTGTAAACACTGTTGAATTTACGTTCAAAACAACCTGCGCGGTGCGCACACATTATTTCACCCATGGGCTTACCGATTCAAATTGCCCGCGCATGCGCCAGTGATCGGAACTAGCGCGATTTCGTACGTTTTCCAGGGTTACCAGAATCAACGGTAGTGTTGCGGGGTTTACCAGACTTGGCGACTTATCGCCCCTGTTGGCGAATGGACGGGCTAATACGAATGTACCAATATCTGCAAGTAAATTTTAAAAAGAATAACCTTATCAAGAAACTAGCACCACGTGGGGAGCAACAAGGAAATTGTTGTTGAATTTAAATCGTTGAACGATGTCAACTTTTTCTAAGGAAGGAACCAACAACAACGTTTTTCTCAATGCAAACCTTAAATCTAACATACAGGCAAAAGTTCAACGAATGCAACATCACATCAGGCTTTTGAATATTTTTTAAAAAAAGTCTCAGAAACCCTATTGTTTAAATTTCAGGAGTATGAATGTATGGAGGGTATTCTGACACAATTTAGAAAAATCTTACTGAAAAAAAATGCATCACCAAATGTATTCTCTTACCGTTACTTTCATCTTTAACGAGAGTTTCATTTGTGATTCGATGGGGCCTGATGTCCAGGTGAGTTTTCATGTGACTGTGCAGAATCCACTTCCGAGGGAATCCTTTTCCGCAGGTGTCACAAACAAAGGGTTGCTCCCCAGTGTGGATGAGGAGGTGTCTCTTGAGTTCGCTCAATCTACTGAAACGCCTTTCACAAGAATTGCAGGGGTAAGGTTTCTCGCCGGTATGTGTCCTCTCGTGTTGTTTTAAATGGATCATCTGAGAGAATCCTTTTCCGCAGGTGTCACAAACAAAGGGTCGCTCCCCAGTGTGGGTAAAAATGTGCTTCATGAGATCGTTTGCTTTATAGAAACACTTTCCACAAGCATCACAGGGGTAGGGTCTCTCGCCGGTATGCGACCTCTTATGGTTGCGCAAGGTGGTTCTATCACGGAATTCTTTTTTGCAGGTGTCACAGACATAGGGTCGCTCCCCAGTGTGAGTAATAAGGTGCCTTGTGAGTGAGGTTTTAAGAGCGAAGGCCTTGTTGCAGAGCTTGCACTGGAAGGGTCGCTCCCCCCCAGAGTGAGTCAACAGGTGTGCATTGAGGTTTCCTATTTTGTTTGTGGAGTAAGGGCACTCAGAACAGCTGAACTTCTTTTTGGGATTCATGTCACATTCCTTGGGTCCTTCCAAAGCAGAGTCAAACGCCAAGAGAGAAATTGTGTGAGAAAATATACTGTTTTTTACATTCGTGTCCAGAACTTGAGGATAAACCCAAATCTTAGGTCCTTATCAACGAAATTTATGCTATAGGATAAGTGTGGTAGAAAATGGCGTAAGAGGGATATTTATGGCCCATTTTCTTACTCTTGCGAGTTGCTACGTCCTCGTCTTCTTATAATAGTAGTTGAATGAAAATGCTTTGTTTGGAATGTTTGTTTATTTTCCTTCATTGTAACTTGCTCTCAAGTTGAGTAGTATGTCTTTGAGCCGCACTGAAAAAATATTTGCAATCTGATCAAATAAATCAAAATATTGAAATTCACTAGTGCTAAAAATACTTTAAATTTTTATGGAAGTGAATCATTTATAATTGATCTATTTACTTGGAGATTCCTCTGATTAACTTGTAAAATTATTAATTTACATAACGTCGTAACTGGCAATGGTCGTAGCGCTTTGCTCTGTTTACAAACTGAATGCGGAAGCAAAAGGCACCAAAATTCGTTCTTCCATGCGTGCTATATGCCAACCTTGTCGTTGTAGCAAAGAGCACCAAAAACTCAACTCAACTCAACTCAACAAAATACCCAACCAATCACAAATTCTATAATTTAAGATCCTGAAAGAATTATGTATTTTTCGAATTTCTGCCTTTTTCTTGTCTTTTAATAATCATAATCATAACATGAGAATGTAACTGAATTGACTTTACTTTATTTCCTCCCACACACCGAATTGTAATCTAAAACTGGACTCAACAAAAATTATAATTTGATCTCGATTTAAATGAGTTTAAATTTAAAAAGACCACTGATTTCTTGGACAGTGGGAAAGATATAATTGATTTTCAACACTTAAAAATATTCCTAAAATAAAAATTTCATTAAATTATTTTTGATAACTTTATTCGAAGTCTCAATTTTTAGAAGTAGTGAAAATTCCTCCAAGTTTTATTTTTCTTTCTAAGAAAAAAATTTTTCTAAAAAAATTGACAGTGGTTTAATATCAATGAAAGTATGAGGAATAATAACTAATAATCATTTTTCCTTTCACTTTTATAGAATTTTATTTATTTATTTTCAAAGCAATTAATTGAGATTTTGCCAGTAGTTGACCACTTACATCCAGTATTTGATCACCGTTATTCCAGTAATTGACTATTGCCACATTCACCATTTCCAGAATAAAAATCAAAATATACAGCTCAAGCACAAATCAACGAATTGATCCACAACGCAACCTATCATTTCCAAAAGAGCTATTTGTTCGAGTCCCACTGAAATTTCCCCCATTTCTTTAAAATGGTGTTCTTCTTAAAGTTGGTTGAAAAAAATACGCAACGGAGACGTTTGAAGGATACGTTTCAGAAACCCTTACACAAACTTTCATTCAATCTGATGATTATAAAATTCATTCACAAAAATTAAGAATTGGCAAATTTTAGTAAATTTTAAGTTTTTTTGACAATTTTAAGTGAAAAAATCAGTTTTATTGAATGGTTTACAAATTTTGAACTTAACTAGTATTCCATTCTTAGAAACACCCGAGCCTTTTGGCAGAAAATCCTATGATCTGAAAACCAACTGTTCCAATCCTACTAAAATTTCTTCCATTTGTTGAAAACGTCTTAGAAGATTCTTAAAAATTTTATTCAATCAGCAATCAATAGATTAAACTCTGGAAGAGAACACGGAAAATTTTTCCTATATATTAATTCTCATACTTTATTAATATTAAATCACTGTCAATTTAAAAAATATTTTGTTGGAAAAAATAATCTACTTGATTAGTAGTTAAAATGATTTTTAAGATGTATTAGAAAAATCCTATATATTTTAATTAAGAAGTAGAACTATTGTTTAACCTTTTAAAACCAGACTTTAAACCAGCACGATTTGCCACCTAGCGAGCACTTGGACTGCGAATCGTTCGATTCCAGCATTTACTGCCGAAGGCTATCTAAAAAACTAAACATGCGTAAATGTCTGACAATCAACCAACCAACTACCCGTAGGTACGTATTTTAGGGCTTAGCGAGAGGAGCGTTAAATTTTCAAAGCGCAGGTGTTGTAAATGTGAAGAACCAATGAAAGTTAGATTGAATAAAGAGTCCCTATTAATAATACTGGTTAATTACTGGAAATGTAACTTTTTTGGCGCAAGTTCAGAGGTGCGGATGCGCCAAGTTTTTAGCAGTAAACATGACTAATATGGTAACCCTAACTAATGTTAAAAGAGTCATTTGGCTTCTAAATATGGCGTCAAATAGCCAAAATTCGCCAATCATCCGCACCTCTGAACTTGCGCCACTTTTTTACAGTAAATCTAAGCAAAAATTATACTGCAGATTAAAATCTATAAGATCGCTCTTGGTTTAAAAAGAAATCTTAAAAGCAAATAAAATCCAGTAGTTGACCACTTTGGTCAAATACTAGCACTTTTTCTATTTTAGACAGCCAGTAGTTGACCACCCCTCAAATATCAAATTAAATGGTTTACAAATAATGATAGTTTTATTGAACTAAACATATAGGACCTAAAAACATCAATCAATAAACTATTGGAATAAAAACTAGCTGGATGATTTGAGATTGAACTAAATACTCCATACCATTATTGCTAGTAGTGAGAGCACATGCTTTGAAGCTTTGTTGATAACTTTTTTAACTATTTATTGCGTCTTTTAAGGACTAATACTAGAACTTAAGACTATGCATGAGCTTTTAATAAAATGTCAGCTATGTTTTCAACGCAACAGATTCGAAATAAACACACAACAGCTCTTGTTTTTTGCAAAATTATGATCAATTGGTCAACTACTGGTCGGTTCACCCTACATTGGGTTATTTTCAATTGATTAACTCTATGATAAGGGATTGTGGCTAATAATAATTAAATCAATCATTAGGACCTACATACTTTCATATCAGGGAAGTTGGTTGACCCAACATTATTTCTAAGGTACACCAAGGATATTTGGACGTCTAGTTTTAGATCAATTACAGGTAAAAAAATCCCGGTTAATTTTAACAATCCAAGCCATAATGTATTAGAAGCAAGAAGAAATAATTATTGTAATTATCAATTTTCTTGTGCAATGACAAGGCAACCTTACGGATGTAATTTAAATACTGTAAAAGATCCGGTCAATGAAATTACATTATTAGGTGCTTTTGATCCTGTTTCAGGCGCCTATTCTAAATGAACAGGGTATAGTTACTTTCAAAACAGGGCCATTTTTTAAAGTAGAATTTTTAAGAAAAAAACTATAAAAAATTAATTTAGAAGAAATTAGTATAATTTTATTAAAATTTTTATCCATGAATTATGTGAAAATTGTTGAAACTTAAAGAATTTCAGTAACTGAATCAACTTGGTATTATTTTACAATAAAATCTTCTTTTGGAGGAAACAATTATGTTCTTGCACCAATGAAATATCCTATTAAGAATATTTGGATACATAAAAATGTACAATAATCCTAATTTTTTAATTTTAAATATCGTTAACGATTTTATGTATTCTGTGAAAACAGAATAAAGTTGCTAAACAAAACCCTATACTATTACAGTTTTAGTTTTTTTTAAATTAAAAAAATTAACATTTTATGTCTTTACTTAAAGGCTAGATTTTATTGTTTTTAATGATTTAATGTGATGAAATTAAAAAAAAAATGGTTTCAAATTAAAATGATTTTTCATATATGTTTCAATATTTATTATATTTTATAATCAGCAATGATACATTAGTAAAAAATGATCAAATTTATGGGAACCCCAATTTATTTTATTTCTTCAACAAGACTAAACAAAATAAATTTTAAGGAATGGCAAACAATCCTAAGGAAGGTATTACCACGCATGCGCGGGCAGCCCTCCGTCACCGGCTAACTCCTCGCACGTTCGCCAGAAGGAAAATTGGCGCTGCGATCGCTCAGAAAGTTGCGACCGCTGTTACCATGGGAGCGTCGTTGCTTAAGTGTTGATAGCTTTGCTTTTGACCCTTTTTATGGTCATTTTGCTGAAATAGCTTTATTTCTCCTGCCGAAGAGATCTGTTTACCCCACTGTTACAAAAAAAAACAATGCAAAATAACAAGTTTTTTAAAAGAAAAGCTGGAAAGTCCAATTAAAAATTTAGGCAATAATTTAAAAAATGAAATTTTAAAACTGGTAATTAAGTATATTTCAATTTCAAACTATTTTTATTTGAAAGTTCATCTAGCTTTTAAGTAAAAAGTTTCATGGAACAGCATTGTTGTAAAAATAGTTTCCATGGAAACGAAACTGTAAATAAAAGTATGATTATATTGTAGCTTTGAGAAAGTTGGCTTACAAAATAAAAAAAACATTGAAAATGTTAAAGCCCTTTCATTTAGAAAAATTGAATTTTTATTAAAATTGAAAATTGAATATGCTTTAATTATTGAATAATTTTACAGATAAAGTTAATTAAAACCTGTATAATTAATGAAGGGGTCTAAAGGGTATATTTTAAGTAATTTTAGGACATTTTTTTCTACTTTTTTCTGTTTTTTAAGGGGATCATGCAGTTACATATTGAAATCGCTCAACAATTTTAATGCTGGACAAACGGATGGATTTTAATACCTTTCACCCTGTAAAACAAGGTTTAAAATGTATTGAAAATTTTAAAAAGAGAGCTATAACTCCACCCGTGCAAGGCCGGGCATATCAGCTTGTAAAAGATAAGATATTTACTTTTTATAAACAAAGTTGTTCCCCAAAAAAGTTCTCCAAAGTTGTTCCCCCTTTCTAATTGAAACTTAATACATCATAACTTTTTAATATTAAGTTCTTTAAGTTGCAAATTCTGCCTAAGAATATACTGAAAAAAAATTAAATATACATGAGAGGGGCTTGGAAACAATTTTGGGCCCCTCCCGAAATAAACTTCTATATACGCCAGTGTTTCTAACTTGTACCATAGGGGTCTCTGTACAGAATGTGTCCTTTTGTGGATTTACCTGGGGAAACATCTCCCTGAACCCCTTTCTGCAGTTAGGAATGCTCCCTCATGTGAACAAGGAAGAGGTGCCTTTCGAGAACAGTTTCTTTAGAGCTCGCACTAAAATGGTCACTTTCCAGAGGCAGTAAACAGGTGTCCTTAGTGATCTGTGGAGTGAGGGCACTCTTTTACAGTTGAACTTCAGATCTTCGGCTTTATGTGACACTCCCCTTGCCTTGACAGCGTTTTGTGGTCACCTCATGACGATTTAGTTTGGACTTTTCACGGAATCCTTTTCCACAGGTGTTGCAGACATAGGGTCGCTCTCCCGTGTGGATAAGATGGTGTCTTTTGAGTGTGGTTTTAGAAATGAAGGCCTTGTCACAGAGCTCGCACTTGTACGGTCTCTCCCCAGAGTGAGTTAACAGGTGTAGCTCTAGGCGTTGTTTGATATCTGTGGAGTAAGGGCACTCGGTACAGCGGAACTTCTTTTTGGCCTCCGTGGGATTGTGTCTCGGCAGGTGGCATTTTCCCCTCGTGGTCACCTCATGACGGTGCAGGGAGTGCTTATAACGGAATCCCTTCCTGCATTTTTCGCAGACATAGGGTTGCTCTCCCGTGTGGACAAAGAGGTGGTTTGCGAGTAGATCCTTCCGAATGAAGCCCTTGTTGCAGAGCTTGCACTGGAATGGTCGCTCTCCCGTGTGGAGCAGGCGGTGTGTCTTCAGATGAGATTTTAGAGAGAAGGCCATGTTGCAGAACTCACACTGGTGCGGTCGTTCCCCAGAGTGAGTCCTCTCGTGTCGTTGCAAGGTGCTCCTCAGAGGATATCCTTTTCCACAGGTGTCACAGACATAAGGTCGCTCTCCCGTGTGGACACGGCGGTGTTTCTTCAGATGAGATTTTCTAGAGAAGGTCTT
The DNA here is from genome assembly GCA_024610705.1 of Tetragnatha versicolor. Lineage (NCBI taxonomy): Eukaryota > Metazoa > Arthropoda > Arachnida > Araneae > Tetragnathidae > Tetragnatha > Tetragnatha versicolor. The sequence continues at coordinate 430,786 of JANDEH010000003.1, forward strand.
GTTGCAGAGCTCACACTGGTGCAGTCGCTCCCCAGTGTGAGTCAACAGGTGTGCATTGAGGTGTCCTTTGTTATCCGTTGAGTAAGGGCACTCAGTACAGCGGAACTTTCGATCTGGCTCCAAGTGTCCTGCAAAAACAAAGAGAAAGAGAATTTATAACGAATGGAAATAAAAATCAGCACATTATGCAAGCACTATAAAAAATGTAAAAAGAGTTCAATTCCTTAAACGTTTCCTGCTAAATACCGCCATGTTTTTTGGACACCAAACAGTCAAAATATCTTCTTCATGTATGTACGAATGTCCTTAAGATTTTTAAACTTTTCAAACCTACCTTAACTACAGTAACTGACTCTTTATCTGGTAAGCTCGGGGCCGACATCATCCCGAATTACGGAATTTTCCGGATTTCGGGTCCGTTCCAGAAAAAACGCCATTAAAGACACAGCTGCTTTAGTAAAACCAAAATACCAGCTGAAACGACATAGTCCCTTCCAATTGTAACGGATCCAGCAAAAAAACTTCAGGCAAAGCATGTGGATCGTCGCAGAAAGAACCGATAGTGAGGGAACAGTAGATTTTGGAACGGCTGTTTAAGCGCGGGGACGATACGATTCGGCCGCGTCGATCGTCCCATTCTGCACCGAGACGATGTCAAAAAAAGCGCGGTGTAACCATTGCGTGTCATAAGGGGTCATCCATAAATTACGTGAGGTGTTTTTTCCAAAATCTGGACCCCCCCTCCCCCCTTGGTGAGATTTAGTGAGATTTTTCTTGACCCCCCCCTCCCCCCACGTGAGATTTACCTACAACTTTTAAAAATTATTTTCTAAAAATTATTTGCATTTTGTGCTTCATAGCACCTAATTAAGTTATAATTAAGTTAAAAAAAGTTTACGTGAGATTTTAATCGACCCCCCCTCCCCCCTTGTTGAGATTTGGTGAGATTTTTCCAAACCCCTCCCCCCCCTTTTTGACCTCACGTAATTTATGGATGACCCCTAACAGCATTTACTCACTAAAAATTCTTCAAAATATAAAAAAACAAGTTCTAAACGCGAACCGGATTTTGGGTCCTTCCGGATAAAGGGTCTGTTACTGTATTTAAATTTACCATGTTGATATACTCGCTTCCAGGAAGGTTTCTGTAGAAAAATAATTTAAAATCAAAGTATCCTAATAACTACGTTTTATGTTAGTTAAATTTCACCACTTAAAAAATAAAATTGATGCAAATTTTTTAAAAACACTTTATTATTCTTGGTTCTACTCATTGTAAAATTATGGCATTATTATTTGGGGAGGTGATTATAAATGTAATTTACTACCACTAATTTCGATCCAGAACAAGTGTTTCAAAATTTTAAACTCCTATCATTCACATGCTTATAGTTTTAGAAATTTGAACTTACTACCTTTTAAGTATGACTTCTTATTCAGTGTAGCACTTTTTTTCTACCGAAACAAATCAATGTGTGAATTAAAATTAAATGTATCTCAAATTCGACCTAATGAAATTTATAAAATTCCTCATTTTTCTAAAGAAATATTTCGGAAGCATTTCTACTTTTTATGACCTAAAAAGTATTACCATGTGCCTTCTGATCTTCAAAATATAAAGATATATTCAACATTTAAACATGAACTTTTTAATTTAAACAAAAATTTGGACCACATAGACCGTTATTTTCAGATTTAAAACAAAGCAACTATAACTAAAATAACCAGACTTTTGCCAACTCTGTATATAATTGAATCTATGTTATTTGCTTTTCATTTTTCATTCAATTTTCAAATTTAAAATTATGCTTTCAATTATTTAATTTTTAAATTAAAATTTTTTTGCTTTTTTTATGTACGACTATAAATTTTGTAACCTTGCTTTCAATGTTTTATTTTTTAGTTCCTATTGCTTTGCAGTGTGTGTGTTTTTATATACATTTAACTTAAATTTATATTTTCATTAAGTTAAAGTTTATGTATTACATTATTTATAGGGGAAACTAGGGAGGTTTGACCCGCTTTTTGCTAAAATGGCTGTATTTTTATTTAAAGCATAATTAAAAGTCCAATTTTGTGTCAGTTGGTAGCTTAAACAGTTTTGCATCACTTTACATTATTATTTTCAATTTAAATTTAGTACTACTTGCTCCATTGGATATTTTTGTAGACTGTCTCAACTGGGTCAAACCTCCCTACGCAAGGGAGGTTTGACCCACTACAGGGGAGGTTTGACCCATAGAATTTAGAAGTGCAAAAATTAAGCAGCATTAATTTTATTTCCTTACAATTGATGTTATAAGCATGTAAAGAAGTAAAAAACATTGATAAACAATGAGAAAAGAAATAACTATTGAAAAAAATGCTGAAATAAACAAATAAACTTAAATTCTTTCTTTTCAGGTTCTGATAGTCGGAAATGTTAAAGTTAAATTTCATCTTTAAGGCAACTCTTTCAGTGCCGCCACTAATCATTGGATGAGGGACTTTGATCACATCATCTCTGCTAACTGTAGCAATTTCTGCTTTCTCAGGATAAATAAAATTTGAGCTGAATGGATCCGATCGTCTAAGAAAGTTAACTGTTAAATCTTCTTCATTAACTTTTAAGACGAGTTAACTATTAAAGACGAGTGTTGAGTGTTTTTTCTGTATATGTAATTTGTAGATGGCGCCAGGCGCCAGGTGACTTTGAAAAATGACGGAGTTGGAGATTAACAAGAGTGAGGTGTGTGATGATTTTGATGATGTAAATATGTCGTGTAAATAAACGTGTTTGTAGTAAAGAAAAAGCCTGATGCCTTGCCTCCATTTACTAAGCTGAGTTAAAAACCAAAGCCCAAAGTTTACAGGATCCTATACATCAGAAGAGGGATTTGATTTTCGCCTACGAAGTGCTACGAAAGCCGCCAGCCAACGACGAAGAAAACAAGGTCAGTTTCGTTTTCAAAGTTTATGTTGGTTATCCAAAAGTCTAAAGTGATCGTATGAAATGGCGTGGCTAGGTAAAGGAAAGGAATCTGACTTAATTGAACTGTGCAATTACATGGGCGTTCAGATTCCAGAAAATTGCATTATCCCTGATATTATAAGCAGCATTACAAAGACCACAGGTTTAGATGAAGAATTAGCTAAGATAGCTTTAAGAAGAATCATTAACGATAGAAAAAAGCGGGAGCAATTAGAATTATGTGAACGCGAGAAATTAAGAAACTTTGAGTTGGAAAAACTTAGGATTGAAAACGAAAGTCGGCGTAATGAGCGAGAAAATACCCCTGCACCGGCAGCGCAAGTAAATAAAACTGGTGTTGAGTTAAGAAATTTAATTTCGAAATTCAATACAAAAGATGATATAGCTTCATATTTGGAACTGTTTGAAAGACAAGCAAAACAAGTAGGATTAGCAGAAAATGATTACGTTAGTCAACTTCTGGGGCTTTTACCTTTAGAGGTTACTCAGTTAATCGTTCGAGAGTCGGAACAAGATGCAAATGATTTTAGATTTGTGAAACAATTGTTATTAAAACGTTACAAGTTAAGTCCTGAAAAGTTCCGTCAGAAATTTGAAGGGCATATCAAAGATCCCAACAGTACATGGGTTGATTTCGTATTTCAATTAAGGAGCTATTTTGATGAATGGATTGAAGGGTTGAATATTAAAGACTTTGATTCCCTAAAAGATTTAATAGTGACAAATCAGTGTAAAAAACGCGTTTCGTTGTCCGTACGGGAAAACCTCATTGATTCATGGCCAAAATTTGTTAAAGCAAATGAGTTAGCTAACCGCCTGGACGATTATGAAAGTGTTAGATCAGGTGTTAAGTTAAACGATAATAGAAGCTCGAAAAATAATTATCGTAATGATGTTCCAAGAAATTACAAGAATTTTGCTAGCACACAAAACAGTCGTTACTCTGGTCTTAGAAATGAAGATAGGATCACCGACCAAAGAAGTTCGAATTTATTTCCCCCTCGTGAAAAAAGTGAGCCAAAATGTTACGCATGCAACGAATATGGTCATATATCTAAAGATTGCCCGCACCCTTGTAAACGCTGTGGCGAAAAAGGCCATTCAAAGAAAATGTGTACAAAGAATAAAATAGAGGGAAACTATTTCAGTGCGTCTCATCGTGACCTTGAATGCCTTGACTCTACTGCGTTAAACGAAAAAGAAAAACATTTGAAAGAAGTAGTCATAAATAAAGAAAAAGTTTTGGGTTTGTTTGATACGGGAAGTAGTTCGTGTTTGATGAAGGAATCAACAGCGAAGAGGGTAGGAATAAATTATAATGCGTGTAAGAAAGATCTCTACTCTTTCGGAAATCAACACAAGCCTGCGGCCCAGAGTTTAGGAGCGGCGGGGATTGACATTCAAGTAGATGACGTGGAAGTTAAAGACGTTCCCGTTTTGATTGTGGATGACTCTACACAGCCAGTCGAATTGATTATTGGACGTACAGTGTTAGACCTGCCGTATATTGCTTATGCCAAAGTGGGAAGTAATTTATACATCGGTTATGCGAAGGACTATCCTTTTCTTCCTATGAATTGCTTTGAAGAAAAACAGTGTGAAACTTGTAGCAACGGAAACAACCAAGCTCTTGAGCAACACTATAAACTTCGTTAAAGCAGAAACTAAAGATTTGGAAAACGGACTGGTGATAATTCAAGGAAAAGAACAAGAACTCAGTCCATTGTTAGAAATCAAAGAGGGTCAAACCATTGTACCTGTTTTGAACATGACAGATGAGAATATTTCTTTGAAAGAAAACCAAGTCATTGGAAAGGTCAGGTTGGCCGAATGTTGAGTGTTTTTTCTGTATATGTAATTTGTAGATGGCGCCAGGCGCCAGGTGACTTTGAAAAATGACGGAGTTGGAGATTAACAAGAGTGAGGTGTGTGATGATTTTGATGATGTAAATATGTCGTGTAAATAAACGTGTTTGTAGTAAAGAAAAAGCCTGATGCCTTGCCTCCATTTACTAAGCTGAGTTAAAAACCAAAGCCCAAAGTTTACAGGATCCTAAAAGAAACCTGGATCCTACACGAGTTACACGACCGAGCGCAATGTGTCAAATAGTATTATTATGATGAAAACCAAACTAAACAAAGCGCGCAAATTTAATGAATTGGTTGCCGCCATACATCCGGTAAAGATAGAGCAAAAATTTCAGACTTATAACCCCCAAAATAACGGAAAGGAGAACGAAAATGTATGAGGTGTGCAAAAAAGTACAGTTGCGACCGACGGAGGGTTAAATGTTGCAATACAAGACAATTTTCTACCATAAAATAAAATTAATAGGGAGATTTGACCCGGGTCACACCTCCCCAGAATGATGTGGGTTAAACCTCCCCTACTAGTAACTTTTTTAAAATAATTTTTCAAAAATCAATTTCAAAACAAAAGTAATAAATAAGAACACTGTCTATGAGAATATAAACTAAAAAATATTAACAAACAACTTAATTCTTTGTATGTTAAAGACAAATAGTACAGGAGAGAAGAACTTGCAACAAAAAATTTTACTTTCTTGACTGAAAAAGTGATCACACAAGAATGCCTCTTAAATATGCAAGAAAATGGCAAACCAATAAGAACTACTTCAGTTTTCACTCAAAACCAAGCTGCTATCTAGTGGTTATCAGTTAAAACCATGTGTATTAATGAAAAACATAGGGTGGGTCAAACCTCCCTAGTTTCTCCTATTCAAGTTTATGTGTCACCTAAATGGGACAAAGTCCCCTTGGTGAAGAATATGTTATCTTATTTTCTGTACTTATGTTGTGTGGTAATAAAGCTTATGTTATTATTAGAAAAAACATTTTATTCTGTTTTCTGCTTAAAAACCTATACTTCACACATAACATCAAATGGCAAAACCACCAATTGTTGTAAATATGAGAAGATATAATATTAATTATTGTAGGCATAACATCAATTGTTGTTAATTAAAATTGATTGTTCTTGTGTAAACATAAAAATTGCTTCTTTATTTTTAACTATTTCTCACTCTGCCTGAGACCATATTGTAAACCTTATTGTGCAGGTAATATCTGGCTTAGCGCTACACATTTGGACTGGTGAAGCCTGTCTGCAACACACCAGAATATATATTTTAAAATACCGAAACCCGACCCAGGCAAAGCCCAGGTCTAGAGCTTTAGCACTAGTTACTAAATAATATCTAGCTCATAGATTAAAATGTTTATTTAGATCAATAACTGTTCAGTTTATCTATATAAAAATCATAAAATTTTGTCAATATTTGAATATATGAGATTCAAGAGCTTGGCGGTACAAATAAGGAACGTTAACAGAATTGAACCTTAAAAGCTAGAGGTGGTTGGGGTGTTTATAGGCGGGAATCTGTCTTTAGAAGCCTTGCAAAATATCTGCAAGTAAATTTTAAAAAGAATAAGCTTATCAAGAAAATAGCACCACCTGGGGAGCAACAAGGATATTGTTGTTGAATTTAAATTGTTGAACGATTTCAACTTTTTCCGAGGAAGGAACCAACAACAAGGCTTTTCTCAATGCAACATCAGGCTTTTGAATATTTTTAAAAAAAAGTCTCGGAGACCCTACTGTTTAAATTTGGGTATTCTAACACAATTTAGAAAAATCTTACTGAATAAAAATAAATGCAACTCAACAAACGTATTCACTTACCGTTGCTTTCTTCTTTAATGAGAGTTTCATTTGTGCTTCCGCAGGGCTGGATGTTCTGGTGAGTTTTCATGTGACTGTGCAGATTCCACTTCCGAGGGAATCTTTTTCCGCAGGTGTCACAAACAAAGGGTCGCTCCCCAGTGTGGATGAGGAGGTGTCTCTTGAGATCGCTCACGTTATAGAAACGCATTCCACAAGCGTCGCAGGGGTGGGGTTTCTCGCCGGTATGCGACCTCTTATGGTTGCGCAAGGTGGATCTATGACTGAATCCTTTTCCGCAGGTATCGCAGACATAGGGTCGCTCCCCAGTGTGGACAAGGCTGTGTCTTTTTAGTTTGGATTTATGAGTGAAGGCTTTGTTGCAGAGCTCGCACTGGAACGGTGGCTTCACAGTGTGAGTCAACAGGTGTCTATTCAAGTTTTCTTTGTGTCCTGTGAAATAAGGGCACTCGGTACATTGAAACTTCTCTTTGGGCTTCATGTCACATTCTTTGGGTCCTTCCAAAGCAGAGTCAAACACTAATAGAGAATTTGTGTGAGAAAATAAACTCTGTTTTCTACATTCGTGTCCAAAACTTTAGGATAAACCCAAATCTTAAGTCCTTATCAATGAAATTTACGCTATAGGATAAGTGTGGTACAAACTAGCGTATGGGGTGACATACTAACACAACAGAGGTCCGAAAAGGAAACCAGATCGTAGTAGTTGATTTCAAGTTCTATAATAGAGGCGTGTGTTGACATGGAGAGTACAGTAGTTAAAAATGCTCTGTTTTGAATGTTTGTTTATTTTCCTTCATTGTTTGGATTTCGGCTGTAAGCTGTAACTTGCTCTCAAGTTGAGTAGTATGTTGACTCGTATCATTTAAAATTTGCAATCTGATCAAATTTATCAAAAAATTTAAATTCCCTAATGCTAAAAATACACTTTAAATTTTCATGGAAGTGATTTATTTATCTATTTTATCAATTGATCTATTTTATTTCCTTTTTTTTTTGAAAATTTCTTGAACGTGTAAAATATATAATTTACATAACGTAAAATGGCAATGGTGGTAGCGTTTTGCTCTGTTTACAAACAAACTGAATTTCACAAATTCTATAATTTTAAAGGTACGACGGTCGGCTAGCAACAGCCTCTTCTGAAATCTGTAATGTTGGAGTGTGATTAGGCCTAGCTTTCGATTTGAAATAAATAAATTGGACGATAGTTTTCAACTTTATTTTGAGTTACTGTGCCCAGTCGGAGCTCAGTTTTATCATATTCTTTTGGTTGTTCAAAAATTGAACCCTCCATAGTTCTGGAGGAGATTGTAGACCATGGGATGCCGGTAGAGGCTGAAAGACCCAAAAGGGCCTTGGAAGACCCAGAAGGCAACGCAGAAGAAAAGGAGAAGAAACGAAGACAAGATTTTGTACTTGTGAATCTTCAAGACGAGAAGGAACAGATATCTAGTGCCTTCAGAAATGGCGCTAAACAAGTCAAAATAGTATTTCGTGGGAAAACAGAAAACGCAAGTTTCAGCTCGGCCCAGTTGAGACTACTTGGAAAGGAAATCCTGAAAACAGAGGACGAAATCCAGAACACAGGAAAAGGATATTTCAATATCATTGCAAAAAGTGAGACTTCAGCTATTAAGGCTTTAGAAGTTAAAACTACATCGGATCAAGAGATTGAAAAGAAAGTGCTGTACAACTCGTGCTCAACACAATACATAGTGCGAAAAGTTGGAAAAGAAATTCCACTAAGTGAAATTGCTGAAGACCTCGTACTTCAGGGCATAGCAGTTAACAAGATAACAAGATTCACAAAAAAAGGAGAGAAAAATACACCAACTCCAACGATCCTGATCAGGGAACTAGGTGAAGTTAAGAGAGTTAAAGTAAAGATAGGTCACGAAATCTTAAAGGTACGAAAATTCATCCCCAAACCAAAAATCTGTCATAGATGCCTGGAGTTCGGACACTTCCTAGCAAACTGCAAAGCCGAAGAGCCAAGATGTGAAAACTGTGGTGAAAGCCATGTAACAAAGGAATGCATCAAAATTGATGATCAACACGAATGTTTCAGATGCGGATCCAAAACCCACTCTGCGTATGATTTTAACTGTCCGGTGGTAAAAAAAGAATCGGGAAACTTGAACAAAACGAAGACTGGAAATTCCCAAGTAAAACAGGTGAACAAACCAACGACAAATAGAAGATCATACTCGGAAGTAGTAAGATCAAACGAAAGTGAAGCAAGAGTAGCGATAGAAAATCCGAACGAAGAGTTAGTCATCAGCATAAAAGAATTAAAGTCTACGGTAGAAACCTTAGTAAATGTTACAGCAGAGCTAATTTCGAAGATAAGTGAAAAGGCAACAGAATCGAAGAAAACAGCGGAATGTGAACTAACATCCCAATCGGTTAGCCGAGAGGTTAAAAAAGAGGTCAAAAAAGTTATAAGAACGGACATCGAAAAGCCAATTCTCCAAATCAAAGAATCAGTCAAGTTGCTGGCGAAATCACTGGAAACCTACATAAGGATCACCGACCAGTCAACGGACATAAACCAATTTCAACCTGGAAATGAATTAGAAGAGAAGACCGAAGAAACACTAGTTAGTGTCTCAACACAAAAATTAAACGATGACTCAGATGCAATGGATCAATCCGATCCGATCGAAGAAAAACAAGAAATATTTAAAGATAAAGAAAGAAGCAGTGAAGAAAGATTAGAAAAACTAAACAAAAGAATAACGGAGGTAGTGAATCAACATAAAAACAAAGAAATGAACCCGAACGGATCAAAGTTTGAAGATTCCCCTACCAATTCAGAAAGCGAATTAGAACAATCAGAAGACGAAAGCGAACCTGTAATAGAAGTTAAAAATTCTGAGGTGGACTTTACAGAAATGACAGAACGATGTATGGCCGAAGTGAGAGAACAACAAGAAAGAAGCATGAGGGAATTCAGGGAGCAATACGGACTTCCCCACCCCCAATGAAAGAGTGATAATTACCCAGAGAGGAAGACCAAAGGAAATTCCGAGTGAATTTATAGAGAGAATATAACTTAAAGATAAATTTCATATCTCAATCAACCATAGTCATCTTCATCTTTTCATTATATTATCATCCAAAAAAAAAAAAATCTTTAAAAACATTTGGAAAAAGAAGGTTAAGCGGCTCGTAAGAGCAAGCAAATACCTCTATCACCTCAATTATCATTCTATAATTTTAATATTCTTTTAATGGAACAGCTTTAGAATAGGTCCACTTTTGGCGACCTTGGCGCCGGCCGCTGTATTTGAAACCCATCCGCCATGTTTAGGGGCCATTCATTAATTACGTAAGGGTCCCGAGGGACTAGGCCGTCTATCTCAAGCCATCTACCAACCTAGAGGACCGTTCCATTTTATTCGCGGGTGGGGAAGGATAGAATGAGGAACTTAGCGTTTTTTCGGGAGCACATGTTTGTGCGTTCATTGAAAAATGCATTCAGAGTTGCTTGATTTAAATCACTTGTGATTTTAATAATGAATAAAATCATTAATTTAAATCAAAATTATTAAACAAATAAAATTCATTAGTTAGTGGTATGCTGTATACAAAATTGGTTGTATGTAAAATTTGTAAAATATGCTGTACCTAAAATTTATAATTAAAAAACTTGTTCTTTTATCTATTGTTCTTATATTATATAACTTAAGAAAAAATAATATTAACTTGTATTAAATTTATTTCCAAAAGTATAGAACAGTAAATACATTATAAGATCAGAGTTGCCCCTAAAAGATTATTTATCAAGAGTTATTATATTGTTATACAAAATCTAAATAATTTTAATTTTTAAGTTTTATTACAATTTTTTATTTGATATTTTATTTCATATTACTTCCATTTACAATTTTTTAAATTCAAATACTTAATTCAAATATACCAAGAAAATCTACCATAAAAAATAGTGCATCTGCCAGGGCACGCGCACTGTGAAAGAGACTCATTTGATCAACCTAAAATACTACGTATCTACCTTCCCCACCCGCGAATAAAATGGAACGGTCCTCTAGGTTGGAAGATGGCTTGAGATAGACGGCCTAGTTCCCGAGGGGGAGGGGGGTTGGAAAAATCTCTACATACCCTTACTTGGGGGGTGGGGGGGGGTCAAACCAATTCTTACGTAAGATTTTCCTAGTTAATATAAACAAATTCCAATTATTCTAATCAAGAGATAATAATATAATAGTAATATGTAGTTGACAGCAAGAATATTACTTATCTGTTGAAAAATAAAAATCTTTGATTTACGTCAAACGGAGAGTTTTCTAACATTTTATTGTTTTGAAAAACATAATGGAATCTTAAGTAAGAATAGGGGGGGAGGGGTTTGAAAAATCTTACGTACCCTTACATGGGGGGAGGGGGGGTCAAAAATTGCCAAAATCATCCTTACGTAATTAATGAATGGCCCCTTACCTATATTTTCACGGCCTGTCGGCCATGATATACCGCCAACTTGGCGACCGTTCAAAAAGTGGACCTATTCTAAAGCTGTACCCTTTTAATTTATTCCCCTATTATTTTATTTCCTATATATTTTATAATTCTATATTTTCAGTCCCCAAAGTCAGCACATGTCTCTATTATTGAACTTGAACTTCTATAATTTAAGATCCTGTAAGAATTTTGTATTTTTCGAATTTATTCATTATTCTAGTCTTTTAATAATCATAATCATAACATGAAAATGTAACCAAATTGACTTTACTTCAGTTCCACACACCATATTGTATTCTAAAACTGGACTTAACAAAAATTATAATTTGCTCCTTATTTAAATGAGCTTAAATTTAAAAAGACCACTGATTTCTTGGGCAGTGGGAAAGATATCATTGATTTTGAACACTTAAAAAATATTCCTAAAATAAAAAGTTCATTAAATTATTTTTGATGATTTTATTCAAAGTCTCAATAAGGAAGTTGCATGTGTCAGATTTTCAAAAACAAACAAGTGTTCCGTATGGTTTTTTGTATGGTAAAATGAAATATCTAGTCAGTTTTTCAAAAAAAATTACAGGTAATTAAATATTTTAATTTAAAAGTCGAGAAAAAAAACACGTGACTGAAAACGTTTATTGTTTAAACTATAAGATGACGTCAACAATAATACCATCAACTCCATTGCTTTACAACAATGTTTAGTATAAGATGACGTCACATCCAAACTCTTGGCGTTTTCGCGCGCTTTTAAAAAGGGGATTTCTGTTAATTTTTTTGGCAATCAAAAAATTTCTCGATCGGCCTCAAATTTTGGGTAGTTGCTTATTTTTGCAAGAGGAATCGATTAAAAAAATAAAAAAAAATCATGCAACTTCCTCATTTTTTGAAGTACACAGATACCTCAAACTACATTGGGTTATTTTCAATTGAAATTAACTCTATGATGAAGGATTGTGGCAAATAATAAATAAATCATTAGGACCTACATACTTTCATATCAGGGAAGTTGGTTGACCCAACATTATTTCTAAGGTACACCAAGGATATTTGGATGTCTAGTTTTAGATCAATTACAGGTACAAAAAATCCCGGTTAATTTTAACAATCCGGGCAAATAGCCAAGAGTTGAAAAAAGTTACCAGATAAATAGTTCTCCCTAGTTTACATTGATTAGTACGACAACCCTTGATTCTATAACGATGTTTTCCATCTTTTTGTACCTCGAAGGGCTTTCTCGCCATTGGTAAGAAATCCTTTATCCAAGAAGTCGCTATGGCCCTGATTCTTAAAATTTACCAAAATCCCAAAGAAGGTAGAAGACTGACTTTGCTCCTTCCCTTCACCTTTGTATGGTAGGAATGGCCTTCATGCCTAGGGTGTCCCTACCAGGAGTATACACTTCCGACGTACTTAGCCCATTCCTTGGACTTCCAAGCCGCTCCTAACATGGAGAACGGTCGCCCATGGACGCGGGTTTGGATCAGAGTTTTCCTTCTCCTAGGTATCTCTCTTTGTCAGGCTCCTACCCATCGAAGACCTGTCCGGCATGGGAGACCCTGCCAGTAGCTAAGCTACTGCCGGCGTAGCTCTCTGGGTTGCTGGAGCACGCAAGCCCGCCCACCAAAGACAAGGTGAATCCATCGGGGGAACAGAGGCGTAGCTGTCCCTAATGGCTTTGGAAACATGATTTTCTGTATGACCCCACCCTTCACAAATCTGCTAATGTTTGTTTATTGGTACATTCAGCACTTGTATTTTTTTAAATCAAACCTTATTTTTCAGATTTGGAAAAATTAGCAGAAAATGCTCCATTAGGATACTGCAAAATTTATTTTTACATTAAACATGTTAACCAAGTACAATAAGGTTATAGAAATTTTTACTCAAAAACACAACCTTATTAGGATCAATATTCTTGTAGAATTTCAACTCTATCAATAAAAAGTAATAGAGCCTCTACAAAAAATGCTCCTGTTGGTATAAAAATAACATTTTTAATGAAAAAAGAAATCATAGTAATTACTATGATAAAGTAATCAGTGCTTATGTGCGTTTGTTATTTAAAGAAGGGTTCAATACTTTTTTTTGAAAACCTTTTTTTGTGTTTTCATTATGTGTAAAGTAAGCCTTACCTGATCACAGGGCAAAAAATCAAAGTTCTGTCAATTGTCTCAAGTACAGGGCTCATACTAAGAAATGTATATTTTCTTAGTTTCTCTGCCACTTAAGGGGACATGGTACCTTTTTGGCTAAAATCTTTATATTCATTGTTATTTGATACTTTTTGCTGGTAATATATGTATTTGCCTTACATTAGATGCATTTCAAGTTGAAAATACTAAAAAATTTAAAATTTATGAGTTTTTTTTCAACAAAAACTTAAAATTTAAGAGTTGTTTTTAAAATGCTACTCCTCCTACAATAATTGACTTACACTCATAAAATTTTGTATTTAAGTATCTCAATCTATGTAAAATAAAAGTTTGTATCGGTTAAGGGTTTGTACTATTTTAAGTAAATAAAAATATTGTTTTTCTTTCATCACTTTCAAAAAAACCCTAAAAATGCTTAAAAAAATCTACTATGAATATCCAAAAGTCCATACAACCTTCTGTTAAACATACTTCCAACAATAACCAGAAAAAGTTTCAAGATATTTGGTGCAATAGATAAAAAGCCTGAGCATTTTAAACGACGAAAACGTGGTTCTGAGAAAAGCGGACTTGAAGTTTCCAATATCCATAGAGAAGTGAATACGATCAAACATAAAATTAGCCATAACTTCGATAACTTTCAATAAAAAGTTTCTAAATTTTGTAGGATGATAGACAAATGCATATAGATTAGTTTGAATGAAAAAAATTTTTTTTTGAATTTTTGTCAAAAAAAGGTACCATGTCCCCTTAAATTTTGAAAAAGCCTATTCAAAAATGAAAAAAAAAACTTGGTTATTGAAACCTGGTTAAAATTTTGAAAAAAACTCACTCAAGTTATTTCGTAAAATGTTTTTTTATCAATATGAAAACTGCTAAAATCTCGATTTTTCTTGAGAAAAAAAAATGGGTCCAGAAGGAAGGTTTTTCCACAAGGGTCCACAATAATCCAGCCAACCATGAATTGTTGGTAGAGTCAACACCCATTTATCCAAATCATACTTTATTTTTCAGATCTGAAGGCATGACTGTGCTTTATTGAAACACACTACTTTTATGATTGAAAACACCAATTCTTTATCGATAGCAGACATGAACAATTTTATTTTGTTTTTACCAATGTCATAAAAAATTATATGCAGTTTTGCATGAAACAATTTATTGTAATAAATGGTAAGTCTTTATTTTGCTTACTACTTTGATTGCATAGATTTTTGATTTTCTAGAATTTTAGACTTAATCCAGAATACATATTAAATATATATGGTCATATTTTCCAATTACTTTTACTTTTGTGCAAATTAAGTGGTAAGTAAAATAATTATTTTATTTACAATTATTATTGGAAAATATGGCACCAAAATATTACTTAGAAATTTTGGTAAAACAATAAAAAGCAAAGACAAAATTTGACCTAGATTATTATTACAAATCAAAAAGGCTTTTATTTCAGTATAAATGATTTTGAAGTTGAATAAATAATCGTCTAAAATTATTTGAGAAAATTGGGGCAAAGTAAATCTAATATGATAAAAGTCAACATGTGTATATATTATGTGTGTTTGTTTGTCTTTTATACAAATCCACAGTTTTCTTCCGATCTGCACTAAACTTGGTATACCTACGTAAAAAACTCAAGAAAAACATAGGCTGTTTCGAAAACTTTAATTGACCCTTTATTATTATTATATTGAAATAGTAGGGACATTTGCTGCTCAAGAATGGTCGCTTTGTCCTTTTCTTCCTTTGCCTTCAATTTTTCACCCGAGAGTGATTCTTCTAAATTGTTCTCCTAATACTTTATATTCGTTTCTTCATTCCAAACTAATATATTTCCTTTTTATTCAAATATTTCACTTAGGAAAATTCCTACAGCCTGTAGTCCTTTCCTTGATCTCAATGCTTGCTCCATAATTCCATTAACATCCAGATCTTCATCAGTCTTCATTTCCAGTCTCACCTTCAAGTTACTTCTCAGATGAGAATATTTTCCACAAAATATTAGGACATGTTCTACTGTCTCGTCCTTTTTGCATGTAGAGCACAGGGGAGATTCAGTTAATTTAAATCGAAATAACAGATTATTTGTGGGTAACATTTTTGTGAAAAGTCGGGCTATTAATACATCCATTTCTCTGTTTTTACTCCATTTAAATTGTATCGGCTCATTCAGGAAATTAAACTCTGGGTTATATTTTGACAGTGACCATTCTTTTGTAGTTTGTTCTGTGTAATACGACTTGGTAATTGACCCTTTTTATGGTCATTTTCCTGAAATAGCTTTATTTCTCCTGCAGAAGAGATCTGTTTACCCCATTGTTACAAAAAAAACAATGCAAAATAACAAGTTTTTTAAAAGAAAAGCTGGAAAGTCCAATTAAAAATTTAACAAACAAAATTTTAAATTTTAAAACTGGTAATTAAGTATATTTCAATTTCAAACTATTTTTATTTGAAAGTTCATCTGCAAAAGTTCAATGCAAAATAACAAGTTTTTTACATGAAAAGCTGGATATTAGTCCAATCAAAAATTTGATCAATAATTTAAATATTTAACAAACGAAATTTTAAAACTGGTAATTAAGTATTTTTCAAACTATTTTTATTTGAAAGTTCATCTAGCTTTTAAATAAAAAGTTTCATGGAACAGCTTTGTTGTTAAAATAGTCTCCATGGAAATGAAAATGTAAATAAAAGGATGATCATTAGGGTGTCCCAAAAAAACGCAACTTTTGAAATTCTCAACTCTCACCCCCTAAAAATGTTCTTTATGGGAACATAAGACACTGTGATTTTTTTAAGAATTTTTGAAAAATATTTAGAGGTCGCTCAAAGTCATTGAATTTTCAAAAAATGGCCCAAAAGGGTAAAATTTAACATTTTCCATAATTTTTAAAAAAAATTATATGAAGGTTCAGAGGCCATTATTTACATTTATTAGAGCCCTTTTTATTGTTTTAAACAAATTCTGTATTTATCATCTGGGTAGGAAATCAAACACATTAGCATTAAAATCAAGAAATATTCGATATTTTTCGATATTTTTACCTTATGCATTTTTACACACAAAGTATAAAAACTTTAAGTAATTGGTATTTGAAATAAATAAGGAAGATTTTTTAAACAATAAACAATATTTATTAACATTTTTTTTAAATATTACATATTTTTAAAAATTAAATTACATATCAAAAAGATTTTTTCGATTGCATTTGTGTAGGTCTTTCTATGCGAATCTACGATTTGCAACAAAAACTGCTTCTGCTCTTCATGTTTTGTTGCACAATTAAAATCTTGAATTAAGGCAACAGCCTGTTCAGCCACATCATTTACGCAAACCAAGTTTTTTGCGAATAATGCACCCAGGTACACACACACTCCAGGTACACATACAACAAACCTATTAAATCGCTTTACACTTTGAAGCTCCTCAGCAGATAATGATATTTTTGTTTTGTTCCCGTCTAATAATAATCCTATCTTCATCGAATATATGGCTTTAGCCATCCGGTGAGCTCGGTGAGGAGTCCCTGGTTTTCGTATTGCAATTTGAGTGTCTGATTCAATCATTAAGGATGCAAGATGTAAAAATTCTCTATAATCATCCCTAGGTAAATTTTTATTAATTTCCAGCTGATGAGATAAAAATCTTTCAAACCATCTGATGCTGCTATTATGGGGACTGGTTGCCTTTTCGGTTCGTGGTGGTTTAGTTTGGCCCAATCTTCTCGGAATCTCTTAAATCAAAGGACTCCTGGGGCAGAAGATCACACACTGAATACATCCGAAAGTAGAACTTCAAGCGTGTGGTGTCGGCACGCTATCCACAAAAGATTTCGACCAATTTTTTGCTCAAGAAGAGTGCATGCTCCTTTAAGTCTTCCACTGTTAGCTTCAGTCGTATCGAAACGCATACCTATAACTTTCGTCTCGCATTTCCAGGACTTTAAGAGGTCGAAAACAGCATCAGCTGTTGCTTTTCCAGTTCCAGACAATAACTTGGGAACTCCAAGAAGCTTAGTACTATTATTTTCCAAAGAAGAAATTAGAACCGCTAGATGCTCAACCTTTCCTGCACTTTTTGATGACAAATTGGGTATCATTTTTCCATCCCAATGAACAACTGACTCTGATGCTTTCACTCTGTTTTTAATTGCTCACCCAATTCATGACGAAGACGGTGGCGTTCCCGGTGAACAGTACTTTTGGAAAGTACCAAGGATTTTACCTTTGGTTCAGAAGTCGTGGTAGAGGAAGAACAACCTTCTTTATTAATTACAGATGCCAATCAATATCATAGTTGACCTTCTAATGCTAGTGTTACTTCTATCTAAGACAGCTGCAATTTTAGGAGATAGAATGAAAGAAGTTCACGTCTATTAGAAGTACTTCCTCTTAAATTGGAGGATTTATGTATTTCGCATAGCTTTTTCGAAACAGTAAAAGTTGAAGATACTTTTCTCAATGTGCCTGTTAAAGATTGGTCTGATACTCCATCTCATAAAGAGGCTGCATTATTCGCAAAAAACTTGGTTTGCGTAAATGATGTGGCTGAACAGGCTGTTGCCTTAATTCAAGATTTTAATTGTGCAACAAAAGATGAAGAGCAGAAGCAGTTTTTGTTGCAAATCGTAGATTCGCATAGAAAGACCTACACAAAGTGCAATCGAAAAAAACTTTTTGATATGTAATTTAATTTTTTAAAATATGTAACATTTAAAAAAATGTGTTGATAAATATTGTTAATTGTTTAAAAAATCTTCCTTATTTATTTTAAATACCAATTGCTTAAAGTTTTTATATTTTGTGTGTAAAAATGCATAAGGTAAAAATATCGAATATTTCTTGATTTTAATGCTAATGCGTTTTATTTCCTACCCAGATGATAAATACAGAATTTGTTTAAAACAATAAAAAGGGCTCCAATAAATGTAAATAATGGCCTCTGTAAATTTTTTAAAAAATTATGGAAAATATTAAATTTTACCCTTTTTGGGCCATTTTTTGAAAATTCAATGACTTTGAGCGACCTCTAAATATTTTTCAAAAATTCTTAAAAAAATCACAGTGTCTTATGTTCCCATAAAGAACATTTTTAGGGGGTGAGAGTTGAGAATTTCAAAAGTTACGTTTTTTTGGGACACCCTAATGATCATATTGTAGCTTTGGGAAAGTTGGCTTACAAAATAAAAAAATCATTGAAATGTTAAAGCCCTTTCAATTAGAAAGATTGAATTTTTGTTATAATTGAAAATGGAATATGCTTTAATTATTGAAAATTTTCACAGATAAAGTTAATTAAAACCTGTATAATTAATGAAGGGGTCTAAAGGGTATTTTTAAGTAATTGTAGGACATTTTTTTCTACTTTTTTCTGTTTTTTATGGGGATCATACGGTTACATATTGAAATCGCTCAACAATTTTAATGCTGGACAAATGGATGGATTTTAATACCTATCACCCTGTAAAACAAGGTTTAAAATGTATTGAAAATTTTAAAAAGAGGGCTAAACTTTTTATAAACCAAGTTGTTTCATAAATTCAGGCTCGGTTCCAGCACGGGAGGGCACTTTTCCAGACAAGATCCCCTTGTGGTAAACAATTGGGGGTATGGGGGTCCTCCCCAGAAAAAAAATTGAAATTTAACGTGTTAAAGTAGAGTTTTAACTCATTTTTAGAAACCTTTCGAGTCTACGGGGGGCACTTTTCAACACTGTTACCTTTACTTTTTGACCCAAAATGTCAAAATTTCGGGGGATTTCCTTGAACTTAACATGGAAGATCTCATTCTGATACTAATGGGGGTCCTCCCCCAGAAAAAATCTTGAAAGTTAGGTTTTTACTCATTTTGAGAACCCATTTTGGTCTCCAAGGGGGGGGCACTTTCCAGAGTGCTACCCCCTGGATCCGCGCCTGCATGAATTGCTGAACAATGTTAATTAATTATATGAGCATATTCTCTTAAATTTACCACTTTATGTCAAAAAGCAGAGGAAAGTTTCAGCCATATACTCTGGAAATGAAAGTCCATCACTAATCATTCTCAAAATTCCATTAAAAAAAACGGGTTATATCCCGATTTAAACCAGGTTTTTCCAGCCTTTACAACACCATGCCCCATAGCACAAGAACTTCCGAAATGTTTCTCACTTGTACCATAGGGGTCTCTGTACGGAATGTGTCCTTTTGTGGATTTACCTGGGGAGATATCTCCCAGAACTCCTTTCTGCAGCTAGGAATGCTCCCTCATGTGAAAAAGGAAGAGATGCCTTTTGAGAACAGTTTCTTGAGAGAAGGCAAGTTTCTTTAGAGCTTGCACTAAAATGGTCACTTTCCAGAGGCTGTCAACAGGTGTCCTTAGCGATCTGTGGAGTGAGGGCACTCTTTACAGCTGAACTTCAGATCTCCGGCTTTATGTGGCACTCCCCTTGCCTTGACAGCGTTTTGTGGTCACCTCATGACGGTGTAGTTTGGACTTTTCACGGAATCCTTTTCCACAGTTGTTGCAGACATAGGGTCGCTCTCCCGTGTGGACAAGGAGGTGTCTTTTGAGTGTGGTTTTAGAAATGAAGGCCTTGTTGCAGAGCTCGCACTGGTGCGGTCTCTCCCCAGAGTGAGTCAACAGGTGTAGCTCCAGGTGTTGCTTGCTATCTGTTGAGTAAGGGCACTCGGTGCAGCAGAACTGCTTTTTGGCCTCCGTAGGATTGTGTCTCGGCAGGTGGCATTCCCCCCTCGTGGTCACCTCATGACGGTGCAGGGAGTACTTATAATGGAATCCCTTCCTGCATTTTTCGCAGACATAGGGTTGCTCTCCCGTGTGGACAAAGAGGTGCTTTGCGAGTAGATCCTTCCGAATGAAGCCCTTGTCGCAGAGCTTGCACTGGTATGGTCGCTCTCCCGTGTGGAGCAGGCGGTGTTTCTTCAGAGAAGATTTTAGAGTGAAGGTCTTGTTGCAGAACTCACACTGGTGCGGTCGCTCCCCAGTGTGAGTCAACAGGTGTGCATTGAGGTTTCCTTTGTTATCTGTTGAGTAAGGGCACTCAGTACAGCGGAACTTTCGATCGGGCTCCAAGTGTCCTGCAAAAACAAAGAGAAAGAGAATTTTTGCCGAATGGAAATAAAAATCAGTACATCGAGCAAGCACTGTAAAAAATGTAAGAAGACTTCAATTCCTTAAACGTTTCCTCTTAAATACCCCTTTTTTGTTCTTTTTATGGTCATTTTGCTGAAATAGCTTTATTTCTCCTCCAGAAAAGATCTGTTCACCCCATTGTTACAAAAAAACATAATGCAAAATAACAAGTTTTCAAAAGAAAAGCTATATCTAAAGCTGTTTAAAAATTATATTAATAATCTAAATATATATTTCAACAAAATTTCAAATTTTAAAACTGGTATGTATAGTGTAGAATATTTTTATTTGATAGTTCAATTTTGAAATAAAAAGTTAAATGGAATAGCATTGTTGTTAAAATAGTCTCCATGGAAACGAGGATGAAAAATCAAATGAAGATCATATTGTTGCTTTTAATAAAGTTGGTTTTAACAAACAAAACACTAGAGTAATATTCAAAACCTTTCGAGTGGAAATATTGTATTTTTTCTTAAATTCCAGGAATGTTTATTAAATTTTATACCAAAGATATAATAAAATCATGAAAATACGATTAATTAAGGGCTCTAATTGAGAATTTTAAAAGATTTTTGGAAGAATACTTTTCTAATATTTTGTTGTTTTTTATGGGAATCATGCGGTAAATGCAGAAATCGTTCAGCATTTAAAATCTTGATTCGACACCTTTCACTCATTAAAATATAGGCGCGGATCCAGCACGGCTCCAAGAGGGAGGGCACTTTTCCACACAAAATCCCCGTTGGTACCATTGGGTATGGGGGTCCTCCCCCAGAAAAATTTTTTAATTTGACGTGTAAAAGTAGGGTTTAAACATATTTTTAGAAACATTTTGAGTCTAAGGGGGGCACATTTCAACTATTCTATTACTTTTACTTTTTCACCCAAAATGTCAAAATATTGGGGATTTTCTTAAAATTATATCTGAAGTTCCCCTCGTGGTACTAATGAGAGGTATGGGGGTCCTCCCCCAGAAAAAAAAAATTGGAAAGTAGACCGGTAAAAGTAGGGGTTTACTCATTTTGAGAACCTTTTTGGGTTCCGAAGGGGGGTGCTGACCAGAGAGCTACCCCTTGGATCCGTGCCTGGAAGGTAGGAAATGAATTTAAAATTTTAAGGAAAAAAATCATCTCCACCCGTGCAAGGCCGGGCATACCAGCTAGTGAAATTTATAAAATTCCTCTTTCTAAAGAAATATTTCGAAGCATTTCTACTTTTTAGGACCTAAAAAGTATTACCATGTGCCTTCTGATCTTCAAAATATAAAGATATATGCAACATTTAAATATGAACTTTTTAATTTAATCAAAAATTTGGACCACATAGACCGTTATTTTCAGATTTAAAACAAAGCAACTATAACTAAAATAACCAGATTTTTGCCAACTCTGTATATAATTGCGTCTATGTTATTTGCTTTTCATTTTTCATTCAATTTTAAATTTTGCTTTCAATTATTTAATTTTTAAATTTTTTTTGCTTTTTTTATGTACGACTATAAATTTTGTAACCTTGTTTTCAATGTTTTATTTTGTTTTGTTTTTTAGTTCCTATTGCTTTTCAGTGTGTGTGTTTTTATATATATTTAACTTAAATTTATTTTCATTAAGTGGTACTTCTCTAGAAAGCCGGCGCAAATCTCGCCAAGCAGATTTTTTGGCGACAGCTTTATTTCCAAGATTTACTGAGCTTTATTTCTGCTCAAAAAGATATCTGCTTACCCCATTGTTACAAAAAAAACATAATGTAAATAAGTTATTAAAAGAAAAACTATTTATGTCTGTTTAAAAATCATATTAATAATCTTAAAATAATTTTCAACGAAATTTAAATTTTAAAACTGGGTAAGAATAGTTTTAAATATTTTTATTTGAATGTTTAATTTTTAAATAAAAGTTTCATGGAATGGCATTGTTGTTGTTTTTTACAAGCAAAGGGTTACAAGCGGTGATATTCCGTTTGGTGCTGGTTGCATCATTATTGGCGACTTTATTGCTTGCACCGGGATTCTGGAATAGTAGCGTTAAAGTTTATGTATTACATTATTTATATTCAAGTTTATCTGTCACCTATATGGGTCAATCCATGTGAAATCATCCAGAAAAAGAGAAAATTGTTGCTCGACATTTTTGATTTTTTTCATTCTTTGCTAGTTAGTTAACCTTACTTTAGAGATACTAAAACAAGTGTTTAAAATTTTTTAAACCTTTCCAATTTTTTTTGGCGGCCATTTTTTGCCTGGTCGAAACCTGTTTTCGGTGAAAAACACACTTTACGGAAACCCTTATTACTTTTTTTCTATCCAACATATTTAAATAATTTCAAAGCCATTTTATTTATTAAAGAATGAACTAATTTAATGTGTTAAGTATTTTTATGATAATAGTTTAAAACATTTTTTTATAAATTTTTGAAAATCTCATTTTTTTAGTGAAAAATTTGGTTTTTGACCTAAAAATTTTATAGAAAAAAACTGAATCTCAGCTTCGCAAATTTTTTCCTCAATATATCCCTTTCTAAACAATGTTTTAGAAGTAAAATGAAACAATTCAAGCCTGTCCCTTTTTTATAAAAAATAGTCAAACTTGGCATCTCGGCTAAAAAATGCCAAAATCAAAGTTCAATATCTAAGTTCAATATCAAAGTTCAATATCAAAGTTCAATATCTAAGTAGCTAAATCTATCAAAGTTCTTGGTGAGACCTCATCTAGAGTATGCTGTTCAGTTTTGGTCTCCATACTTAAAAAAAGATATTGATTCAATTGAAAGGGTTCAGCATAGGGCTACTAAAATGGTCAAGGGTATATCCAGTTTAAGTTATGAGGGAAGATTAAAGAAGCTAAATATGTTCACTCTAGAGAAAAGAAGAATTAGAGGGGATTTGATTCAACTATTTAAAATGGTAAAGCAAGGGGACACAGAGGGACTAGATTTCAATACGGGTAATAAAACAAGGGGTCACAAATTCAAATTGAATAAAGGAAGATTTAAGACGGATTGTAGAAAGCATTATTTTTTTTAATAGGGTAGTGGATAGATGGAATGCGTTGCCTGAAACAATTGTAAATTCAAGTGGGGTAAACGAGTTCAAGAGGAAAATTGACAGATACTGGGATTCCGGTAGTGTGGGTTAAAAAGACTGGACCAACCTTGCTGGGCTTACGCCTGTAGTTGGTCGACTTAATTTGTATTTGTAAAATTGGACAGGTAGGAAAATTATGAAATTTTTACAGGATAGTCTTCTAATGTATATAAACAAGTAGTAAAAATTTCATGAGTGATATCTGGGTGGTTTAAGAAATATGAAGCTTCGAAATTGCATTGAAAGACCTATTTATTTACATTCATTTTTTAACAAAAACAACTTATATATTGCACAAAACATATTTTTCTCGCTACTTAAAATAAATATAGATGTATTTTTTTATTTCAAAAAAGTAATATTGTAAAATATATACAAATCACTATAAATATGACGTTATTTAGACACTTAAAAGTTCCATTAACTTTATTAAAAATAGGTAATTGTTGAATCGAATCAAAATCCGTGAACAAAAAGTGATGTGGTATTTAAAATTTTGGAATATCAGAAATTTAATTGATGAATAAAATGGGTTTTTCTTCTGGTTATGAAGTGTGTGAAATAAATATTAGAGATATTTCATTACAAAGTGTTTCAGTAATATTATAACTGCGTCCTTTAACAGTAATTAATTTCAATGGAGTTAATGTCCAAAGAGTACATTGGATACTTCTACCCAAACTGTCATTTTTGTATTATTGAAAGGATGTTTTGGGACCATAATGGATGAATAAAGTGAATTAAAAGGTCACTGTTTTCCCCGTTTAGTTTGAGAACTTTCCAAATCCACCACTTATTGTCATAAATGCACACAATGTAGTTATTAATTTTAAAAAGTTAATGGAACCTTTAAATGTCTAAATAACTACTGAAACCTCTAATTTCACCATTCAACCCATTTTTTAAAATCCGCCTCTACATAACAAAATAGGCATGTTAGCGGTCTTTCTCTGAAGCCTTTATTTTATGCACATATATTTGACACAGACACACCTCAGTTTCCAATGAAGTATTTCAGATTTTTTGAACCCTCTTTGTTTGCTTTCTCTAGTTTTTATATTGTGCAGTTCGAATCTTTAGTCAATAATTTACCATGCAATATCAGTTTTTTTGGTAGAGAAACACCTCCTCCATTGTTTTCTTCTAGTTTTTTTGCTGTGCAATACGAGTTGTTAGTCAAAAACTTAGTAAAATCAGTTTATTTTGTCAAGAAATACCTCTGCATTGTTTTCTTTTTCTTACTGTGCAATTTGAGTTATTTGTCAAGAATTTACTATGCAATTTACAACAACAGTTTTTTTCATCACAAAACACAAAGATTTTCAAGGCTTCATATTTCATACTAAAATATATGGAGCAATAAGAGTGGTTCTGAGTTAAGAATTTTCTATACAGTATCAGTTGTTTTTGTCAAGAAATACAAGGACTTTCAAGGTAATTCCGAGGCTTCATATTTATAGTGATTTGTATATATTTTACAATAATAATTTCTTGAAATCAAAAAATACATCTATATTTATTTTAAGTAGTGAGAAAAATATGTTTTGTGCAATATATAAGTTATTTGTGTTAAAAAATGAATGTAAATAAATAGGTCTTTCAATGCAATTTCGAAGCTTCATATTTCTTAAACCACCCAGATATCACTCATGAAATTTTTACTACTTGTTTATATACATTAGAAGACTATCCTGTAAAAATTTCATAATTTTCCTATCTGTCCAATTTTAGATATTGAACTTTGATTTTGGCATTTTTTAGCCGAGATGCCAAGTTTGACTATTTTTTATAAAAAAGGGACAGGCTTGAATTGTTTCATTTCACTAACATCATGGCAAAACCACCAATTGTTGTAAATATGAGAAGATATAATATTAATTGTTGTAGGCATAACATCAATTGTTGTTAATTAAAATTGATTGTTCTTGTATAAACATAAAAATTGCTTCTTTATTTTTAACTATTTCTCACTCTGCCTGAGACCATATTGTAAACCTTATTGTGCAGGTAATGTCTGGCTTAGCGCTGCACATTTCGACTGGTGAAGCCTGTCTGCAACACACCAGAATATATATTTTAAAATACTGAAACCTGACCCAGGCGAAGCCCGGGTCTAGAGCTTTAGCACTAGTAAATAATATCTAACTCATAGATTAAAATGTTTATATAGATCAATAGCTGTTCAGTCTATCAATAAAAATCATAAAATTTTGTCAGTATTTGAATATATGGCATTCAAAAGAGCTTGGCGGTACAAAGAGGGAATGTTAACAGAATTGAACCTTAAAAGTTAAAGATGGTTGGGGTGTGTATATGGCAGGAATAAGAAGAAGCCTTGCAAAATATCTGCAAGTAAATTTTAAAAAGAATAAGCTTATCAAGAAACTAGCACCACCTGGGGAACAACGAGGAAATTGTTTTTGAATTTAAATTGTTGAACGATGTCAACTTTTTCCAAGGAAGGAACCAACAACAAGGCTTTTCTCAATGCAAACCTTAAAACTAACATACAGGCAAAAGTTCATTGAATGCAACATCAGGCTTTTGAATATTTTTAAAAAAAAGTCTCGGAGACCCAACTGTTTAAATTTCAGGAGTATGAATGTTTGGATGGTATTCTAACACAATTTAGAAAAATCTTACTGATATAAAAATAAATGCAACACCAAACGTATTCACTTACCGTTACTTTCCTCTTTAACGAGAGTTTCATTCGTGATTCCACGGGGCCGGAAGTCCAGGTGAGTTTTCATGTGTTTGCTCAGATTCGACTTCAGAGAGAATCGTGTTCCGCAGGTGTCACAAACAAAGGGTCGCTCCCCAGTGTGGACAAGGCTGTGTCTTTTTAGTTTGGATTTATGAGTGAAGGCTTTGTAGCAGATCTCGCACTGGAACGGTGGCTTCACAGAGTGAGTCAACAGGTGTGTATCCAAGTTTTCATTGTTATCTGTGAAATAAGGGCACTCGGTACATTGAAACTTCTCTTTGGGGTTCATGTCACATTCTTTGGGTCCTTCCAAAGCAGAGTCAAACACTAATAGAGAATTTGTGTGAGAAAATAAACTCTGTTTTCTACATTCTTGTCCAAAACTTTAGGTAAAACCCAAATCTTAAGTCCTTATCAATGAAATTTATGCTATAGGATTAGTGTGGTACAAACTAGCGTATGGGGTGTGATACTAACACAACAGAGGTCCTAAAAGGAAACCAGATAACAGTAGTTGGTTAAGTTCGAGTTCTATAATAGAGACGTGTGCTGACAGTAGTTAAAAATGCTCTGTTTTGAATGTTTGTTTATTTTCCTTCATTGTAACTGGCTCTCAAGTTGAGTAGTATATCTTTGAGCCACACTGAGTTGACTCGTACACAGAGGACTCGTATCATTTAAAATTTGCAATCTGATCAAAACATTTAAATTCCCTAATGCTAAAAATACTTTACATTTTCATGGAAGTGATTTATTTATCTATTTTATTTCCTTTTGTTTTGAAAATTTCTCAGATGAACGTGTAACTGTAAAATAATTAATTTACATAACGTAAAATGGCAATGGTCGTAGCGTTTTGCTCTGTTTACAAACAAGGAAGCAAAAAGCACCAAAACCATGGAACTAGGAATATAGGGAACTGCCGTGGTCTATCTATCCAATGGATTTCCCAGTTGCCAAATATAAGTGACATAGAGGGAGCTACGTGTGCATATTTGGTTGATCAGAGGAGAGAAGTCGATGGGTAGAGACTAGTGATGGGCAGGTATCGATACCAAATACTTAAGTACTCGATACCTATAGGTATCGAGTGTATTCGATACCCACAGGCACAGGTATCGAGTGTATTCGATACCCACAAAAGTATCGATACTTTATTCACATATTTCGTTTTAAATTTTTCAATGAAGTAATCTTTATAATACCTACTGTAGATCAAACGCAGCCTGTTTCCGTTTTCATTTTGCAACGCTCAAACCCAAGCCGTTAATCATCCGCGAGAGAAATTTGACGCGGCAAGGTTTTTCCCCCGCCAAATCCTTTGCCTCTACCCCTGTAGCACAGCAATATTGGGCAATATTGGTCGTATATTGGCCGATGCTGGCGTTCATCGGCCTGTAAATGCCTATTTTGCCCAATATCGGCCGATATTAAGTTGGCCAATATTGGCCAAAGTACATCTTGGCCAATATTGGCACATAGCAATCCGACAATATTGGCCAGAAAAAATCTCGGCCGATATCGATTTACCACAATCTGCCAATGTTGGCCGTTTCAAGTTTTGGCCAATATTGTCTTTGCTAGTCTTTGCCAGTCTCTGCCAAGATAACGCATGCGCAATCGTTAATAAAGACGTCATGCGCGTGAAAGTGAAATCAAAACCAGAACCGACTGGAACTCGTTTTGGCGGTTCCTTAAAGTTCTGTTTTGTTTTCGGGAAAATTAAATTTGATCTCCTCAGATCTTCCAACCATCGCTGCAGCCCCATCGTAAGTTTTAAATTATTTATACTCTTCTTTTAAAGATGTATTGATCAACTATTGATTTGTCAAAAATTTTCAATAGATTTTTGCTTAATGTGTTCTGTTTTCACTTTTTGATTAACCTTGTTGGTAATCCTTTGTTTTGGATCTTTTTAATAAAATGAATCCTCAATGTCGTTCATCGAAAACAAAATCCTTGAAAAGGAAGGTTAAAAACGATTTAGATGAACTAGCCAGGGAAGAAAGTGTTAAACGCATAATTAAAGGTAGTAGTACTTCTAATGATGCAGTAGACCATGAATCTCTAGCATTAGGGTCATCATCCCATGCCATTCAAATTGATGTAGCCCAAGTTGAAAATCAAACTGATTCTAGTGTGTCAAGTACTCTTGAACTTCGAGATGCTTCTTTGGTATCTAATAAATTATCTGACTTTCTGTCAGACGACACAAGTTCTTCCCAGAGCAGTGAAATGGATGAGGATTATTTTTTTAGCTCTGATAGTGAGCAATGTCCTGCAGACTCTACTGAGTTGGTCGCAGATGGTACAGAAAGTGGTGATAATAGTTTAAAACAAAAATTAACAGAATGGGCTTTACAAAATAATGTTAGGCACATAGTTCTGTCTCGCCTACTAAAAATTTTGAAAGAAGAGAAGCACCCAAACTTGCCTGCTGATAGTCGAACACTTTTAAAAACTACCAGAAAATCAGAAATTATTTCCTCTGATGATAGTTCTCAGTTTGCCTACTTTGGATTAGCTGATGGTTTACGCCAGCATGATCTGAAAGTGTTGTGCAGTGACAATAAAGTGATGCTTAAAATAAACATAGATGGTCTGCCTATAGCCAAAAGTACCGGGGCTCAGTTTTGGCCGATATTGTGCCAAATTGCATCTCCATGTCCAGTCCCCCCATTTTTAGTAGCTTGCCATTATGGCCAAAGCAAGCCTAACTCCGTGGATGAGTTTCTTGACCCTTTTTTGAAGGAATTGAGAGAGCTTCAAATTGAAGGACTTACTTACTTAGGATGTAAATATAGTGTGTCAGTCAGCTGTATAATCTGTGATGCCCCTGCCAGAGCCTTCATCAAATGCATTAAAGGTCATGGGGGATATTATGGCTGTGAAAAGTGCACTCAAAAGGGATCCTCGGTAAATCGACGACTTGTTTTTTTAGAAGATGATGCTGAAAAAAGATCTGATGACAGTTTCAACTTAAAGCAACAACCAGAGCATCATATCGGAACTAGTCCTCTTCTTCAATTAAATGTTGGAATGGTTACCCAAATACCGCTAGATTACATGCATCTGGTTCTACTTGGAGCAACTAGAAAATTACTAATACTCTGGATCAGGAAGGGCGAAAGGAGTGTCCGTATTAGTATGGTTCAAGCATCTATAATATCTAAAAAACTTCTTCAATTAGCTAAGCATATGCCTACTGAATTCAGCAGAAAACCGAGAGCGATAAAAGACGTAGATAAATTCAAAGCAACAGAACTACGTCAAATTTTACTGTATACAGGACCAATTGTTTTTCGTAAAGTATTGCCAGAAAAAATTTATCAGCACTTTCTACTTTTGCATGTATCTATATCTATATTGGCAAACGAGAGGAAAGCGCTTAATCCTGAGCATGTTGATTATGCTGAAGAATTATTAAAAATATTTGTTCATAAAATGAAAAGCATATACAAAGAGCAATCAATTGTGTACAATATACATAATTTAATTCACTTGGCTGATGATGTGCGGCGTTTTGGTTGTTTGGACAACTTCAGCTGCTTCCCATTTGAAAATTTCCTGTTTCAATTGAAGAGTACTTTACGTACTCCTAGTAATCCTCTAGCTCAGTTATGCCGAAGAGCTTCAGAAAGACGAATAGGGGTAGGCCAAAAACATACTCCTTTGATAGAGTTAAGAAAACCTCATAATGATGGACCTTGTTTATCTTTATCTGGAGAACAATTCCTGGAAGTAAATTACAATGGTTCCAAGATTGATGTTCAAAATATAAAAGACAGTTATGTGCAACTTAAAGACAAACAAATTGTTCAAGTTTTGAACATAATTTCTCTTGGAACAGAAGACCCTTCTTCTGTGTTTGTTATTTGCAAATCTTTTCAAAATCAGGGAGATTATTATACGTATCCTTGCAGCTCCCAGAGTCAAGGAATTTATAAAATTGGCAATGCTTCAAAACATATTACTTTCCATAGCCTTAAATCTGTTATTCATAAATGTTTTGTCTGTCTAGATTTTAAAGTTGCTGTTTCTCTAAATCATAAAATATATTAACCTTTTACCTATTTTGTAATTTTAATGGTACTATGTATGTTATGGGAGATCCACATATTACGTGAGGTGTTTTTTCCAAAATATGGACCCCCTCTCCCGTTGGTGAGATTTTTCTGGACTCCCCTCCCCGTTTTCTCACGTGAGATTTACCTACAACTTTTTAAAAACCAGTTTCTCTTATTTGTTTGTATTTTGTGCTCCATAATACCTAAAACCTTTACATTATTAATTATATGAGGGGAGTAAATGACACCATCGTTGTTATCATCAGGTTAATCACAAAAAACTATTTAAAATTAAAATTGTATCTGTGTATTCCTTTCTCATACTTAAAAATAATTGTTTATAATTTCTAATTTAAAAATTTGACGTGAGATTTTAATTGACCCCTCTTGGTGAGATTTTTCCAGACCCCCCCTTTTTGACCTCACGTAATTTATGGATGTTCCCTAATGGGGAAAGTGATTAATCGGGCATTATTAATAATGCCGGAAGTGTAGGCGGGCAAAGTGATAAATTTCATTGGTAAATTCCATAGAATTTATCACATTGCCCAGGCATTATTAACCTTTCGGGAATTTTTTTCACCACTTAATTTCTAATGCAGGAAATTGATACTTTGTAGAAAGCAACTCTAAGATAGGAAGTTATTTTAAATGCAAAAATTTTTTACGCACTATTTAATCCTTTTTGTAGAATTTATGTCAAATTTACAGATTTTTGGCTCTTCAAAATTATGCACAAGTTTAAATTTCTAATAATTTTAAATAAATTTTTTTTAAATAATTTTGCTGTGTTTAGGTAGCTAAAGTACACATCTTGTCATTTGGCTTGACAGAATATAATTGATATTCTATTTTTGGAGTGTTTTTTTTACCAATTCAATGTTTATGTTCCCGAATGGGAACATTGGGGTTTGGGGTATAGTTTTTGAGGGGATTTTTTAACATGTAAAAATTTGCGTTATTTAGTATTTTCTCTCCGAACCTTTTCTGTTTCAAAGGATCTAAAATAGGTTATGAATGATACTCTTATTCCCCTAATCAATCAATTTTATTTTATACCAGATTTATGTAGGAAAAATTGACAAATCTTTATAGCAAATTACCACAATAATAATTTTTTGTAACTTCCCAGACCATCAAATTTATATAATTATCAAAAGGGATCATACAAAGGGCATATTTATTTTGTTCAAGTACTTTTTTTTACAAAAAGATTTTGGGAAACTAAACAATTTAGAAAAAGGGGAAAAGTGTATAGTACCTTTAAAGATTCTTCTGACGTAAGTTGGATTGGAATTTAGAATTTTCCTTGTGAAACTCAGCATTAACCAATTAAAAGAGATGATTATTACTAATGAAAGCTAATTAAATTTGTATTAAATTATTGGATTTTATGCATATCCTTATAGCCAAATATCCAACCATGGCTAAGTTCCCCTTCGGATTTTTTTCTGCCAAAAAAGGGGCAAGATTGGTTAGACTAATGATAAAACAAGCCAAAAAGCGAAATCTACAGCGTTTAAAAGGTTAATAACCCAATTAATCACTTTGCCTGTAACATATAAATTTGTTTTAAGTTTTATTTATTGTTGTCTTACAAGTGAAAAGTACTACTTAGTTAAGCTATGCTCAGCTAAATTATGAGGTTATGTAAATTTTTTTACAATTCTCTCTTATAAGCCATGTGTTGATAGTTGAGGGTTGTATTCATCTGGTTTAAACTGATTTGCTTACAACAGTGTATCTTTTGGTTTGTTATTCTTTAGAATAAGCTAAGAGTATTTAATTGTCTCAAGAATTCTAAGAGTTTTTCTTTTGCCCTAATCTCTCAAGAATATTTATTGTTTACAATCAAAATTCTTTTAATTAAGGCTATTGGTGGAAGAACTAGGTATCTCCTTTTTCAATTCAAATCTACTTTAGGTGACTTTTGGCATGCTTTAGGGTTGTCGTATAAACAGGAACCCTTGGTGTTTTTACTATGAGCCCTCAGTGCTTAAAAATGTTAAAGCTTGTTACTGTGTTTTATAATTTCTAGCAGATGACGTAGACCTTTCGATTTTTTTTTTCAAAATTTAGCTGCTGCTTATGTTACCAGGGTCAAGTGTTTTTTGGCAGACTTGCAATTTAAGAACCCATATATTTGGCTGACAGGCAAAATTATCACTAAATTGGCAAATCTCATTGTGAATAAACTGAAAGAGGAGACACCTTATTCTTTCCCCAACAATCCTCAATTTAAATATTTATTATACTTTTACTTGTTATGGGGTGATTCTTACTCTTTATCAATCAACCAAACAAATCCGGCACAGCTTCGATATGATTCCTCTAGCCACCATGTTTTGTTTACCCACAGCTAAAATGATGACTGGATGAGGATCAAAGCTGTGCCACAAATCCCCCAGCTTGGCAAGATTTTTGAGAGCGCCAAGGCTTAGATTGTTTAACCTCTTATTTAAGATTCTCCCAACTTGATTTAGTGCCTATTACCTGTAATCCCACAATATATAACTATTTTCATTTACATATTTTCTCTTTGGAAACATCACCCTATGATTAATGTTTTATTTTGCTATTTTCAAAATTTGAATTTCTTCTTTTTTGTACATATATTAATCATGATTCTTCTGTGAACAACTTAAAAGTGCCAAATTCCTTCATACCTTTTGGCTAAAAAAAGCATATAAATTAATATTTGGAGATGCTAAACGACCCCTTCGCAGTGTGCCAAAACAACTGGAGAACAGTGTCTTCCCTGCCAAAAAGCGGTATTAATTTTTCCGAACATATTTTTAAACTTTACTAAGGAGCAGTTCAAATACTTTTTAAGCTGGTTAATCTTTTTTAATGACAAATTTTTCATTACTTATTAACACAGGGGCAACACCTTGTTAAGTGATAGATTAATGAGCTATAATTTAATATCACAAAAGAAATAAATTAATACTTTTGACATTATCATGAGAAATTAAAACTTTGTATTCAGATTGCATTGTTTTGAAATGTCATGCTTCAATTGGAGTTAATTTGTTTTTAGATTGAAAAATGAAAAAGTATACTGTTGTGGGATTTATAAATGACCCTGGAGCCCCTGTTGAAGTTGTCCCAACCAGTTGGTTCACCGAAGACAACCAATGTTTCTTTCCAGAGGGAAATGAAAGAAATTTAGAAAGTTTTATACGGAAATGCCTTCCCCATAAAAATTCATGGTCTTTGCATTCTGTTAAAATTTATGGAAAATCAAGTAATTTATTCTCAGTACTACTTAAATAATTATTTATATTATTTTTTGTTAAACCTTCAACTTTCTAAATATTAGTTATTTATTATAATAATAATATAATATAAAAGGAGGGCCAAGCCTCAGGATACAGTCCTTGTCTGCAGACGCCTGAACAGTCCCCATAGAACTAGACACAAAATAACAATTTGACTCAGCGTCACTAAAAGTTATTCCTGACCAAGACAGCATTATACCCTCTACCCGGTCCTCCAAATAAAAAGGCTCCATACCCATTATTTGATTCCCTTATTTGAGAGGTAAACACCGAGATGAGCTTCTGGGTCTGAAACTGCGTTCCACCTCACGGGCTATTTGCAGCAAGCTGCGACCCATATATGTGAGGTAGTCAAGCAGAGTTAACCCGTCCAACACATCTACAGAGCTCCTACTTCCTAAGGGTCAGTTTTTATAGGTTCAGTTTGAAGAGGAGCAGCCCGCAAGAGGCAGTCTTCAGGGTCATATTAG
Organism: Tetragnatha versicolor; assembly: GCA_024610705.1. Taxonomy (NCBI): domain Eukaryota; kingdom Metazoa; phylum Arthropoda; class Arachnida; order Araneae; family Tetragnathidae; genus Tetragnatha; species Tetragnatha versicolor. Next base: position 464,839 of record JANDEH010000003.1, read on the forward strand.
TTATTTAGCTCAATAAAGACTTTCTATTTATAATATGCTTCTCTCTCTCCATCGATTTGGTAGATCTTCAATTCCCTTGATAAAAATCTAGCAAATTTTATTTAGTTGGTATTATTGTTTTACAAATTTACCTAATAAAAAATTAAAGTAGCACTATCAAAACATTTTAGTTCTTTTTGACATTTTTTATTTGATTTACTTAGTACCCCCTGCAGTCAGCTAATCAAAATGTACCTCTTTACCAGACTCTTTTACCAAAGCTATGGAAAAAGCAAGTAAAGCCCGTGACCTGTCCACTCTGGAGAGCGATACATCAGAAGAAGAAAACTTAAATAAAAAAAGAAAAATAACAATGCCTATTCGGTTCAGAGAATCAACTCTAGAAGAAGAGAGTAACTCCAAACTGGTCGTTATTAACCAAGAATCCACACCTTTAAATGAATATAGGAACTACCAACTACCTTCTCCTCCCTCAGGCAAAAGAATTTCCTTATAGCAATATAAATTATTAAAATATAAGCTAATTTTTCTTTAATTTCCTCTTTATAAACAGTAGTTAGATTCTGAATTTTATTTGTCTTTTGTTGAATTTTTAAATTATCTTTACTTATATCAATATATATTTAGTGATAAACCGGGCGTTATTAATAATGCTCGGATACATCACATTCCCCATAACATCATATATACAATACAGTCGACTCTGCTTATTGTGATTGCAGTTAATGTTATCAAAATTGACCAGTCCCTATAACTCATATTTATTTAATGCAAAATGTATTGTTTTATGTGATCAATGTATCGGTTAATGTTATCAAAATCTGATTGAATACTACAAAAACCTCCTATTTTTCCCGTTTGAAGGCCAATTTTAATATATAATCATTCAAAAGGAGTCATTAAGTTATTCATATATGATCAACTCTCATATTTTTTCTATCTAATTATAGAATTATTAGATAGAAATTACATGATGAATTACAGAATCTAATCTCCTATTGTTATCATTCTACTCTTGGACAAAAGTGATCATATTAAGCTCGACTGTATATATAAATGAAGTTCTCATGCTCACAATGTGTTAGATTAAATTGTTTAATAATTTTTTTAGAGATTGCTCTAGGAAGTCCCTCCTGTTCATCTCCTGTTGTATGTAAGTGTCTTTTATAGTTTCTTATTTCCATGTATCTAATTATAATACTAAATAAAAAAAAGTAAGATTTTTTTATTAAAATTTTTAGTGAAAGTGTCTTCTAGAGCAAATGAATCTTCGTCGTCATCCTTTTTAGAAGAAACTAGTGAGTATACAGAATTTATATTTTGAATTGAGATCTATTAACTAAATTAATTCTCCCTGTAGTCAATCAAGCAACAAATTTCAAACTGTAAATCATTCTCAACTACTTTCAATTTATGGAGTCAAGCTTACTATCATAATGAATCACCATCCTTTTAAAACAATGTAGTTCAACCTTCGAATACTGATAGACGGAGCAAGTAGGCCTGGCCCGCAAACCAACATGTTTCACTATTTGCCCAAAAACAGCTGAAAACAGGTGCACAATAATTCGTCAGAATTTTTTGAATATTTTACCATAGCTATGGCATAATTCTAGAGAACATTAAGATATATAAATATGAATTAATACCAGATTTTAATGCAATTTATGAAATTAATTTTGAGTATTTTCCCTATTATTATTCTATCCTTAAAATTGGTTTGAAATCTGCACAGTGGATTACACGATACCAGGCTTCATTCTTAAGAAAACTAAAAAAAACTATCTGTATTCGAAGGTCGATAGGTTCAACTTCGAATTATTAAATTTTTTTTAGGGGAATTATTATAGTTTGTTTTAAGAGAAAGAGCCAGGTACAGTCGAACCCGCTTATTGTGATCACGGTTAATGTTATCAATCGGATAATATCAAAATTGACCGGTCACGATCACTACTATTGAACTTAACGCAAAATGTATCGTTTTATGTGATCAATATATCGCTTAATGTTATCAAAATCTGATTAGATCCTCTTGGAAATCCCCTTTCCCCCATTACAAAGCCATTTTTAATTCAAAATCATGCAAAATGAGTCATCAATTTATTAGTATTACATGTACCACTGATATTTTTCTTTAAGAATGTATAAAAGTTACAAAATAAGTACTAGAAATTCTTTTTATACTTAAATTCAGATTACATAGTGGTGATTTTAAAGGAAACACTCGATTTACTGTTTGAAACTGTCTGGTATCAAATCCTTTATTGTTATCAATCGGATAATGTTATCCTACTCTTGGACAAAAGTGATCACATTAAGCGGATTCGACTGTTAATGAAAAAGAAATATTTTTATAACTAATAGTACAGGCCCTGTAATGCTATTTTTCAATTTGCTTAATCCTTTATGATTTGCATTTAAGTCTATAAATTTTAAGTCGTTAAAACTTCTCAACATCATAGAGTTTGTTGACAAAATTATTGCTGCTTGATAGTATGTAGTCCAATAAAAGTATCTTTTTCTATAAGTTCTAGAAAAAGTTCTAAGGCACCTTGCTGATATAAAAAATGAAAATAGACTCATTAGAAAAGAGATAAAAAATTTGAAAGAAAGAATTGATCTTTTCCTTAAAGTAGAAGAAAATCCAAAAGTAGTGGCTGCAATCAGTGAAATTACAGAAGCTGATAATTTTGAGAACCTGCCTCTGAAAAATCAAATTGATTTAGAAAATTTAGAAAATGAAATAACTAGAGATACAATAAAAGCTACTTCATTGGTAAACTTTCATTTTTTACTTATTAAGTTTCAAGTTTTTATTAATTTTTTAAAAACTTTATTAAAGCATGTTATAATACGTAAAGCAGAAAGGACAGATTGGCAGTTTTTTCCTAAATTGTGAAGTGTTTTGGATCATTTATATTGTGTCCTGAATTACACCTTATAGTGTATTTTTCTTTGCTAACTTTTTTTAAATTTTCATCTTAGGAAACTGAAATGTATATGGGTTTTTCACAAGATCCATTATAATAAGTTCCAACTATTCAGAAAACATTCAGATATCTAAAAAAATTATTACTTAAACCTTTTTTACCATAATATAACATTATTTTACTACAACCCCCTCAATATTCCCTTACTTAACCCTTTTGATCCAGAGCTGCCCAAATTGCCATTGAATCCAATAAAGGTTTGGGCGGCTAGCAATGAAAAGGTTAAACATTTATTTTATTACAAAAATAATAATCCCTCTAAATTTAAATTCAGGGTAATTATTATACTTTTACTTCAGTATCTATTTGCCTAATATGGGAAAAAATTTTTGTTTGTAGCACAGGGGATCTCTTTTAGATAAGACATTTTGAAACTTTTATGTTTGTTTTGTTTTGAATTAATTAGTTAAATAAGTATAAATTAATTTGTTTTATAGGCTCGTTTTTTGTGTCGAGGTAGTGGGTTCCGAAACATTAACGCCCTAATTTGTAACGTATTAAAAAGGCTCCTGTCGAGAAACGTTGCCCTTCTGTATAGTATGGAAGGGAGACAATCAAAGAAAAAATTCAGCGATTTGAATTTGTGCAATGTTGTTATTGGTAAGTTTTATTCACAATATATGAAAATTCTGTGTTTCATTAGGTTTATCTTCCTTACTTAAATATCTTCAATTTGACGATAAGTAAGTTTCCTTTTTCCCCCACAGATAAATTAATAGTAAATCTATTCTTTTGAGAAAGGAATTTATAATTTACTTAATAATCCATTTTTCATGCCTTTTGAACACATCTCTTTCTTTTTGTTACAAAGCTTTTTTTTGTAGTAAATTTCCTATTGAGTTCATTTTGCTTATTACATAAATTATTAATTAACCTTTTACTTTTCTTACAAATTAGTTAAAATTAGGGTCAATTTCTTCACTTTGAAACTATTTTACAAAATTTCTAATATTACATTCTATGAAATGGTGAAGGGAGCATCTTACAGAAGATAGTGTTTGTGCTCTTTTAACTTGTAGCTTGTGTTTCCAAAGCTCATTATTTTAATCCTAGGAATTATAGGTTTGGCATTTTCTTATTACAATATACTTAATTGTTTATTCTAAAATGTGTTTAATTTATTTTATTTTCTAGCTAGTGTAAAAATGAAATATGAAGGGTCTGACACCCTAGCCACTTGCAAGCAAATCGGAAAGGTTTTGGCGGGTGCAGTTGATTGGGAGGGCCACAGGGCCGAACGAAAGAGAAAGCTTGAAGATGAATAATTTTGTGTTTATCAAAAAATAAGGTTCACAGTTTTCCTATATGTCCTATATCAAGTTTTTCGAGATACTAGTGATTCAAAGCAAAAAACTTTTTTAACTAATTTTTGTGTTTTCAAAATGAGAATTCTTGATTGCCTTATATTTTTGGTCAAAGTAACTGGCAGTCTTGTGTTGTGTTAGGAAATATTTTTATGTTTCTTTCGAAAATATTTTCCAAAATTATTTCTTAAACTATAATTTCCCTTTGGAATTTTTTAAGACTGTTTATTTCTATGTGAGGAAAACAGTCCTACTTGCTAACTTTTACAGATTGTCTGTGAAATTTACGGATTTTTGTTTAGCTTTATGGATGGATTGGAAAATTTCCTGGATTTTGCGTTTCTCTTTGCTTAACTATCCGCAAGAAACTCTAAACATTCGTGATGTAAACTATTTACTATAATATCTTTTTAATCTCTCTCAATTGGCATTGGATGTTTTTATAGCTTGTTAACGTGGGCAAGCTTCTTCTCGCATTCCAATTGTAGCCACACAACATGCTAGAAATGTTGGCAGAAATTTAGAAAACTTTTGAAAAAGTCATAATCATAATAGATCTGAAATTGATTCCAAACATAAATTTAAGTAATATACTTAGTTTGGAGAAATGTACAAGATAGTGAGTAACCAAATTGGTTGGTTCAAGTAATTTTTTATCTGATAAATTACATGCTTGTAAAAATTTGCCTATAAAACTGAACAAGGAAATTTCACAATTTTCTTTAATTATGTGAAATTAAGATAATATAATAGTCTGTGCCATTTTATTTGAAGTAATTTAAATTTTAGTTTGTAAAATTATGCAAAATATGTCACTGATATATTTTTAAAAGTTGGCAAGTATGCAGTGTAAATTTTGCTGAAGAGGCTAAAACAAATTATAATAGGTATGCCTATGTTGGTCTATAATTGTGGTAACTAAGCATCAATTTTTAAATAAATGATATTTCAAGACTTCAAATCCTTTGAATAAGTCAACTGTTTTTTTATTCAAGTGTAGATAAAAGGCTATTGATTTTAAGTTTTATCTTTAGATGTTTCAATTCCTAAAATAAATATTTTCTTATAATTTGCATTGTTCGTTCATTCATCTATATTTTATAAATGTGGAAAAAATGATAATGGGGATTACCAGTATTTTTTAGAAACAGAAAAAAAGCATTTTGCCAGTGAAAAAAATATATAAATATATCTAAATTCAAAAATTGACATGAAAGGTTTTAATTAAAACCTTTCAATATTTTAATTCAATTTTCAATATTTTAATTAAAACCCTTATATATATAATCGCTGATTCTCTCTCGTATATATACACGAGAGAGAATCAGCGATTATTTTGGATTAAATGATTTCGCATCTGCATACTTTAAAGTATAGGCCAACTATAGATTTGAACCCTTAACCTTAAATCCAATGTTGAAATTAAACTAAAAATAATTAAGCATCGTAATTTAAAAAAATGTGCGCATATATTCCTCTTTTGGATACTTCTTCGGAATAATAAAATAGAAATACTGGACTTGCCCATTTAAATTTATTTCTGATGTGTCCTATATTTTTTTAAGCTGTTGCCATGAGCCTTGGAAAAATTTTAGAAAAATTAATGATTTTTCCAGCAGTGTAACATTGTGGGAATTAACAATAGGTTAGATGAACACGAAATAGTTGAGGAAAAACATTTTTTTAAAATTTTGTTCCAGGGCCACAAAATATTCTACACTAGAGAAGATAAATGGAAAATAGTTTTTCTCTCTTATTTTCAGTTTTTAGTGGTTAAAAAATTGCTTTTGACGGGGTCTTTTGTAAATTTTGTGATTAATTTTGTTTGAACTTCGAACCTTCAACTATAATAATGAAAGGTATAATTTGAAAGTGTTTAATGAATATTATATTACTGTTTATTAGTTGTGCAAAAATTATTTGGTGTATGCACAATTTATTGTTACTAATAAATTGCTACTATTATTAGTTAATTGTTATAACTAATTGTTTAAAATTTAAAAAACTGTCAAGACAGGCGGAATGTTGAGAAATATAGGGTGAACCGACCAGTAGTTGACCATTGAGCATAATAATGCTAAAAAGCAGGATTTTTTGTGCATTCATTTTGAATATGTTGTATTGAAAACATACCTAACAATATGGAACAACTGGAATGGGGGAGGTTAATTACTGGATGCAAAGGGTCAACTACTGGCAAAATCTACTTAAGAGCTTTTAAACTAAATAAATAAAATTCTAGAAAGAGAAAGGAAAAATGATTATCCGTTATTATTCCTCAGCTTGATTCAACTGTCACATGTATTAGAAATTTTTTTTTCCTCAGAAAAAAACATTAAACTTTGAGAAATTTCCCTTAACTGGTCAACTACTGGTCGGTTCACCCTAAGTGTAAGTATAATCCGCCTGGCCGCTATGAGAAATATTCAACACTGCAATCGTAGTGGCCAATTATACTTTTGTATTCTTCAAGGAGTTAGGTTGTCTTGGAGGAAGCTCCAAGCAACAATAAAAATTGTGTTAAAATTTACTGTCCGCTTTCTTATTTGAGTTGAGTTATTTTAAAATTGAGAGAAGTTAACTTGAGCCTCGATGGACCAACAATGCACTTATTGTAAAAGTTGGTGAATAGCTTATCTTAATTTTTAAAAATTGAAAACTATAAATTTTAAATTCCTGTCTTGAGAAAAGCAACTTTAATTCCTTTCTGCAAGCTCCTTTTAAATTGATTTCTACTAAAATAGTACAGTAAAATCCCATTACAACGAACTTCACGGGACCATAAAATTTCTTCGTTGTAACGGAAATTTTGTTGTAACCGTACTATCGCTAATTCAAATAAAAATGGTTGGGGACTTTCGTAATAACGGTATTCGTTGTGACGGGATTTCACTGTACTACCATTTATAATGAATACTTTAAATCTTACTTCAGCTGATTGTTTCATAACTTTTTCATTCACCAGAAAAAATCCCTATTCTTAATTTAAAAAATAAATTACAAAAACAACAAAACCCTTGAATTAACTGGCCTCCACTGATTAAGTAAGCTCCCAAGAAGAGAATTCAACCAGTAAAGGTTGTTTGTGAAAGCTATTTTATTTTGAAGTGATTTTATTTCAGTTAGCTTGAGCAAAAGGAACTGTTCATTTTTGAGAGCCTACTAAAATTATAAATTTTCAAACTTTACTATATATGAACTGTGTGATTAATTTTGTAGCTTAGATTTGTAATTTGCATGATTTATTGATAAAATATCAAAATTTTTAGCTGTTACTAATTTCTATATTTAATTAGTTTTTGAGACATGTTTTTAAGCTCATTCTTTTATCTTGCACAAAAATTATTTTTGCAAAATCTTATTTATGTGTGAGATGGAAATTGTAAACTTAAAAGCATGTCTCGGAAACTAATTAAGTATAGAAACTACTTTTGGCCAAGAATTCAGATATTTTATCAGTAATAAATTACAAATTTGTGTTCAAAAATTAAACTTTCAGGCTGAAATTTCACTATTCATAAAGTAAAATTAAAATATTCATTAATTAACCCAACCCCATTTGCTCAAGCTATCTTAAATATTTAACTTCAAAATAGAATTACTTTTACAAATTGCCTTTACTGTTTGAATTCTCTTCTTGCGAGCTTTCCTCGACTAAAATCGGTCATTGCTGGATGCCATTAATGGCCAATATTGGCCGAGGTAGAGCAAAACGCTATCCAAAAGATATTGGCCGATTTTCATCTACCAATATTGGCCTAAAGGGGCCGGTTCTAACGTACCAATATTGGCCAGTCTTGGCTATATGCTATGTCAATATATTGGCCAGTCTTGGCTATAAGCTATGGTAATATATTGGCCAGTCTTGGCTATATGCTATGTTAATATATTGGCCAGTCTTGGCTATTTCTTATGTTCTAATATTGGCCAGTCTTGGCTAGCGATATTGGCCATTATCGTTCAAAATGTTAGCCAAAAGATATTGGCCGTTACGACTTTGCCCAATATTGGCCAGTAATGCACGATCTTCGTAGCCGATATTGGCCAGTATTGCCGTGCTACTGGGGTATCCACCTCCAGACCCGTAGCTACGGGGCTTTTTGATGTATCGCTTTCAGTTTTTTGAATATTAGTCTGATTATGGATAGGCCCTAAAAAAATTGTCCCTTCAGGTTCGTTTCCCGACATTGAAAAAAAGTACTCGATACCTGAAAATACTCGATACCTATAAGTATTCGATACCAGAGTATTCGATACCTATGAGTATTCGATACCAAAGTATTCGATACCTAAAATTATCGATTTTGCCCATCACTAGTAGAGACATATGCTTGCTCACTAAAAGCCGCTTTGTCTTAGTTTTTTCATGGTGCTTGGTTGATAAGTTAAATGCGGAGCGGAGGAGGAAACAGCTCAGTGGAGCAAACGAACTCTCGCCATGACTCTCGCGCGTTCCTAAGTTAGTTAAATGCTTCAGCATATTTTCTACCTAGCGATTTCACTTTTTCTGCTGTTTTATTTCAAGAAGACGAAGCCGCGATTCTACCAATCCAACCAACCAACCGCGCACGAGGCGCCCCCTAGGTCACTTACCATTGGCGCCTGTCAAAGTTATTACGGCAGTTCCCTATCTTCCTAGTTCCATGACCAAAACAAAATACCCAACCAACCAATCTATTATTTTAATATTCTTTTTATTTATCCCCCTATTATTTTATTTCTATATTTTATAATTCTATTTTTTTAGTCCCCATAGTCAGCACACGTCTCTATTATTGAACTTGAACTTCTATAATTTAAGATACTGTAAGAATTTTGTATTTTTCGAATTTCTTCCTTATTCTCGTCTTTTAATAATCATAATCATAACATGAATATGTAACCAAATTGACTTTACTTCAGTTTCACACACAGTATTGTAATCTAAAACTGCTTTACAAAAATAATAATTTGCTCTTGATTAAAATGAGCTTAAATTTAAAAAGACCACTGATTTCTTGGGCAGTGGGAAAGATATCATTGATTTTCAACACTTAAAAAATATTCGTAAAATAAAAAGTTCATTAAATTATTTTTGATAATTTTATTCGAAGTCTCAATTTTTAGAAGTACACAGATACTTCAAACTACATTGGGTTATTTTCAATTGAAATTAACTATGATTAGGGATTGTGGCAAATAATAAATAAATCAATCATCAGAACCTACATACTTTCATATCAGGGAAGAGTTGGTTGACCCAAAATTATTTCTAAGGTACACCAAGGATATTTGGATGTCTAGTTTTAGATCAATTACAGGTACAAAAAATCCCGGTTAATAGTGACAATCCAGACAAATCGGCAAGAGTTGGCAAAAGTTACCAGATAAATAGTTCTCTCTAGTTTACAATGGTTGTTTTCCATCTTTTCGTACCTCGAAGGGCTTTCTCGCCATTGGCAAAAAATCCTTTTTCCAAGAAGTCGCTATGGCCCTGATTCTTAAAATTTACCAAAATCCCAAATTTCTTTTGTATGTAAGCCCCAAAGTAAAAGTATGGGATTCCTCCCCAAAAAAAGTTATTTAGAACAGGTCACTGAAGTTGTGTTATTCGGTGCTTTTGATCCTGTTTCAGGGGCCTATTCTAAATGAACAGGGTATAGTTACTTACAAAACAGGGCCTTTTTTTCAAAGTAGAATTTTTAAGAAAAAAATTTAAAAAATTAATTTAGAAGAAAAATTTAAATAAAGTTCTTCTCGAGTACTTTTGTTTTTTAAACAAACTTTTAGTATTTGCAAATAAATTGGAAAATATTAAAAGATGAGGGGGGGGAAACAGAAGTTTCAGCAAAATTATACCTTTTTCCTCTAATTTGCAGCCTCAGATTCTTTTTCTTCATAAACCTAAACCTCTTTATGTTAGCTAAAAAGCTGCATTCAGCACTTGAAACTATCGGCAGTTATAATGGAAGTCGGCAAAGGAAGCTTAAGATAGGATAGGTAATGTACCCATACAACGTGAACCGTTCAGAGGGGTCTTCAAAATACCATGCTTGGTCTCAGGGGGGCTTAGGGTTTTGTCACATGGTCAATATCATCTAGTCCAGGGGTTCTCAAACTTTTTAACATCGCGACCCACTTTTGAGAAACAAAATCTAACGCGACCCACCAACTTCAGTTATTTATAATTATCTGAACTGGGATAATTATCTCATGCCTCCTCCCTAGAGATGGGAATGGACGGAAAAAAACCGGAAACTTTGGGAAAAAAACCGGTTTTTTTCCAGTTTTTTTCCGAAGGGTTTATTTCTTTCCGGAAAAATTGAAAATGTTAATTTAAAATACTTAATATATAGTAAATTTAAAACCAATTTTTATATATTTTATAACCAATATCAAATAAAAGATTATTTAGATGATAATCTTATACAATAAGGTACTTAAGAATTAAGTTTTAACCATATAATAAGCATTTTTTCCTAAAAAAGTTGGATCCCACTCGGGAAAAATTGAAAATTTTTAAGTTTGTATGCATTTAAAAATTTTCTACATTCACATTCTAATGTTTTCTCATTTGATATTTTTATACGCAATATTTCACATGAAAACACAAATTTGGAAAAAGTAAGCTGCAAGATAAATTATTTTAACCTCCAAGTGTTATTTATTTTACTCTCTAAAAACAAAAATAATCATGCAATGCAAATTAATATCAATAATACCAATTAGGATTAGAAGAGAAATTTAAATTTGGTATTATATATTAATTATAAAATGCAGCACTTTAAAAATACTTTAACCATTAAATCAGATTGTCTAACAATCAGAAGCATATGAAATGACTTAGTGCTAATACTTCTCAAGTTTCTCTGCTTTATCTGAATTTAAAAAAATTTTAGATCAGATTTCAAAGTTTGGGATTATTGGAGGCTTTTTACGGGGTTGCTTAAAAAATATTTATGGTGTATTAGTATGTAGTGAACAATGAACACATTAATATCATGAAAATTAAATAAAAAAATAAGTTCCAAAAATATTTAAACAAAACAATGAACGATATTTTAATTTGGAACAGCTTTCATCTACGGTTACGGCGACTTTCAATCCACTAGGTGCTTTTAGAAGACACCAAGTGGCCATATATCGATACCATGTATCCAAGGGGTTATCGCCGTTGGCGACTTTAATAAAAACGCCGTACCCGTAGAAGAAAGCTGTTCCTTTAATTTTTTATATAATGACTTCAACATTTTTTTTAAATTCGCAGAATGTAATTAAAACTTCTCAACCTTTCTAAGAAAACATGATTGCAATGATTATGTGCAAAAGGTTAGGATCAATTATGTATTATTATAGCAAACATCTGTTGTTATTGGATCATGTATACAAAATTAATTCATCAAAAGTACTTTATGTTAAATTAGATAAATATTACATTAATGTTATTTATTACAATCATATGCTTTATATTTATATTGCATATATTATTTTATAGTTATAAGAACTGTAGTTTTTTTAGTCTTAAAATTACTCATAAAATGTTGCATATTTTTATTTTGGAATAACTATTTTTAATTATTTAATAACTTATAATATATAAGGACTGAAGATTTTTATACAATGAATGATTATTTAGCTTCTAAAAAAATATGTTTTCAAAAACCACTCTTTTCGATGCAAAAAAGGTCAATTTTTCCGACTTTTCCGGAAAAAAAACCGGTTTTTTTCTTGTTTTTTTCCGCCTTCCCAAAATTTCCGGAAATTTTCCATCTCTACTCCTCCCCACAGAATTTTAACTTCTCTGATTGGGGGGTGTTCACCAACTATTTAGTTACAAGGGTATGAAATACTTTAACTGTGGTCTAACGATGATCCCTACAGTAAAAGGGGGGTCTGGGGGCACTCCCCCAGAGAAAATTTTAAAATTTGACCCTTAAAAACATGGTTTTAACTTGTTTTTTAGCAATATGGGATAAATAATATCAGTTGCATCATTTCCCAAGAAAATTCTGAAAATTTGCATTGATTCTCCGGTGTGGTGGATGGGGATAAACACTAAATATTTTTTTCAAATCTTATTTGAATAACCGACTAGATTTGCATTATCGCTCATTAAAGTGACACACATAGTACGTATTTACATTAATTGCCTTTTCCGTTCCACTCCAAGTAGTGTAGTTTTTCCTCAAATATTTTTATTCTTTTTACTATATATAGTACTAGCTGATATGCCCGGCCTTGCACGGGTGAAGATTATAAATTTATTATTTGAGGCGTTTGCTATCAAAACCAGCTAATTCCATATTTTTCTGAAATCCACTTTTTTGCATATTTTGAAAGTTTAGAGGGTCCTTCATAACCTGGCGAAGGGATATAGCTCAAACCCAGCTCATTCCAACCCAAAATTAGATTAAAAGTGAAAACTGTGATCTCAACTGTGAAATTTCAGATCATTTGAAAAAGTTACTTATTACGTTAAAGTTACGTCATTTACTTAAAACTCGTAAAGACATAAATATTAACTGGTGAACTGGAAAAAACCAATTCACAACTTAATTGAACAAAAAAACTGAAAAAAGCATGAAAAATCGTGTTTTTGCATCAAAATCAGCTCATTCCAACCTAATTAGTGTAATTACGCCCAAGGTAATGCAACTGGAATGAAAATAAAAAACTAATCAAATTCTAAGTGGTTGTACCTACAATTAAAAATTTAAAAAACAAATTTAGCTTTAGAACTGTGGACGTGAGAAGTTTTTTGTCTCTCCTGTAAAATTTCCAAAAATGGAATAAGCTGGTTTTGATAGCAAACGCCTCATTTTTAAGTTTTCCCAAATACATTTCTAATTTTATATAATCAATATTTACCAATCATCCCGGTATCCCAGGCGTCTTTTTCATATTCCGGTGTTCCCGGTAACTTTTCCTATCCCGGTGTTCCTAGTAAGTTTTCTTATCCGGATGGACTAAAATTCCTTCGGTACTCAAGCGCAATAGTATAACTTTTGAATGATTTCCACATTTACAACATGGAAAAAATATTCTAAAAATTATTTAAAATTTCTCAGATTCCTTAATTAATCATTTCTTTAAGAATAAACGTTTTCGGTGAAATTATTCAATAATTAAAGCTTATTCCGTTTTGAAATTTAAGAAAAAAAATCAATATTTTCTAGTTGAAAGGGAGTTTTAATGGTTTTTGGTTTGTTAACCAACTTTCTTAAAAGTTAAAATATTATCACTTTTTGATTTTACATCCTCGTTTCCATGGACACTATTTTAACAACAATGATATTCTATAAAGCTTTTAAAATATAAAAATTAGATAATCTGTCAAATAAAAATATGTTTAACTATACATAACTTTTAAATTTCATTGAAATATATTTTTAAAATATTAATATAATTTTTAAATAGATTTGTACCTAGTGTTTCTATTAAAAATTGTTGTTTAGCATTAAATTTTCTTTGTAACAATGGAGTAAGCAGATCTCTTCTTGAGGGGAAATGAAGCTATTTCAGCAAAATGACCATAAAAAGGGTCGAAAGAGGGTCAAGGGGTCATTAAAAGTTTTCGAAACATAGCCTATGTTTTTTTCTGAGTTTTTTTACGTATGTATACCAAGTTTGGTGCAGATCGGAAGTAAACTGTGGATTTGTATAAAAGACAAACATATATACCCACACTTTGTTTTATTATATTAGATGGTAATTTGATAATTTCAAAAGTTCAACTAATAGTTTGATAATTCAAAAGTCAATAACACCATCTGTGAAAAATTAAAAATCTTCTCGCGACCCACAGTTTGAGAAACTCTGATCTAGTCAATATGACAAAATTAAGCCTAATTAAATATTAAAATTAGCCAAATTAATTTTCTAGAACTTTCTGTTTGCAAAAAATGATAGAAAACTGTATTTATGAATATCTAAGTGAAAACAAGAGGGGGGAGGGGTCTTGGCATTTACTATGGGTGGTCACAAAGGGGGGGAGGGGGGTCAAAAATAGAATAATAGAGAACTTGGTGTCACATTCAGCAAAAGGTTAAATTTGCAAAAAAATTTAACGATATCAAACTAGTATTTCTTGACATGCATACCAATATTGTATTTCTTAAAACATGTCGGATTGTTAACCTTTGTGGTTGACCACACTGGAAGTTAGGGGACAAATTAAAATTTCTTTGAAGGAGTGAATTTCAAAAATCTTCTGGCATAGGACCCTACAACCGGCATTTTTTCTCAAAAATTCAGTTTTATGCAATTTCTTGTAAAAATTTCTAGCTTAAACATTTAAATTAACATGTAGAATTTGCATTTCTTTGCATGGGCGTATTTATTTTGGTTCCTTTGGGGACACACTGGAAACCAAAGAGGTGTAGCTGTCCCTAATGGCTTTGGAAACATGATTTTCTCTATGACCCCACCCTCCACAAATCCGCCCATGTGTGTTTATTGGTACATTTAGAACTTGTTTATTTTTAAATCAAACCTAATTTTTCAGATTTGGAAAAAAAGTAACAGAAAATGCTCCAATAGGATACTGCAAAATTTATTTTTACTACATTAAACATGTTAAGCAAGTACAATAAGGTTTTGGATATTTTTACTCAAAAACACAACCTAAATAGGATCAATATTCTAGTAGAATTTCACCTCTATCAATAAAAGGTAATAGAGCCTCCACATAAAATGCTCCTGTTGGTACAAAAATAACATTTTTAATGAAAAAAGACATCATAGTTAGAAATTACTATGATAAAGTAATCAGCAGGGTTGCTGGATTTAAATTTGATTTAAAAAAAAAAATCATTGATTTAAATAAAAAATGTCAAACTGCCACAATTTAAATAAAAAATTTATCTGCTAGATATGTAACTGGGAGAGATAGGTTAAAGTTATTCTACATAAAATTGCCTGCAATTTCAAGATCAAATATTTGCCACCAATGGCAAAAATGTTTATGGCAACAAGGGGTAAATATAGCAGGGTTTGGAATCAATAATTGTGATGAACTAAACAAGAATTAAAATCTTTTTTTTTAACCTGGTATCACTTCTTAAAATACAAGTATGTGGATGAGTTTTATTAAAAGCTATTTTTTAAAATTTTAGTCATGTTTTCCCAACTAATTTTTTCATACACAAAACTACAGATAATAGGGCTCTATTATCTGTGTGCATGACTACTATTAATTATTAATTACTGAATTTTCATTTTTATCACTTATTATTATTTTAAAGAAATAAACACATAATTCTTTGATTAAAATTAATTTAACTGAATCAATATAATTTAAAGATTGATTTTAATTTTTAATAACACAAAATAATAATAATTACACAAAAATGAGGCATGTTTTAAGTAATGATTTTCACAATTTATTTTCAAACCTAATATTAATATCAAAATTCGGCAAAAATAGTTGTAGAAAAAAGGATAAAAATTTTAGTTATTGAGTACAACTCACCCTTTTCGAATGGGCCTCTCATCGGTTTTAACTCATTTTTAGAAACCTTTCGAGTCTAAGGGGGTCACTTTTCAACTCTATTACCTTTACTTTTTGACCCAAAAAGTCAAAATTTAAGGGAACTTCCTAAAAGTTAACATGGAAGTTCCCATTTTGATACTAATGGGGGTCCTCCCCCAGAAAAAATCTTGAAATTAGACCTTGAAAGTTAGGTTTTTACTCATTTTGAGAACCTTTTTGGGTCTCCAAGTCCAAGGGGGGGCACTTTCCAGTAGAATGCCACCCCCTGGATCTGTGCCTGCATGAATTGCTGAACAATGTTAATTAATTATATGAGCATATTCTCTTAAATTTACCACTTTATGTCAAAAAGAGCAGAGGAAAGTTTCAGCCATATACTCTGCAAATGTGAGTCCATCACTAATCATTTTCAAAATTCCATTAAAAAAATCGGGTTAAATCCCGATTTAAACCAGGTTTTTCCAGCCTTTACAACACCATGCCCCATAGCACAAGAACTTCCAAAAATGTTTCTCACTTGTACCATAGGGGTCTCTGTACAGAATGTGTCCTTTTGTGGATTTACCTGGGGAGACATCTCCCAGAACCCCTTTCTGCAGCTAGGAATGCTCCCTCATGTGAAAAAGGAAGAGATGCCTTTTGAGATCAGTTTCTTGAGAGCTCGCACTAAAATGGTCACTTTCCAGAGGCAGTCAACAGGTGTCCTTTGCGATCTGTGGAGTGAGGGCACTCTGAAGTTCTGATCTTCGGCTTTATGTGGCACTCCCCTTGCCTCGACAGCGTTTTGTGGTCACCTCATGACGGTTTAGTTTGGACTTTTCACGGAATCCTTTTCCACAGGTGTTGCAGACATAGGGTCGCTCTCCCATATGGACAAGGAGGTGTCTTTTGAGTTGCCTTTTACAAATGAAGGCCTTGTCGCAAAGCTCGCACTGGTGCGGTCTTTCCCCAGAGTGAGTTAACAGGTGTAACTCTAGACCAGCGGTTCCCAAAGTGGTCCATATGGACCCCCAGGGGTCCACAGCGACTTCCAGGGGGTCCACGGGTATGAAAATGAATATTGGGGGTCCACAGAGACTTTTAGGGGGTCCACACTGACTCAGAGGTCCACTGGAAAAATTTCATCAAAATGATAAATTTTGACCAGTTTCAAAACTTTTGTCTTTCTTATAATCAAATTTTAGTAATATGAAAAGTTGGTTATCACTGAGTCCTTATAGCTAAACAGTGGCGAATCCAGAATAGGGGCTGTGGGGCTACAGCCTGCAGCCCCCCCAGGAATAAGACATTCAAGTTTTGATAATAGCAATAAAGCCAAAAAAGAAATTTCAACACTTTGCGGACATTCGGTGATGTTACCCAAAGGGTCTCAAATTGAGTCGGAACCCTACTTTTAAGGGTAAAAATTACAAAAAATTTCTAGGGGAAGACCCCCACACCCCCTCGAAATTTTGGAATATAATAAGAAGTATGGTTTTTCCTTGAAACTTTAGGGATTTACATAGAGGGATCCTCTTGGATGTAACCTTAAGTGTCTCAACATGAGTTAAAATGCCACTTTTAAGGGCAAAGTTAAAAAAATTTCTGGAATAGGAACCCCTAAACCAGCTAGAAATTTTCCAATTCATAATACCATAAACTTTTTTCCTTGAAAATTCTGCCGCTTACAATGAGTGGTGCTCTTTGGGTGGAATAAGGCTTCAAAATGAGCTAAAACACTATTTTGAGGGGCAAATTTTCAAAATTTTTCTGGGGGAGGACCCCCAAACCCCCTTTTTACTTGGAGTTGACATTTTTCACAATTTTCAAATTTAGTGCAACAAAATTAAAACCTTATGATGTCATCTCACCTAAAACTTAGTATTACTATGATTAGACCTCGAAAAGTTGTTGAGTAACCCCCTAAACAAAAATCTGGGTACGGCACTGGCAACCCCCCTCCGCCCCTCCTCCTTTCAGTTACTTATAATAATAACACTGAACAGCCCATAATAGCAATTAAGTTATTTGTGAAACTCAGCCCCCCCCAGACAAAAATCCTGGATTCGCCACTGTAGCTAAAAGTTTTTGTGTCGTGAACTGGTAGTGATATTACTATAATTTTAGATTTGTTTTTATTTCAAACTTTTTAAATGTTTGATTATTATAATTTCCTTAAAAATATCAAGTAATCATATGAATGGCAAAATTACAAAATTTATACGTGGTTTAGAAATATAAATATCATAAACATAAGATATTAGCTACTTTTTAAACGGTCCCTTAGACAGGGGGTCCACGGGGTACGAAAAATGTCGTCAGGGGGTCCATGGGCCAAAAAAGTTTGGGAACCCCTGCTCTAGACTATGTTTGTTATCTGTTGAGTAAGGGCAATCGGTACAGCGGAACTTCTTATTGGCCTCCGTGGGTCTGTGTCTCGGCGAGTTGCATTCCCCCTTTGTTGTCACCTCATGACGGCGCAAGGAGCACATATCCTGGTATCCCTTCCCGCATTTTTTGCAGACGTAGGGTCGCTCTCCCGTATGGACAAGGAGATGCCTTGTAAGTAGATCCTTCCGATTGAAGCCTTTGCCGCAGAGCTTGCACTGGAATGGTTGTTCCCCAGAGTGAGTCAACAGGTGTTGTTTGAGATTTCTTTTGCGATCTGTGGAGTAAGGGCACTCTGTACAGCTGAACTTGCGATCGGGCTCCATGTGGCTCTTCTTGTGTCCTTCCAAAGCAGAGAGGGAGGGGAAAAGGTCACAGCAGACATCACAATCATGTCCTGCGAGAGACAAAAGAATATAAACAGCTTTTATTTTGCACAAAAAATATATAAGACTATTTTGAGGTTGTTTTACATGAGTTGATGATCCTTTTTTAATATTTTTTTTCTGCAAATCCTTTAATGCTGAACCTTTTTAAAGTCAGGGGCAAAATTAATTTGATTTGAGCCAAGGTTGTAATTTTTCTTGCTGATTTTGCAGAAAAAGGGATAAGAAAGTACGATTTTTCAATTTTCCAATGCAAGTATGAAGATAGGGAAGTGGCCTATCTATCCCTATGGATTTCTTTCAGGCCAATGTTCGAGACGGGAGCCACACTAACTCTGCTCTTGATTGAGTTGATCATAGAGGAGACGATGGGTACAAAAATAATGTTTTCTTACTGAAGCCACTTGTTTGTTTTTAATGTTCTTGATTGAAAAAACTGAAAATGTAACAACGTAAATCATGCGGAATGGAATCACCGAATAAATGAATGTCTCTCCTACCCTCGCAGTTTTCCCTATTTTTATGTTTTAGCTGACGCGCTCTACTAGTGCTTATCCGGGCTTTGCCACCGTTGATGATGAGTTGATTATAGAGGAGACGATGGGTACAAAAATAATGCTTTCATCTTACTAAAGCCACTTTGTTGTTTTTAAGGTTCTTGATTGAAAAAACAAATTTACGTCCAACACCAAATTATAAAAAAGTTTTAGTACTGCAAAACCAACTGAAGATTTTTACAAAAAAATTTGTATGCAAATAAGGATTCTTAAGATAATTAAAACTGATCATTCAAATTTAATTTTATTATATGTTATATTAGCTGTAATCAATGGTGTCGGACGTAAAATTTTTTTTACGTTCAACACCAAAATTTTATGGCTAAATACTATTTTATTCATGCCTAAAGTCATGGATTTTTACTAAAACTGAACAAAATTAACTGATTATTTGGTATTATCCCAAAATACCTGAGAAAATAATTCATTTTAATTAAAAATAAAGAAATCTGTTAAAAGTTGCTTAAACCATCAATTAAACAAATAGAAGATCTTAAATATGTAGATACTTAACATTTATATTATAAAAATTTCGAAACAACTTAACTAAATGAACCAAAAAACCTCTCAACTCAATTTTAGAACAAAAAAAATTCTATTCTCTATGAATAATTATCTCATGGTAGTTGCTTTTTTATTCACTCACATGAATGTAATTTGATTTCTGCTGCAGCTCTAACAGCAATAGGTTCTAAGACCTGTCAAAGATTGAAAGCAGAGGCGTAGCCAGAAATTATTTTTGGGGGTGCATGATGATATCGCGATGAAAGAAAAAAAAATTAAGGTTTTGAATTACACAAATAATTTTTTTTCTCACTGAATGAATAACTTAATAATATTAAAATAAATAAATATACTTTAATCATGAAACAAAGAAATCCTTTGTTAACAGCAAACTATAATGAAGTATTTCATCAACACTCATAAATGAAATGTGTCAAATAGAACATGTTATTTATTTAAAGTCATAAGATATATAAGTTGGGGCAGACATAGGATTTTTTTTCTTGGGAGGGCTAAGAAGTTTCATAATCCAATTGAATCTTCTTGATGATCTTAATATGGAAAAGGTAGTGAATTGTCCTACTCCAACTATTATTAGGGGGGTCTGGGGTCCCCCCAGAAAATGTTATGAAATTAAATTCAAAATTCCCCATTTTTTCGTCTCGGTTTGGTACGCCTCATCTGAATTTCGGTTACAGGTTTTATGGTAGAATAGTACTTTTATGGTATGATAGTATCCCAAGTTTGAGTGTAAATGATTGGGTTATAGTGCACTATGAGTCCTGTTTATATCCAGGACTCACATAACTAGAATCACATAAGGTGGAGCAGAAGTATTATTTGTCTGCGCTCGCTTGGCGGAGGGAAGCGGGGAGATCCAAGTTCGGGTAGGGGTGCGGGAAATCAAGGTTGCTGGCTTGGCTACTTATGCACCCCATTGGCAAAGGAGAGGGAAGGGAGGTGGAGTAGTTCTTGGCGAGAAGTAACCAGTTTGGAGCTCTCTCTCCCTACCTATCCAACCCCAGGGAGAGAATGGCCTTTCCCGTTTGGGTTTACCATTCGTGCCAAGCGAGGACAGACAAATAATAGCTGTTATGCAGAAGGCCATTATAAATGGCGAAAAGCTGAAGACAAAATTTTCTATTCTTTTAAAAATATAGTACAAAAAATTTCTGCCCCAATCCCTGTAGGAAACAGAGGGCAATATTCATTCTCAGATGATATTTAAGAAAAACTGTATTTGTATCATTATTTTTTAGTTCTCTAATTATATATTACTCACGATTTATACATTCAAAACTTTATTAATCTATTCAAGTTTCATATATTCATATTATTCAAGGATTAAAAAAGAGAAATTATATTAGGTATTTGAATACTTTATTTACGTCCGACACCAAGAAATCTGCACAATTTACATCCGACACCATTGAAAAAAATTGCTATTTAGGTATTTAATTTTTGATAAATTTAATATAAAAGGGTATTTTATTCTTATTTCATCTTTGATCTTTAATATTTGAGTGTTTATAAAATTAAAAAACATCCCATTGGGCTGAATTTAAGGTTTATGCAATACAAGTGAAACTGCTTGTCCCTTTCGATTTATGTCCGACACCAAAAAGTTTAAAATTTTTTCATAATGTTTTAATTTTTTAATGATCTTCTAAATGTGTTTTTTATTTGTCCATATGTTGGTAATTATTGAGTAAAAAATTCAAACCAGTTCAAATATTTTATCTTAAAAATTCCAACTTGTGTTGGAAAATTTTGTACAAACTTTACGTCCGACACCGTGGAATTGCCCAACAACGTAAATCATGCGGAATGGAATCACCGAATTAAAGAATGTCTCTCCTACCCTCGCAGTTTTCCCTATTTTTATGTTTTACTAGTGCTGACGCGCTCTACTAGTGCTTATACAGGCTTTGCCGCCGTAGGCTACAGCCTATTTAGAAATGCGCCACTGTTGGGGGTGTAAATGGCTGGAATCCGACTTAAAAAGCCTTGCGTAATGTATGCAAGTAAATACTAAAAAGAATAAGCTTGTCAGAAAACTAGCACCACCTGGGGGCAACAAGGAAAATATTGTCAGGTTTAAATCGTTGAGCGATGTCAATTTTTTCTAACAGGGTTCATACGCTATCTTACATAGAAAAATTCAGGAGTCTTAAAGGAGTTTTTTAGGAGTAAATTACCAAAAAATCAGGAGGTAATGTGAGTAATTATTAACCTTAAACAACTTTGAATGTTAGGAGTAGAATTAGTTCAGAATGAAGTATGGAGCAAGGAATTGCAAAAGTTGTTAGAATTTCACATTTCAACGGAATTTTATTGATTAAAAAAGTAATTATTTTTCCAGTAATTATTTTTTTTTAAAATTCATAATAGATCTTTCATTTACTCTTAGACAGATGTTTTTCAGGAGTCAGAGGGTAAATTCAGGAGAAAAAACATAATTTTTCAGGAGTTATAAGGGCCCTTAGAAAAATAAAGCAAATTTTAGGAGTTTTTCAGGAGGCGTAAGAACCCTGTTTTAAAGGAAGTAACCAACAACAGTTTTTCTTAATGCAAAGAAATAAAGGCCATAGAATAAAAACATGGGCAAAAGTTCATCAAATGCAACATCAGGCTTTTGAATATTTTTTTAAAAAAGTCTCAGAAACCCTACTGTTTAAACTTCAGGAGTATGAATGTATGGAGTGTGATCTGAAACAATTTAGAAAAACCTTACTGATATAAAAACAAATGCATTTTACCAAAGTCCAAACGTATTCTCATACCATGCATTTCATCTTTAACGATAGTTTCATTTGTGCTTCCATGGGGCTGGTTGTCCAGGTGAGTTTTCATGTGACTGCTCAGATTCCACTTCCGAGGGAATCCTTTTCCGCAGGTGTCACAAACAAAGGGTCGCTCCCCAGTGTGGATAAGGAGGTGTCTCTTGAGAAGGCTCACGTAATAGAAACGCTTTCCACAAGCGTTACAGGGGTGGGGTTTCTCGCCGGTATGCAACCTCTTATGGTTGCGCAAGGTGGATCTCTGACTGAATCCTTGTCCGCAGGTGTCGCAGACATAGGGGCGCTCCCCAGTGTGGATGATGAGGTGCCTTTTGAGTGAGTCTTTAAGAGTGAAGGTCTTGTTGCAGAGCTTGCACTGGAACGGTCGCTCCCCAGAGTGAGTCGTCTCGTGTCCTTCCAAAGCGCTCTTCTGAGAGAATCCTCTTCCACAGGTGTCGCAGACATAAGGTCGCTCTCCCGTGTGGATACGGAGGTGTCTTTTTAGACTGACTTTTTGATTGAAGGTCTTTTTGCAGAGCTCGCACTGGTGCGGTCTCTCCCCAGAGTGAGTTAACAGGTGTAGCTTTAGGCGTTGTTTGATATGTGTGGAGTAAAGGCACTCGGTACAGCGGTACTTCTTTTTGGCCTCCGCTGGGCTGTGTCTTGGCAGGTGGCATTCCCCCCTCAGAGTCACCTCATGACGGTGCAGGGAGGACTTGTCATGGAATCCCTTCCCGCATTTGTCGCAGACATAAGGTCGCTCTCCCGTGTGGATACGGAGGTGTCTTTGTAGACTGACTTTTTGAGTGAAGGTCTTCTTGCAGAGCTCGCACTGGAACGGTCGCTCCCCAGAGTGACTCAACAGGTGTCTATCCAAGTTTCCTTTGAGTTCTGTGGAGTAGGGGCACTCAGCACATCGTAACTTCTCTTTGGGCTTCATGTCACATTCTTTGGGTCCTTCCATAGAAGAGTCAAACGCTAAAAGAGAAATTGTGTGAGATAATAAACTCTTTTTTACATTCGTGTCCAAAACTTTAGGATAAACCCAAATCTTAAGTCCTTATCAATGAAATTTATGCTATAGGATAAGTGTGGTACAAACTAGCGTATGGGGTGTCAGTCCAAAAAGGAAACCAGATAACAGTAGTTAAGTTCAAGTTCTACAGGGTGATTCTGAAATGGTCCGCCAAACTTTGAGGGGTAATAGTACCCATCAAGACGAACAAGAATTGGTAAAGAAAGGGGGGTCGCAGTTACACCGTTAAAGAGCTAGGTCCTAATGTAGTGCGAGAGCGTTACAAAATAAGTGCAAAAATAGCGTAAAATAAGTCTATCATTTTTTAAAAAAATTTTTGCGTTATTAGGGGGGGTAAAAACCCCTTAAACCTATCCATTGGCCACAAATTTTGATATTTTAGATACTTAAACCATTCTTGTCCTCTCGGTTGTAATTTAAAGACTAAAGTAATGATTTGTGACCCTGAAAATCAAATTCAAAGTCACTAAATCATTGAAAAACGTAAAAAGGGGGCGGGGCTGTTTGCCAAAAAAGTGGACGTGACAGACAAAAACTACAGTTACTTTTGGATTCAGGGGCCAAAAGTGATTCAAAAACAAGTCATAGTTCTACGACAACAAAATGGCTGTTCCCCAGTGTTATTTCTCAGAAACCCTATTGTTTAAACTTCAGGAGTATGAATGTATGGAGGGTATTCTAACACAATTTAGAAAAATCTTACTGATATAAAAATAAATGCATCAATACAGGTAATTTCTTACCGTTACTTTCATCTTTAAAGAGAGTTTCATTTGTGATTCCCTGGGGCTGGATGTCCAGGTGAGTTTTCATGTGACTGCGCAGATTCCCCTTCTGAGAGAATCGTGTTCCGCAGGTGTCACAAGCAAAGGGTTGCTCCCCAGTGTGGATAAGGAGGTGTCTCTTGAGATCCCTCACGTTATAGAAACGCTTTCCACAAGCGTCGCAGGGGTGGGGTTCCTCGCTGGTATGCGACCTCTTATGGTTGCGCAAGGTGGATCTATCACTGAATCCTTTTTTGCAGGTGTCACAAACAAAGGGTCGCTCCCCAGAGTGAACAAGGAGGTGCCTTTTTAAATTGCATTTTTGAGTGAAGGCCTTGTTGCAGAGCTCGCACTGGAACGGTGGCTTCACAGAGTGAGCCAATAGGTGTTTATCCAAGTTTTCATTGTTATCAGTGGAGTAAGGGCACTTGATACATCGATACTCCTCTTTGGGCTTCATGTCACATTCCTTGGGTTCTTCCAAAGCAGAGTCAAAGGCTAAAAGAGAAATTGGGTGAGAAAATAAACTCTGTTTCTTACATTCAAAACTTTAGGATAAACCCAAATCTTAGGTCCTTATGAATGAAATTTTTGCCTTAGGATAAGTGTGGTTATATGAAATGCAACTCAAATTACCCTAACAATAGTCTAAGGGGGGTAAAGAGAATCTCCATTGACTGGAGTTTCATTCAGAAATTTTATGGGAAAGAAAGGATATTCCTGAACTACTGCATGCAAAATTTAAGAGCATGGAATAGCTTTGAGTATAATTTTTTCATGCAATTTTAGTATTTAAAGTACAAATATGGTTTGAAACTGCAAGGATTTTACTTGCAAACTAAGAGTATTTACAATTCACTAAGGATTTTAAAACAATTTATGTTAATAAAGAATCATTCTTCAATCAATAAAATAGGCTACACTTTGATTTCAAGTAATAAATATAGCAGTCAGTGCAGATATCCATATCATACAGATCTAATTTGAGCTGTAGGTAAACATAGCGGCTGGTCGACTCTTATCGAAGCTGTGCCGAAAAACAAAACACTAGCTAACTTCTACTGCACATTTTTAGATTTTAGCATTTTTTGATTACTATAGTTGTAGGCAAATAAGTTTTGAAAAGTATAGAATGAAAAACAATCCCTTATCATAGAGTTAATTTCAATTGAAAATAACCCAATGTAGTTTGAAGTATCTGTATCCTACTTCTAAAAATTTAGCACTCTGAATAAAGTTACCAAAAATGATTTAAAGAACTTACAGGTTTTTCGATTATTGGATTGGTTGGGTTTTTTGGTGTTCTTTGTTACGGCTATGTAGAGTTTCAATTTAATTTAGAGGTAGGAGAAAGGAGTTGAAACGTTGATTCCGAATCCTGATCCGAATGCAGTCAGTTTATTTGTAAACAGAACAAAGCACTACGACCATTGCCATTTTTTGTTTTGTAAATCAATTTTACATTCTAAAAATTTTTCAAATATAAAATGAAGCTAAGTAGATCAATTATAAGTGAATTACTTTCACCAAAATTTAAAGTTTTTTCATGCATTAGGGAATTTCGATAGGCACCTGTTTTTTTATAAAATTGATCAGATTGCAGATTTTTAAATGACAATGCTCAATGACATACTACTCAACTCTAGAGCTACAATGAAAATAAACAAACCACCGAGAACCTTGCCTGCCTCCGGCAAACTATCACTATGCAATCACTATGCAATAAACTATCAGCAATCACTATGCAATACTTGTGGTTTGTGAAAAGTGTTTCAATAGAGCAAGCGATCTGAAGAGACACCTCCTCATCCATTCCAGACTGGGGAGCGACACCTGCGGAACACGATTCCCTCGGAAGAAGAATCTGCCCAAACTCATGAATACCGTCCTGTCCCGTGGGAACTCGAGTGAAACTCTCGTTAAAGATGAAATTAATGGTAAGAAAATACGTTTGTTGATGCAATCAGGGGGAATATTCCGTATTCGGGAACCATCGCCAACTTGGCGACTTTTTAGAAACTTGGCGATAAACTCTAGATTGTGGCGACCGATCTAGATATTTAGATATCATTTGAATTTGAATCTAATACCAAATAAATTATTTATAAACATTGAGTGTCATATAGGTTTTGTCTCTTATTGTTTTGAATAGCTTAAACGGTATTGTTTAACACAAGTCTGGTTTGAAAAAATATAAATAATAAAACACTAGGTGTACCTGTAAAAAGGGGTTGTGCTAGTGAATGTGTGTGCGTGGCGCGGGCAACAGTACCTCACCTCCGTGGCTTCGGTCCACAGGTGCTCGCTGGGTAACGCTAAGTAGGTACTTCTTAGGGCATTTTCAGTGGTAGAAGGATAATGTCCTAGTACCCGCCCATTAGGAAAAAAAAAAAAAAAAAAAAAACACTAGGTGTACTGACTAGTTACATGGTAAAATATTAAATTTAAAATATCAATTGATATAATCAGGATTTATTATGACGTAATGACTTTGATTTCGATTTTCAGGGTAAAAAACTATTAGCCTTTAAATTACACCCGAGGGAAGGAATTACACCCGAGGTTAAAGTTTCTAAAATATAAAAATTTGTAGCAAATGGATAAGTTTAAGGGGTTATTACCCTCCAAAAAATGCAAAAAATGGATAAAAATTACGGAGATTATTTTTGACTATTTTTTCCTCTTATTTTTTACGCAATTCATCATTAAAGTGTTCTATCCCTTCACCAAGGACCCAAAATTAAGGAATATATGCAACAATTATTTTTTACTAAAAGCGGTTGAGGTGTTAGCGCCCCCGAAGCACCCGCAGAAGGGTTCAATGCCGTACTTTAGAGTTAAACTGCTATACAAAAAATTCAAACTGCAACTGACTGAATTTCAGTCTATTCTTGTGTAAAATGACCTCCTGAACTCAAATATGACACCCGTTTTCCTCAATCACCCTCAATTTTTGAATGGACATCCCCCAACTGTTATCATCAGCCCACACATCTATTAACAACTTGAAACATGAAACCCCACCCCCTAAAACTGGCCAGTTTTTAACGAACTAAACAATTTCCCTCAGGATAAACCTTAAATATAAGAACTATGTCTTTTTTGAGCTTTTCAAAACATGAATATTCATTCCTGAGTTCGCGAGTGGCGGCATGATTCTGAAAATATCTTCGGAGGTGTTAACACCTCTACCACTTTTAGCAAAAATCTTTATTGCATATATTCATTAAATTTGGACCCTTGGGGAAGTGTTAGGTCACTTTAATTATGAATTGCGTAAAAAATAAAAGGAAAAAATTGGTAAAAATAATCTCAATAATTTTTAACGATTTTTTTTGCATTTTTTGGGGGTAATAACCCCTTAAACTTATCTATTTGCTACAAATTTTTATATTTTAGAAGCTTTAACCTTTCTTGTTCCCTAGAGTGTAATTTAAAGATTAAAGTAATAGTTTTTGACCCTGAAAATCGAATTCAAAGTCATTACGTCATCGAATAACGCAAAAAGGGGGAGGGGCTGTTCCCCGAAAATCTGAGCCTGATGGAGAAAAACGGGGGTCGGATTTGGATTCAGGGGGTCATTTTATATAAGAGAATCTGCTTGATTTGTGTCAGAAGCATTTTGACCCTATTTTTTTGTCGAGTAGTGTAATAGGACGTAATAATCCAACGTCGGATGAATATGCATCCCCTGAAGTATTGCGAGAAGAAGCGCGATACGAAATATTGAAAGCACGAGAAAAAATGAAGTCAAATTGTGAAAAACGTCACTGTGTTGCACATCAGGATGGCCGAATGTAATATAATTATTTATTAACTAGTGATATGTAATTATGGTACATTCGTATTAGCCCGTCCATTCGCCAACAGTGGCGATAAGTCGCCAAGTCTGGTAAACCCCGCAACACTACCGTTGATTCTGGTAACCCTGGAAAACGTGGCGAAATCGCACTAGTTCCGATCGCTGGCGCACGCGCGCGCAATTTAAATCGGTAAGCCCATGGGTGAAATAATGTGTGCGCACCGCGCAGGTTGTTTTGAACGTAAATTCAACAGTGTTTACAAGGTAAGAACGAAGACTGCATCGGAAAGGTAGGAGTCTAAATGCTTTCGTGTCGTTTCACGGTGAACTTTGTTGCGCCATTTTGCTGAGCCCCAGAGTCTTTCAATGTCGGTAGCAATGTCAAAGTCGGTTTCAGTGTCGGTAGGATCGCCGGCGGTAGGATCGACCATTTTGCAAGTAAGTTAGTGCTAAAAAAGTTATTTTTATGCTCTTTCCGAGTGATATCCGTAGTTTTGGTTCATCCAAGAAACTGATTCCCCCTTTTCTGAATCCTTACTGTTTCTGATTACCCCCACAACGAGTTTGGTTATAATTAGGGCAGGGGGGGTTTGGGGGGGGGCGGCAGCCCCCCCCCTAACCACATGAAACTTTTATTTTTTATTTTCTGATGTTATAAAGATGTTTCTGGTGTTAAAAATTGTGTTTTTCGGCAATTCTGAAGAAATCGCGTATTTTGGCGCGTTTTGGCGAAATTTGGCAAGTTGGCGAAAACGATGGACGGGCTAATACGAAAGTACCGTAATTATTAACTAGTGAAATAATCTTTTGTATTTCTGTGGCAACAATTTATGTTGTTGCTCATGGTAACTGTTTTTAAACAATTAGTCTTGAGAAAATAAAGAGTACGTTTTTCTAGGAGTTTAGTTTTTTTAGTTTAGGAATTTAACTTTAAAAATTTCGTAAAGTAAAATTCTGATATAAGTAACAGGCTTGGAGCAATTTTAAAAATGATTTAATTAATTTCAGTAAATTAACGAATTTCAGTAATAAACCAAAGTAAGTCTCATTCGCTATTTTTAGGTATAAGTTTAGGTTTGAAGGGAATGTTTTTTTTTACATTTTTAAGAATATGTTTTAAATGCCCATTTTCAGATTTTAAGATTTTCGATGGTCATTTTGCATCGATATGCTTCTTATGACATGTTTTATTTGCCGTTTTCAGATTAGGATTTTCGGTTTTTGAGTTTGCCTTTGCCTGTTCTCGGCAGCCATTTTGATTGTGACGATTTTGAAAAAGTCGCCAAATATCTTGGCGACTTTTCTTGGCGATGGTTCCTGAATACGGAATCTTAGCCGCAATCAGTGGCAAGGGGGGCTAACATAATCTGGCAGCAGAAGTTGATACTTAGGGGAGACCGGGGATGGATGGGTTACTGGGTAGGAGGGGACACCTTCAATAAATCATAAAATTATAAATAAAATTAGTTTTTGAGTATTCCACCAGGTAAAGCCAGCATGGCTTCATACTTGTTGCTGTTTACTATTTTAGTTGCAAGCTCCTACAAGTTTCTGAATGAAAAAGATGGTTTCGTTATAGCAAAAGTAACTAAGTATTACACTTTTCAAAGTGAATTCTCATTCTGATTCTTGGTTGCTTTCTTAATGGTTTATTGTTTTCTATACAGAATAATGTATTCTTTATGAATATACAATCGAATCCGCTTAATGTGATCACGGTTAATGTTATCAATCGGATAATGTTATCGAAATCAACAGCATACTTGTATAAAATGAAAACCTTTCTGCAAATTTAAATTTTTTCCCAAGAATTTTCTGCAAGAATTTACACATTTTTAAATATCTCTCTCTCTCTCTCTCAAAAAAAAAAACATTACTGAAATATCCAAATTGGGACCATAATCATTTTTATCCTGGCTTATATTGATATACTAATTTTTCATACTAGTGATTTTAAAACTTTTAAATAATATACATCATTGTATTTTTTATTATAATTGGACATTCCTAATTACTGCTCTATCGGGGGGATTCCGAAGATCGGATAGTATCGCCACCCAGTTGCGTAAACAGAAAGCCTGGAAGGAAGAATTTGGCGAAAAATATAAGAAAAATTCATCGATCAAAAATAAATTCTGCAGAATGTTTTCTAAAAAAATTTTTTTAATATTTATTTTACAGAAAAATTTCTGAAAAAGAATTTTTTTTGTAGTTTTTCTGCAGGGGGCAAAATTTTCTGCGAACGCCGTTCGTGCGTTCGTGTATATTATACAAGTATGATCAACAGGTCCCGATCATTCCTATTTAATTTAATGTAAAATACATCGTTTAATGTGATCAACTATGAATTATCACTCCGCTTAATGTTATCAAAATTTGTTCATATTCCCTTTAAAACGACCGCTTTTGAGTTCGAGTTTCATTTTGAAGGTCAATTTTTACAAGCAAACATCTACCCCATGAGAGCATCTGGCGCTTCTTTTTTTCTTAAACTCAGTATGAGTAAGAGATAAAAATAATTCTGCACATATTGAAAGAAAACGGTTATTTGGGGGGTCCGAATCCATTCTTATAATTGGTTAAAGAAACACCAAGATCGACACTTTGCAGATGTCTGATAAGAGATTTGAGTTTTACCTTGTGTCTAATGAATAAGGGGTTTATTGGAGTGGAAGAATTAAAATGAAGTGGAAAAAAGAGAGACCTCTCTATACAAATAAAAATACAAAGTAAGCAATTATTTTACTTTTATTAACAGAACTACTCTTATATTTCCCCCTTAAAATTTTACCTAGTTGAAAAATAGTGTTTTGAATACATTTATTACGATTACATGATTTTGATTTTAATGCAAACAATCTAGTTACACTGTTTGCTGCTTTTGATATTAATATGAGATCGCTTATTGTTATCGATCGGATAATGTTATCAGTTTAGTCTCGGACAATTGCCCTTGATGACAACAACCCTTGATGTCTCAGATTTTCTTGATTTTTGGTATGCTGCAATACATCATAGAGGTATGAAAAAATATCAAATTTCAGCGGCCTAGCTCAAATACTTTTGAAGTTATAAGACTTTAAAGTTTTGAATTTTCCTCTAAAAACTGCACTTTTTTGACATCTTTGATTGCCTGTAAGCTGGCAACCAAAGATAATACAGACTTGGGAGTGGTATTATTTTAAAGCCTTTGAGTAGGGTTTTAATATGATGTGCAGCAGTATAGGGTCAACATTTAATTTTTTTTTTGAAATTTTGCTATTAAATATTAAAATTTGAATTTCTTAAAAAGTGGCAATTAAAAAAATATGAAAAAATTACCAAAAATAGTTTGTATTGCCTACATACTTATGGCAAAATCTTGTTACATTAAAAATTCAAAATATACACATAAAAAACGTTTACAGAATTGAACTCTTTTTACATTTATTACAGTGCTTGCTCGATGTACTGATTTTTATTTAGATTCGGCATAAATTTATCTTTGTTTTTGAAGGACACTGGGAGCCCGATCGAAAGTTCCGCTGTGCTGAGTGCTCTTACTCAACGGATAACAAAGGACACCTTAAATATCACCTGTTGACTCACTCTGGGGAGCGACCGCACCAGTGTGAGCTCTGCAACAAGACCTTCTCTCTAAAATCTACTCTGAAGAGACACCTCCGTGTCCACACGGGAGAGCAACCCTATGTCTGTGACACCTGTGGAAAAGGATTCGGTGATAAGTCCAGATTGAAACTCCACGAGGGGACACATTCCAAGAGGATAACCTACCCTTGCGGTGCTTGTGGAAGGCGTTTCAGAAGTTCAAGCCATCTCACGAGGCACCTCCATACACACAAGGGTACTCACGTCCGGCCCCACAGTCCCACAGATGAAACAATTGTTAAGGACGAAATCGGTAAGAAATCGTAGCTTAAGGGGCAACATGACATAACTTACATTTTCTCCATTTTAAGTTATAATCCAGTAAATCTACAAATCTACTGAATAAAAGGGGTAAAACCTATAAAAATTGAAACATTTGGTTTTTCGATGGTTTTCACTTGGGGATGACCTTAATAATAACATACTATATATCGGTCAATATCGACCCGCAGGAAGTTAATTTTGTTTAATTTTAAAAAGATTCAAATTAAAGTAATTATTAATAAGAATAATTTCAGTGGAAGACGTTTTGAGGGATGAGGATGAGAATGATAGGGGGTTTGTCAGTTAAACTTTATCAGTTACAGTCAAAGTTAAGATTTTTTTGAAAATTCTCAATCTAGCCCCCCTTTTTTATTTTTGCAATGTCATCTCTGTTGTCACTTCTAAGTTGTAATCCCTCCCCTAGAGAAACAAATGAAAAATTTTGGGAATTGTTAAATATGTAAGGGCTGGACTAGTGAATAATTCAGAAAATGAGACTGGTTGCTGGGTGAAATAGGCAATGAAATCAAAGATTTTAGTACATTTGTTAGTTTTCATTGTTTTTTTCCGGTTTTTTGTACAAAAGACACGAGTCATTTCCCTCTGATCTCTTACAGCAGTTTCACTCTCTTGCAGCCGTCGATCGTGACGTAGGAAGCGAACGCTTCCCCTCCCTCTCTGGTTTGGAAGGACACCAGATGAGCCACCCAGATCCCAAAAAGAAGTTCCGCTGTTCAGAGTGCCCTTTCTCCACAGATTACAAAAGAAGCATCGAGCAACACCTGTTGACTCACTCTGGGGAGCGACCGCATCGCTGTGAGCTCTGCGAAAAAACCTTCACTCATAAAAACTCACTCGCAAGGCACCTCCTTATCCACGCGGGAGAGCGACCCTATGTGTGTGAAACCTGCGGGAAAGGCTTCCGTCAAAAGTCCGACCTGAGCCATCATGAGAAATGCCACCTGTCACCACAGGAGAGGAGCCACGCGGATCCCAAAAAGAAGTTCTGCTGTACAGAGTGCCCTTACTCCACAGATCACAAAAGATACATGGTGCAACACCTGTTGGTTCACACTGGGGAGCTACCATTCCAGTGTGAGCTCTGCGACAAGACCTTTGCTCTAAAATCTCATCTGAAGAGACACCTCCTTGTCCACACGGGAGAGCGACCCTATGTCTGTGACACCTGCGGAAAAGGATTCACTCAGAAGATGCATTTGCAACGACACAAGAGGAATCACTCTTCTCTAAAGCAGCTCATCTGAAAGAACACCTCCTTATCCAAACAGGATAGTGACCTGCAGGGTTGGACCCTATTAGGTTGGACCCAATGGGGTTTTTCAAAAAAAACCCATGTGAAAAAACCCACATTTTGGACCCATTTTTGGGTTTTTTCAAGAAAAATCAAGATTTTGGCAGTTCCTTCAAAATTTAATGTGTTTTTTTTTCAAAGTTTAGGATATTTTTAAAATTTTAATGGGTTTTTTCAAAATTTAAACTAGGTTTTAAAAATTAGATGGTGTTTTTTCAATTTCGGGGAGTTTTTTTTAAATAGGTTCTTTCATTATTCAGTGCAGTGGGTTTTTTTCATTATTGAATGGGGTTTTTTCAAAACTTAGGACGTTTAAAGTTCAAACTAGATATGAAAAATAAAGATAATTTAAAAAAAAATTCAGTGGGTTTTTTCAAAATTTAAACAAGGTTTCAGTAAATAAGGTGTGATTTTAAAATTTCAGTGGGTTTTTTCAAAGTATAAAAAGTTTGAAAAAACCCACTTATCTGTGGAAAAACTGACATTATTTTGACTGAACACATTTAACATAGAAAGAACTCCCTAAAATTTGAAAAAAAAACCCACTTACTTTCTAGTAGAAAACCACTTAATTTTGAAAAAACCCACACTTTTTCCGAAAAAACCCAGTTTTATATGGGTTTTTTAAAAAAAACCCAGGTTTTTGCCAACCCTGGTGACCTGCGACCCCTGCGGGTTCTCTCCAGTCATGAGGTGCCAACAAAGTGGGACTGCGGCCAGAGATCAGAAGTTTAGCCGTACAGAGTGCCCTTACTCCACAGATCGCAAAGGAAACCTGTTGACTCTCTCTGGTTAGCGACCATTCTAGTGCAAGCTCTGCAACCAGGCCTTCTCTCAAGAAACTGTTCTCAAAAGGCACCTCTTTGTTATTCACCTGCAGATTCTGTGAGAAGTCCATCCACAAAAGGACAGATTCCACAGACCCCTGTGGTACATGTGAGAGACATTTCAGAAGTTCTTGTGCTATGGGGCCTAGTGTTGTAAAGGTTGCAAAACCTTGTTTAAATCGGGAACGAACCGTTTTTTTTAATGGAATTTTGAAAATTTCCGTGAGTTTTTGTAATTTTTATTTACAGGAAAGAAAAACCATCTAAACTGGCTCAAAAATTAGCTTTTAGTATTTTGTTTTGCTTTAAACTTATATTTTAAAAGTAAGTGGACATCCATAAATTACATGAGGTCAAAAAGGGGGGGGAGGGGTTTGGAAAAATCTCACCAAGGGGGGAGGGGGGTCCAGCAAAATCTCACTTGGGGGTGGGGGGGGTCCAGCAAAATCTCGCTAAATCTCACCAAGGGGGGAGGGGGGTCCAGATTTTGGAAAAAACACCTCACGTAAGTTATGGATGTCCCCTTATATTCTTTTAATTTTGATGGGTGAACCCCTCAAAATATTTTGAAAATTATCTCTGAAAAGTATTGTTTTGACTCATTTTAGAACCCTTAGGGTTACACCCAAAAAGGACAGCTCCTTGTACTAAGTATAAGTGACCAAATTTTCGAGGAGAAAAAAAACAGTACCCTACTAGTAAAACTGTAAAAGTGATGTCAAAATTTGGGGGGGAGGTCTGGCAGTTTCTTGCGTAATTATGATGGGGGGGTTGCGGTTGAGGCTTGCTTATCTTTGCTGACAAGGGGAATTAAACATGACCAAAAAAGTGCTTACTTAATATTTGAACGTCCCCTAATGGTTGTTATGAGGCCTCTATACAGGGTTGGCAAAAACCCGTTTTTTTTTAAAAAACAAAACCCTCCACAAATCTGCTAATGTTTGTTTATTGGTACATTCAGCACTTGTTTATTTTTAAATCAAACCTTATTTTTCAGATTTGGAAAAATTAGCAGAAAATGCTCCATTAGGATACTGCAAAATTTATTTTTACTACATTAAACATGTTAACCAAGTACAATAAGGTCATAGATATTTTTACTCAAAAACACAACCTTAATAGGATCAATATTCTAGTAGAATTTCAACTCTATCAATAAAAAGTAATAGAGCCTCCTCATAAAATGCTCCTGTTGGTACAAAAATAACATTTTTAATGAAAAAAGACATCATAGTTAGTAATTACTATGATAAAGTAATCAGTACTTGTGTGTGTGTGTGTGTGTGTGTTTGTTTGTTTTTTTAAAGATGGGTTCAATACTTGTTTTTGAAAACCTTTTTTTGTGTTTTCACAATTGTAAAGTAAGCCTTACCTGATCACAGGGCAAAAAACCAAAGTTCTGTCAATTGTCTCAAGTACAGGTCTCTTACTAAGAAATGTATATTTTCTTTGTTTCTCTGCCTCTTAAATTTTGAAAAAGCCCATTCAAAAATGAAAAAAAAAACTTGGTTATTGAAACCTGGTTAAAATTTTGAAAAAAAAACTCATGTAACTGCAATTCTCGGTAAGTTATTTCGTTAAATGTTTTTTTATCAATATGAAAACTGCCAAAATCTTGATTTTTCTTGAGAAAAAAAATGGGTCCAAAAAAGGAGGTTTTTCACAAAGGTCCACAATAATCCAGCCAACCATTATTTCTTGGTAGAGTCAGAACCCATTTATTTATCCAATTCATACTTTATTTTATAGATCTGAAGGCATAACTTTGCTTTATTGAAACACACCACTTTTATGATTGACAACTCCAATTCTTTGTCAATAGCAGACATGAAAATTTTATTTTGTTATTACTAATGTCATAAAAAATTATATGCAGTTTTGCATAACACAATTTATTGTTATAAATGGTAAGTCTTTATTTTGCTTACTACTTTGATTGCATAGGTTTTTGATTTTATAGAATTTTAGACTGTTAATTCAGAATACATATTAAATTATATATGTTTAAATTTTCCAATTACTTTTACTTTTGTGCACATTAAGTGGTAAGTAAAATTATAATTATGTATTTTATTTACAATTACTATTGGAAAATATGGGACCAAAATATTACTTAGAATTTTCGGTAAAACAATAAAAAGAAAGACAAGATTTGACTTTTATAAACAAAGTTGTTCCATAAATTCAGGCGCGGTTCCAGCACGGCTCCAAGGGGAGGGCACTTTTCCAGACAAGATCCCCTTGTGGTATACAATTGGGGGTATGGGGGTCCTCCCCAGAAAAGAATTGAAATTTAACATGTTAAAATAGAGTTTTTCACATCACGTGATTATGCCCTAGCAAGAGCCCAAACAATCGCCCAGCAACAGGTTTGGAGGGCTAGGCGCATGCAAATGTATTGTTTTCCACCATGCGGGTGCCCTCCAGGGTCGTGAAAACAACCGGAATCCGTGAAAATAGCTGGTCGTAACATCATCGCGAAAAGCTCTATAGAAATTTAACTCATTTTTAGAAACCTTTCGAGTCTACGGGGGGCACTTTTCAACACTGTTACCTTAACTATTTGACCCAAAATGTCAAAATTTCGGGGGATTTCCTAGAACTTAACACGGAAGATCCCATTCTGATACTAATGGGGGCACTCCCCTAGAAAAAATCTTGAAATTAGACCTTGAAAGTTAGGTTTTTACTCATTTTGAGAACCTATTAGGGTCTCCAAATCACTTTCCAGAGTGCCACCCCCCTGGATCCGCACCTGCATGAATTGCTGAACAATGTTGATTAATTATATGAGCACATTCTCTTAAATTTACCAGTTAATGTCAAAAAGCAGAGGAAAGTTTCAGCCATATACTCTGCAAATGTGAGTCCATCACTAATCATTCTCAAAATTCCATTAAAAAACCCAGGTTAAATCCCGATTTAAACCAGGTTTTTCCAGCCTTTACAACACCATGCCCCATTAGGGTGGTCCTAATTTTTCAAACTCGGAATCAACCCCGAACTTTTTTCCTTAAGGTATGAAATGAAAGTATACCAAATATTTTAATATTAACACGTGCCGCAAAGCGATTGAAGTTATACTACGGTAAAAGGGCAAGAACCCGTCACCACTCAGGGAGAAAAGCCGGCTCCGGCGCCTTTTACGCCGCATGACCGTAGACGCTGGCGTGCGTTCTCAAAAAGAACCAGGCATGTGATTGCTCAAGAAAGGAATTATCTGAAATTTTTTAGAAGCGTCCAAATAAGTTAGGGTGATATAGAAATTTATTTCGGGAGGGGCCCAAATTCAAATCCCTATCCCATACAATAGGTTCAATTTAGCTTTTTAATACTTTTTAGATAGGATTCTCATCTTACTAAACTCTATCTCAGAAAATTTTCGAAATTTGAGCCTAAAAAACAGGGGTTTTATCGTTTTGGTACACTATGTCCGCTCAGGAAACAAAATATTCCGATTTTTTCCCGCTTTGAAATATTAATTCCTCACACAATTGAGCAGAATTCCGATTCTCAACACCTCTAAAATTAGCGGATTTCCGCAAATTAGCGGAAAAATCACATGCCTGAAGAACACTTTCAAAGGCTGTATTTTCATGTATTTTGAGAAAAACTTGAAAACCTCCTACCCTATGGTTTTTGCATATATTTTAGGGTGTAATTCATTATTATAAGTAAATTCCAATGGAGGATTTAAGGCAGGTATGGGCAACCTTTTCGAATCCGCGGGCCGGATTCAATGATTATAATAACGTGGAGGGCCATAGAGTAGATAATAGGTAATATTTTTTAAGTAAAAAATGAGTAGTTTTATTATATACTTACGAAGTTTAATACTGAAGTTAAAATTTAATCTGGACGTATACAATATATTGATTACATACAATAATTTTAATGAAGTTACATTAATCTGGACTAGAATAATATCTTGATTACATACAATAATTATAAAGTTAGTTACATTAATCTGGACTAAAATAATATCTTGATTACATACAATAATTATAATGTTTAAGTTACATCGATATGAGCTAAAAATAATATTCAGAGCTCATATAATAATGAAAAAATATTTCAGGACAGATTTTAACAATTGTTATTACACGATGCAGGAGAATAAATGGAGGAGGAATTAATGTTCAGGAGGAATTAATGTGAAAGGCAGAAACTGAATATAGTCCGTATGGTAGAGCCGGATTTTTTTGGGTGAGAACCATCTTCTGAACCCGAATTGCTATGATGACAACGGCTGGGATTCGGTTACAAGCCTTTTCTCTACTGCCAAGTTAGGGTGAAACGGGAGGGGAATATAAACCGTCGTGAAGTAACAACTCTCCCACGCTTATAGACTCCTCCCAAGAACGAAATATAGTTGTACAGCACGTTTTAACTGCTAAATTAAGTTATTTTCGGGGTAAAGTTCTGTATCCCCTCTTTCGCTCTTGTTGACGAAAACCAGAGTGATTTTTGGTACAATTTTTAAAATGTTCCGTGGGCCGTAGGTTGCCCATCGTTGATTTAAGGTAAAGTGGACGAGGGTTGGGTTCAACGAGGGTTGGGACAAAAATCAAAACTTAAATGTCATGTTCAAAGCAATGAAAATTATATTTTAAATGTAATTCATCATAATTAAAAGCCTTACATAGAAATTTACTCTGAATTTTATAAGCTATATCTATAAAATCCAAATACCATTCATTCATTCACTGACACACACTCATCACGAAATCTCCAAAACTGCCGGACCGATAGGCTTGAAATTTGACGGAGACCTTCCTCTCAGCCATTAGACGCGCACTAAGAAACGATTTTAAAATCGAACGACTCCTTCCCTGCTTTTCGGCGCTTTTTCGACTCCGTTTTACCCATTGAAATAACATTATACATTGTTGAAATGCATAAAATGCAGGGTTTACTTCTCTATCTTAAGGCGACGTCTTGCCTCACTTGATAAAATATAATTTGAAAACAATTTATAATTTACAACGAAATTTAAGAAGAAAAACAGTGTGAATATCTGTATTTAAATATTATAACAGTAATCAGAACACCGAAATATATTAAAATAATTAATTAATTTATTTAAGATTTTAATTTTCTTAAATTTATGGATCAAAAATTGAAAAGTTTCCATGAAAACAGAGCTAAAATTTCAGTGTTTCACAGAGCATGGTTCACTAGACTATAATCACTAGATTTTTTTATTATAACCAGTGGCGGCTCGAAGCTAAAATTATAAGGGGTGCTGCTCCGGCGGTACCAAGTTGGCAACGCATATAATGCCAAATAAATCACTAAAAAAACTTGGAAAGTGTTTAAACATAGCCTTAATCAGATTTGAGTACAAAGTATTAATAAATCTGATTCTGTCTTTAAATTTTAAAATTCAGTGAAAGAATACTAACAAGAAAATAAAATCAAAGAGCAAACTCATACATTTACTCAATTCATATTTTTACACTAAAATATCACTATATTAATTTAAAATTGAAATAAGACAAGTAAATAACATTATGGTAGAAAAACAAAATCACATTTATAAACAAAAACATCGAAAAAATCAAATAGAAAAGATAGGAACAATATAAAATTTCGATTTCACACTTAATTAATATTCAAAAACCTGTCACTTACCTATATTGAGCTGATTATTACGTCTTGCAAAGATTAAGTTGATTTCATATACATATATCTCATAGAAAATGAAACCAATATCTGTATGGTGAATTTAAATTGTTCGGTATAAAAAAAATAAAAACGTGACTGCAAAAAAGTAAACAAAAATCTTTAAGCCGAAACAGGAAGAAATATTATATTTCTCTCTGTTGAAAAGAAAAAAAAATAAAAACTTAAAACTGTGGTGAAAAGCTTAAAAGCCAATATGATTTATTAGTAGTAGAAATCGTTTATTTTTCTTCTTCCTCACAGCTCTCTCAAGAGAAAAAGCTATCATTCATTTGGTCGGGGCTGCTTTTCAGCAGCCCCTTTTCTCCTAACAGACTCGCATGCTAAATTCTTGATATTTTGATTTGATATGATAGAGCTAGTGTTTTATACCACGATTGGTATATCTGCGGGGGCTGATCGACCCGGAAAGAAATCTGTTGGCGAGACGGTATAGCAGAGAATTATTAATTGAAAAAGGATTATAAAGGACAAAGATTAAAGGGGGAAATAAATAATTTTTTAAATATTGTAAAGCAAATAAAAATTGGAATTTCGGGAAATTTTGGTTGGGGGTGCTGCAGCCCCGCAGCCCCTATGGACGAGCCGCCACTGATTATAACTAGGGAGGTACCGCCCCCTGCTCGCTATCGCTCGCCAACCCCCGTTAACTGCTGACGCAGGGCCTTTCGGATCGTTTCGCAATCCCTCAAAACCCTGCTCACTAAAGTTATTTATTTATAAAACATTCGTTATAACAATTAGTAGAAAAAACGTCAACCAACTTTCCAGAAGCACACTCCCTTAAAAGTTAGAATATTTATTGGTTGTAAATTATAAATAATTTAATCAACACGTTTTCCATGAAAATAGCCATCAAGTCTGCTCGTAACTATTGTTAGGCTGAGCGCGCACTGGAGACTTTTGTCTCGGAGACTTAAAACACTAGTCACTCGAGAGCAATGCATTTCTATGAAGAAATTCTTGGCCTAGTGATCTTGGTCTCGTGGCTAGATCACTAGGCCAAGAATTTCCTCATAGAAATGCATTGCTCTCGAGTGACTAGTGTTTTAAAGTCTCCGAGACAAAAGTCTCCAGTGCGCGCTCAGCCTTATTCAATATTTGCAAAAACGTTCAACAATGAACAAGGTTGTTAAAGTTACTTTGAAATAGTATTTGAGTACAAATACAAGTATTTCAAAAAAAGTAACTAAGTATTAAGTACAAATACCCCAAAAAAGTAACTAAATAGAGTACAAATAGAGTATATGAAAAGTATTTAAGACTTCCTTCAGTTACTTTACCCGCAAATTTTCAATTTAAATTTAAAATTTAAACTAATGAAATTCATTTTTTAAATAAATTTTAATTTAATTAATAAATTCATTTTTAAATAAATTTTAATTTAATTAATAAAATTTATTTTTGAATTTAAAAAAATTGAAATATAATTTTAATAAAACATAAAATTTTAATAGTATTTAAACTAAAACTTTAAATTGAGATAATGATGTCTTCTTGACTGGAAAAAGGTGGAAGCAACCGATGCTCCACATTTTTCAATTTTTGACTTATAATAATTTAATTAATAATTTAAACCATTATGTAAAAATATAAGAAAATTTAACTAAGCATAAATTGTTAAAGTAATTAATTTTTTAAGAAGTTACATTTAACTCTAAATTTAAGGTTACTTTTACTTTAATAAGATGAGATAATGGTTTCCTCCTTTCATAATTATCCAATTTTTTAGTAAAAAAATTATTTTCATAATTTAGCAAAAAAGTATTTCATTTTCTTTCCCCTTCTTTCTTTTGAAATTTAATTTCATTTACAAATTGAAGCATTTATACTATTAATACTTTTGTTTTAAATGCTTTAATATTTCCAAACATATTCTATATTTTATTGCAAAATTGGCCTGACAATCGTAAAGAGCACTAAAGTATAGTCTATTCTATACACATAAAAATTTTCTTCCTAAAAATTCAATTTGCTTAAAATTTAAATTTTTTAAAATATATTTTTGTCTGTAAAATTTAATTATTTTTAGATGATTTGTGTTACCAAATATTGTCAAAATATTTTCATTCATTTTCATAAATAAGTTCATTATAATAAATTAATTAACTAATAAAACTTTATCACCATTTGTGTTTCTTTATGTTACAGACTAGAGCTATATAATTACAATATTCATGGAAATATAACCTCGAAAAATGCCTCAAAAGTTTTTAACAGGAGTTTTAAAAAAGGTCAATTTTTAGGCAAAAAAAATTAATTAAAATTAATTTTTTTATTTGTCCCATTTTTACAAATTATAGTATCACTATTTAGGTATTTTCTAAGGGAAAACATGGGAATTACTTCTTTTGCAGTTATTTTGTAGTTTTGAGCAAATATCAAATATCCCATCATATTTTAATTCCTTCGATTATGAAATTTTTGAATTTAATCTTTTAATTTATATTTTGATTTTTTCTCCAATTTCAATGGAATATTCGTATTTAGCAGACAATTTTTTAGATCATTTTAAAAAATAAAAAAACTATTTCATTACTTGCAGTTTTTCTTCAAGAAAGTGAGGAAAAAAGAATGTCATAATAAACTAATTTTTTTATAGAATCTTGTAAGACTATACATATAGTACTACATAAAGTTAAAAAAACAGATTTTAACCCTATTAGGGAAAATGGGGTATTTTAAAGCTACATGTCATAGAAATTACAAAACATAAAAATCCATTGCAATTATCTAGATAAAAATATAAAGAAATCATAAATCCACTCACTACTTTTTAAAAAAATAATTATGAAAAAACCATACCTCTTTTTGGGACATTATGCTTTTAGCAAACTAAGTTAATCCAGGTAGCAGAAGGGGAATGGGACGATTCGGCACGAGACAAAAAATATTTTCTAGTTTTTTAGGATGATTTTGAAAGAGTTTAATTTAACTTCATTTTATTTCTCATGCCGAATCGTCCCCGCGCGAAAACGGCAAGCGCCAAAACCAACAGCCTTTCCGAGAGCACAACAAAAATATACTGAAGAGCATCTTTTTTAGGCTTACCGGGATAGGTCCGGGATTACCCCGGACAGTCCGGGGTTTTTAGAGCTGTCCGGGGAAATGTCCTGGGTCGCTAAATGTCCGGGGTTTCATACATTTACGATTTGCCATACTTTTTTATGAAAAAATCATGACCAAACTATTTAAAATTGCTTTTTTTTACTTTTCTAACGTCTTTATTACTTCAGAAAACTTACTTTCAGTGAATTTTGTGATAAAAATTAAGTCAATCAAACAAGTTTTGAAAAAGTAGTGTTAAATGAAAAAATAAAATTTGATATTTTTGTTTAATGTTTATTAGTTTGAATAGTTTTTATTCTTTGGTAATTTGATATGGCACTTATAAAGAAATTTCAAAAATATGTCCTGGGTTGGCCCCGAGAAAATATGGTAAGCCTAATCTTTTTGTAAAATTTGATCTGCCGGTAAAAATGCCCCCCTCCCTTTGGTTCGTGGAAAAACAAGAAACTACGAACAATTAATGGCCATAAAATGGTGTCCTATCGGCTTTTCGATCTCCAGCAATTCGACCTTGCGAGGTGGACCCCCAAAGAAAGACACTCGCCGGCTCCATCTTCTGGAAAAACTTGTCACCCCCCAGAAAAAAATGTTTCTTCCCATCGGTCAACTTGGGAGGTAGAGTGGAAAACGAGAAAATACGAACAATTAATGGCCATAAAACGGTGTCCTATCGCGGCTGGGCTATAAATTTTCTTGTTGACGATTGTCAGCGCATGATACCGAGCCCCTGTCCCCAACTTGCCGGCTGCAAGTGGACGAGGGGTCGGGTCGAATCATCGCCCGCCGAGGTCGCTTTTTCCCCTCGGGTCGGGAGCAGAGGAAAACAGGAATAGTTTTGTTGTCCCCTCCGATGTTTGGATTTCGTTTTTAAAATTTTGGGTTAAGAAAAGTAACTGAAGTACAGCATAGGTACTTAAGTACTAAAGATTTAAGTTACTTTTAAACTTTTGTAGTTAAATACCAGTTCGATACTAAAAAAGTAACGAATGTAACTAAATACTTTTGAAGTATTTAAAAAGTATTTCCGTTACTAAGTATTTAAATACTTAACAACCTTGACAATGAATCTGTTCAATTTAATATAGTACCTAGTAACTCATCAAAATGTCTAGTGTTTTATCATTCAAGTTTTAGTTTTGAAACAGACTTTTTAAACAATACAATTTAAGCTATTAAAAATAATAGACAAAATCTACATTGCACTCAATGTTTACAAACAATTAATTTTGGTGCGTGAAATTCTATACTTAAATAGTATATCTGTGAGTTTCTGGAAACTTCCAGTCTTTTAAGAATATTTTATTTAGAAAGTACATATTTTGAAGCGCATTTTTAGTGTGAAAGGAATTATTTTCATCATTAATGAATAGCGTCGTTTGATCATTGTGATTGGAGGTACAGTAGAACCCCGATTATCCGCGAGCGGATGATCCGCGGTGCGGATTATCCGCAAGGGCCAAGAAAAAAATTTTTTAATGATGAGAGCAAATTTTAGATGTATTAGAGAGATTTTAGATGTAGAGCAAATGTTTCTGTTGTGCTGTACATATTTTAAAAGTTTTGCATATCACGTTTTTTGTACAATAGAACATAGTTTTTATGCTG
The DNA here is from genome assembly GCA_024610705.1 of Tetragnatha versicolor. Classification (NCBI taxonomy): domain Eukaryota; kingdom Metazoa; phylum Arthropoda; class Arachnida; order Araneae; family Tetragnathidae; genus Tetragnatha; species Tetragnatha versicolor. Next base: position 509,209 of record JANDEH010000003.1, read on the forward strand.
AAATATTTTTTTCGTGTTTTCACCTCATTTTTAGTCTTTTTTCGGGTTATCCGCGATTTTCACTATCCGCGGTACCCTTGCCATCCAATTCCGCGGATAAACGGGGCTCTACTGTATAATAAATTGTACAACAGTTTCTAGCTGTTAACTGCAACCTTATCCGTAATCCAGAAAAATGGAAATATATTAGAATTGAGAATTTTTTCAGAAATTCAAAAGGCACTTTGCACATCCTCAAAAGAATCCGAACAGTTTGATACCAAAAACATGTTATATGGATCAGTAATTAAAAAGCCTTTCTCTGGAAACCATTTACAAAAACTTTTTTTTAGAATAGAGAGACTAGCAATCTATCTGTTTTTACTTTTTAAGTAGCTTTTAAGGAAGTTGGTTATTTTATGAAGATGGCAGGATTTTAATAGTTTTTTACTAGATAACTTTTTATGGAGGGATTTTTGAAAATGAATTAGGAATTTTGAAAGGGCAGCGGGAATACTTCATAAAAATTATGTTTAAGACTTCAAACACTAGATTTAAAATGACTGAGATGATTTCAATTAGATTGTTTTTATCACATAGAAAGGATAAATGTTTAATAGGCAAAAAATCGGGATGGAATGAGTTATCACATTTGGAACTGGGATGAAAAATAGGCAATGGGAATACAGGGATGAAAATTTTTGGGAATACCAGGATATGAAAATTATCAGGAACACCGCAGGGACATAAAAATTATCGGGAAAACTGGGATATGAAAATTATCGGGAACACCGGGTTATGAAAAAGTACCGGGAACACCGGGTCATAGAAAAGTACCAGGAACACCGGAATATGAAAATTATCGGGAAAACCGGGATATAAAAATTATCTGGAAAACCGGGATATAAAAAGGTACAGGGAAAACCGGGATATAAAAGTTATCGGGAAAACCGGGAACCGGAAAAGGTACCGGAAACTCCAGGATATGAAAAGGTGCCGGGAAAACAGGGATATAAATATTACCAGGAACACGGGGATATGAAAAGAGTACAGGGGACACCGGGGTGATTGGTGATACGAAAAATCGGACATAAGCTCGGGAGAACTTAAAAAAAGGAATAAATACACTCCACCCGTGCAAGGCCGGGCAAATCAGCTAGTGATCTCGTGTCGTTGCAAATGCATCTTCTGAGTGAATCCTTTTCCGCAGGTGTCACAAACATGACGGGGCAGGGCGTCCTTCCGAGAGAATCTCTTCCCACATTTGTCGCAGGCGTAGGGTCGCTCTCCCGTGTGGACAAGGAGGTGTCTCTTCAGACAAGATTTTAGAGCGAAGGTCTTTTCGCAGAGCTCACACTGGAACGGTAGCTCCCCAGTGTGAACCAACAGGTGTCGCTTCAGGAGATGTTTGAGATCTGTGGAGTAAGGGCACTCTGTACAGCAGAACGTCTTTTTGGGATCCGCGTGGCTCCTCTCCTGTCGTGACAGGTGGCATTTCTCATGACGGCACAGGTTGAACTTTTTACGGAATCTTTTCCCGCAGGTTTCACACACATAGGGTCGCTCTCCCGCGTGGATAAGGAGGTGCCTTGCGAGTGAGTTTTTATGAGTGAAGGTTTTTTCGCAGAGCTCACAGCAATGCGGTCGCTCCCCAGAGTGAGTCAACAGGTGTTGCTCCATGTGTCCTTTGTTGTTCGTGGAGTAAGGGCACTCAGTACAGCGGAACTTCTTTTTGGGCTCTGGGTGGCTCTTCTGGTGTCCTTCCAAACCAGAGAGGGAGGGGAAGCGTTCGCTTCCTACGTCACAATCGACGGCTGCAAGAGAGTGAAACTGCTGTAAGAGATCAGAGGGAAATGACTCATGTCTTTTGTACAAAAAACAATGAAAACTACAACAATGAATGAACAATGAATGAACGTTTCATTGCGTATTTCACCCGGTAACCAGTCTCATTTTCTGAATTATTCACTAGTCCAGCCCTTACATATTTAACGATTCCAAAAATTTTTGATTTGTCTCTCTAGGGGAGGGATTACAACTTTAACTTAGAAGTGACAACAGAGATGACATTGCAAAAATAAAAAAGGGGGGCTAGATTGCGAATTTTCAAAAAATTCTTAATTTTGACTGTACTGTAACTCATAAAGTTTAACTGCCAAACCCCCCATCATTCTCGTCCACATCCCTCAAAACGTCTTCCACTGAAATTATTCTTATTAATAATTACTTTAATTTGAATCTTTTTAAAATTAAACAAAATTAACCCTACAATGCATGATTTTTTAAATTTGCCTGAAAAAAAATATTTGATTTCTTTTATGATGTAAATTAGTAAAAAAATACTAAAAAAAATTACCTTCATATTTTTCTATGTATTATTGACAGAAAACTAACCTGTGCCAATTGGCTACACCATGCGGCAATACACCCAAAATGAAATAATACTTAGTTCAAGATTATAATAATTTTAAATTGATTTTTAGATGCTTAAATATTTTGTTCATTATTTTTTTATTTTTAAATGATTAGCTAAGAAAAAACATTATAATAGAAAAAATATAACAAGGCATTACTTTTAAAAAAAATATTATTTATTAGAATGAAGAGAGAAAAATAACTTTTATCTTGAATTAGAACAGAGAACTTTTTTTACTGTGCAACTTGGATAACTTGATAGCATATTTTTGAAGATCGAAGAAGAAAACTTGTAATTTAGATATAGTTTACTTTTTAATTTTACTCAGAACTTGCCTCAAGAGTGAAAGTAGAGGCCAACTCCTCCTGGAGAAGAGCCCCTTTACATGATTGGTATGCTGGGAACCGCCCTGGTGCGGCATTGCACGAGGCTGAAAGTAGATCCGAGCAGACGACTATTGCTAGGTTGCGCTCCGGTCACCTCCGTGCCCAACGTCATGTGGCGGGCCAAAAAGTTTATCCTCTCTGTTCAAAGTGCCAAACAACACAGGCTACTCCTGCGCATATTTTAATATGTATTGACTGTGACAGGGACGGGTTGTACTCCAGCCCAGGCGCAGTTTTTGAATTGTTAAAAAATTTCGGCTTCATGGACTTGGTGTGATGTTGGTGTCTACCAAGTGGGATAAGTCACACACACTTTTTAATTTAAAATCTTGATTCCTTATGGTATTCTCTAAAGCTTCAAGTTATCCAAGTTGCACAGAAATAACAGAAAATGCAATTTATTTCAAATGGTAATTTTTAAAGCAATTATTGTTCTTATTCAGTCATAGAGGAACATCACATTTGATGCATTGCCCTCTAGTGTAACCTTTGCAACCTGACATTTTGCAACGTTTTTTTAAAATAGACGGGAGCCATAGCAAAGACCACATGGGAAAATCAACACGAACACTGATTACATTTGGTTGTTACTGCATAGTGTTGCCAAATCGCTACCAATGAACTTTTTCCACTGTGTAATTAACTGAAAACTGAAATGAAATCAAATGCTCAAAAAATTAATGAAGATGATTCATTTTTCAATACCTATTTTTTTCAACCCGAAAAAAATTATATTTTTTAGTGATATTGTCACTTTATTTTGACGTTTTCTGTGTCTAACTTCCATGTCATGAGTTACAGACAAATCTCTCAAAGTAAAACATATGGGCGCAAGTTCAGAGGTGCGGATGATTGGCGAATTTTGGCTATTTGGCGGCAAATTTAGAAGCCAAATGACTCTTTTAACATTAGTTAGGGTTACCATATTAGTCATGTTTACCGCTAAAAACTTGGCGCATCCGCACCTCTGAACTTGCGCCAACATATGCTGCCATATATTGGTGTTTTAAGGAGCTAATCCTACACATTGGTATCTTTCTTATATTTACTGAATGGTTTTACCATTTGGAAACATTACTAGGAGGGGGAAATGGGGGGAAAATTACATGTTGCCAAATGGCAACAGTATGCACTGTAGGGTTAACTTCCTGCGGGTCGATATTGACCGATATATAGTATGTTATTATTAAGGTCATCCCCAAGTAAAAAACATCGAAAAACCAAATGTTTCAATTTTTATAGGTTTTACCCCTTTTATTCAGTAGATTTGTAGATTTACTGGGTTATAACTTAAAATGGAGAAAATGTAAGTTATGTCATGTTGCCCCTTAAGCTACGATTTCTTACCGATTTCGTCCTTAACAATTGTTTCATCTGTGGGACTGTTAGGCTGGATGGGAGTACCCTTGTGTGTATGGAGGTGCCTCGTGAGATGGCTTGAACTTTTGAAACGCCTTCCACAAGCACCGCAGGGGTAGGTTATCCTCTTGGAATGTGTCCCCTCGTGGAGTTTCAATCTGGACTTATCACCGAATCCTTTTCCACAGGTGTCACAGACATAGGGTTGCTCTCCCGTGTGGACACGGAGGTGTCTCTTCAGATGAGCTTTTAGAGAGAAGGTCTTGTTGCAGAGCTCACACTGGTACGGTCGCTCCCCAGAGTGAATCAAGAGGTGTCGCTCTAAGTTTCCCTTGCGATTTGTGGAGAAAGGGCACTCTGTACAACTGAATTTGCAATCCCTGAAAACTGAATTTGAACTGAATTTGCAACTGAGTCGCTCCCCAGAGTGAGTCAACAGGTGATCTTTAAGGTGTCCTTTGTTATCCGTTGAGTAAGGGCACTCAGTACAGCGGAACTTTCGATCGGGCTCCGAGTGTCCTTCAAAAACAAAGATAAATTTATGACGAATCTAAATAAAAATCAGTACATCGAGCAAGCACTGTAATAAATGTAAAAAGAGTTCAATTCTGTAAACGTTTTTTATGTGTATATTTTGAATTTTTAATGTAAAAAGATTTTGCCATAAGTATGTAGGCAATACAAACTATTTTTGGTAATTTTTTCATATTTTTTTAATTGCCACTTTTTAAGAAATGAAAATTTTAAAATTTAATAGCAAAATTTCAAAACAAATTAAATGGTGACCCTATACTGCTGCACATCATATTAAAACCCCACTCAAAGGCTTTAAAATGATACCACTCCCAAGTCTGTATTATCTTTGGTTGCCAGCTTACAGGCAAAAGTATTTGAGCTAGGCCGCTGAAATTTGATATTTTTTCATACCTCTATGATGTATTGCAGCATGCCAAAAATCAAGAAAATCTGAGACATCAAGGGTTGTTGTCATCAAGGGCAATTGTCCGAGACTAAACTGATAACATTATCCAATCGATAACAATAAGCGATCTCATATTAATATCAAAAGCAGCAAACAGTGTAACTAGATTGTTTGCATTAAAATCAAAATCATGTAATCGTAATAAATGTATTCAAAACACTATTTTTCAACTAGGTAAAATTTTAAGGGGGAAATATAAGAGTAGTTCTGTTAATAAAAGTAAAATAATTGCTTACTTTGTATTTTTATTTGTATAGAGAGGTCTCTCTTTTTTCCACTTCATTTTAATTCTTCCACTCCAATAAACCCCTTATTCATTAGACACAAGGTAAAACTCAAATCTCTTATCAGACATCTGCAAAGTGTCGATCTTGGTGTTTCTTTAACCAATTATAAGAATGGATTCGGACCCCCCCAATAACCGTTTTCTTTCAATATGTGCAGAATTTTTTTTATCTCTTACTCATACTGAGTTTAAGAAAAAAAGAAGCGCCAGATGCTCTCATGGGGTAGATGTTTGCTTGTAAAAATTGACCTTCAAAATGAAACTCGAACTCAAAAGCGGTCGTTTTAAAGGGAATATGAACAAATTTTGATAATATTAAGCGGAGTGATAATTCATAGTTGATCACATTAAACGATGTATTTTACATTAAATTAAATAGGAATGATCGGGACCTGTTGATCATACTTGTATAATATACACGAACGCACGAACGGCGTTCGAAGAAAATTTTGCCCCTGCAGAAAAACTACAAAAAAAAATCTTTTTCAGAAATTTTTCTGTAAAATAAATATTAAAAAAATTTTTTTAGAAAACATTCTGCAGAATTTATTTTTGATCAATGAATTTTTCTTATATTTTTTGCCAAATTCTTCCTTCCAGGCTTTTTGATTACGCAACTGGGTGGCGATACTATCCAATCTTCGGAATCCCCCCGATAGAGCAGTAATTAGGAATCTCCAATTATAATAAAAAATACAATGATGTATATTATTTAAAAGTTTTAAAATCACTATATCAATATAAGCACGGATAAAAATGATTATGGTCCCAATTTGGGTATTTCAGTAATGTTTTTTTTTAGAGAGAGAAATATTTAAAAATGTGTAAATTCTTGCAGAAAATTCTTTGGAAAAAATTTAAATTCGCAGAAAGGTTTTCATTTTATGCAAGTATGCTGTTGATTTCGATAACATTATCCGATTGATAACATTAACCGTGATCACATTAAGCCGATTCGACTGTAGGGGAGAGGAGGGAGGAATGGGACAATTTTCACTAAATATTTTTTTATTCATTATCCCCTGCTTATTCATAGATGCAAATGGTTGGATAATAAACTTTAATGTTTTAACTTAATTTTTTAAAAATGTACAGTTCTTAAATGTTGTTTAATTTTATCACTTTTGATCATTCAAATTAACAAGAATTTTGTCCCATTCCTCCCTCATGGGTGGGAGGAGTGGGACATGAGTATGGGAGGAATGGGACACTTTTGAAAAGTAAAGAAAATTAGTAAAATGTAATAATGAGAAAGGGCCTAGTATTTTACCTACTATTCTTTTAACCTTTGCCCACATTTTTAAACAGCTTTCAATTTTATATCTATTATAGAATAATTTTTAAAAAATATTTAGTACACTTGAACTCTTTCCCATGGTGTTAAGAATCAAAAATTGAAATACAATATATGTAATACTTGGAATTGTTTATTCAAGAAATGAAAAGCATTTCAAGTGAAGCGATAGAAAGCTATCAGAAATTAATATTTTCAAATTTTGTTTACATTTTTGCAGATTTTGTTTACATTTTTCAGAGTGTCCCATTCCTCCCTCCACACATTGTTTTTAAAATATAACTTGTCACATAAACTATGCTGGTGTTAGGCTTTATGAAATTGCAGATTAGCATAAATTATATCTTTTAGATTACAATGGCATTATATAATGTTTGTTCTACAAATTACATGAGAAATGAAATAAAACTCAAGATAGACTGGATATTAACTTTGGAAGTGGGAAAATCAAATTTTTACAACTATAAACAGAAACTTGCTGCTGGATAAACTAAATGAAGGAAATAACAAGAAGCTATAAGAAGGCCATATAATGACCAAATTGGAAATAAAATAAACTGATTTATTTTTCCAGAATTTCAGCTGTCCCACTCCTCCCACTGTCCCATTCCTCCCTCCTCTCCCCTATACATTATTCTGTATAGAAAACAATAAACCATTAAGAAAGCAACCAAGAATCAGAATGAGAATTCACTTTGAAAAGTGTAATACTTAGTTACTTTTGCTATAATGAAACCATCTTTTTCATTCAGAAACTTGTAGGAGCTTGCAACTAAAATAGTAAACAGCAACAAGTATGAAGCCATGCTGGCTTTACCTGGTGGAACACTCAAAAACTAATTTTATTTATAATTTTATGATTTATTGAAGGTGTCCCCTCCTACCCAGTGACCCATCCATCCCCGGTCTCCCCTAAGTGTATCAACTTCTGCTGCCAGAATATGTTAGCCCCCCCTTGCCACTGATTGCATCAACAAACGTATTTTCTTACCATTAATTTCATCTTTAACGAGAGTTTCACTCGAGTTCCCACGGGACAGGTCGGTATTCATGTGTTTGGGCAGATTCTCCTTCCGGGGGAATCGTGTTCCACAGGTGTCACTCCCCAGTCTGGAATGGATAAGGAGGTGTCTCTTCAGATCGCTTGCTCTATTGAAACACTTTTCACAAACCACAAGTATTGCATAAAAGTGCCCCCGAGTTGGGACGGCTTGGCAATATTTGGGGAGAGCGGCTGGCGGTGTATATTTTCTGGCAACCACGCGGAGAGCGACGCGTGCTTTCGCGGCCGGATGATGTCCTGATGTGTGCTCTCGTTGCAAGGCAGGCAACTAGACGTTAAATCTAGGAACGCTTATTTTATTAATGCCTCACTGCACATGCGCTGGGAGTTAGATTTCCAAAGCAGTTCTTGGACGTGTTGACAACTGGATGATGGGTTCATCAGTTTTATTTTTTTTATCTTAACTTAATGCTACTCCATTAAAAAAGATGCATGAGATTTTCTTTCATTTAAAATTAAAGCTTCGATAATGTACCGAGATCGTCAGCATTTTTAAGTTTTTCTGGGGTTATTCAATAGTAATTTTATTAGAATATTTGGAATTTATTTACAATAACTTGGAAATAAATAACTTGGAATAACGTAAGAATGGGTTTGACCCCCACCCATCCCTCAAGTAATAATAATATAATCTAATTATTTAATAAAAATAACTAAAATGAAATGCCTTCTGTGATACATTCCAATATTTTTATATTATCTCTTTATAGAAATAAAATTAAAGTCAACCTTTAATGTGATAATTGCTTGATTTAAAGGTGAGTTATATTTTATGAATTAATTATTATTACAGAAATAAAAAGAATCTATCTTCAATATCAGTTTTTTAACCAAACATGTAATTTTTAAAAATAAGTATAGATGGCAGCATGGAAACACTGAATGTCAACGTGATCGTCCCAGCGCATGTGCAGTGAGGCATTAATAAAATAAGCGTTCCTAGATTTAACGTCTAGTAGGCAGGCAAGGTTCTCGGTGGTTTGTTTATTTTCATTGTAGCTCTTGAGTTGAGTAGTATGTCATTGAGCCGTGTCATTTAAAAATCTGCAATCTGATCAATTTTATAAAAAAACAGGTATCGAAATTCCCTAATGCATGAAAAAACTTTAAATTTTCGTGAAAGTAATTCGCTTATAATTGATCTACTTAGCTTCATTTTATATTTGAAAAATTTTAAGAATGTAAAATTGATTTACAAAACAAAAAATGGCAATGGTCGTAGTGCTTTGTTCTGTTTACAAATAAACTGCATTCGGATCAGGATTCGGAATCAACGTTTCAACTCCTTTCTCCTACCTCTAAATTAAATTGAAACTCTACATAGCCGTAACAAAGAACACCAAAAAACCCAACCAATCCAATAATAAAAAAACCTGTAAGTCCTTTAAATCATTTTTGGTGTTTTTATTCAGAGTGCTAAATTTTTAGAAGTATACAGATACTTCAAACTACATTGGGTTATTTTCAATTGAAATTAACTCTATGATAAGGGATGGTCCCATTCAGAAGTTAGCTAGTGTTTTGTTTTTCGGCACAGCTTCGATAAGAGTCGACCAGCCGCTTTTGGCTCAAGTTCCTTTTAGAAGATGATATCGCCAAACGGTTCTTCTTTGGCGAAATCGTATTTTTTTGTCTCCTTTCATCAGGGTTGCTGTACTTTGGCTGCCGTTGGTACTTTTGCATTATATAGCAACCCTTTTCGTTTTTAATAGGAAAGTTTCGGGATTATTTACGTTTTTAACTAAAACAATGAAACTACCTAAAACGCAAGTGATTATTACTACAGAAGCTTTATAATTTAATTTATATGCTTAATAACAAGTGTTTTTTAGTGTTTCTTATTAATTTTGTCTGCTCTTTTATCATTTTTCAGTTGAATACCATGTGTTTATCTATTTTAAAATTTTTCTCTTCCTAATAACTCTTGAAAACTTTACGCATTTTTAAAAATTCCTTTTTAAACATCGTTGATTTACTTCAAAAGGAAACCATTTAATCACTTTGGTGTTAAAATATAAGCATTGACAAATTTTTAATTGCTATTTATACAAAAAGACTAATTGCAATTTTTGTATAAGTATTATTTAAGTTGCTAAAAGTATTACAAAGCTTGATCCTTTTACAATAAAATATAAAGTCAATAAGTGGAGAATGTACAGGTTAAAATATAGTGTTTTTTAAAGAACACATTATTGTATTTTATTTTAGTGTGTATATTGTAGTGTTTTTGAAAAATTTGGTTAAAAGGCAGAAGTTCTAAATTGAAAATCACTTAGCCAAGTACCTTTCCAAACAGAAATGTAATAAATTACAATATGTAAAAGTATTTGACTAGTTACTATTGGTGGATGCTATTTTTTCTTATTCGATACTTTAGGATTAGCTGTGTACAAGTACTTAGAAATCTGAAAAGTTTCCAAAAATAATCATAAGTACTGAACATTTTAAAGTACATGCACTAGCTGTGGAGCTATTTAATTTTGTGTAGTATTTATAAAATGTTGTCAATGCCTTTCTAATGTACCCTTATTCATTTAGAAAGTGTTGTCGACAGTGTGTGTGTGAATTTTCAGAATTACACTCACTTTCCCTACCATATAAAGAATGTAACGAAACATGTCTAGTAATGCCCTTTTAGTTTGGAGAACTTCCACCAACAAGTATCCAAAGCATTAAATGTATGATGATTATAGTTTTAAAGAGATAAATTAGAGCAAATTTTAATACATAAGCATATGAAATGAGTCATTAATGTAGTAGTGTTTTACGATACACTCTTGTATTTTTCTTTATGAATGTTAAAGTTGCAAAATACATATACTAGAAAATCATTTTAAATATTTGCATTAGGACTACATTTTTGTATTTAATTCAAACACTCCTGTTAACTGTTGACTTCCTAAAACCGCTTGTTGTTATCAAAAATTTTGAAATATCAATACTTTTTAAGTTGGTTTTGGTGATTGTGTTTAAAAAATATTTTTTAAAAATGTCCATTTTACAATAAATAGCATAGCTCCTTTAATTTTCAAAATTTAGCGTAGCTGGTAGTTCAATGCACAGGTATTTATCTAAGCAACATGTGATTTCAAGAATTTTCAAAAAATTTACCCATAGAGGTGTTGATATAATTGTAAATTTCTGCCAAATTTTAGTATAAATTGCTATTTTTAAAAATATTTTTTATAAAATTAGGGCAATTTTTACATATATTAGTTATTTAAACTACATTAAAATTAGGTTAAGAAAAAATATGTTAACAAGATACATATTATGTTGTTAAGAAATCTTCTCCGAACGTAGAACGTAGGCAGTCGCCGCAAAAGCTTTAAAAATCTTTTTTAGAGTCTTACTTTAGTCAGATTTACAAAATAAACACCTGCTCATAGTCAAACCATATTTTGTCAGTGAACCAAAAATTAGATCCAATTAAAATTTTATTGCTTATTTTTTGCTAATAGGTGGTCAAAATAAAACTTTATGAGTCTTTCCTTGTCGGTGATATATTGAGTGAGATTTCCATTTGAAATTCGAGTAAATGTGAGGTCCAAGGTAAGAAAATAAAGATGAACTTGTGAATACATCTTAAAATATTACAGTCGTTCTCATGGTTTTAAGGGAGCTGATATGAATGGTTGTGTTAAATTGAACATCATATTTTGTTTTGTCAATGTTTAAATTTCAGTTGTTTTAAGTTACTTCTTTTAAACGAATGTTCAGTAGTTTTTAATTTCATTCTAAATTTTGGATGTAGAGTAAAGCTAAAAACAAAACAGCGAGAAACTAAAACTGTAAAAGCAGTTATCCACACCATCAGTTTTATGTTGGTGGTATTTTTTCTTAATATATATGAAAATTATAATATTTAGAGGCTTTTTAAAGCAATTTTAGATTATTGATCTTTTTATTATAGTATTAATATAATAGCATACCTGCCAACCGTTCCGATTAAATCGTATTCGTTCCGATTTTTCACTGTTGTTCCGAAAATACGATTTTAGTACCAAATGTTCCGTTTTTACGCCCCCCCTGTAAAAGGGCAAAATCAGCTACTTTTGTAGCACTTAGTAAAGATTAATTTTTCTATTTTCCAAACAATATTTGCTTATTTCACTGTTTCATTTTATTAGTACTTACTAAGTATTTTTCAATCTTTCTGAGTTATTATGTATGAAATTCCCAGTGTTTGACATCGTGAGTCATTTTTGTTATTCTATTTGCAGAAATTTAAACCCAGATAAATGGAAGAAAAATTTACCTTTATATCCTAGTATAAATGTAGATAATTATTAGTCAGAATATAAAGGTATAAAACACTTAGTCCTCTTAATAACCATAAGATACCTTAGATAAGAGATAAAAGTTATTAAGTACAAGTTTTTTTTTAATATACCCCTTTAACACATTCAAAATGTGTCGTGCATGTTGTTCCTATTTCTGTTTCTGAAATGTTGGCAGGTATGTAATAGTTTTGTCACAGGGGCATCATGATCCTAAATAAGTTCATAAACCACCAACTTGGGGTAGTAAAGTTTTACAATCATGGTATTTAATATGTGTTGTTCATTTATTGTTCTAGATCTAGTATTATACAATTTTCACAAAAAAATTAAATATAATAAAAAAGGCATTTTATTTAAATAATAAAATTTTTATTCGCCTTGAACGAGTTAACTTAAACAGCTTCAAGTAGTATTAAAGTTAGTTGTAACAGAAAGTGCCATAATAATTATTGAAAAGTTATTTGTTAAATAATTCTTTATAAAATGAGAAGGAAAAATACCTAGTATGCTATACACATACACACATATTTATCATATAATAGAAAATATGGCTTGAGTTAGTTGTCAAAAATGAAATGTTGGTGTAAATTAGTGATGGGCAGGTATCGATACCAAATACTTAAGTACTCGATACCTATAGGTATCGAGTGTATTCGATACCCACAAAAGTATCGATACTTTATTGACATATTTCGTTTTAAATTTTTCAATGAAGTAATCTTTATAATACCTACTGTAGATCAAACGCAGCCTGTTACCGTTTTCATTTTGCAACGCTCAAACCCAAGTCGTTATCATCCGCGAGAGAAATTTGACGCGGCTAGGTTTTTCCCCCGCCAAATCTTTCGCCTCTATCCATCTCCAGGCCCGTAGCTACGGGGCTTTTTGATGGATCGCTTTCAGTTTTTTGAATATTAGTCTGATTATGGATAGGCCCTAAAAAAATTGTCCCTTCAGGTTCATTTCCCGACATTGAAAAAAAGTACTCGATACCTAAAAGTACTCGATACCTATAAGTATTCGATACCAAAGTATTCGATACCTATAAGTATTCGATACCAAAGTATTCGATACCTAAAATTATCGATTTTGCCCATCACTAGTGTAAATGCATTTTTCATTATCTAGTCTAGATCTAGAATATTTGAATTGAAATTTTAATGATTATTGTAGATTTTTTTATCAGAACGCACATTATAAAGAAATTTGGCTTGTTTTATTCCAAGTAGTTAATTGTGATTGTTAACTTAAAATTGGTGCATCCTTAGGCTTGAAAACTTCAGGATTTCCTTAAATATTGCCTATAGCGTTACACATAGTTTTTTAAAGTAATTTAAACACAGTATCACACAAAATTAATTGAAACACTAAAAAAAAACTACTGTTACTAGATTGGTAAAGTTATTTAAATCTAAATTTACCTCTAGTTTTTGTCTAAATGAGTTAATTTGAGAGTCAACTCTATCACAGTGGTTAGAATAATTACACATGAATCTGAAACTTAAATTTTACAAAAACTAGTGAAAAGGAAGAGAGCTCTTATGACAATTTTAGATATGATTAGTACTAATCAGGTGTTTAATTCACATTTTAAAGAAGTTTAAGCTGTAAACAAAAACTTTATGGACCTAGTTTTTTACAATAAGTTATTTTTTTAAGCAACTTTTAAGACTAAACCTTCTTTTAATACATAGTTCTTTTAGTTAATTTTAGTGGCCATTTCCATACATTGAACTTAATTAGTTCATTTCATTAATCCTTGAATTCATTCATCATCTCCTTGTGGGTACTTTTCTAAACCTCCTCGTTCTCAAAAACCCTTCTGCAGTGTCCGTTTGTCGAAATAACCCGACTGGTCACTTATGGGAACATTCCTACCTTGACCCTGTGAAATAAACCAACTCCCAAGAAATAACTCCAAACTACTCCTTGTGGGTACTTTTCTAAACCTACTCGTTCTCAAAAACCCTTCTGCAGTGTCGGTTTGTCGAAATAACCCGACTGGTCACTTATGGGAACCTTCCTACCTTGACCCTGTGAAATAAACCAACTCCCAAGAAATAACTCCAAACTACTCCTTGTGGGTACTTTTCTAAACCTACTCGTTCTCAAAAACCCTTCTGCAGTGTCGGTTTGTCGAAATAACCCGACTGGTCACTTATGGGAACCTTCCTACCTTGACCCTGTGAAATAAACCAACTCCCAAGACCCTAATGACCCCTTGAACCTCTTTTGACCCTTTTTATGGTCATTTTGCTGAAATAGCTTTATTTCTATTCAAAAAGAGATCTGCTTACTCCTTACAAATAAAATTTAATGCTAAACAACAAGTTTTTAATAGAAACACTAGGTACTTGTCCTTTTAAAAATTATATTAATCAGTTAAAAATCTATTTCAATGAAATTTAAAAGTTTTAAGTATAGTTTAACATATTTTTATCTGAGAGTTTATCTAATTTTTATATTTTAAATGCTTTATGGAATATCATTGTTGTTAAAATAGTCTCCATGGAAACGAGAATGTAAAATGAAAAAGTGATAATATTTTAGCTTTTAAGAAAGTTGGTTAACAAACAAAAAACTATTAATACTCCCTTTCAACTAGAAAAGGTTGATTTTTTCTTAAATTGCAAAATGGAATAAGCGTTAATTACACTAGTCGACAGTGGTTTTCTAACAACAACCAAATTACTTTTTTTTGTTACAAATTCAGATATAGTTATTCAAATATCTGCAGGTAAAAAGTTCCATCACGTCCCATTTTTGTGTAACAAAGAAATTGAATTTTCAGGTTTTTTTCTTAATTTTTGCGTTTTAAGCGTCATTTTAGTCTAATAGCAACCCCGTTCAGTTAATTTATTTCTAGTATCCCAGTATGTAGACATTCTTTTAAAAGTGTGGTTATGTTTTTATACTGCAGTTCATTTTGAAAATTACGAGTTTTCAGTGTAGTTTTTGCACATTTATGCACAATACACTTTACTAAATTTGGATATGATTTAATTTAAAATTCAACGGTAATATTTAACAGAAAAAGTGAGAAAATGATTTTTCCCCCTGATTTGGGTCCGAATAGGGGACTTAAATGAAATCTTGGCTCCTCACGTGAGTTGCATAAGTTAGGATGTGGATCTTTTTTAAGTGCATAAGAGAAAAAAGTAGCTCTATGCAAAATACTATCCCTAGAGTATGGGGATGACATTAAAAATATCTTCGTTATTTAACATCAATGGCAAATACTGAAAAACATTTCAAAAATTATTTGTAATATTGACCTTTTTCCCCATTAAGTGAAGGCAAACTCAAAGTCAGTATGAACCTCTGATTAGAAAAGGATTCACGACCCTTCTTTTGAAGGAAAGTTTATTAAAAGCACATTATCAGCTTGGAAATGGTTTTTAGGAGAGTGGTAAAAGGATTTAGGACCAATAAAAATGTTTTAATCCCAATAGAAAGTTTTCTTTAGTCTTACCTAGCCATAGGATGTTGAACATCACTCAAAATTAATATTTTACATCCGCGTTTTATTTTATTTCCGAAAATTATCACTGTAGTTAGTCATAAACAAAGGTAAATATTCCCTTTGGAAGTTAATTCGATACATAGGTTATATAGATAGATGAAGCAATTTTGAGAAATAGCAATTTTGGGTGTCATCTCTTGGTTTATTAAAAGAGAAGATATGACTTCACTTAAGAGAAAAAAGCAATAAAATTGCAACATATTTAATGAATGTTTACCGGTTTTTAGTTTTATATTGTCTAAAACATGTGTATAATCTCAATTATGACAATATTTTATGCTAAAACAAGGAGATTACCTGTTAAAAACGAGTGGTTTCAACGCTTTTGTCCGTTTCTTACAAAACTGGTGCCATATTTGTAACACAAAAACTGTACGTGCTACAGTTTTTTACAACTATTTTTGAATTCTACGCCCTGAAATTAGTCAGAAATACCTAATCTCATTTTTGTTAAGGAAAAAAGTTTAATTTTGTCGAATAGTGTTATCGAATAATTTCACTGAAAACGTTAATTCCTGAAGATATGATTAATCAAGGGATCTAAGCAATTTTAAATAATTTTAAGAACACTTTTTCCATGTGGAAATCATTCAAAAATTATATTGCTTGAGAACTGAAGGAATTTTAATCAACCTGGGAACACCGGTATAAGAAAAATTACTACGACCACCGGGATAGGAAAAGTTACCGGGAACACCGGAATATGAGAAAGACGCCTGGGATACCGGGATTATTGGTAAATGCTGATTATATAAAATTAGAAATGTATTTGGGAAAACTTAAAAATGAGGCGTTTGCTATCAAAACCAGCTTATTCCATTTTTGGAAATTTTACAGGAGACAAAAACATCTCACGTCCACAGTTCTAAAGCTAAATTTGTTTTTTAAATTTTTAATTGTAGGTACAACCACCTAGAATTTGATTAGTTTTTCATTTTCATTCCAGTTGCATTACCTTGGGCGTAATTACACTAATTAAGTTGGAATGGGCTGATTTTGATGCAAAAACACGATTTTTCATGTTTTTTTTTCAGTTTTTTTTGTTCGATTAAGTTGTGTGAAATTGGGTTTTTTCAGTTTACCAGTTAATATTTGTGTCTTTACGAGTTTAAATAAATGACATTCACTTAACTTTTTCAAATGATCTGAAATTTCATAGTTGAGATCACAGTTTTCACCCTTTAATCTAATTTTCGGTTGGAATGAGCTGGATTTGAGTTATATCCCTTCGCCAGGTTATGGAGGACCCTCTAAACTTTCAAAATATGCAAAAAAGTGGATTTCAGAAAAATATGGAATGAGCTGGTTTTGATAGCAAACGCCTGAAATAATAAATTTATACTCTTCACCCGTGCAAGGCCGGGCATATCAGCAAAATCCTTTTTAATCTTGATTTCAGTTTTATATTTTATACTTCTCCTGATCCAGTGAAAACATAATAATTACAGAATTTGTGTGAAACATGAATTTATTTAAATTATTTTACTAATAAGGGAAAGTAACACATAATAAGCAAAAGGTGACGCGAAAAAACTGTTTAATGCAAAAACCGTTCAAAAAACAAAAACACTCATAGCTTTACACATGCAATTAATTTGTTTTTATTTTAATGAACGGTTTTTGCATTGAACGGTTTTTTCGTATATCCAAGCAAAATACCAAATTCAGGGATAGATGTGGCCAAATAAAAAATAAAGGATTTTCCAAAAAAATATATAGGACAAAAATAAATTTTTAATAGTTTGGTAACAGGACTAATGACACTTTTGTATCTGTTTTAAGTGTTTGGTATTTAGGATTACAATCACAAATATATTTGTACTTGACTACAAAAAAATGGCAAGCATAAGAGTCAAATATATTGCAACTAAATACTTTCATAAATTTTCAGACAAATGAACTTTGAAAACAAAATTGTGGTACTTAATTTAAAAAATACTTTTAGTAAAACCATAGTCAATTTAATCTATAATTCAAAAAATAAAGACACATGAATGGAAAATTTTTAAAAATATTTCCTTTGTTTAAAAAAACAAATTTCAGTTTTTATAAAATTTGAAACAATTCACAGCAAAGATGTTTTAAGATTGTTTTTCTGATCAAAAAAATTCTTGAATACTACTTAGAATATTGAAAAAATTGAATATACAAACTACTTTGCTTTCTTACATAATAGCAAGCAATTTAAGTGGTATATCTTTTAATATACCAGCTAAAACTGTCCATATTTGGGACATAAAAACAAGTTTTAAAGTCAAGAATATCGAACTTTATAGGCAAAATCCCAAAGAATAATTGAATCGTCAGTTTGAAGAAGGGAATAAGTCCAAAAAATGACAAATTGACTTTTTGTGCTCTAAACAATCTCTAAGCTTTGCTCTACACATGGGTGAAAAGAGGGGAACAATAACTAACCCCTATAGGGAGATATCGCCCCTTGAAGTTGTGAAATCGATGTCCATTCATTGTATTTTTTAAGCTAATTTGGAATTAAAGTTAATTTTTCTTTCTCCTCATATTCTTTGTGCTGTAAACTAAGTTAAAATAAAATTTTATCTTAATTTCAATGTTTTTCAAACTTTTTTTATGTAGGGAATGTTTGACTCCATTCATATTCACTCACTCCATTGATACTGCTTTAATAACCCAGTTTCACTATAATTTTGAATTTCATTTGTCTTACTATTCTTTTTATTTCACCCTTTTGTTGTGTAAACTAAGGAGAAATATAATTTAAATGTGATTTTAAGGGTTTTTAAAGATTTTTTCATCAGAAAAATTTCATAAGGTGGAAGAAGGGAATAAGTCCATCAACTTATTTTGGCTGTAAAATATTTTTGAATACACTTATATTTGTTTTGATTATTGCTCTGTTTTCTAAATAGGGTTCTGAACTTCCAGTAAAAATTTGGCGGTTATACAATGAAAATTCCATTACTTATACAGTTTTTTTCGATTTTCTCAAAACTTGATTTTTGGACTTATTCCCTTCTTCAAACTGACGATTCAATTGAAAACTCGTACTCTTAAATTTCAGAAGAAATCCGGACCATGATACTAAGGACTTTTGTATGATCAGTAAACATCCTGTAATAATTATAAAGCCATCTAAAATTTTAAATTTTAGGCATTTAGTAAGTATCAATAAAATTTTTTCAAGGATATCAAAGACATCAAATTTAAATTTTTGAATACTTGAACTCGAAAGTAGGGTCGGGTCGTTTGATGGAATATAGGATTATCTTTTGAAATATAGGATTTATAAGAAATATGGAACGATTTTTACCCCTGCAAATTAGATCGATCAGAAAAGGACATAAAACAGGGATGTGGACACAATATCATTAAATAACATAATTATTGCCGGACATTTAAAATGAACTTATTAAACTGATAACAACAACAAAATTTGGCATTATTTAAAAATTTGAAGTAAATAATTAATTAATTGCTATTTTCTGAGAGCTAATGTTCCAAAACAATGAAGGCTAAAATTTAAACTTCTGCCAACAACTCCTGAAGATGTTCTTTTATAGGAATAAATAAATTTTTTGCAGGATCTTAAGCCCAAGACACTAATGTGTTACTATCTCAAAAAAATATGATATTTTTAAAATAGAAAGGAAATACAGGTACTTGATATCAAAAAAATAAATATTCATAAAAAAACATTTAAATCAAGTATACTCACTTAAAAAATACCTTAATTTTAAAAAAATTCTTAGATATTAGCATAAAACACACATTATAATAAGGAAGTTGCATGTGTCAGATTTTCAAAAACAAACAAGTGTTCCGTATGGTTTTTTGTATGGTAAAATGAAATATCTAGTCAGTTTTTCAAAAAAATGTACAGGTAATTAAATATTTTAATTTAAAAGTCGAGAAAAAAACACGTGACTGAAAACGTTTATTGTTTAAACTATAAGATGACGTCAACAATAATACCATCAACTCCATTGCTTTACAACAATGTTTAATATAAGATGACGTCACATCCAAACTCTTGGCGTTTTCGCGCGCTTTTAAAAAGGGAATTTTTGTTAATTTTTTTGACAATCAAAAAATTTCTCGATCGGCCTCAAATTTTGGGTAGTTGCTTATTTTTGCAAGAGGAATCGATTAAAAAAATAAAAAAAAATCATGCAACTTCCTCATTATAAGGAGTCAACTCAGGAAATTTAAGAGAAATAGTTGATAGTTGTGGCATCACACCCTGGAGCTGAAAATCAACCGAAAAAAAAACAATTTTAAGAGAGCCATAAAATAATGTCGGATGTCTTTGATATTTCAGTATGTTGGTCCACTCGGTGTCCCGTTTCAGAAAATGTATCGCACTAAATTATATATATATCTATTAATTATAATTTGCATAATTACAACAAGTCTTGGGAGACGGGCGAAATTCACCGGTAAAGTCTCTCCGGGTCATGCCGCTGTACCAGAGCGTTTTCGCGACATGGTTCGGAGTGACTTTACCATAGTCCGAGGCCCCTTGACACGGTCTGTCGTTCAGCCCCAGCCTATTACTCAGCGATTTATAGATATTATTACAAGTGCTTTATATTTTCTGAAAGGGGGTCATGAGAGCTTTCAGAAAATGGTTCCGGCTAAGCTTTACGTTAATTATTTTTTGATTAATTAGCGTAAATTCGCGTCTAATTCGGTGTCTAATAAAATCTTTCGATATCGTCGGATCTCTTTGATATTTCAGTATGTTGCTCCTCTTAATGTTCCCTTTCAGAAAATGTATTGCACTTGGTGATGAGTTAATAATTAAGGAAATTAATTAATTACCGAGAAATCGAATTTTTGGGTAATTAAGTCATATTTAATTAAAAAATTCAGACTATTAGTCATTAAAATGTTAAAATATACCTATATATGAGCAACATATTCGATTTCTAAATTTAAATTATGATAATTAATTATGATTTTGGACTTCGAAAAAAATTCGACCCCAGGTGAAAAAAACTTAAGTCCGCATTTCCTTAATAAAGTCGTTAATATTAATGAATATTTTTTTTTGATTTTGGTTATGAGTAATTAAGGCTTGTGGCAAAGTTTTTCCAGAATTACGGGTTTCCATGGTGATTCTGACGTCATCCAGGATTTTTGAAAGCAGAATGGAGCCTACTTATCCTGAACGCGAATGACTCTAGTTAATTTCCCAAATTCGAGATCACCATTTAAATTCTAATTATTTCCCAGAAAAATGCTTTATATATTCTGAAAGCTTATTCAAAATGCTAATAGGAACTTGAAATTGTTAGGGGATCATGTAAAAATTGCGCTCTACAACCTGGTTTGAACGATTTTATTGGAATCTCAAACTTTTTCCCTAAGTGACCAAAAATCTCACGATAAATTCATGAAAAAAATATTAGTGCAGGGGCCCCCGCACGTTTTTTTTCTGATTAATAACCGGCTGAATCTTCGTCAGTCGCTTTGTTTCCTCGAGACGCCCAACTTTTCTCAGCGGAAAAATCTCCAGAGAGGTAGCTAACAAACTGCGCATGCGGGCAACATGTCGATTTGGTGATTGAAAAATATTTATTAATAACAACCTGATTTTTTTTACACCGACAAGATAAATATTTAAGTAGTTAAATGGCTGCATTGTCCTACAAATCAAGGGGTACGTTTTCCCAGTCCTACACTCCGAACATGTCCATTCCACGGCTATAATTTTTTCATTAATAACGACCTGATTTTTTTACACAGGCTAGGTAAATATTTGTGTAATTTAATGGCAGCATTGTCCTACAAATCAAGGGGTACGTTTTCCCAGTCCTACACACCGAACATGTCCATTCCACGGCTATAATTTTTTCATTAATAACGACCTGATTTTTTTACACAGGCTAGGTAAATATTCGTGTAATTTAATGGCAGCATTGTCCTACAAATCAAGAGGTACGTTTTCCCAGTCCTACACTCCGAACATGTCCATTCCACGGCTATAATTTTTTCATTAATAACGACCTGATTTTTTTACACAGGCTAGGTAAATATTTGTGTAATTTAATGGCAGCATTGTCCTACAAATCAAGGGGTACGTTTTCCCAGTCCTACACTCCGAACATGTCCATTCCACGGCTATAATTTTTTCATTAATAACGACCTGATTTTTTTACACAGGCTAGGTAAATATTTGTGTAATTTAATGGCAGCATTGTCCTACAAATCAAGGGGTACGTTTTCCCAGTCCTACACTCCGAACATGTCCATTCCACTGCTATAATTTTTTCATTAATAATGACCTGATTTTTTTACACCGATTTAGACATTTTCATTAAACTAACATGTATCTTTGTCTTACAGTTATTTATAAAAAATTATTTGTTGGACTGGGAGAACGTACCTCTTGATTTGTAGGACAATGCTGTCATTTAATTACACAAATATTTACCTAGCCTGGGTGAAAAAAAAGGTTGTTATTAATGAAAAAATTACAGCCGTGGAATGGACATTAGGGTGTCCCTTATTTGACAGAAAAATTTTTTCTTGCGAATTTGAAAACAGTTACACTCTACTTTTTTAAGCTAAATTACCTGCACGCACCCGCTAATACTCACCACTTTTTTTCTTTTTTCCTACTTTTTTCAGACTTTTTTATATTTTATTATATGTTTGGCCATATAAATGTAATATTAATCGGTCTAAAATGTCTTCTACCGTTTTAAAAAGAAGTTAGCAAAGTGAAGATAAACCAATCTACTTAATTGGTGATTCTAGTCACCAGATTACTTTATCTAAGTTACGATGTAATGAAAAAATTTTTGCGGTGCTGTTTTTAACATTCGTGAAGTTAAACTTTAGCGGTAGACGACAATTCAGACCGATTAATATTAAAATTCAATGGCCAAAAATATAAATATATATGAAAAAGCCGGAAAAAAGTAGAAAAAAAGATAAAAAGTGGTGAGTATTCACGGGCGCGTCCCGGTAATTTAGCTGTTTGACCATCTTCAATTGAGATTCGGCACGGGTTAATATTATCCTAGAGGGAGGAAATTTATATCTGAATAGGTCAAAGCATTTATAAAAAAAGTAGAGGGTAACCGTTTTCAAATTCGCAAGAAAATGTTTTCCTGTCATATAAGGGACACCCTAATGGCTATGTTCGGAGTGTAGGACTGGGAAAACGTACACCTTGATTTGTAGGACGATGCTGCCATTTAATTACACAAATATTTACCTAGCCTGTGTAAAAAAATCAGGTCGTTATTAATGAAAAAATTATAGCCGTGGAATGGACATGTTCGGAGTGTAGGACTGGGAAAACGTACCCCTTGATTTGTAGGACAATGCTGCCATTAAATTACACAAATATTTACCTAGCCTGTGTAAAAAAATCAGGTCGTTATTAATGAAAAAATTATAGCCGTGGAATGGACATGTTCGGAGTGTAGGACTGGGAAAACGTACCCCTTGATTTGTAGGACAATGCTGTCATTAAATTACACAAATATTTACCTAGCCTGTGTAAAAAAATCAGGTCGTTATTAATGAAAAAATTATAGCCGTGGAATGGACATGTTCGGAGTGTAGGACTGGGAAAACGTACCCCTTGATTTGTAGGACAATGCTGCCATTAAATTACACAAATATTTACCTAGCCTGTGTAAAAAAATCAGGTCGTTATTAATGAAAAAATTTTAGCCGTGGAATGGACATGTTCGGAGTGTAGGACTGGGAAAACGTACCCCTTGATTTGTAGGACAATGCGGTCATTTAACTACTTAAATATTTATCTTGTCGGTGTAAAAAAATCAGGTTGTTATTAATAAATATTTTTCAATCACCAAATCGACATGTTGCCCGCATGCGCAGTTTGTTAGCTACCTCTCTGGAGATTTTTCCGCTGAGAAAAGTTGGGCGTCTCGAGGAAACAAAGCGACTGACGAAGATTCAGCCGGTTATTAATCAGAAAAAAAAACGTGCGGGGGCCCCTGGACTATATATGTTGTAGCCTGATATGAGACGAGTAAAAGTACGTGTCGCACGAAGGAATCTGTTTATTACAATTCAAATGAGAATTTTTAACGACTTTTCGACTTTGTAAATTCGTATACGGCCCCCTAATTGACCCCAACCCTCGAAACTTTAATAGGTTTTAGAATTCGTGTTTGGCTACAACATATTAAAATTTCGTGTCGATAGGTCAGTATTAAGGCTTTCGTTAAGAGGATATTACCCGATTTCCGGTGTATTGTAAATTCTCAAAAAATCGCAGTTTGAATTCATACCAACGGATATTTATGAAATTTCAGTATGTTGTGCAACTTTTAAAGACCTTTCAGAATTCGTATCGCACTAGTCGGTGTCGATTTTTTTCCCGCCCTTTCGGTACTCGGTACCTGTTTTAATTTGTACACGCCCCCCTAACATCACCACATACCCCTAAAGTTAATTCCGTAAAATCCGGAATGGTTATTGGCATCTCTGTAAGAGTAATTCAGCGGCTAATTCAATGGACTTTGCTGATATCTTCTTTTAGTAAAAAATACAATTTGCACGAAAATGACCTTCTAATAAATCTCTAAACGTCTTAAACTGGTGGTTCTTAAAGTGTGGTCCGCGGACGCCCGGGGGTCCACGAGTTACCTTGGTGAACACTCAAGTTACTACCGTTAATAAAGCTATACTTTTAAATCCGCCACAAACAGTCCGTTCTTTGAAATGATTTTTGTAAGTTTTCTTCACAGCGTCATGCTCTTTATCAAGCAATGTACATCCTATGTCATGGCGGTTTGTACCCAAGCCTTATACTTGGCACCATCTTTAGAGGATCTGGGTGATCTATACATGAAAATAGTGGGTTTGTTGCCTAAATTAAGGGAGCAACTTGCTAAAAACTACATGTGTTTTAAACAATGTTTTTTTCTTTGTTTTAAACATGTTTAAAACAAAGTGTTTTAAACGTAACAACCCTGGTCCAGGGACCCTAACTTTTTGTCCTAAATGCACGAAATTCCAGATTCTGAGAGCTTTATGAGAATTTAATGAAAGGTCAAAGGTTGTCGACCCCAATGAAAATTGATTTAACTTTTTTTAAGCGACTCTCTACTGCAGTGGTTCCCAAACTATTTTGGTCGTGGAACCCCCAAATTTGTTGCCAATGATCGCGGAACCCTGAATATTTTTTAATCAACGACTTTTCAAAATTTAAAGTATTATTTTGGTATTTCAGATTTTATTGAATTAAACAAAACTAAACAAAATTCATCATTGAAATAAATAATAAAAGTACAAAAAATAAACTAAAATAAATGAAAACAACTTTAATGTGAAGAATGCACCTGATTTTTTGATTCCATGATTTCTTAAAATTGGTCGTTATCGGGAGCGTCATTTCAGTTTTTGGTTGGGGGGGGCAAGGATTTTTTTAAATGGATCTGGGCTACGACGTAACTAGACTTTTTTGGGGGTGTTGCCTCAACTTCATTTTTAAGGTATCCCCAACGAGCACATTTATACAGGGTGTTTCAAAATTGCGTTGCACGGCTTTTATTCGGAACCAGCGCCTCCTAGGGTCATGGAAGTAAGGTCTACCCCTAGGAAAGTGACCCTGGAGAATCCATTGAGATGACTTACAGCGCCTCTAGCGGCGAAATTAAGAAGTTAAAAAAATTAATTTAAAAACTAAAGGAGATAGAGCAAAAACCCCAGTGAGAGTATTGTTGCCAACGTCAAGAAGAACTCACTGAAAAAAATTTGATCAAAGTATCTTGAATATTCGCGGAGATATTAGCATGTGAAAATAGCAGTTTTTCAGGGGTTAAAAAGTAAAAAGTTCGCATATTTGCAAATTTTTCAGTGTTATTGTGTAGTTTTGTGTTTTTTTAGTTGAAAGAACACAAAATTTAATCAAAAAATCAAAAAAATTTGCAAATATGCGAACTTTTTACTTTTTGACCCCTGAAAAAGTGCTATTTTCACATGCTAATATCTCCGCGAATATTCAAGATATTTTGATCAAATTTTTTTCAGTGAGTTCTTCTTGACGTTGGCAACAATACTCTCACTGGGGTTTTTGCTCTATCTCCTTTAGTTTTTAAATTAATTTTTTTAACTTTTAGATTTCGCCGCTAGGGGCGCTGTAAGTCATCTCAATGGATTCTCCAGGGTCACTTTCCTAGGGATAGACCTTACTTCCATGACCCTAGGAGGCGCTGGTTCCGAATAAAAGCCGTGCAACGCAATTTTGAAACACCCTGTATATGAGCACTGAAAAGTAGGATTTGAATGATGTTGGTTATAATGTCAAAATTTGACAAAGTATAAACTCCAAGAAAAAAAGTTTAATCTTGAGTTCACCCCCAGGAAGTTTTTGAAAATTTGCCTCTTGTGTTTCAACTCATTTTGAGACCCTTTGGGTTACATCCAAAGAAGACAGTTTCTTGTAAACCACAGAATTTTCTTGGGGGAAAAGTTGCAAATAAACGTCAAAAATAAGTTTCAAGGGCGCTAGCGGTTCTCCCTCAAAAAATTTTTTGAATTCCCCTTTAAACTAGTGTTTTATCTCTTTTTCAAACTCTTTAATGAGTTCCTGAAGGGAAAAGCTTCTTGCAAGTGGCATAATTCTAAAGGGGAAAACACTGTATAACCGTAAAAATTTGAGAGGGGGACGACTGGGGTTCCTCCCCCGGAAATTTTTTTGAAATTTCCTCTCTAAACTAGCGTTTTACACTGAATAACAGCATTAAAATTTTAGAGGGGGCTGGGGGTCCTCCCCCAGAAAAGTTTTTGAAATTTGACCCTCAAAGGTATTTTAACTCCTTTTCAGACTTTTTGGATTACATCCAAAAAGCTCCCACCAGCTCCGTGTGGAAGTTACAGAATTTTCCTGTCACTTGCAGCTATTTCCCTCCCCTATCTCCCCCCTAAATGACGCCTATGGGGGTTATATTTTATAACTGAACTCGCATATCTGGTGCAGCATCAAGTTTGTTACGATATTTGTTTTTGTCGCAAAATATTTTGAAAACCCAGCTTCCAACAAATAAGTGGTTGCAAACGGCATTAGAATTCGAATAGCCTGTTTCGCTAAATTTGGATATTCATCAAATACATCGAATGCCACCGATGCTTGTGTTTTCAGTCACCTTATATAAAAAATTTTAAATTTATTTTGGTGGTCGATTGTAAACTTAATAATAAATGTGAATACATTAAACACCCTTCTTATTTTTTAATGAAATAAAATTTGTCCCGCGGAACCCCTAAATTTTTTCGTGGAACCCCAACCCACTTTGGGAACCACTGCTCTACTGCATTACCAAATCGCACTTAGATAAGTGCGGTATCACGAGTTCCAGGTTCCTATCCCAGAAACTAATGTATAACTTATTTAGTAACTTAAGTCATTGATTGAAACAGAAACTGATTGGATCTTGTTTTTCCGGCTGGTTAGATACGGGGGAGTCTCTCAGGATCGCATCCCGAGCCAGGACCACTCGGTCCTGTTGGCCAGAGTCGGCCCAATTCTCGTTTGATATTGATGCTGTGTTTGAAAATGAATGGATTCATCCAATTTCCAACTCCAACTGCTTTTGCGTCGGATCATCTTTCGTCGTTGAGGAGGTTCCAGGGTTCCAGTGGAGATCCCATCCAACCTAAAAATTAGACATTTGATTTTGATTGTCTCGAGCCTAGTGTTGGATTTCCCCGATGCCCGTCGACCCTGTCTCCTGCACCTCGTGACCCCGCGGTCGTCACGTCATACAAAAGAGAATGGACTGCTTTCTTCCCCATAACTGTCCCAAAAGGCACGAACATCGTCCTGATGCAAGTTTCCACCTAAGAGAATGGACATTCATCCGGTCATTATGAAGGTATGGCGTGCACTTTCTTTTAATCGCGAGGAGGCTACTGGGAGTAGCCAGGTGTCTTTCCGCACATCGGACTCAAGTAGGCTTTCTGTCGTGTAACGGTTTGGGTACGTGTGTTCATTCTGAGGGTTTTATCCTGTTTGACCACATTTTGGTGCATCGTGACCATCCATATCATTGCACGTACCCTCACCCTTCATAATCTTTTAAGTCCTGTAATAATTTGCAATATAACGATACTATATTATTTGAATTTTTATGTCTTGAGAGTTGGAGCGCAGGATCTTTCTATTGTAACCCCCATATAATTTTTTCCCTTTGCATTTAAATTTGTTTTGATGTAAGTTGTTTGTGAAGTCCCTTAGTTTGAGGGAATTTCATTCATCTGGAAAAATCAGGCAAATTCCTAAAAAATTTTAAAAATCAGGGAAATTTTTAATAATTGACTCACAAGGAGCAATGCAATCTAAATAATTTCAAAATGAGTCAAAACACAACTTCTAAGGGTAAAAATTCCAAAAATTTGTTGGTTTATTTCACAGGGTCAAGGTAGGAAGGTTCCCATGAGTGACCAGTCGGGTTATTTCGACAAACCGACACTGCAGAAGGGTTTTTGAGAACGAGTAGGTTTAGAAAAGTACCCACAAGGAGTAGTTTGGAGTTATTTCTTGGGAGTTGGTTTATTTCACAGGGTCAAGGTAGGAAGGTTCCCATGAGTGACCAGTCGGGTTATTTCGACAAACCGACATTGCAGAAGGGTTTTTGAGAACGAGGAGGTTTAGAAAAGTACCCACAAGGAGTAGTTTGGAGTTATTTCTTGGGAGTTGGTTTATTTCACAGGGTCAAGGTAGGAATGTTCCCATAAGTGACCAGTCGGGTTATTTCGACAAACCGACATTGCAGAAGGGTTTTTGAGAACGAGGAGGTTTAGAAAAGTACCCACAAGGAGTAGTTTGGAGTTATTTCTTGGTAGTTGGTTTATTTCACAGGGTCAAGGTAGGAAGGTTCCCATGAGTGACCAGTCGGGTTATTTCGACAAACCGACACTGCAGAAGGGTTTTTGAGAAAGAGGAGGTTTAGAAAAGTACCCACAAGGAGTAGTTTGGAGTTATTTCTTGGGAGTTGGTTTATTTCACAGGGTCAAGGTAGGAATGTTCCCATAAGTGACCAGTCGGGTTATTTCGACAAACCGACACTGCAGAAGGGTTTTTGAGAACGAGGAGGTTTAGAAAAGTACCCACAAGGAGTAGTTTGGAGTTATTTCTTGGGAGTTGGTTTATTTCACAGGGTCAAGGTAGGAATGTTCCCATAAGTGACCAGTCGGGTTATTTCGACAAACCGACACTGCAGAAGGGTTTTTGAGAACGAGGAGGTTTAGAAAAGTACCCACAAGGAGTAGTTTGGAGTTATTTCTTGGGAGTTGGTTTATTTCACAGGGTCAAGGTAGGAATGTTCCCATAAGTGACCAGTCGGGTTATTTCGACAAACCGACATTGCAGAAGGGTTTTTGAGAACGAGGAGGTTTAGAAAAGTACCCACAAGGAGTAGTTTGGAGTTATTTCTTGGTAGTTGGTTTATTTCACAGGGTCAAGGTAGGAAGGTTCCCATGAGTGACCAGTCGGGTTATTTCGACAAACCGACACTGCAGAAGGGTTTTTGAGAACGAGGAGGTTTAGAAAAGTACCCACAAGGAGTAGTTTGGAGTTATTTCTTGGGAGTTGGTTTATTTCACAGGGTCAAGGTAGGAATGTTCCCATAAGTGACCAGTCGGGTTATTTCGACAAACCGACACTGCAGAAGGGTTTTTGAGAACGAGGAGGTTTAGAAAAGTACCCACAAGGAGTAGTTTGGAGTTATTTCTTGGGAGTTGGTTTATTTCACAGGGTCAAGGTAGGAATGTTCCCATAAGTGACCAGTCGGGTTATTTCGACAAACCGACACTGCAGAAGGGTTTTTGAGAACGAGGAGGTTTAGAAAAGTACCCACAAGGAGTAGTTTGGAGTTATTTCTTGGGAGTTGGTTTATTTCACAGGGTCAAGGTAGGAATGTTCCCATAAGTGACCAGTCGGGTTATTTCGACAAACCGACACTGCAGAAGGGTTTTTGAGAACGAGTAGGTTTAGAAAAGTACCCACAAGGAGTAGTTTGGAGTTATTTCTTGGGAGTTGGTTTATTTCACAGGGTCAAGGTAGGAAGGTTCCCATAAGTGACCAGTCGGGTTATTTCGACAAACCGACACTGCAGAAGGGTTTTGAGAACGAGTAGGTTTAGAAAAGTACCCACAAGGAGTAGTTTGGAGTTATTTCTTGGGAGTTGGTTTATTTCACAGGGTCAAGGTAGGAAGGTTCCCATAAGTGACCAGTCGGGTTATTTCGACAAACCGACACTGCAGAAGGGTTTTTGAGAACGAGTAGGTTTAGAAAAGTACCCACAAGGAGTAGTTTGGAGTTATTTCTTGGGAGTTGGTTTATTTCACAGGGTCAAGGTAGGAAGGTTCCCAGAAGTGACTATTATAGGGGAGACCGGGGTACAATGGACCACGGGGCACAGTGGACCACCCCCTGTTTTTTAAATTTATTTTATGCATATGTTTTTCAAATTTAGTTATTAGATGGCAATCCTACAACAGTCAGAACAAACCAGAATTCATGTTATTACTTGACTAATAAGCCATTTCATTCCTGTTAGTCTATTTAAGGTATACAAAAGTAAATTTTTTCCTTCAAAGTTGAGTGCAATTTTTCACTGAAGATTTTTGATTTGGAAAACTTTGCTAATCTTAATCTTAAGATAAGATATTAAACTGTTATATTCCATTTAAGTTAAGAAATTACATTTACATTTTATATATTTTTTAAAATTATTTTTGCTAAATCTCTATCCGGGGTACAATGGACCACTTAGTTATGCATTTTTATAAGTGAATAAAATTAGTGGAATTAAGAGTTTACTTTTTTACTTGCATAATTACTAATTATTCATTCTATAACATTTCCCATTCATAATTGCTATTGTTTTACACTTAGTTTTATTTAAATGTAAGGGCTTTAGAAGGTTAATTTTCTTTACTGATCTCTAAGTCTTGTCATAAATTTAATCATATCTCATATTTAAAAAATAAATATATAATCACAAAGGGAATATTTGTTAGATAATGTGGTTGTAATTAATTATGTTACTCTATTTTTATTTATTTACTATTATGTATTCAAGTAATGACATTTTTACTGTCCTTAATAGAGTGTTTATAGTGAATCTAAATTATGGTATCAGTAATGGGAAATTTTAATTAATTATTAATGTTTGAAATGTTACCAATGAAACCTAAAGAAATGTTATGAATATAAAATATTACTGATAAAAATTTTCTGACACCTATTATATGATGTGTAATTGTTTTCCATATATATTTCAGCAATGCGGATTTTCATTGGCTGGAATTAATATTTATTAAAATTAGCATCATATGTGTGTGTATAAATTATATAACCAAAATAAACCAATTTATCATTTTTTACTATATGTTTTTGTATCATTAAAAAATGTATTTACTTCAAAACAGTCAAAGTGGTCCATTGTACCCCGGTACCGGGGTACAATGGATAGGCTTACCATATTTTCTCGGGGCCAACCCAGGACATATTTTTGAAATTTTTTTATTTGTTCCATATCAAAATACCAAAGATTAAAAACTAAGAAAAACTATTCAAACTTATAAACATTAAACAAAAATATCAAATTTATTTTTTCATTTAACATTACATTTTCAAAAATTGTTTGATTAACTTAATTTTTATCACAAAATTCACTGAAAGTAAGTTTTCTGAAGTAATACAGACGTTAGAAAACGTAAAAAAATGCAATTTCAATTAGTTTGGTCAGGATTTTTTCATAAAAATGTCTGGCAAATCTTAAATGTATGAAACCCCGGACATTTAGCGTCCCAGGACATTTCCCCGGACAGCTCTTAAAACTACGGACTGTCCGGGGTAATCCCGGACTATGGTAAGCCTAACAATGGACCACTTTGTCACTTGCCATTTAAAAATTTTTATAAAAAAAGTAAGCATTATATTTACTTTTCAGTGGATGTTTTATAAACCTGAATATATGGTTAATATGTATGCATGTTATCTAATTTAAAAAATAAGTAGTTAGCCCATAATGAGTCAAAATTTACTAAAGTGGTCCATTGTACCCCGGTCTCCCCTATACTACTTAGAATTATAGATTCTTGCAGTCAGAAAGACTATCTCAGGGGATTAATCTTCGAAAAATTCATATTAAAATATTTAGTATGCTGGTAGATTATCAAAAAGAAGTGATCCACAAAAACTGGCATTAAAATTAAATCATATGTATTTTACTCAACTCACCCAGATAGTGCAAATTTCTCGAATTAATTCATTTTTACACTAACTAGAGGTAAAGTAAGATTCAAAATCCCTTTTGTAATATAGATAAAATGTGTTTCCTTGAATTTATTGTTTGAAATTTTCATTTATGAGAAATCAAGCTATTGAAATCACTTAACTCCCATACCATGCATTTATATACATTAAGCATTATGCAAATCTAATTTTATAATCACAAAAAGTTTCAAATTTCCAACTGTATTTAAAATTTAGAGGTAATCAAAAGCTACATAATTACAACAAACAATTGACTACAAGTAACTAACATTTCATAGCTGAACAAGTAGCTAACATTTCATTGTTTCACAATTTAAATTTTTGAATTTTAATACTACCTTTCTGAGATATCCAGATATCTGAATATAAAATATCTTTAATCAGCATTAAATATACAGCTAAGACACTTTTATAAAATTAATTCATTTAATTTTATAAAAGTTTAAATGATGGTGCTACTAAAAATGAAGAATGCCAATATCAGAAATACTTCTTTAAACTGCTTACAGCTCATATTTATGCTTTTTCTTAGTAATATTATCAGTATTGATTTAATTAAAACTTAATTTGAGTCACACTACTATTTTCTCAAATATTTAAAAAAAACATCTTTCATACTTTACTAATTTATGAACAGATTTTGGATAGAAATTTTTATTTGTAATAATGTACCTTTAAAATCATTTTTATAGGATAGTTTTTAATATGTGAGTACTTTGAACAGGAATCTTAACCATATAAAAAATAGCAGATTTGAATATCTTTTAATAATTAAATATAATTAAATGTTGATAAATTAATTAGTAAAAATTAATAATCTTCAGAACGTGTAAACCTAAAAAGGATTTAAATAATTTGTATGAATTAAAATACTATGCTCAATGAATAAAATTACATAGTATTAAAAATGTCTTCTTTAATTAGACCTTTAAAAATTCAAGGGTTTTATTTATTAACATATTAAGAAAGAAGTATAAAGAAACTGGAAAAACACAATATAGTTGCTTGAATATATAACTATTAATATAATAACTATTTAATTTACTTCCTTAATTTAATCAATCATTGAAATATTCCCATAATTAATTAAAAACGATAAGAAATCGCAACACTCGGAAAAAATCGTAAAATTGGAAACTGAAACTAACTTTCAGCATCAGCTGTACGAAAAATTTCCTGTGCAAAACCATCTTCAATTATTTTATCTCATTTCTACTATAATCAGCGATAAATAGCCAAATAGTAGTGATAAACAGCCAAATATATGCCAAGCGCGTAAGCGCTTGGCATATATTTGGCTGTTTATCACTACTATTGGCTCCTTTGGCGATATCATCTTCTAAAAGGAACTAGAGCCCCGCTTTTACCTACAGCTCAAATTAGATCTGTATGATATGGATATCTGCACTGACTGCTATATTTATTTCTTGAAATCAAAGTGTAGCCTAATTTATTGATTGAAGAATGATTCTTAATTGACATGAATTGTTTTAAAATCCTTTGTGAATTGTAAATACTCTTAGTTTGCAAGTAAAATCCTTGCAGTTTCAAAACCATCTTTGTACTTTAAATACTAATATTGCCTGAAAAAATTATACTCAAAGCTATTCCATGCTCTTAAGATTTTGCATGTAGTAGTTCATAATGTTCGGCACTAGTTAACTAAAAGTAGTTGAAAAGTAGTTAACTACTAGTTGCAACTACTAGTTAACTAGTAGTTAAACTACTTTTGGTTTAGAGTAGTTGAACTAGTAGTTTAACTACTTTTTTCACCAACTACTAGTTCCAACTACTTTCAAAAAGTTCAACTACTTCAAAAAATATTGAAAGATCAAAATTTTAAAAAATATGTTACATCATATAAATACAACTTAGAAAACTTTAAGACACCAAAAACTTCTATACCTATCAAAAATTGGCGAATCTTTAGCCATGATATTTTTGCTATAGGTAAGAAAAAGTAATCGAAAATTTTGGGGAAAATATCTTATGAAATTAAATAGACTAGTTAACTAGTAGTTAACTACTTTGGGAAATAATCAACTACTAGTTACAACTAGTTCCAAGAAAAAGTAGTTAACTAGTAGTTACAACTACTTTTGCCCAGACTAGTTGGTAGTTGGTAGTTAACTACTTTTTGACCAGTAGTTGCCGAACACTAGTAGTTCAGGAATATCCTTTCTTTCCCATTAAATTTCTGAATGAGTATGAAACTCCATTGTCAATGGAGGTTCACTATACCCCCCTTAGACTACTGTTAGGGTAATTTGAGTTGCATTTCATATAACCACACTTATACTAAGGCAAAAATTTCATTTATAAAGACCTAAGATTTGGGTTTATCCTAAAGTTTTGAATGTAAGAAACAGAGTTTATTTTCTCACACGATTTCTCTTTTAGCGTTTGACTCTGCTTTGGAAGGATCCGAGGAAAGTGACATGAAGCCCAAAGAGGAGTTTAGCTGTACCGAGTGCCCTTATTCCACAGATCACAATGAAAACTTGGATAGACACCTGTTGACTCACTCTGTGGAGCGACCGTTCCAGTGCGAGCTCTGCAACAAGGTCTACGCTCATAAATCCAATTTAAAAAGGCACCTCCTTGTTCACTCTGGGGAGCGACCCTTTGTTTGTGACACCTGCGGAACACGATTCTCTCTGAAGTGGAATCTGCGCAAACACAGGAAAACTCACCTGGACTTCCGGCCCCATGGAATCACGAATGAAACTCTCGTTAAAGATGAAAGTAACGGTAAGAGACACCTCCGTATCCACACGGGAGAGCGACCTTATGTCTGCGACAAATGCGGGAAGGGATTCCATGATAAGTACTCCCTGTACCGTCATGAGGTGACCACAAGGGGGGAATGCCACCCGCCGAGACACAGCCCCGCGGAGGCCAAAAAGAAGTTCCGCTGTACCGATTGCCCTTACTCAACAGATAGCAAACATAGTCTAGAGTTACACCTGTTAACTCACTCTGGGGAGAGACCGCACCAGTGCGAGCTCTGCAAAAAGACCTTCATTCAAAAAGGTACTCTGAAGAAACACCGCCTTGTCCACACGGGAGAGCGACCTTATGTCTGTGACACCTGTGGAAGAGGATTCTCTCATAAGTTTGCTTTGGAAAGACACGAGACGACTCACTCTGTTGAGCGACCCTTCCATTGCAAGCTCTGCAACAAGGCCTTCACTCTTAAAACCTCACTCACAAGGCACCTCATCATCCACTCTGGGGAGCGACCCTATGTCTGCGACACCTGTGGAAAAGGATTCAGTCATAGAAACACCTTGGGCAAACATAAGAGGTCGCATACCGGCGAGAAACCCCACACCTGCGACGCTTGTGGAAAGCGTTTCTATTACGTGAGCGATCTCAAGAGACACCTCCTCATCCACTCTGGGGAGCGACCCTTTGTTTGTGACACCTGCGGAAAAGGATTCCGTGAAAAGTCCAAACTAAACTGTCATGAGGGGAATGCCACCTGTCGAGGCAAGGGGAGTGCCACATAAAGCCGGAGATCTGAAGTTCAGCCGTAAAGAGTGCCCTCACTCCACAGGCCGCTAAGGACACCTGTTGACTGCCTCTGGAAAGTGACCATTTTTGTGCGAGCTCTCAAGAAACTGTTCTCAAAAGGCATCTCTTCCTTGTTCACATGGGGGAGCATTCCTAGCTGCAGAAAGGGGTTATGGGAGAAGTCTTCCCAGGTAAATCCACAAAAGGACACATTCCGTACAGAGACCCCTATGGTACAAGTGAGAAACATTTCGGAAGTTCTTGTGCTATGGGGCTTGGTGTTGTAAAGGCTGGAAAAACCTGGTTTAAATCGGGATTTAACCTGGTTTTTTTAATGGAATTTTGAGAATGATTAGTGATGGACTCACATTTGCAGAGTATATGGCTGAAACTTTCCTCTTCTTCTTGACATAAAGTGGTAAATTTAAGAGAATATGCTTAATACAAAATTTTAACCAGATTTCAATAACTAAGTTTTTTTTTTTCATTTTTGAATGGTCTTTTTCAAAGTTTTAAACGTTTAAGAGGCAGAGAAACTAGAAAATATACATTTCTTAGTATGAGACCTGTACTTGAGACTAGTGTTCGGCAACTACTGGTCAAAAAGTAGTTAACTACCAACTAGTCTGGGCAAAAGTAGTTGTAACTACTAGTTAACTACTTTTTCTTGGAAGTAGTTGTAACTAGTAGTTGATTATTTCCCAAAGTAGTTAACTACTAGTTAACTAGTCTATTTAATTTCATAAGACATTTTCCCCAAATTTTCGATTACTTTTTCTTACCTATAGCAAAAATATCATGACTAAATATATTTCAAGGTTGCCAAATATAAAAATGTATCACGAAAAATGGCATTGTTAGAAGATGTAACATATTTTTTTTTTAAATTTTGATCTTTCAATATTTTTTTAAATAGTTGAACTTTTTGAAAGTAGTTGGAACTAGTAGTTGGTGAAAAAAGTAGTTAAACTACTAGTTCAACTACTCTAAACCAAAAGTAGTTGAACTAGTTGCAACTAGTAGTTAACTACTTTTCAACTACTTTTAGTTAACTAGTGCCGAACATTACTTGAGACAATGGACAGAACTTACTTTACACATAGTGAAAACACAAAAAAGGTTTTCAAAAACAAGTATTGAACCCTTCTTTAAAAAACAAACACACACAAGCACTGATTACTTTATCATAGTAATTACAATGATGTCTTTTTTCATTAAAAATGTTATTTTTGTACCAACAGGAGCATTTTATGTGGAGGCTCTATTACTTTTTATTGATAGAGTTGAAATTCTACTAGAATATTGATCCTATTTAGGTTGTGTTTTTGAGTAAAAATATCTAAAACCTTATTGTACTTGGTTAACATGATTAATCTCTCTATTCTAAAAAAAGTTTTTGTAAATGGTTTCCCGAGAAAGAATTTTTAATTAGTGATCCATATAACATGTTTTTGGTATCAAACTGTTCGGATTCTTTTGAGGATGTGCAATAAGCCTTTAGAATTTCTAAAAAAAATTTCAATTCTAAAATACTTCCATTTTTCTGGATTACGGATGAGATCGCAGTTAACAGCAAGAAACTGTCATACAATTTATTATACCTCCAATCACAATGACCAACCGACGCTATTCATTAATGATGAAAATAATTCCTTTCACGCTTCAAAATATGTACTTTCTAAATAAAATATTTTTAAAAGACTGATAAGAGTTTTCCAGACAATCACAGATATACTATTTAAGTATAGAATTTCACACACAAAAATCAATTGTTTGTAAACATTGATGAGTTATGTAGGTTTTATCTCTTATTATTTTCAATAGCTTAAATTGCATTGTTTAAAAAGACTGTTTTAAAACAAAAAATTGAATGATAGACACTAGACATTTTGACGAGTTACTAGGTACTATATTAAATTTAACAGATTCATTCAAAACTTTAAAATTTTGAACGTGCAGATTTGATGGCTATTTTCAAGGAAAACGTGTTAATTAAATTATTGATAAATGAAATTCATTTCTTTCGGGCTTGTAGGCCGTGGTCCATAAAATAAAAGGTCCAGACGTTTCGTCGGAAGCTGTGCCCGACATCATCAGTGGAAATAAAACAGCGTTAGTTCACCGCAAGGTACATAAACTAACCAGGTATGCTCTTCCGGCAAAAAAGGCGTGGCTTTTGAAAATGACGTCACCCAGGATATATTCCCTATTCACAGCATGGGAAAATGCTTATTTTCGGCGATTTTTCTTAAAATAAGGGCCAAAGAAACTTTTGAAACCGCTTAGACTGGACACAATTACGAATATATTAATAGGTTATTAAGTGTTTTGAATACGAACAATAATTTTACACAATAAAATCCGATCAAAAATAGGAACCGGGGGATGCAACGCTGTACTTCAATCTCTTGCCGCCCATTGCTTTTAATTGCTACAATTAAGATAAAAATAATTAAAAAAACACTTCTTAAACAAAGAAAACTAAATATTAAGCAAATATTCAATCATGAAAACTTTTCAGAACATTCTTGTTAGGATAAAATTAATATCGCTGTTCTGCTATGTCAAACTTGAATATTCATTGTATCGAAGCAGTTTAGATTTTTAAGACAAAAAATAATGAGTTTCTAAAATAAATGAAGTACATAAAAATATGGAAAACTATGAGCTAAAATCTTAGAACTAATTAATTTAATTTAATAATGGATTTATATAAAATTTTAGTGCATTTACCTTAAATAATGATCCTACTAAAGTCCACTCAGCTTGTTTATTTTTATTTGAGATTCAGAAATATTATTCTTAAAATCGTCTGTATCCTTAATTATATTTTTAAATATTTTTATACGCATTTTTTAAATAAGTGGGTTATTGTATCATAAGTTTTAAAACAAACTAAATAATGAATTTCAATAATATTGACCCAATTAATCCTGATGTATCTACGATCTGTTCAATGGCGTTTATTGTATTATGGTGGCTGATATGCCCGTCATTGATTGGTCCGTTATTTTATATCCTGGGTGATGTCACACAGCGAGAGTTATGAGCATACCTGGTTAGTTTATGTACCTTGAGTTCACCGATTCAATAAGTTTGATTTGGATTGGAGGTTGCCAGAGGCTTCAGAATACGGCCGTTAGTAGACTTGGCGAACTCTCGTAACTTTCGTCGGACACAGCTTCCGACGAAACGTCTGGACCTTTTATTTTATTTTAGACCACGGCCTACAAGCCCGAAAGAAATGAATTTCATTAATTAAACCGGCTGTGAAAGTCTTCATGCTTACATTAAATTATTGATAATTTAGAACCAATAAATATTCTAACTTTTAAGAGAGTGTGCTTTTGGAAAGTTAGTTGATGTTTCTACTACTAATTGTTTTAACGAATGTTTTATAAATAAATATCTTTCGTGTACAGGGTTTTGTGGGGATTGCGAAGCGATCCGAAAGGCCCTGCGTCAGCAGTTAACGGGGATTGGTGACTAATAGCGAGCAGGGGGCGGTAGCTCCCTAGTGTATTAAAAATAAATTTTGCAGTATCCTATTGGAGCATTTTCTGTTACTTTTTTTCCAAATCTGGAAAATAAGGTTTGATTTAAAAATTAACAAGTTATAAATGTACCAATTAGAAATGCAAATTCTACATTTTAATGCAAATGTTTAAGCTAGAAATTTTTACAAGAAATTGCGTAAAACTGAATTTTTGAGAAAAAATGCCAGTTGTAGGGTCCTAAGAGAAGATTTTTGAAATTCACTCCTTCAAAGTAATTTTAATTTTTCCCCTAACTTCCAGTGTGGTCAACCACAAAGGTTAACAATCCGACAAGTTGGGAGAAATACAATATTGGTATGCATGTCAAGAAATACTAGTTTGACATCGTTAAATTTTTTTGCAAATTTAACCTTTTGCTGAATGTGACACCAAGTTCTCTATTATTCTATTTTTGACCCCCCTCCCCCCCTTTGTAACCACCCATAGTAAATGCCAAGACCCCCTCCCCCTCTTGTTTTCACTTAGATATTCATAAATACAGTTTTCTATCATTTTTTGCAAACAGAAAGTTCTAGAAAATTAATTTGGCTAATTTTAATATTTAATTATGCTTAATTTTGTCATATTGACTAGATGATATTGACTATGTGACGAAAACTTAAGTCCCCCTGAGACCAAGCATTTTGAAGACTCCTCTGAACGGGTCACTTTGTATGGGTACATTCCCTATCCTATCTTAAGCTTCCTTTACCGACCATTATAACTGCCGATAGAGTTTCAAGTGCTGGATGCAGCTTTTTAGCTAATATGAAAATGGTTTAGATTTATGAAGAAAAAGAATCTGAGGCTGCAAATTAGGGGATAAAGGTATAATTTTGCTGAAACTTCTGTTTCCCCCCTTATCTTTTAATATTTTCCAATTTATTTGGAAATTCTAAAAGTTCGTTTAAAAAACAAAAGTACTCGAGAAGAACTTTATTTAAATTTTTCTTCTAAATTAATTTGTTTTAATAAATGTTTACCTTCTAGACACTTCTGGTGACGGTTATAAATCCAAGGCAAATATTTTAAGCGAAGTCCATGATTAGTGACGTCACTGTGCATGCAATTGAGCGTTTTCAGGTGCTTCGGAAAAAAAACGATTTTTGATCATTTTATTTGCTGTCGAAAAATTTCTCAATCGACCTCAAATTTTGTGTAGTGGCTTATTTTTGCGTGTTGAATAGATTAAAAAAATAAAAAAAAATCATGCAAGTTCCTCATTAACCCCGCCCACTTTCAAATCGCTAAAGAGGGAACAAAATTTATATATATTTTCCCGGTTATTCAAACAGTTGCGTGTATGTTTCTTTCGAGCATGTGCTGGGGATAATTTCACAAGTTTCTCTGATGTCACGCTCCCCAGGGACTCACCCAATGTTCACTGCATTCTACATCGTAACAAGGAAAGCAATGAGAGATTGGATTTTTTTAGTTTTTCTTTCCATCTTGAGCAAAAATTTCCCCAGAGCTGCTTGAATTTTCTCCCAACCTCGTTCGGACATATTCTGCACCCCTGCATCCCCCTGTTTTGTATGTGCCATTGGTAAACTCATTGGCGTCGGTAACTCCTGAACATTGGGGGGGGGACGCCTCAAGGATTCGGAATTCCTCCCCAAAATTTTTTATACAAACTACTGGTTAATTACACCAAAAACAATAGGTTTCGCCCTCGTTATTCAATTTTAAAGTGGTTTTGAATCAACTAATTAACTTCTGTCTCAATGAATGTTTTATAAACCATTTGAACGTTTCATGAAAAGGGGGGTCTGGGGGTCCTCCCCCAGAAAAATTTTAGCAATTTGACCTTTTAAATACAGGTTTAAACTCATTTTAAGTGTTACACTATTACAGTTTCAAAATCAAATTTTTTATGTAATAACCAGTGCTGAAATTGGATTTTTTTAGGGTTCTCATTAAATTATTATTTTTAGCTAGAAACAGAATTTTTTGTTGGAATAATACTTTCCCATTCTCTCACTTGCTTCAACCTACTCTAAATGAAATCGTGTTCTAAAAATGGGGTGTCCGTCCCCCTCTTGTATACGCCTCTTAAATTAGGTGCCATTGGTATATTGGCACCATCCTTTATGATCAAAAGTTGGAGAAACACATATTCAGTAAATTTTCGGTTCCCACCAAAAGTTACAAACAGTTTTTTAAACTATGTTCCTAATTATTGGGGGGACGCGTCCCCCCGGCGGCGACGCCCGTGGCTAAACTATAAACTAACCCCATCCTTAGTAATTAAATGTTGGAGAAACAGTCGCAGAAAATTTTCTGTCCCCCTCGAAAATTAAAAATTAAGTTTTTTTGAACTATGTTCCTAATTATTATTTGGGAGACGCGTCCGGTATGTGTCAACCATGTCGGGTGACCACACCGAAGGGCCCTCTGTACGTAGATATAGCTCTATTAATGATTCAATCGCGAAGATCAGATGCAAATAATGGGCCGATCGATATAAGGAGGGACGTCCCCACTTGTCCATCGATTGACTTAACCCGAGTCAATTATCTCCGCACGAGCTGGCCAATCAAGGTCTCGGAGGCACAGTGGCTCAAGTCAAACGCAAACAAATTTTGCTTTTTTTTCTTCTAAGTCTGGGTATTTCAGGTAAGTGTTTCATCACTTCTAGGATAAGGAACGTACCCATACTACAGGGATGGCGAACCTTTCTCGATCAGTGTGCCATTTATAATAAGGTTTATGATTTTCAGGTGTCAAGTGTGCCACTTGTTATTTTTTTAATAAATTATCTTTAAACCCTTGGAAAAGGAAATCCGCGCCTTTGAGGGTCGATAGTTCAGGACAGAAGTTTCCAACTTACAAGTACTCAAGGGCTCCAATCGAAGGCACAAGTCTAGTGGTGGGCCATAAATTCAGGGTGTATATAGAAATTTATTTCGGGAGGGGCCAACAATTATTCTTCAGTCCCTCTCATTCATGTTGTCAATAATGAAGTTCCGATTTAAGTCTGGGGTCCATCCCCAGACAATTTCTTGGAAATTTGTCCCTAAAAGCATGGTTTTGAACTAGTTTTTGGTGCATCTAGTCCGAATTTTGGACATACATTTTAAATTAGGATTTTGATTTGAACCAGTGAGCCAGTCGCGTGCCACCCAGTGGCACGCGTGCCATAGGTTCGCCATCCCTGCCATACTACGTGACCCATTTTTTACCCCCTTTCCCC
Source organism: Tetragnatha versicolor (assembly GCA_024610705.1). NCBI lineage: Eukaryota > Metazoa > Arthropoda > Arachnida > Araneae > Tetragnathidae > Tetragnatha > Tetragnatha versicolor. The sequence goes on from JANDEH010000003.1 coordinate 551,274, forward strand.
CTTGGTGACCATCCGTAGTATATGCCAAGACCCCCCTCCCCTTCTAGTTTCCACGTAGTAATTCATAAATACGGTTTGCCATCATTTTTTTGCAAACAGAAAGTTTAAAAAAATTAATTTTGTTTATTTTGTTTAATTTTAATAATTAATTTGGCTTAATTTTGTCGTATTGACTAGAAGAAATTGACTACATGACGAAACCCTAAGCCCCCCCTGTGACCGAGCGTGGAATTTTGAAGACCCCCCTCCCTCCCCTGAATGGGTCACGTAGTATGGGTACGTTCCCTTAAGGACACACCTGGAAGACTCAGAAGCACAAAGGAAGGGGGGCAGAAATGCACCCCTAGCGACCTAGGGGGTTTATAAGCCGATATGGGAGGTGGTATATTCCTCAGTGGAAATTGACACGTAACCTTTTAAAATGGAAGTTAGAAGACAACTACATAGACCAGGGGTTCTCAAACTTTTTAACATCGCGACCCACTTTTGAGACACAAAATCTATCGCGACCCACCGACTTCAGTTCAGTTAGTTATAATATATGAACTCTGAGATAATTATATCATGCCCCCCACAGAATTTTCTCTTCTCTGACTGTGGGTGTTCACCAACTATTTAGTAACTACAATAAATTATTACATACACGTAGTAGACGAGAAATGAACTTTGTAGAAAATTAGAAGTAAATATTTGAATTTGAGCCGTATGAAATAGTTTAATTGTGGGCTAACAATGATCCCAACAATAAAAAGGGGGGTCTGGGGGGTCCTCCCCCAGAGAAAATTTTAAAATTTGACCCTTAAAACAGGGTTTGAACTTGTTTTTAAGCAATATGGGATAAATTGCAGTTGCATCATTTCCTAAGAAAATTCTTAAAATTTGCATTGCTCCCCCCGATGTGGATGGGGAGAAACACTGAATATTTTTTTAAAAATCTTATTTGAATAACCGACTAGATTTGCATTATCGGCACATTAAAGTGACACATTGTACTACGTATTTACATTAATTGCCTTTTCCGTTTGACACCAATTAGTGTAGTTTTTCCTCAAATTTTTATTCTTTTTACTATATGGTAATTTGATATATTTCAAAAGTTCAAATAATAGTTTTATAATTAAAAAGTCAATAGCCACGTTTGTAAAAATTATAAAAATATACTTCATGCTCAGAAAAATTTTTAAATCTTCTCGCGACCCACCAAAAACTGACTGGCGACCCACCAGTGGGTCGCGACCCACAGTTTGAGAAACTCTGACATAGACAGTTGAGAGCATAGACTCTACCAACTGAGCCATCAAGGACGTTTTGAAAGCAGCTACCGATCAAAGTGTATAGTGGAATCGTCAGTTCTTAAAATTTATAATTTAGCTGTAAAATGCACTAAAATAAAAAGTACCTTCTGTAATAGGACCTCGACTCTACCAACTGAGCCATCGAGGACGTTTTGAAAGCAGCTACTGGTCAAAGTGTATAGTGGAATTGTCAGTTCTTAAAATTTATAATTTAGCTCTAAAATGCACTAAAATCGAAAGTTAAGTTAGAGGGGTTCGAACTGAGTACCTTCTGTACAATAGGACCTCGACTCTACCAACTGAGCCATCGAGAACGTTATGAAAGCAGCTACTGGTCAAAGTATAGTGGAATTGTCAGTTCTTAAAATTTATAATTTAGCTGTAAAATGCACTAAAATCGAAAGTTAAGTTAGAGGGGTTCGAACTGAGTACCTTCTGTACAATAGGACCTCGACTCTACCAACTGAGCCATCGAGGACGTTTTGAAAGCAGCTACTGGTCAAAGTGTATAGTGGAATTGTCAGTTCTTAAAATTTATAATTTAGCTCTAAAATGCACTAAAATCGAAAGTTAAGTTAGAGGGGTTCGAACTGAGTACCTTCTGTACAATAGGACCTCGACTCTACCAACTGAGCCATCGAGAACGTTATGAAAGCAGCTACTGGTCAAAGTATAGTGGAATTGTCAGTTCTTAAAATTTATAATTTAGCTGTAAAATGCACTAAAATCGAAAGTTAAGTTAGAGGGGTTCGAACTGAGTACCTTCTGTACAATAGGACCTCGACTCTACCAACTGAGCCATCGAGGACGTTTTGAAAGCAGCTACTGGTCAAAGTGTATAGTGGAATTGTCAGTTCTTAAAATTTATAATTTAGCTCTAAAATGCACTAAAATCGAAAGTTAAGTTAGAGGGGTTCGAACTGAGTACCTTCTGTACAATAGGACCTCGACTCTACCAACTGAGCCATCGAGAACGTTATGAAAGCAGCTACTGGTCAAAGTATAGTGGAATTGTCAGTTCTTAAAATTTATAATTTAGCTGTAAAATGCACTAAAATCGAAAGTAGTAACGTTAGTGCGGTTTGAGCTGAATTCTCGCGAATATTCGCGGAGATATTAGCATGTGAAAATAGCCCTTTTTCAGGCCTCAAAGAAGAAAATGTGCGTAAAATTGCAAATTTTTAAGTGTTATTGTGTGGTTTTGTGTTTTTTTAGTTGAATGAAGACAAAATTTAACCAAAAAAGTAAAAAAAACTTGCAAATATGTGAAATTTTTCTCTTTTGAGGCCTGAAAAAGAGTTATTTTCACATTCTAATATTTCCGCGAATATTCGCGATATTTTCATGAAATTTTTTCAGTGAGTTCTTCATAACGTTGACAACAATACTCTCCCTGATGTTTTTGCTCCATCTCCTTTAGTTTTTAAATTAATTTTTTTAACTTTTTTATTTCGCCGTGTGAGTCATCTCAGTGGATTCTCCAGGGTCCCTTACCCAGTGATAGACCTTACTTCCGTGACCCTAGGACACGTTGGTTCTAAATAAAAGCCGCGAAACGGACTTTTGAAACTCCTTGCATAGTGACTTAGCCCGCTTTCCCTCCAAACAGAGCAATTCCATTAGATATTCTTGGTGGCATCACTTTTGATCGCCACCGGTCGATTCTTTGTAGCAGTGCAAGGAGCGAGCTGACTTCACTCTCGATTCACACAGGTGTCAACATCGAAGAACTGACCCGTCCTCTATACTCAAGGTAAGTAAGTACTATAAGTGTGTTTCTTCAGTTGGTATTACACTCAAGCACGAATCCAGCACGGCTCGAAGGGGGGGGGGCACTTTTCTAGACAAGATCCCCTTGTGGTACCATTGGGGGTATGGGGGTCCTCTCCCAGAAAAAAAATTGAAATTTGACGCGTAAAAGTAGGGTTTAACTCATTTTTAGAAACGTTTTGAGTCTAAGGGGGGCACTTTTCAACACTATTACCTTCACTTTTTGACCCAAAATGTCAAAATTTTAGGGATTTCCAAAAAATAAACACCTATTTTTGATACTAATGGGGGGTATGGGGGTCCTCCCCCAGAAAAAATTTTGAAATTAGACCTAAAAAATTTGGGTTTTTACCCATTTTGAGAACTTTTTTGGGTCTCCAAGGGGGGCACTTTCCAGAGTGCCACCCCCTGGATCCGCCACTGATTACACTGCAGTTAGCGAATCCAGGGGGGTGGAACGTGGCCCCTTCCAGAAGGGTGGAAGTTCACAACTGAGAGGATGAGGAATAATTTTGGGTCCCTCCCCACTACTCTGGAGACTTGACACGGGAGTCCTCCATATTTTTTTCGATTTCCGTACTACGTTCACAAATGAAATGTTAAACTTAAGAGAAAAGTTAAGATATCTTAGCTTTAACTATTTTAGTTTTAACCCGTTCACACTAAAACTATCTTAAACCCAGATGAGTAAAAAATGGTGACCGTCCAAAAGCTCGTCTCTAAGCCTTAAATTTTTTTTACTTTGCACTTACACTTGCAGAGTACGAATTTTTCTGTGTCCAATTTCACCATCATAATGTATTTAATTTCGTAAATATGTTTATAATTCATAAACGGATGCGCCGATGTAATATCAAATAAAAAAATTTGGTAGTTTTTAGTTTTTCCCCCTCTTCGCAGATGACACCACGATATTTTTAAACTATATTAGGATTTAAGATAGTTTGGGGAACTATTTTAAAGTTAAGACAATTTATTTTCGCTAAGCTAGTTTAAATCTAACACAGTTCGTTCACACATACTTAAACTATACTTTTACTATAACTTTACTTAAACTATAGAGATTAGCACTTAAACTAGTTTAACTTTTCATGTGTGTGAACGTAGTACAGTAATGAACCTCTTATCCGGCTCCCGAAAATCCGGAATACTAAAAAATCCAGCATGTTTTTCGAAATTAGAAACATTTTTTTTTAAAGTTCCGAATCCGCGATCGGAAGGAATTCAGCGTGTTCCAATGCCGAATCGTCCCCGCGCCGAAACGGCCGCGCTATAGTCTGTTCATTTAGAATTTGCGCCTGAAACAGGATCAATAACGCTCATCATACAACTTCAGGGACCGATTTTTTTACAGTATTTTAACTGTTTCTGTTTCGGCTGCCTTGTTATTGCACAGGAAAAAATTTTCGATGATAATTACAGTAGTAACTGCCAGGGGCGTAGCCAGAGGGGGGATTTGGGGATATATCCCCCCCGAAACTCAGGAAATTTCCTTTTTAAACATAAAAAACCACTAAAAATACCCCATATCCCCTCCCGAAATATCAACATCCCCCTCCGAAATTTTTTTCTGGCTACGCCACTAGTAACTGCTTCTAATACACAACGTCTCAGGCACCAATTCAGTCGTCCCATTCCGGCTCTTCCCCCGTTTCCGCGATCCTCTCCCGCCTTTGTCCAGCAAGAGAAGCGCGGAGACAAATTCTCGGAATCCGGAACACATTGTCTTTCTTCGTTTCATTCTCGCGCGGCTCCGCAGATGCGCGTATTTTCATTACGATACATACGCACTTCTGTTAATGCGGTCTTTTGAGGCGTTTTTTTAGGGGGATTCAGAAATCCGGGATGATGCCGGTCCCTAGCTTGCCGGATAAGAGGTTCGCTACTGTTATTAGGGACCATTCATTAATTACGTAAGGGTCCCGAGAGGAAGGGGAGGTTGGAAAAATCTCTACATACCCTTACTTGGGGGGGTCAAACCCATTCTTGCGTAAGATTTTCCAAGTTGATGTAAACAAATTCCAATTATTCTAATCAAATTACTATTGAATGACCCCAGAAAAACTTTAAAATGTTGATGATCACAGTCTATTATCGAAGCTATAATTTAAAAAAAATGAAGGTTTATCAGATATCTCTTTTTTGTTGGAGTAGCATTAAGTTAAGATAAAAAATTAGCTGTTGAATCCATCTTCCAGTTGTCAAAAGCTGAAACAAAACAAAAGCAAAAAGAGAGAGAAATCTTTATTGGTTTTCGTTTCAACTTTTTTTTGTTCCAACATTTTATTATTTTGAAAATCGAAATGGAATCTTACGTTAGAATAGGGGAGGGGTTTGAAAAATCCTACGTATCTTTTCATGTGGGGGTAAGTGGGGGTCAAAAATTGCCAAAATCATCCTTACGTAATTAAGAATGGCCCCTTAGGCTTTTTTCACTGTGACCAAATCTTTTCCTCCCTTTCAGATGTACCCTCATCAGAGCAACCGCGTGGAGCCCCGCGACAGCAAGGTGTTCGTGTTGGGATCCGGGCGCTCCGCAGCCCCTGTCCCTCGCCGTCCGCGCATGCGCGAGCTTGCCACCTCCTTCTTCAAGAAGTCCTCCATCTACGCGCTCAACCAGATCGGAAACTCCAAGACCACCCGACGCAAGGTCTTTTGGTCCTTCATCCTCATCGGAGGCCTAGTGGGATGTTGCTCACAGGTGAGGGATCACAGAGGATGACCTGGGTCAAGGGTCGGCAAGTGTGTATACAGGGTGTTTGGACTTTTATTTGGAACCAACGTGTCCTAATGGGTCAGCATGGAAGTAAGGTCTACCACTAGGTAAATGACCCTGGACCCTGGAGAATCCATTGAGATAACTTACAGCGTTCCTAGCGGCAAAATAAAAAAGTTCTATCAGGTTTCATAAGAAAATCATTTTTTTCGCCAACTCTGATGGTCTTATGTAATGCGCTATTTGGCAAAAGTCTGGTTATTGCTTCATAAAATTCTTATAATGAAGATTTATGTAGGTCATCTAAATTCATAATAAAATGAAGAAATATAACGCATAAAAGTAAAATGTTAAGGGTTAATGTTTTGTAGATTTTTCTTTTCGGTACAATAGACCAGTGGTCCCCAACCTTTTTACCACCACGGACCGGTCAACGTTTGATAATTTTACCGCGGCGCGCTGGGGGGGGCGTTGATTGTTTACATTTTAGATTATTTTGATTTATTAATTTTAATTTAATTGTTTTTAAACATGCTTTCAAAATAAAATAGTTACACTAAAAAATAAATATAAAGTGATTTATAATTAATTTCGTTCATTAATTTGGAGTATAAACCTAGGAAACCTTCATTTTCAATGAAAGCGTCGGCCCACGCCCCAGTACCATTTGTTCCGCGGACCGGCACCGGTCCGCGGACCGGGGGTTGGAGACCACTGCAATAGACCACCACTATCCCAGATCTTACGACAGAGTGTTTTCTCTGCAACGCACGGTGTTTCTGTAGAACTAGTTTTCCCGTTGAAAGAGTCATAAGGCTGGAAAAACAACGCACAGGGTTCAGGGGATTTTCCGATATTTTTACTTTTCGAAAGCTAAATCCTTGACCGTAGGCTTTGGGGGGAACCTTAACGTAGGTTAGTTAGATCTTTATGGCGCAAGGGCCAGATTAGGTCATTCTATGCGAAGCAAGAGAAACGAAAACCGAGTCAGAATATAAAGCCTAAGCGACCAAGAAGTTTTTGTTGGACGTAATCTAGACATCATTGATAAAAACTTAAAACAAGCACGTTAAAATATGACTATTAAAATACGAAAACGTGAAACGGGACAGGTTAAGAGGTCACACATGATGGATAAAACCAATGATATACATGAATCTTAAACTTAAATTCCTGAAACCAATAATAAAACAGCATTTTAGTTTTGAGTGGTGATGTGGGAAATGTGGAAGAAATATTTAATTCGGAACCAATGTCTCCTAGAACAAAATAACCAGGCATGTGATTTTTCCGCTAATTAGCGGAAATCCGCTAATTTTAGAGGTGTTGAGAATCGGAATTCCGCTCAATTGTGCGAAATTAATATTTTAAAGCGGGAAAAAATCGGATGATTTGTTTCCTGTGCGGACATAAAGTGCACCAAAAAGATTTAAAACCCTTTTTTAGGGTCAAATTTCAAAAAATTTTTGAGATTGAGTTTAACAAGATGAGAATCTTATCTAAGAAATATTAAAAAGCGGAATTGAACCTATTGTATGGGATATGGATAATGAATTTAGGCCCCTCCCGAAATAAGTTTCTGTACCACTGTAACTAATCTCGATGCTTCTAAAAAATTTCCGATAATTCCTTTCTTGACCAATCACATGCCTGAATAACTTTCTTATTTCACCGCTAGGGGCGCTGTAATCCATCTCAATGAAATTACTAAGGCTATGTCTCTGGGTGGCTCCACGATCCTAATATATGTTTTTGTTAAAATTAACCTTTGTAGGCTTATTCAAAAAGAAAACAGGTGAGCTTATATCTTTTTTTATTTACATTCTATCAACACTAATAGTGTTTTCAGATGACGTCAGGAACATTTATCTCCTTCCTTCCTGTAGGTCAAACAGTCTGTTGCTAAGGTCGTTGCTAGGTGCGGCGGTATCTATTGCTGTCATGTGATTGCAAATTCTCCACAAAATAGAAGCATTTCATGACAAGTTATTTTCTTTTAACTGTTAACTGCTGCAGGTCAAGCAATCTGTTGCTAAGGCCATTGCTAGGTCCGATTCATGTGATTGAAAATGCTCTATCAATCACTATTTTTAAATCTTTAGAACAGTTTGCAACAATAGTATAAGTTGTTTTCTTTAACAATAAGACTAGTTTATCTTATTATGTGACTAGTAGATAATTTCCTAACACTGGTATATTTCTTAATAAGTAAAACCTAAAATACGTCGGTTATTCCCACCAAACGAAACGGACTTTTTTTGAAACATGGTGTTTGTGCAGGTGTACCGCTACCTGTCCGCCTACTACACGTACCCGGTGGTGATCAACATCGACTCGGTGAACCTCTTCAACCAGCAGTTCCCAGGAGTCACCATTTGCAACCTCAACAGCATCAAGAAGCAATACTTCAAGTGAGTCCCCTCTCTATATACCTTTTATAGTACACCTTTAGGAATCACCGTTCTAGTATATTCCCATCAGTACATAAGCCGATAAAAGTTTTATATATAGTATTTATTTTTCTAAATAAGAAAGCAACAAAAATACACTTAATTAATGCTTTTTATCGCATTTCTTTTACTTTGTATTTTTTGTAATAATTACATTTGCAATTTTAGAGCCAGGCAATATAACACTAGATCAGGGGTGGCCAACCTAAATTATCTTGAGTGCCACTTTGGAACACCACAATATTCCTGCTGGCTGCATATAAAATGTTAGGATATGAGCTGCTTAGAATGACAATATCAGAACGTTTTATAATTTCCTAAAGGGGGAGTCTGGGGGTTCTCCCCCAGAAATTGTTTGGAAATTTAAGTCCAAAAAGCAGATTTTCAACTCGTTTTGGTACACCTAATCCGTACGTCCGGAATTTGGACATACATTTTCAAGAATTTAATTTACATTTTGGTAGGATTTTTGCATTTTGACGAACTTTTTTACAGGAAGTTTAACTCTAAAAATAGATTTTAACTCGTTTTGGAGTCGCTTTTCCCTTTTTTTACACCCTTTTCCACTTCCCCTATTTCTCACTGTTCACTATTAGTTCCTATTCCTCTTGAGGGGCTAAAGCCCTCTAGCCCACCCTGGATCCGTAAGTCTTCCACTCACTAGTAATGTTCAGTTCAATCTGGATAATTTGCAGGTGAACTAAATAAGAAATGGACCACCAATGAAGCATTAATCTTTCAAAACTTTGAAATTAAAAATTAGTAGGACCAGAAAAATTCTTGGAATCATCCACTTCATCGACCCCCTTTAAACCTTCATGAACCCCCAGGGGGTCGGTACCGACCACTTTGGGAAACCCTGCCTTAACCTTCATCAACTCTTGTTCGTCTTGTTGTACCCTACCTCCCATAGAAGTTTCGAAACACTTATCTGAAACACCCAGTATTTGCAGCCTATAGTGGCGTAACAGTGAAAGCTTAATGCGATCCCAGCATCAACCAAAAGGCACCTAATCACGGATTTAAGGGGGGTCATGGGGGCAATGCCTCCGAACTTTTAAAAAAAGTTCCATGCCTTCATGTTTCTAAAACCGTCAGGGACAGCTTACCTCCCTCCAGGGTTCTCCACCTAAAGCCACCCATTATCATAAAGACATACCCCATCTTTTTCCTTTATTTCCAATGGCCATGGACTATCTGTTTTTGTACTCTGGGCTAACCGGCCCACATTAAAAGGTAGTGTTCGGCAACTACTGGTCAAAAAGTAGTTAACTACCAACTACCAACTAGTCAGGGCAAAAGTAGTTGTAACTACTAGTTAACTACTTTTTCTTGGAAGTAGTTGTAACTAGTAGTTGATTATTTCCCAAAGTAGTTAACTAGTCTATTTAATTTCATAAGATAATTTTCCCCAAATTTTCGATTACTTTTTCTTACCTATAGCAAAAATATCATGGCTAAATATATTTCAAGGTTGCCAAATATGAAAATGTATCACGAAAAATGGCATTGTTAGTAGATGTGACATATTTTTTAAAATTTTGATATTTCAATATTTTTTGAAGTAGTTGAACTTTTTGAAAGTAGTTGGAACTAGTAGCTGGTGAAAAAAGCAGTTAAACTACTAGTTCAACTACTCTAAACCAAAAGTAGTTGAACTACTAGTTAACTAGTAGTTGCAACTAGTAGTTAACTACTTTTCAACTACTTTTAGTTAACTAGTGCCAAACATTATTAAAAGGTCCATATGATCTTTTTTTGCAGGTGCGTTCTGGACAAGCAGGAGAAGGCCGCGTGCGGGGACGGTGACCCCGAGGACCTCTCTGGCCCTGACGAGCTGACCCGTGCGGCCGGGTGGCCCGAAGGAAACTGCCTGCAGCGCCCCGGAGACGACCTCAGCCCTGACTACGTCAGTCGCCTCATGCTTCTCTCGCTCACCACGGGTCTCAAGGTGTGTGCACTCTTTTTTTTCTGTGTTACATTTTCGAATTTATACGGTTCATAATGTTGTCATTGTTGTTACTCATCCTCCTGGGGTAGGAAAGTCTACACCACAGAGTACTAGAACAGAGAGTCCGTGGCCATATGCGCTAATTGGAAATCGAAAAGTTGGATGGATGTGGGGCTTTTTTGGCGCTGGGATCGCATCTACGTCACGGGAGGCGGAGAAAATAAAACCTGATTGGTTGTGAAAAACTTTTTCCTTCTCCTTCGAAAATAGAAGATTGAGTGACAGCCAATCACAGGTTCGGTCACAAAAATGTACTGCCGATGTCTCTGTCAATCATTTACAGTTCCTCGTGGCGCCCTCACATCCATCCAACTTGTAAATACATCGTTTTGGACCCTCTGTTAGGATTTTTCTCTGTGGTCTACACCAGGTCCAAAAATCCCGTCGCATCATCCTCATAAATCCTTTCCTGCAGCACCAGCAGCCTACTAAACTAGAGAGCCTGTATACGAGAGAGAGGCGACAACTCAGTATAGCGCGCAGATCGGTAAATCAGTTTTCTGTCCGCCGCAGGCGGTAGTTAGGTTTCCCTCCATAGGATTAGCATGGGACGCGAGACAAGCGGCATGATACAGTTTGGACAGAATTGGATGCGCAGAGACGCTTTTAAGCGAGTTGTCGCCTCTCTCTCTCTTATACAGGCTCTCTAAACTAAACCAGAGGTTCTTAAACTTTCGATCGCCGCGGCCCCTTTATGTAATAGACAAACATCTCGGCCCTCCAAGATTTTGAAGTATTGAAATTATGTTCCACATTATGTTGAAGTTTTACAATTACTCCAAACAATAATTGGGGGAATGTTTGGAAATTTAAGTAAAAAACCCCACTTTTTCAACTCGTTTTGGTACGCCTCATCCGAATTTCGGATATAGATTTTTTGCGTTTTGACCAACTTAGTAAAATTTTAGACGTTTTTTTTTTGGGGGGGGGGGTCAGCCCGAAAGCCCCCCCCGAAGATCCGCCACTGGTCAGGACAAAGGATGCGGGGGTGTTCCCTCCCATTCCATTGTGTCTTTCCTTTGAAGGAAATTTGATCATTAAGAAGAGAGTGAAAAAGACACTTTCCTGAGAATATTTTCTTTTGTTTGATCAGAAAACTTCTTTAGTTGGGTGAAGGCTGTATGGTTTGGTGCTTTTGAATTTATTACATAAAAAGCTGCGTGAGTAAAAAAATAACGTTATTAAATAACGTTATTTGAAAATAACTATCTTTAATTAACGTTATTAAAAAATAACGGTTTTACCCATCTCTAAAAAGTAGTGCTTTAGCTCATTTTGAGACATTTTTGGTTACACCTACAGAGAAGAGCTCCTTGTAAACGTCAAAATTTTTAAGAAAAAAATTGTACATAGAATTATAAATTTGGAGGGCGCTGGGGGGTCCTCCCCCAGAATTTTTTTCAAATTTTTCCCGTTAAACTAGTGTTTTATCTCATTTTGAAACTCTTTGGGAAACACGGTAACTTTAGTGTTTTCCAAGGTTACTTGCGGACCCCTAGTAAGGTTCTGGGGACCCCCGGGGGTCCGTGGACTACAGTTTAAGAATCCCTCGCCTAAATAATTAAGGAGCGGAACGACTAGCGAAAAGGGAACAGGGATGAGGAGGAAAAAATATTCAGGGGTAGATCCAGGTTTTATATTTTGGGGCCCATTTCATATTTTTTTGTGAAAAAGAAATTGTTTTTGTGAAAAATTGAAGCAGTGATAGTTAGCAGATCAGTGCGTAAAAGTAAAATTGACTCACAATCCAAGAAAATCATGAAAAATTCAAATATTTTGTGAATGTTTTCTTGCATATTATTACTAAAGCTAATATAATTTGAATTTCATGAAAGGGGCGTTTTTATGAATTTATTTTTGTGAAGGGCAGATTTAAAGAGGGAAATTTTTGTGAAGGGACAGCAAAAGAGCCCCAATTTTTGTCTGGATCTCCTGACATTATCCCCATTTTGGAATTTCATGCATTTCAAGTGTCCACTCCCGAATGTGCAGGCAGGACATCTAACATTCAGAATGCAATACTTTAAAGGTTAAAATAAAGATGAAATAGGTCCTATTATAAAAATTGATGGTAACAAGATAAAATGGTGCAAACTTTATAAACGTCACAGTTATATCACTCTATCAATAAAATCATTCTATACAAATAGTAACCCCATACAACATTCCCACCCATTCTTATGTTATTTTTTTGAAGGAATAAAATACTCCTTGACTTTTTTAGGAGGAGTGAAATTCATTTATGAGGAGTGAGATACGAAAATAGCTTAACTGCTTATACAGACACAATTTTATTTATAAAAACGCTTTCTTTTGTAATGGACAAAATGGAATAGAAAAAAATGAGGATGCTAATTTAGTTTTTTACAATTAGGTATAGCATCTGTAAAGTATTAGTAGAAAATTTTAAACATTATAAATAAAGCAATTTACTTTACAAATATTAATTCTAAATGAAATATTTACTTGAGATTTTAATTTGAGTAGGAAAAAATATTTTTTTTTCGATTTCAGTGGGGCGCCATGCATTTTTTCAAGCAAAACCTTTGTTAAAAATTCAATGCGTGAAAATTCGCCTTGCTAGTTTTTAAAAGCGTATTTACAATTTTCAATGCGTAAAATATGCTCCCAGAGGCGTTAAAAATATCTCTGTTTACACCTCTTAATTATACTCTAATAACATCAGGAAAGTGTTATCACCCTTTTTGGTTCACCTGGCTGTTGATGGGCTAATTTGGGGGTGGCATATTTAGAATGACACCACTAAAGCAGTGATTGGTTGCAGGAGGAGAGTAGAGCGACCTACGGCCACCAGGGAAAGGACCTGATCCGCTCGTGCACCTTCAACGGGGAGGAGTGCTCTCACGCTGACTTCCAGCTGCACCGAGACGACGCCTACGGAAACTGCTTCACCTTCAACGGAGGGAAGACTCCGCTCACCACTTCCTTCGTGGGTAATGAGACGCCTTATATACACAGCTCCTTTTTGAAACCCTTAACATGTCAACACAAGCAAAACTGTAGCCATAATCTTCCATCCATTCTACCACAAATACTACCCTCCTACAATCAAATTCTTAAATGCCCGCCTCCCATGGCAAGAACAAGTTAAATACCTCGGTGTCATCCTCGATGAAAAACTCACCTTCAAAAACCACTGCCAACATATCAAAAAGAAGTATGGAATGAGTTTAAAACTCACCTATCCCCTAATCAATAGACAAGCTAAACTATCCCTACCCAACAAACTGTTGATATACAAATCAGTAATTAGACCAGCCCTAACTTATGCGAGCCCCATCTGGGCCACCGCATCTAACTCCCATATAAAAGAAATAGAAACATTGCAAAACAAAATACTAAGAATCATAACTAATGCCCCTCGGTACGTCACAAATGACGTAATACATCACGACCTCAAAATAGAACCCATGTCCCTATACATAGAAAATGCCTCAATAAAATTCTATGAAAAACTAAACTCTCATCCAAATAATTTCATATCCTCCCAAACAGTCCACAACTCCCTAAATGATCGACACTTAATGCCCTTTTCGAACACCAACCTGTCCTCCCGCTTCAGCCATCGCGTCCCCCCCAACCCTCCCTAGATCTAACCTCCCCGTACTAGAACCTGTTGAGAACGACCCCATGCCTGTGTTCCCTGCGCCAGCAAGCATCTCAATGAAATCCCAATAATCACCCCCCCTTGGGCTACCAAGTACTGAATGTATCTTGTGCTCCTCCGTCCTCTCTCATGTGTATCTCGTCATGTACTCCACTCATACGGAGTAAAAGCAGGCTTCGCCTGCTGTGTATACTCAATAAAGTATTAATCTAGTAGTGAAACCCTTAACGTCAGTGCTCTTGAGATTCTTGTTTGAAACCCTTTACGTTTTAGTCAGTGCTCCAGTGATTCATGTTTGAAACCCTTTACGTTTTAGCTTTTGAGATTCTTGTTTGAATCCTTTATGTTTTTAGATCCTATCTCTACTTATTACACACTCTTCCTATTATTGTGATATTTTTGACTCTTTTAGCGCATCCTTTTTTGCTTCTTAGAATCGCTTTGCTCTTAAGCTTTTGCTCTTGTGCCTCTTTTTGTATCTGAGCCAGTAGCTGATCCAGGCGGATGGCACTAGGGAAAGTGCCCCCCCCCTTGGAGACTAGGGTGGAGCGAAAAACACGAATTTTCGAATTTCAATTTTGGTTACCTCCAAAAAGTTGCCTTTTAGAGCCAAAAGAACACCTGTAAAATTTTATGAATTTTGAATAACTCCTTCAGGTCTCTACCAGGGCTTATGTGTTTACAAAAAATAGGTTTTTACTATAAATTCCCCATTTACATTGTTTATTGGCAAACTTTTATGCCAATTTTGTGTTTTTAATATAGAATGTAACTTTACAGGACCCTCAATAGATTTTTTAAATGCAAAAGTGAATGAAAAGGCACCAATAAATGTAAAGTACCGGTTTAATGTACTACAATACTTGGGTGGAGCAAAAAATTTTTTCTTCGAAATCAGTCGGCGGCTATTGCTCAAAGTTTGTGGTTGGTGGTCCTAATAACCTATAAAAAATTTAAACTTGATCGGATAATATCTTCAGGTCGCACTTTTGAGTTGAAATATGAAAATTTTATGAAAAATGTAAAAAAATTTGAAAATTTTCCTGACAATTTCTAAAGGATCCCGATGTTATTTTATCGCCAATAATTACAGTTACTGCTTGTATGTTGCTTAACATTAGCAAATTAGAATCTTTGAATGACGCAAAAATGGTTTAATAATTCTTCAAAATTCGTCAATGGACTATGTAATGCAGTTATGTTAAAGATATTATATAACTACACTATGATGGTTAGAAACAATGTTTACGGAACAAATCCGGCTGACTCATTTGTTAAATTATCCCCTGTGTCCGAATATGACCTCCGTTTGCACCACCAACCTTTGCTTTTGGGGGGACGTCTACAAATTTATTTTAATTCCTTTTCGATAATTTTATGCTTATAAATTTGATTTTTTAGTGTTAAGAGATTACTTTACACTTTAAATTTCTCATGAGAGGCCAAAAAGGTTTTATGTACTAAAAAATCAAAATTTTTAGCTAGGTGACACATTTAAAAGGCGATTTTTACATATTACTTGTAAAAAATCATTAAAAGTTTTTTTATCTATCCTTTTTCTTATATTTTTCACTAAATACTACTTCGATTGTTCTTTTCCCATTTCCTTTATTTAGGACTGTTAAGAGGTGGATGAGAAATTACATTGGGTTAGGTGAAAAATACAATTAAAACATTAAAACGCGAAACCCCTCGTAATCAATTACATTGATTTTTCACAATTAATCAGGAAAAATTGCCTTTTAAATAAATCACCAAGCTAAACATGTTGATTTTTTTGTACATAAAATCTTTTTGACCTCTCATGAGAAATTTAAAGTGTAAAGTAATCTCTTAACACTAAAAAAACTAAATTTCTAGGCATAAAATTACCGAAAAGGAATTAAAATAAATATGGGACGTCCCCCCAAAAGCAAAGGTTGGCGGTGCAAACGGGGGTCATATTCTAACACAGGGGGTAATTTAACAAAAGAGTCAGCCGAATTTGTTCCGTAAACATTGTTTCTAACCATCATAGTGTAATTATATAATATCTTTTACATAACTGCATTACATAGTCCATTGACGAATTTTGAAGAATTATTAAACCATTTTTGCGTCATTCAAAGATTCTAATTTGCTAATGATAAGCAACAAACAAGAAATACCTGTAATTATTGGTGATAAATAACATCGGGATTATTTAGAAATTATCAGGAAAATTTTCAAATTTTTTTTCATTTTTCATAAAATTTTCATATTTCAACTCAAAAGTGCGACCTGAAAATATTATCCGATCAAGTTTAAATTTTTATAGGTTATTAGGACCACCAACCACAAACTTTGAGCAATAGCCGCAGACTGATTTCGAAGAAAATATTTTTTGCTCCATCCAAGTATTGTATCACATTAAACCTGTACTTTACATTTATTGGTGCCTTTTCATTCACTTTTTCATTTAAAAAATCTATTGAGGGGCCTGGAAAGTTACATTTTATATTAAAAACACAAAATTGGCATAAAAGTTTGCCAATAAACAATGTAAATGGGAAATTTATAGTAAAAACCTATTTTTTGTAAACATATAAGCCCTGGTAGAGACCTGAAGGAGTTATTCAAAATTCATAAAATTTTACAGGTGTTCTTTTGGCACTAAAAAGCAACTTTTTGGAGGTAACCAAAATTGAAATTCGAAAATTCGTGTTTTTCGCTCCACCCTATTGGAGACCCAAAAATATTCTCAAAATGAGTAAAAACCCAACTTTTACACGTCTAATTTCAAAATATTTTGGGGGGGAGGACCCCCATACCCCCCATTAGTACCACAAGGGGATCTTCAGCGATAATTTTAAGGAAATCCCCAAAATTTTGACATTTGGGGTTAAAAAGTAAAGGTAATAGTGTTGAAAAGTGCCCCCTCAGACTTAAAACGTTTCTAAAAATGAGTTAAAACCCTACTTTAACGCGTCCAATTTAAAATTTTTTCTGGAGAAGGACCCCCATACCCCCAATGTACTAAAGGGGATCTTGTCTGGAAAAGTGCCCCCCCCCTTGGAGCCGTGCTGGATCCGCGCCTGACCTGAGCAACCCTTTGTCCCGGTAACTTGACCGGCGGTTAAGCGCTGCGCCACACTACAGCGTCTCGAAACGCCCGAAGTCGTAAATTAGATAAGGGAAAAAGCATGTAGTTCAACCTGAGACTCCCATATCTTGACAGGAATCTTCATTCCTGTCAAGATAGGGGCTTTCTCCATGCTTTTTGTTATGCAGATTAATTGCAGTAGCGACCATAAGCCGCCCAGTGTGTCGCAAGGCTAACCGGGATTCAAACCTCTCATCATTGATGGAGAACTTAGTCATCCTTCTTTAACTGCCAATGAGAAGTTTGACTGCCGGTCAAGTTTACCGGTAAATACGGCCGTCAGCAACCTGTTCTGTCTTTTTTCACCCTGCGCCTCCTTTTGCTCTTGAACATACAGGGTGTCCCAAAAAAGTCTGACACATTGTAAAAATCAATAACTAATAACTCGAAAACTAAAAAATATAAAAATACGTGGTTTGTTACATGCTACTCCCTAAAGTCTTAGGTGTAGGATGCAATAAACTGCGTAGTATTTTTAAATTTTTTAGTTTTTGAGTTATTAGTTAATGATTTCCCAATTAGTTACTATCCCTACTTTCTTTTTCGTATGTTTTCCCTTTCTAGGCCCCAACTCTGGTCTGACGCTTGAGCTTGACGTTCAGGCCGACGACTACGTGTGGCTGTCGCAGTCGGTGGGTGCGAGAGTGGTCGTCCACGACCCCCATCACCCCCCGGACCCTCAGGCGCAAGGGGTCAACGTCGCCCCAGGCTTCGAGACCACCATCGGACTCAGCAAGGTGGGTAGATAATCTCCCTAAATGATGCAAACACAATATGGAAACAATGATATCTCTCAAGATAGAAAATACATATTGGGTCATCCATAAATAAGGGAGAAGCCCCGGTGGCTCAGTGGTAGTGCTTCGTGCTTCCACACGACAGACCCGGGGTTCAATTCCCGGGCTGGGCAAGGTCCACTCAGCCTTTCATCCCTTCAGTGGGTCGATAAAATGAGGACCAACCTTGCTTAGGAACTAAACACTGTTGGTCTCGCGTTAGAATGACCACCTAACCGAGACACATGCCGAGACACCTTGCACACCAGGGCCCCACGGTCACGAAAATGAAGATGGGCATCGTAGGCCTTGGCCCAAGGGCTGTTGCACCAATGAGTTTAGTTTAGTAATAGATAAGGGGCAATTCAATTATTACGTAAGCACTTTTTTGGTCATTTTAACCCCAACCCCTTCCCAGCAAAGATAAGCAAACCTCAAACCCCCACACCATAATTCAGGCCACTATAATTCGACAGGCCTTCTCCCAGAAAAAAAAATCCAGCTACAGTACTGATTGAAGCATAGAAATTTGATTTTGCAATTGTCTAATCATTTAACACTAAAAATGAGTTTAACCCTGTCTCATAAGGTCAAATTTCAAAAAAATTTGACCCCCCAGACCCCCTTTTTAGTTAAAAGTTAAAAGCAATTACCAAAAACTTGAAGTGAAAGTTTAAGAATTGATTCATGAAGCCTCCTTTAAATCACTGGGCGGGAATTAAACGAAATAAAAGACTTTTTAAAGGGTAGATAATCATATTTTTGTAATATCCCTCTGTGGAGGGATCCCAAATCCTTGGGACATCCCCCCCCCCCAATTTTCAGGAGTCGGCGACGCGAATGGTTCTAATTATGATATTTTTACTTTATTGTATACTCAAAATTCAATTGTGTATCCCCATTTGAACAACTCCCGAGCCGCCACTGATGCACCCTATGATTTCCTGATGTTGTGTTAAAAAGATTTGTTTTGTATGATTCACAGGTGGTGATGAAGCGTCTGCCCGACCCCTACAAGGACCACTGCCGCGAGTACGACAAGGGGAGCGGCAAGCGGCTGTGCGACGAGCAGTGCCGATCGCGACAGGTGGCCAAGGAGTGCGGATGCGCACTCCTACCCTCCGCCGACGGGGTGCGAATGTAAGAATCGCAAGAACATTTTTTGGAAATTAGACCCTTCAAAAAGGATGTTTTTCTTGCTCATTTTTGGAAATGGTTGCCTTATTGGAACCTTTTAAATAATAGTTTGTCTTTGGTATGGAGTTTTTTTAAGTCTCCTTCTCGTAAAGGGACATCCATAAATTACGTGAGGTCAAAAAGGGAGGAGGGGTTTGGAAAAATCTCACCAAGGGGGAGGGGTGTTGATTAAAATCTCACGTCAACTTTTTAAGTTCGAAATTAAACGATTTTTTTAAGTTTGAGAAAGGAATAATACCTACAGATAAGATACTGTGGTGATTTTTAGGCGGAATAATAATGTCCTTTTCCCCCACATCATTATATGGTCTAAAACTCCCAAATTTCTGATTTTTAAGTTCAAAAATGTGTTTAAAATATTTTAAAATTCGATTTTATTTTTGCCAAAACGTCAGAAACTCACGTTATCAGAAAACGGGCTTCTATCGGATGTGACCTCACAGCGCATGATTTGGGATTCGAAAGTGTTTTCGCGCCCAAACAAAAAATGAAATTTCAAAAATTTATATCTCAGAAACTAGGCTACGGAAACACTTGATGTAAACGTCATTCTTCATGGTTTTTTATCTACTATTTTAATAAAATTTTTTCTCAAAACGTGAGAATACCTCATTTCGGCTGTCTCCATTTTCAGGTGCGACCTGTCGCGCGTGGAGGACCTGTGCTGCGTGCGAAGGGGCGGAGTGGCCAACGACAGCTCGTGCGACTGCCCCTTGGAGTGCGAGTCGGCCGACTTCGAGCTGAAGCTGTCCAGTGGGGTGTGGCCGGCGCGAGCGGAGAACCTGGGGGACAACCAGCCGCAAGGGCTGCCCGTCGATCAGGTGCGAGAGACCTGGGCCAAGGTCAAGGTGAGTCCTTTAACAAGCGGTCACCTTAATATCAAACCAACATATGTGATAATTAGTAAAAAAAGAACGTAGATTTATATGCACATTTAAAACTTCGTGAGTGTAAATACAGGGTGATTCTGAAATGGACCGCCAAACTTTGAGGGGTGATAGTACTCGTCAAGACGAACAAGAATTGGTATAGAAAGGGGGGTCGCAGTTACACCGTTAAAGAGCTAGGTCCTAATGTAGTGCGAGAGCGTTACAAAAGGACGTTTTGCCAAGGCCCGTTTAACGAAAAAAAAAAACATAATAAAATGAAAAATATTATTGCATGAGGTACAGGAGTATCCGTACTACTTAAATCCTCAATGTGATAGAAATTGGACCACTTGCTGAACCGTAGGGTGAGTTTTGAAACGTGCTATATTAATCTCTTAGTCAAACAATGGAGTTCCCTTAATGGTATTTAGAAAAATGATGATAGGGGAAGGAATTTTCAATGATCAAACAGTTTCAATGATCACTGTTACGATCATTGAAAATTCCTTCCCCGATCATCATTTTTCTAAATACCATTAAGGGAACTCCATTTTTTGACAAAAAGATTATTATTGCACTTTTGAAACTCACTCCACGGTTTAGAAAGTGGTTCAAATTCTATCCAAATCATTGTGTAAGTAGTAGGGATACTTCCGTACCTCATGCAATAGATTTTTTTATTTTATTATGTTTTGTTTCGTCACACGGGCGTTCTAAAAACGACCTTTTGAAACGCGCTCGCACTACATTAGGTCCTAGCTCTTTAACTGTAAGGCTGCGCCCCACCATCCCTATTCGAAATATGCTTGTCTAGGGCCCCTCTACCTCCCCCCCAATTATTGATGATTATTTCTGAATCACCCTGTATATGTTACGCAGTCGCGGATCCAAGGGGGGGCACTTTTCCAGACAAGATCCTCTTGGGGGACCATTGGGGCTATGGGGGTCCTCCCCCTGAAAAAAAATTTAAATTTGACGTGTAAAAGTAAGGTTTAAACTCATTTTTAGAAACGTTTTGAGTCTAAGGGGGGCACTTTTTCAACACTATCACCATAACTTTTTGACCCAAAATGTCAAAATTTTGGGTATTTCTTAAAAATAAATACTGAATACCCTATTTTGATACTAATGGGGGGTATGGGGGTCCTCCCCCAGAAAGAATTTTGAAAATAGACCTGTAAAAGTTGGGTTTTTACTCATTTTGAGAACCTTTTTGGTCTCCAAGGGGGGGCACTTTTCAGAATGCCACCCCCTGGATCCGCCACTGATGTTACGGGCAACGGGATGTTACGGGAAGTGGAGGAGGGCAATGTGATAAATTCAATGGCATTTATCAATGAAATTTATCACTTTGCCCGCCTCCACTCTGGGTATTATTAATAATGCCCAATTAATCACTTTGCCCGTAAGGTCGTGCTACACTACAAGGAAAAAAGACGCCAGTCCCATTAATCAAGATAGGGGAGAAAGCATGGATTTGAGCCTCAATCTCTCCAATCTTGAAAGGTAAGATTCCTGTCAAGATAGGGGAGAGTAAGGCTCAAATCCATGCTTTCTCCTCTGTCTTGATTTACGACTTCAAGCGACTCGAGTTGCTAGTGTAGCATTAGCGTCAAGTCAGACCTACCGATCATAAGTCGCGACAGCGATCAATCTCCATATTCCTGTCAAGATAGGGGGAGTCTCAGGCTGAACCTCATGCTTTTTCCCCTCTTTGATTGATTGGTGTCACGTCTTAGGCTCAAAACACACTACGCGTCTTATAGTCGCTACTGCAATCAAACTCCATAAAAAAAAAGCATGGAGAAAGCCTAGTCCTCCTATCTTGACAGGAATGAAGATTCCTGTCAAGATAGGGGGAGTCTCAGGCTGAGCTCCATGCTTTTCCCCCCTCTTTGATTGATCGCTGTCACGTCTTATGGTCGCTAGGTGTGACTTGGCTCTTATGTTCGCTAGGTCTGACTTGCCACTTAGCCTTATAGTCCAAAGGGAAAGTGTACTACCGAGGGTTGTTCTCGCAGGTGTTCTTCGACACCCTGGAGCAACTGACGTACGAGCAGAAGGCGATGTTCGAAGACTCTGAGGTGCTCAGCCAGATCGGAGGCCAAATGGGGCTGTGGCTCGGGCTCTCGCTAGCAGCCATGTTCGAGTGCCTGGAGAACATTGTGCTGCTGTGGCACTACCGCACCGCCAAGAAGGCATAGAACACCATCTGATGTCACTTATAGAGGACTACCATCAGTTGGAAGGAACGATCCCATGACATTTTTGGTCTATGATGTGGACTATTGCTTTTTACTCGTGTGTGTGTGAGCTGATAATCGCTGTGTAAATAGACACAAAATGGCTTCTATTCTTGAATAACATTAGGTGGGTTTTTATTTTCCATTTTTAATGTGATCACTAGGGCCTGTGATTTCTATGCAATAAAAAAACTCAAAGTATGCATACTTACATAATACGTATGTGTATTATTTTATGTAAATACGTACTTAAAAAAATATTGAAAGAAGAAAGGTATGTATAATTAAAATGTGTTTAAATAAATTATTAAAAAATTAAACTCTGAATATTTAATTTCTTATAGGAATTTATTTGAGGGATATTTGGGATTTTAACTCCCCCTCTTAAATGTACATCCTGAAAGGTAAAAGTAAATGTATGACAGAAATGGGAAACACAAAACGGACGTTTCAATTGACGATCCTGAATACACAACTTACAATAGCTAAATTTAGCCCATTGAGTACATTAGATTTCAACAACGATTTCAGACGTATAACTTCATAACACTTAAGAAAAAACTGGGGAAAACTTGTAGTTATCAGTGAAAATCCCAAAAACGGATGAATATGTAGCAAAAATATTATCAGGTTTCTTAAAATATATATCTAATTAACTGGAATTCCCAGCCCTAGGATCACCAGGATATATCTATGTGTAAAAGAGGTAGAGAGCATTGATTTGAAATTCTTAAAGATGTGTTCATGTTCTAAAAAAAGTCGATGACAGAAGAAATTATCAGATGTGAAACAAAAATATGTCAAGAGCGTCTCAAAATGTGACACCTTCCCTACAGCAGCGTAGTGTTTGTTTCACTGCACAGTGAAGACCCTCGCAGTGAAACAACTTCTACAGAGAATTCTTTGCATTGCAGAGAAAGCAAAATCAGGGATTCACAGATTGGTCGATATCTACAGGGTGTATCTGAAATGGTGCAACAAACTTTCAGGGATGAAAGTACTCATCAAGACGAACAAGAATCGGTATAGAAAGGGGGGTCCCAGACCAAATCCCAGGGAGTTAAAAATGGAGCGACACTCCAAAAAATCATTGAAAAATTCAATTTGTAGAAGAACTACTATTGGTATAAACTTAATTTTGGTCTCAAAAATTGTGGTTTAATGTGATCTTTAAAATTACCTCAAAAGTCTTCGCTTTAAAATTTGTTTTATTATGAAAGAAGTTAAAAAACACAAAAAAATGTGAAAAATCTGCCAAAACCTTATTTTATACTTCGAAATCATTTCTTTTGATTTGATAATCTGAAAGATCATAGTTGAAAAACCTTAAGTCCAAAGTTTCACGTAAATACAATCAATATTAAACGCTTAAGATCCTGTTCAAGTTCGTTTTTTGCGTGCGCTAACAGCTGTTTTGGAAACAGCTCTAGAAAACAGCTTGCGCACCCAAAAAACAAACTTTAACAGAATGTCAAGCGTTTAATATTGATTGTATTTACGTGAAACTTTGGACTTAAGGGTTTTCAACTATGATCTTTCAGATTATCAAATCAAAAGAAAGGATTTCGAAATACAAAATAAGGTTTTGGCAGAGTTTTCACATTTTTTGTGTTTTTTAACTTTTTCATAATGAAACAAATTTTAAAGTGAAGACTTTTGAGGTAATTTTAAAGATCATATTAAACTAAAATTTTTGAGACCATAATTAAGTTTTTACCAATAGTAGTTCTTCTACAAATTGAATCTTTCAATGATTTTTTGGGGTGTCGCTGCATTTTTAACTCCCTGGGATTTGGTCTGGGACCCCCTTTCTATACCGATTCTTGTTCGTCTTGATGAGTACTATCATCCCTGAAAGTTTGTTGCACCATTTCAGATACACCCTGTATAATGGGAGGCTCAACAGGTTAAAAGCACTTTGGGATCTAACACATGGTTCCCACTCTTTTGTGAGGAATAGAAATCAAGTACTTTTCAAGGATCATTTTAATTTTTTCAAGGACTAACATAGAAAAGCGGAAAAGCCATTTATGAGCAAAGAAACTCGCTCTCTTTAGTACCCGTACTCCAGACGACAACTTTTAATTACCATTCATATTTAGCAATTTCAAACATGTAACTCACTTATTTTAGGAAAGTCATCCAGAAAAATTCAAGTAGCTGAGTTATACTTCTGTTTTATAACTTTAAAAATAACATTTGTGTTTAAAAGAAGCTAATCAAATTGAACTATTTGAATAAAACATGAACTTTTTCATATATCCAAATTTAAGTTAATTTTAGATTAAACTATTACAAATAAAATTCAAAGACTTTCCAGAGCCCTTGAAAACAAAAATTAAATTCAAGTACTTTACAAGGCCCGTGGGAGCCCTGTAACATCAACGTTTCAGGCAATTAAAGACCTGACAACCCTTGTTTATTAATCTAGATTCCTTATGAAACACTTAAGTGAGATTCTGAACGAATCGTTTCAAGATAGTATTTTTTTAAAATGAGAGGATTCCAAAACACACAAACTGAATTTTTCAACGGAAAATGTATAACGTTATTTTTCGAAGAAGGGTTGGGTAGTCAAAAGTGGTACATTGCATGAATCTGTGATGAAAACTAAAGAAAGACTGCACTGTATTCAGAAAGTATAGCTTGGTTGATCTAATTTCCATTTTAAAAATAAAATTTAATTTTTAAAACATGTTTATTAGATTTTCTGTGTCGAGGTTAAAAAACCCAAATAAAACCCGTTTTAAGCAAACACAAAAATATATCAATATCATAACCACAAAATCGTAGGATTTTTTTACCGTTACATCCTTATTGAAATTAGTTGATATTTTTCAAAGAGAGGCGAATCAAAACTAACCTAAAAAATATGAACTACCCAAAATAGCTGATGATTTAAAAGTTTTTCTTTTATTGAAACTTTGTTTTAACAGAGGTAACGAGGTAACCCCCCCCAGAATACAGTACCTAGAATTATCCATAATTTCCAATTATCTCTCTACAGAACTATTCCCCCCCACAAACTGCGAAATTAGATGAGAATCACAACCATGTCGATTTTGCTTTTTAGTATATGACTCATTATCTTCTCGGGCGCATCTAAATTCACGTAATCAGACAAAGGAAGAATAGCAAACAACCCTATTCATGACCCCCCTCCTACAAAATGGGGACCGTGGGAGGTCGTATTAATTAACTGACCGCTATTGTTGGAGATTCCGGGAAACCCTCTGGTTTGCGGTTGCCCTTTTGTGTGATGGGCGGAGAAGTCAGATCCGCCTCATCCTGCACTTACGGTGACCGTGCCCTATAGAGGATAATACATTTTCTAGACAGCTCTTAAGGGGCCAATCATTGAGCTCTGACTAAAGGGAATTGCCACTCTAAGTAAATGAACACAGAAGAATCAAAATCCTTGCTTTTCTCAAATTTTTGGACTTGTGCTACTTTTATCCTGAACAGCTGACGTAACTATACAAGGATGGTTACAAGCGAAACTAAATATTTAATGCAAATTGCCTCAGTGAATGAAAAAATACATAAAGGGAAGCAATGATTGCTCCATTATGTAACCAGGTAATCTCGCCCGCTATATAGTTACTCTTTTGCTAGATTCGACCAATCAATAATCTCGATTACACTATTATAGGTTTTTTTAGATTATTGGAATAACAACCAGCATTATGGGGTCTTACAGAATTGGTTTCAATCGTTTTTTAGCTGAATTTCAATCACAATTATTATCACAAGCCCATTAAATTCAGTGTTAATGATGCTAGAGAAACCTATAAGTTGAGTTTTTATTTAGTAAACGCAATTGAATTAGCTGATCCGGTAGGTAGCAACGAATAATGCATATAAGAGCTGTCAAAGTAAATAAGTCCAAAAATTGAACGACAATTGGCTATTCAAATATTGGGGGTAGCAGTTTCTCCCCCTCTATCATTTGAATTTTAACGTATTTTATACGAACATGGCCGATTTATTTGCATATTATATTTTGTAGTTGAAAAAAATCACATAAATGACATTTTCTCATGAATCGTAATCACCATTTAAATTGACTTAAAATGTTACGAATTGCAATGAAATAATGGTAGTGATATTTGATATAAATAGGTGCATAGAGGTCTTTATTTGGAGTGCTTATAATGAAGATTAATCTGACCTGTCCAAATTTTCCAGACGACTCAATGTTATTTTTTAAAGTCAATTATTTTAACGGTTGTAGGATTATAGTTGAGCTAAAAATTTCTCATAGTAAAAACTGAGATTGAGCATATTAAAAAAAAGGAAGTGGCGGGAAAAGATATAGCCCCTTGAACTTAACCAAATCAATATCCATTCATTAAATATTTTTATTTAATTCAAAATTTAAGTTAATTTGTCTTTCTGTTCTTATTATTTGTGCTGTAAAAACTAAGCCAAAACAAAATTTGTTTTAATTTAAAAGTGTTTTACTTTTTTTCCAAGTGAATATTTGACTCAATTGATATTCACTTAGTCTATTGATACTTAATGCCCAAGTTCATTAATTTTTAAAAAATTAGAATTAGAAAGTAGGGATAATCTTTTATATCAGAATTTTCTGTTGACGATATTTCAATAATTAAATCCACTCCGATTTTGCAACCATGGATTTTCCACACAATTAATGGATAGAAAGTTCCTTTGATCTATAACAATTGAAAAAAAAAACCTATTTTGACCTTTAAAAAATTTTTAAAGCCATAAAATCAGGTTACTGCAAAGATCATGTGATCTGGATATATGTTGAAAGATGTTCTAGCAGTGACCATGCCCATGTCGTTCTCTTTTCTATAAGATGGTTTCTAAGTCTACAAAAGTCTTCTACATGTTTCTAAGTACTTAAGAGGGAAAAATGTATTCTTTTTTCATGTATGTTTTTGTTGAGGTTTTGCATATTTTGCAATTTTACATATGCAAAACCTAGAGTGAGAAAAAAAAGTACAATTAGGAAACAAGAGTCATGGATGTCAAAATACAGCAATTATATTTTTAATTTAAAATAACAGAATGCAGCAATTCCAATAGTTATCTATATAGAATATACATAAATTCACTTGGATAGAAATTTTCAAAATCAAAACAGTGATTTTATAGAAAAGTTCATTTTTGCATTTTAAAACATTCAACTATCAAAATGATAAGTTTAAAAAAAACTCACCAACATAACTATTGAAATATTCAACCAATCATAAAGAACCTTTTTTGGGGAAGGTTTCAGAAATAATGTGGGTAATGCAAAAATATAAAGAATCTTGACTAATGAATAGTTAACAATCAAGGTGACTGAAGATTCAGATTAACCAAAACATTTGAAATCCGCGAGTTTTAAAACATTCAAGACCACCATCAAGGTTATAATAATTTCCAGTGTACCAATTATCCCCTGCTAAATAATCTGTTAAGTGAAAAATTTAAGCTCAGATATTAGGTAATAAGCAAATAATGGCATAAAAAATTTCATTTCAATTTGTTTAAGGCATAGCATAATATAAACTCAATATTTACAATCCCTTAAAATTTACTGTGCAACTGCACTGTACATTATTGTTACCTTTATTTTTTAGAGAGGTAATATATAACTATTATAGTTTTACTAATAATTCCTTGTAATATAATTGAAGTAGAGTCTCGATTATCCAAGTTAATGGGACTAATTCAGCTAACCAAAAAAGAACTAGGTTAACTAAATTAGAATTTGTTAAGGTTTGAATGTATATTTTTACCAAAAAAAAGTAATAATAATACACCAGAGGTTTTATCACCTAAAAATCAGTCCTAAATGGTTTCACCTTACAGGAGTGTTTTTCTGCAGCATTTTTTGCTACTTTTTAAACAATATCAGGATTCTAGAAATATTTGATAGCTCAGTTAAAGCTGGAACTCAGATAGTCAAGATTATAATCCATTATAATTTATTGCATAAAGTAAACCTGCTTTTATGTAGAACATATCAACAAAAACAGTAAAATAAAAAGTAAACTGAAATGAAATGTTGGGAACTAGATGCCTTCTTCAATGAAATTTCATTGTCATGCAATTGCATTTCATTAAAGGGTCTTTTAAGGAGTGTAATGAATTCTGAAGAAATTTATTTGCTTTGTAGAAGAACTGCAGAAGTTAATGAAAAGAATCGAGGCTACTGGTGCAAAAACCAGGTATCTACAAATCAATTCAATCAATACATCAATTCAAATTCAATTAAGATAATTGTCGGCATACTTTAGGGTTGCTGTACAAAACTTTACAAAGAATAGAGAATAAACATGGGTGTCGAAACAGCAACCCTTGTAGTTGTACGAGTCTTCTGTGCATAAGTTGAAGTTTGGCATTGTTTTAAATATTTCAAGCGAATGATAACGGTCTCCATAGATTTTTTTTGAAAATGTAGACTACTAATTGAATACTCTCAATCAAAAAGGTCTATTAGAACACTTGTTTTCTCTCAATTACAGGGATGAGATCGACAAAAAAGCAAAAAGTCTGAAAACTGCAAGAATCGATAAGATCTTAAACCAAATTAAATTATTTAGCTGCCTCAGATATGAAAACTTACCATAGAAAAATACTTATAAACCAAGAACATTCACACAAAAAAAGAAAAACATGTAGTTTTTAGTTGAAAATTCCAGTTTATAAGCTGATTTTTTTCAGCTGAAATTTCTGTTGAAAAGTTTTTAAAAGTCTAAAAAATCTCATCCCTGCAATTAAGACTCTTTGAAAGTTGAAATGAGTTTTTTTTGTTGCTATTTAATAACTCGTATCTGGCAACAGGCAAACATCAGCATTTTAAGGCAACAATGATTAAAAGTGTAAAATGCTAAATGAGGAGCAAACAATCAAACCATGTTTTCTCCATAAAATTTAAAAAATGAGTTATCATCTTCAACTAAAACAAGTTTTAACCTATTCTAAAATTACTTAGAAAATTGATGTTTCAATCAAAAAGTGTTTCCTCCAGTCACAGCCAATCATAGCTGTTCTTACTCGTCATGTGACCCACTCATTTGTCAGCGTAAAGTTGGTGATGTAAAAATATTGGTGGGGACTTTTTGATACGAAATCACCTAATGTTTATTTTAATAATTTACATTGTATATCAGAAATAAAAAGAATAGTTTTTGAGAAGAGTAGGATTAATTTTTTTCATTAAAAGTGTTTTGTCCATGTTGGAAACATTCAAACCATGTTACCTCCTATGTGTTCAATCAAAACGAGATTTCTCCAAATTTCAAATGCATTTTTTAATAATTAATTTTAAGTTTTTAGGTAAATTACAACTACAAATCTTCTCAGTTACTCGTTATAGAACTAAACAAACGATAATTAGGTTTTTAAATTAGTTATTTTTTAAGTTATAAGTTTTTTGTGTTTCCTGAAAATTTGTATTTGAAGGAGAAAACATGGTTTGATTGTTTGCTCCTCAAATTAGCAAATCCAACTGAGAATATAAACCTGGTTTAAAAGTGGAGAGACCGATTCTTGCCCAAAAAGCCTCAATTTATCTTTTAATTATAAACTGGAAATTGCAGCATTGTATTTATCAATAGATACTGCGATCAGTATGTATGATACAGAAGTAAAACATAAGGGAATAACTTAATACATAACAAATAAGATACATGTAGAGCTTGCTGCCATAAAATGATCAAACTAGAAAAAAAATCATGACAAAATCAAAATAATAAACCAAAATCGGAACACACGAAACTTCGATTTCACCGAGTCGATATCAAAACTCGATGATGTAATAATGCATACAATTAAGTGAAATGAACCTAAGGTGAAAAACTATAAGACAAAAGAAAACAAAAGCAACAACGGAACCCCTTCTCATATCCGTTGAGTGAAGCAGAATATCTGTTAATTTGTTTTTTGATTGTATCAACACACACAAACAAAAGGAACCATAAAAGTTAAATATGTACAACACACACACACACACACACACAAAATAAAGCAACAAAAAATCCAATACTTACAAAAGTTATAAAATATAATCTCTAGTCACATATTTATATTGCTAACACCTCGAATTGAATAAAAAATGACTCCATTCACTCAAACGCCCGAGTTACCCGATTTTTTGTTTAGGAGAAAAAATTGGGGTTGTCATGTGACAGTGGTTCTTAAAATCACATACATCTGTGGAACTGTTTTAATTTATTTACAAATGTGAATACATACAGTGTACAATTTTAATTTGATGTGGATAACTCTAAACTTTTCTCTGGTACTACCTAAAATTTCCTTATAAATCAATGTTAAAAAAATCAAGGATAATTCCAAATTTAATATCTTTAACAAAAGATTTTTGATACAAAGCTTTCAAGTCATAATGTATTTTTGACCTACATTTATATCATCACTATCAAAAAATCCCAAAAGGGACAAGGTGACTTTTCAAGGGGGCTTGGAGTCAATGCACTTACTGCAGCCAACATGACTGAGTTGTTAATGTATTAACAAAGTATTTTATGGTGAAAATTTTACAAACAAAACGTTTTAGCACAAAAATTTAATGTTTGCTTAACAAAAAAAGGTTGTGTTCATTCACAAGAAGTAAAAATTATTTTTCAAGAAAAATTTATGAGGGAATAAAAGTAGTAAAACACACCAGGGTTTCCACTCAATTTCAGAAATAAAATTCCCAGACTTTTCCAGGTAAATTTTTGGGATTTTTCAGCAAAAAAAACTATCGATTCACGGCTTTATTCGGATACTTCTTGCATTTTTGAACATATAATTTTCAATAAACCGACTTTTAGATTGATTAGAGGATCGTAAACCCAAATCAAATAAAATTATTTAGCTGCCTCAGATATGAAAATTTACCATAGGAAAGATCCTCATAAACCAAGAACATTTACAAAACATGTAGTTCTTAATTGAAAATTCCAGTTTATAAGCCGATTTTTTTTCCCATTAAAAAAAGTCTGAAATTTTTGTTGAAAAGTTAGTCTGAAAATTCTCATCCCTGAAATTGCAGTTTTTGGCTAGCAGTAAAGTTGCTTGCATCACAGTTTATATTGTGCAGGCCTCGGGAAAACACTGTTCTAGTTCTAACTAGTAACCACTGTCACAGTTCGTCCAATTACCAGGTTGTGGCAATCCGCACGAAACGGCCTCTCACTCGAGTTGAAGGAACCCATGCATGGGTACCACTCTTCAAAAATTGCAAGACAGAACTTTAAACTATCAATTTTCCCCCAGTCTAGCAATTTTTTTCAAATTGAAGAAAAACTAAAAAATTATCATATGTAGAATTAAATAGTTTCTTAAATTTTAAGCTAAAGCTGTGTTATCTGAGTAAAACCGGCTTATTTGTGAGCAAAATGAGCTATATAAGTACTGAAATTTAGTACAAATAGCTGCCAATTGATCAGCTTACTTTGGGTTTCAATATACCTGGGACGGAATTCCGTTCACAGACCTTTTTAAAAGACGGAATTCCGTCCCCAGAAAGGAAGAGTGGCACCCATGAACGCCACTATAATTACAAAGGGCAAAATTGTGCAATCAGTCGCACCAGTTTCTTGTCCCGCAAGATTATGAAATTTCTTTTTGGACAGCCGAAGCCAAGCTGTCTAGTCTAAGTTCTGTTTCAGCTGTGTTAATAACCTTTTACAGAATCATCAACCCCACACACAAATAATTATATATTTTTTCTGATACTAAAACACATTAAAGGTATTTTTTTTTCGCAAACCAGGAATTAAGTGAAGAAATGACAGGGTAAGTTTATTTTAAGGTACCTATTTTGCAAAAATTCCTATAAATTAAAATTACGGTAAAAAATCAACATTGACAATTACATATTTTTAAAACATCCATAACAAAATAAAATTTTATGTTTGGAATGAAAAACAATTTCATAATTAAATTATAGCTTATCAGAGAACTTGCTTTTTAAAAATTTAATTTAGTGAAGCAACTGCTTTCCTAAAGATATATTCATGAAGCTATTTTTTTATCAAACAGGGTACCAAGATAAAAGGTAGTAAATTTGCCCTGAATGATGTCATGAAGTCTGCTCTTAGAACACTACAAAAATATCACTTTAGTAGGTTGGTTATACAATATCAGAGGAATGCACTGAAAAGTTTCAGGTCTGACAGTGTGTGAAAAAGGTATGCAAAATTCTGTTAAGGTTTTTCTTAGAAAACGTTCAAACTCTCTAAAAACCACATTTCCAAAAGTGTACGAAAACTCAACAGGCTTTTCTAGCTAAGAGAGCCCCGAACACCAGGCTGCAAAGATTCCTTTTCACACTATGTACACTTGATATACAGTATCAAATTAAACATGACATTTGTTTCAGACAATACTCTCAAATGTCTTGTGGCGAAGTTGAAAGGTAAAGTCGGTTAGAAAAGTAACACCAGTTCATCAATCGATATCAAATACATTTTCATATGAAAATATTTTCATCGCTTATAAAGTCATTGTGATTGTAATGCATAGCTGCCAATTCTTCTACTTTAGTAGAATGATTTTTCCAATTAGTGACCAAGTTAAAAACCAGAAACAGACAATAATCTGAAGTTTAGGATACAAAACATAAGGTAAAATTGGATTTGTTAGTAAAAAAACTGAAATTGACCGGCTAAATCGGGAGAATTGGCAGCTACAGTTAAAGAATGATGGTCTAATTATTCTGGACACTGGGGGTGTCATTTGATTTGCTGGGACTGTCCTGGATTTCCTGGAACTTATCACCATGTTTAAGCCTAAGCTGAGCATAGAGCTTTTGGTAAACAAAATGCTCTGCAGAAGAAAATTAACCTTAAAAGCACATTTGAAACAAAACTAGTAGAAGAATTCTCTAAAAAGCAGTGGCAAAATTGTCCCCAAGACATAAATTTAATGTGCGATTGATGTAATCTGGTTGTTGGCATCTTTTTTTTTAAAATCCGCCTCAATTTTACGGAAAACTTGGACAACGAACCAGCCTATTGGGGATTTCCTGTGTTTTCAATCACACGGTGAAGTAGCACTATTTTAGAAGCAATCTATTACTAAATGGACTGGAGAAACAAACTAAAACTAGTACTGTCTCTTGCTAATTTCATAAAATTTAAGCATGGGAATAAGAATTCGAGTTATGAACTTGTTTGTGCAAAATTTTATACACCTTTGAATGTGCGGATTGTTCATTGTGAAGTCAAAAATACATAACTCATTTTTTGATTTTTACATACAAGACAAAAAAACAATATATTATATGCCACCATTATATATCTTCATATCTAAAGATACACAGTAACTTGTATAAATCTTTTGAATTAACTCGTTCAGCTGATGCATGGAAATCTCGGTATAATGTACGGATTGCAAGTCCCTGCCGAAAATCTTTCCAATAGAATGAGAGTGAGTTTCTTTCTCACTAGACTTCTATAGTATTAAACTGTTCTCGGTGTTCTGAGATGATCGACTCCCATTGGCATTTTGTTTGGATTATGTTTGCTCAAACATAAATTACATGCTTTCAAGTCTTGCAGCCTCAGAAAGAATTTTCACGAGCCAGTTATTTATTTAGTGTTTTATGGGCCAAGGACCAAAAATTAGGTCATATTGAGCCAACTAAGACTAACGAGTGGAAGCTGCAATCGAAATGCCTTAACTTTACATTTACATTTAAAAATGTTTATATCACACCCAAATTACTCGGGTGTTAACTTTTTTGTGACCAAAACTCAAAAGAAAACCAATTTTCTGCCAGTGGATAGATAATTTTGTTGTTGATCAGCTATTATCTGTTTTCATTACAGAACATAGCTCCAATCGAACTGCCTTAACTTTACATTTACATAAACATTTAAAAATGTTTATATCACACCCAAATTACTCGGGTGTTAACTTTTTTGTGGCCAAAACTCAAAAGAAACCAACCAAAAGAAAACCAATTTTCTGCCTGTGGACAGATAATTTTGTTGTTGATCAGCTATTATCTGTTCTTATTACAGAACATAGCTCTTATTTTGAAAGACAAAAGCCAAAAAAACAAATTAAGCAAACAGGATTCAAAATCTAAAATCAGAAGAGGAAGAGAGTTCTTAAAGAACAAGCACAAATCCTTTTTTGCAGTTTCAGCACTTCCACGCATATCATCCTTTCGAATGTACATTACACCGTGATTTTCACGCGATTCGAGGGACCCGCTCTAGCCCCCTCTTTGGCCGCTATGTACAAAAAAAGTAAACCCGAAAAGACGAGGGGAAAGAGAAAGACCCCCTGCAGTAAAAAAGTCCCACACACACTAAAAAAAAAGCTTTGGTAAAAAAAGTGACACTGCTTCTCTGTACAGTAATGGCGAGAGTAGGCGCAAAAAATAGAGTCCTAGACTTTGATTGGCTTCTCCTTTGTTGAAGGAATGGGTTTTCTTGGAAAGAGGATCTCTCTTTTGGGAACTTATCTTCTGCTGATTTCCATTCGGACGGCTGAAAGGAAACATCGGCTTGTGAGTTTCTAGTACAGCTAACTGTGTAATAATAAATTACCAATAAGGAAGTTACATGTGTCAGATTTTTAAAAACAAACAAGTGTTCCGTATGGTTTTTTATGGTAAAATGAAATATCTAGTCAATTTTTCAAAAAAATGTACAGGTAATTAAATATTTTAATTTAAAAGTCGAGAAAAAAAACATGTGGATGAAAACGTTTATTGTTTAAACTGTATGATGACGTCAACAATCATACCATCAACTCCATTGCTTTACAACAATGTTTATCGTAAGATGACATCACATCCAAACTCTTGGTGTTTTCGGGGGCTTTTAAAAAGGGGATTTTTGTTAATTTTTTGGCAGTCAAAAAATTTTTCGATCAGCCTCAAATTTTGGGTAGTTGCTTATTTTTGCAAGAAGAATTGATTAAAAAAATTAAAAAAATCATGCAACTTCCTCATTCTAAATTCAGGGATGAGATAGAGAAAAAAGCAAAGTTTCTGAAAACTGCAAGAATGACATTTGATTGATAATATGTATTTATACACTGTTTATATTACGGCTTGTATTAAAAACAGTAATAAATCAGATAATGATCAATGTTAAATAAATATTGCAATAAATTTTATAAACTTAAAAAAATAACAAAGTTAAAAGTTCCTGAAAGATTGATCAATTAAAAAGACCAATCTATAAATTAATCTGAAAGAACAGACAAAATAAAGAGTGTCTTGTGTGTGTAGTAAACATTTTTCTTACTACTTAAGACCGCCTACATTTTGCTGTGAGAATTTTAGAATCTTTGGATATTATGCCAAAACTCAGGAACTAGATTAAATTCCCCATTCCCTAATGTATTTGAGTTGATAAACCAAACCAAATAGGATCATTTAGCTGTCTCAAATATGAAAATCTACTATAAGAAAACTCCTCTCAAGTCAAGAACATTAACACAAAATGAAAAAGATATAAGTTTTCGTTAAAATATTCAAATTTTAAACCTGATATTTTCCCATTAAAAGTCAGAAATTTATGTTCTGAATTTATGTTACGGAATTCTCTCACTTCCAGCTTCACCCGGCATTTGTGTTGTTAGAATGAAAAGTATGTTCATCTAGAAAATTTTAATTGCAAAATCTAAAAAGGATAAAACAAGCCCCTCCTAAACAATCAATCTCATACTTTTCTGTGTAATGAACAGTATGGAAATACTGAACTGAAAATCTGATAATTTTAATCCAGGCAGTGGTAAATAAAGAAAAATCTCTTTAAAAATTCCATTTGAAATTTTGTATCCAAAGTTCAGATTCAGCACAGTAAAGCACCATTTATAGGTTTCTTGTTTATACAGCTTTTCCATTTAAACGTCGTTTTCGCAAAGTCCCAATTAATTCCTATTCATTTTAATGCAAAAATTCTTCGTTTATACGACACCCAATATCGGTTATATGTCGTTTCCCACTGTCTTAATGAAGGGTTTTTCCAAAAAAAAAGTGCAATAAATTGAAGATTTGATATTCATATACTACAATGCAATGTATTCGGATGTGGTGTTAAAGATTAATTATTAATTTCAGTTTAAAAACTGTTTTAAGTAACTTTTCTTTGGGAAAACCTCAAATGTAAATCTGCATTAGAAACCTAATAATCAAAGATGTTTTCAATAATTCTGCAGTTCCTTGAAAGATGAGTAAATGGTGCTTCACTGTACCAACTAGGACTGGGCGATATATAAATTTATTAAACCCATTTAATGTTCCTTATAAAACCGATTTAATGATTAAATCGATATTATTCAGGTCGCTCCCAGCGGTTTCTAAAGTTCGAATTTTGGATGATTATTAACAAATCTACTGTACATAATTAAAAAATATTTATGATTTTATGTTATTAAGATCCCTAGGTTTTAATTATTCTTTAATATTTAGATACCCCTATAAAAATTTTGACGATTAAAAAAGATTGCGAAAAGAGGAATTTCATAAAACGAAGCTGCCATTATTGAAAGGCATGCATTTATTTCTGACGGAGCATTATTATTATTTAAATACTTGTTGATAGTAAAAAATACTCGATCTGGAGCAAAAGGCTTGCTGTTTGGATTATTATTTTAATGATTTAGCATTGTTTTGCATAATTAATGAGACGATTGATTTGGATTTAAAAAGTATCTTTTAACTGATTTTGAGAATCGAAACTTGTCTAGTAGATAAGCGATAAATACCCCTCTGCTTAATTTAAGATCGATATATTGCACTTTGAAACAATTCACTCATAGCTCATTCCCCGACCCGACGATTCGCCATTAAACCGGTTTTATGCCGACACCAGCCGCTTCGCGAACGCTTTCGATCTATGAATCGAATTCCGTAAAATATTATCAGTTCTCAGTTCCGGATCTTTTAAACCGGAACACAGATCGGTTTAAGAAAATAAATCGAATCTACCGAGTTTTATCGGAACTCAAACCGATATTATTCCGGTATCTGATATAATGGGTTCGGCATGGACTTTAAACTGGTATACAGATGTTATCGTTAAACCGGTTTATCCTATTATATCGATTTAAAGCACAGGCCTTGTACCAACTTCATTGAAAAAAACTTAATATTTTTCTCCCGAAAAAAACCCTACCTGGTTACTGGCTTAAGAGGCGGAAAGCATAGATATTTCAAAAGGATAGGTCGATAAACGCCAAACCACTCACCCTCAATGATTTCCTGCTTGATCTTTTGTAGGTCCGACCTCACTTCAGCCAGGATGTCTTCTCGGAAGCGCAGCAAGTCGTTCATCGTGATGGGTGCATTCCTGTCACACTCACCGTCCGGACGGCTGCAAACGAGGAACAGACATCAGTCGATATCGGGGTTGAAAAAAACATGTTTTTTTCACCCACGACACAGAAATAAAAAATAAACTTAAAGTTTGAAACCAAGTAAAATCCTCATCTTTATTTTAAGCATTACATTAGGGATTGTCAGTGCAAACTTGGATTATTATCAATAGATGTTTATGAAAGATCACAAAGCATTACAACAAAAAAGTTAAGGAATGATTATTATGTCCTTTTTTTTATGCAAATTCCTTTTCTTATGAACAATATTCAACAAACTATTGTAAAAAAGAGGATAACAAATTCTTCACTTGTAAAATATAACTCAACAAATTTTAACACTCAACATCGACTCAAAGCATTCGTCTTCTATAGTCCTATTTCAGTTTTAATTTCTAGTCAGTGAATACTGATGTCCCCAAATTGCATTTTTGAAACATGCAATCAAGAATTGAAACATAGAGGGAACATTTGAATCTATATCTGAAGGTGATATCTCAGTTAAACTTTAAGTAAAATTATTTTATAAAAGTAACTTTCCCCTTCTTTCAAAAAGAGTGTTTTTTTATCCCCAGAAACATCCAACATAAAAGTAACTGCCCAACTCTTTGTTTTCAAGAATGGGCTGTTATGTTTTAAATTTAAGGAATAAGGATATAAGGTGTACCATGTTTCATGATACATTTAAGACAGCATGTTAACAGTTGCAATTCATGTAGAACAGGAAATTTTAGTGATTCACAATGTTTTCAAAGGGAGAATGAGAGTTAAAAGACATAATAAATGTTTATGGGTAGATTATGCCTGAATGAACATTTATACCATGTATTTTTCAACAAAGTTGAAGCCTATTGTTTTTGCATTTTTATCTTAACACTATTTCCTTGTTTTCCATTCTAATTCAAATAGGTATACAGATTTTATCTATCATTCAACTTTGGATACAAATGTTTTTTTTACCCAAGTTTTTTTCAACCTCTTTTATAAAGAAAATGTAATTTTTTTTGGTCTTCAGAAGATGAACAATAGTCAATACAGCTTTGAGTTTTCAAAAAATTGGCTGCAATGTTTTAAAGTTAATATAAAAAACATGATGCAACATTTTATGTAATTATACACATTTTTTAAAAAAAGAAAGCATGATAAAAATCTTTTTACAATATATGTACACTGGAAGATTTCCAACATGGTTCACAATGTCTTTGAAGCAGTTTATAATAAGTTAAAAAGTCAATAAACATTTAAGGGTAGATTAAACAAGCATTTTCATACGTGTAAAGTATGATTGTATACCCTAACATTCCAAGATTTGTCGAATTCTTGCCATGTAAGGCCAAATTTAATTTACTTTTAGTAGCAGTTATGCAAACTTGACATGTTGGATATGAGCTGTGCTACTAGGCTATTTTAATCTAAAAATTGCTTCCTTTTTTTTCAATCAAATCTTAATCAATTTACAAATGGTTGAAGAATTGAAATTAACAAAAATATAGATTTTTAAACATTAAGAGAAGTTTTAGTGGGGTCAGAATTTGTACACAAACAAGAGTTGATGATTTGGCAAGTTGGAAAAACCCCATATTTATTCAGGCAAAGAAAAAAAGACAAGGTTTCATACCTGCGAACTGATTGAGGGGACTCTTCCCCTGGATTCTTGTTTGGACTGTATGCGTTCAATGAACGGTTTTTTTCAGAGCTGCTTTCGGAATCCTAAACAAAAATATTATTTGAGGGTTAATTGGTTTAAAATTTTCATTGAAATAGTAGGCACGATAATAACTTTAAATTTGAGGCAGTTGATAGTTTTACCAATCTAGATTCAGTTTTAAATACTGTTACAATCCCTCTGAAGAAATTAAGTCTCGAATAGAAAAGGGAAACAGATGTTACTTCACATATAAACATATTTTTAGAAATAAGTTAATACCTAAAGAAATTAAGCTTAAGTTGTTATACAACTTAAGATGATGCTTAAGACAATACTTAGACCAGTACAGTAACTTATGGTTGTGAAACTTGGACCTTATCTCAAAAAGATTTTAAAAATATGGAAATTTTTGAAAGGAAAATTATCAGAAAAATTTATTGCCTGATTATGAATGATAATGGATTCCAAATTAGAACAAACAGAGATTTGAAGATCTTAGTAAAAAATGAAACTATAACCAGTTTTATCAAAGGACAGAGACTGGCTTGGTTGGGTCACATAGAAAAATCTGAAGACTGAAATAGAGCGAAAAGGACATTTAATTGGAAGCCAATGTGCAATAGACCTAAAGGGAGACCCTAAATGAGATGGTTGGACGATGTTCTTATAGATCTTAGAACAATGAAAATAACCAACTGGAAATGGATAATTGCAGCAAATCTTAAAATTTTAAATATTCAATTTTACTTTATTAAAAATTCTCTCCTGATTCCAAAAATACGCTTGTCTTTACTAATAAACTTTTTTTAAGGCAATTATGACACATTTTAATACAGAAAGCTCCTAACAATGTGACGTCACATGTGCCAGTGGAAATGTGGGAAACACCATTTTCATCAATACACTAGTCTGTAAAAAAAAACTAGTGCTCATTGTTTCAAAGCGGGATTATAGCAACAAGCGGGAACAAAGCACATTTCACGTCACAAGCTGTTTCAGCTCAGACACAAAATAGGCTGTTTTTAATTGAAAATAACTTAAAATTTAGGGCTTTGAAAAGCAAATGAAAACATTTTTTGGAGGTTCTAGGCTATTCTGAACACATTAAGATTAAAAAAAAATTTGACTGCAGTTATCCATTATTATTGTGGGTAAACCAAGTTTCTTAAAATGGAAATAAAAGCAGTCTTCAACAATTTGTGTTCATTCACAGTAGATTATTTTTCATATTAAAGTTAAAAAGAAATTCAAGTTATAGTTGTTATGGCAAATCTGGAAATAGTGTAGTATTGGTTTTTATATAAAGGAATGTCTTAAGTGTGAATTTTGCAAGACATTTAGACCAGCGTTTCCCAACCTTTCTATTCTTTCAGCACTTAAAAAATAACTTTTGATCAAGAATAGAAAAGGAGCTCTGAATATTTGACTACTTAACTATTCAAAGAGTTTAGGAAATCATCCAGCAGCTTCACATTAAAGAGTGTGAAAAGTTTTAGCTTCTTTTTTGCTGCTTCAATATTCAACAAGAGTAATTGACAAAGGAGTAAGAACAGAAAGGGTTTGATATCAGCAATTGTAAGAATAAAAGTTAGTGAACCACTAAATTCAAATTACATGATAACTTTGTTAGACTACTATATCTTTTAAAAGGAACTCAACTTATACATTGAAACTTTTGAACAAACCATAATTGTTTTTTAAAAAAGTTTATTGTTTTTAATTTTAATGTTTTTAAGTTTATTTAAAATTGTGTACATTTTTTAAAAACATAACTCATTGGAGTGTGTGGCTTTCAATCATAAAAATAACTACGAATATAGTAAATTATTATGAAGAGAAACGCACACTAAACACTATCACACTTATTTTAATTGAATTAAAAATTGAAAGACACCAGTGCTATATTTAATATTTGGTGCACATTATTCTGTTGTTCTAAGTATGTATTGTGCCTGTAGATAAGGGTGCATTCAACAAAACAGTTATAAAATAAAAAATAATGATTAAGGTGTAAAAGAGTAAATTGAAAATAATCTAAGTGTTGATATTTTCTAACATTTACTGATGATTTGGGATAAAAAAATAAACTAGACTTTTGAAGGAGAGCCTTACACTACATTCACACATGAAAAGTTAATCTAGTTTAAGTGCTAACCTAGCTTAAATATAGCATTGCCACAATGCTATATTTAAGCTAGATTAGCACTTAAGCTAGATTAACTTTTCATGAGTGAATGTAGTACTAGAGTTGGTAGAAACAAGGATTAATTAAGAACATGGTTACTTACAATGCTAGTGTCTGTTTGGGCCCTCCTAAAAAATAATGATAACATTATTAACAGATAAACACTATGAAACTTAATTTTCAATCTTAAATGAACAGTGTAACAAAATTAATAATATAAGCAATTACTTATTAGTCTTAAACACATAGCAAACATATCAGTATTATTGTTAAAATACATTCCATCAAACAAATATAGAGCCCGGCTTATGAGCTTATATATTTTGGAAAATAAAACACAGCTTAATCAAGTTTTAAATAATTGTAAAGTATAAAGATTTGCTATATATCCACATTATTAACTTATATGGGTTTAACATTCACTTGGTTGATATATGATAAATATCATTCATGAACTTTAGATAAAGCAGTTCTTCGGACAATTTATTTTAATTTAAATTAATAATAAGTTCATAAAAATCCTAATCCTACTAAAAAATATGTCCAAAATTAGGACTAGATGTACCAAAACCAAGTAGAAATCCTGTTTTTAGGGTCAAATTTCCAAAAATTTTCTGAGGGAGAACCCCCCAGGTCCTCTTTTCTACTTGGATCTATATTATTTTCAATTTGTTTTTATATTAAGTTCACTCAAATGCAAATCCTATCTTAAAATATAAATAAAAAATTCGGAATAGGTGTACCAAAACTAGTTGATACCAGTTTATAAGAGTCAAATTTTCAAAATTTTTCTGGGGGAGGACCCCCCTTTGGTACTTGGAAGAAAATTACTCACTTCTTTTATGTAATAAGTTCTTTTAGTTGACATTTTAACAAAAAATATATTAAAAGTTACATTGGACATATCGAATTTGCTTGGGAGAGGGTTAAAAATAATTTTGCCCCACCGAAATAAATTTCTATACACGCCACTGGGCCAAGAAAGGAAAAGTACATTTTCAATGACTGAAAAACTTTTTGGTCTTTCAGAATCTATCTTTTCTTTTTTAGGGGGCCTTTCCCCCATTTTTTGAGCCGATAACAAGAGGATGAAAGAAAGTCGAACCTTCTGGCCAGTGTCCTGGCCATCTCGTCCATCATGCAGGCCATGCCTTTGAGAGGAGGGAAACTCTTCTCGCCGTTGCCTTCATTCGGCTGAAAAGAAACAAGAGGAGTCAAATCAAGGTTAGAAAAAACATGATTTTAAAAAAATAGAATTTGATTTTCAAAGTTATAACAAGGCTATACTTTCTAAATACAGTGTAAATAGTTGTTCTACAAATGATTTTCCTGACAGAATCAGGCTTATGAATCAAGCAATGTACCACATATGCCATAGCAATTTGGTGGTTTGTATCCAGACCCTATAACCCTTTAAGACCTAAGCTACACAAGATCCAATGGGAATTTCGGTCGGCTATGGTCCGTGGCCATAGGAGCTGATGGAAATAGAAAAGTTGGACGCATGTGGGTCTATTTTGGCACTGGGATTGCATCTACATCTAGGAATAAAGCAGGGGCGTAGCCAGAGGGGGGGATTTGGGGATATATCCCCCCCCCTGAAACTCAGGAAATTTCCTTTTTGACCATAGAAAACCACTAAAATACCCCATATCCCCTCCCGAAATATCAACATCCCCCTCCGAAATTTTTTTCTGGCTACGCCACTGGAAAAAAGCCAGACTGGGCAAGATAAACCGTTTCCTTCTCCTTCGAAAATAGCAGATAGAGTGACAGCCAATCACAGGTTTGGTCACCAAAATGTACTGCTGATCTCTCTGTCAATCATTTATAGTTCCTGGTGGCACTCTCACATCCATCCAACTTTTGAAAGTATCGTTTTGGACCCTCTGTTACGATTTTTCTTTGTGGTTTGAACCAAGTGTTTTAAATGTAACAACCCAGAAATAACTCAAACAATGACGAATTTACAAAACTAAAGAGAACTCGAACATTTAAAAGAGTTGAAGTTAAGTTTAAAAGAGCTTAATATTATGAATGATATTAAGCTACTTTTAACAATAAATATCGGCAGGGGTAGATCCAGGTTTTATATTTTGGGGCCCATTTCATTATTTTTTGTGAAAAATGAAATTTTTCTTTGTGAAAAAGAATTTTTTTTTGTGAAAATTGAAGCAGTGATAGTTAGCAGATCAATGCTTAAAAGTAAAATTGACTCACAAACCAAAAAAATCATGAAAAATACAAATATTTTGTGAATGTTTTCTTGCAAATTATCACTGAAGCTAATTTGAATTTCACGAAAGGGGCATTTTTATGAATTTATTTTTGTGAAGGGGCAGATTTAAAGAGGGGGAATTTCAGCAAAAGGACCTCAAGTTTTTGTCTGGATCAACCCCTGTTCGGGTTAAAAGAGAGTAATCAGATGGCTCACCTTGCTGTTGGTCTTCTTGAGCTTGGCGGCAGCGATGGCTGCGGCCAACGAGGTCTCTGACTCCTCCTCCTGGGGCGGGGCCGTGTAGTGGAGGCGGGGCATCGTGGCCGCCCCAGACATGTTGTTGGATGGGGGAGGAGGTGGTGGAGGAGGAGGGGGCGGGGCCTGAGGAGAGGGCTGGGGCGGGGCAGACGATGCCCGCGGGTGGGTGCCATACACGGGGGAGGGGCTTGGAGCTGTCGTGGCCGGGGTGTTGGGGTTGCTGGCGGAATGAGGGGGCTGGCTCACTGAAAAGATAAAAAATTGCTGAGCATTATTGTTGTTCGTACAAAGAAATTTTAAATTAAGTACTTTTTAAGGACCTTCTTGTATGTAATTTATTCATAAACTGTTAATAACATAATTTCAACGACTTTTCGAGAATACTTTGATGGTTGGTTGTTTTGGGTTTTATGGCGCAAGGTCCCTATATCGGACATTCCGCGCCAAACACAAGATCAATAGTTAAAATATATTTAAAATTAAAAGTCATGTCTGTTTCCAACCAATATTAAAAGATGAAGGTTTATAAGGTTTTTAAAAGGTTTATAAGATGCGGGCGTGAAGCCCGTAGTCTATACGCCATTCATAAAAAGTTTATATGGTAAAAACAAATTTAGAGATGCCAGCATCTTTCAATTGTATACGGTCCTGCATTATTCCGATGAAATGGAAATAATGATGGATGATGTTGAGGACCTAAAAGTTCAGTTAAAACTGGTGATGGAGTTTTAAAATAGTGAACATAGTAAAACAATAAATTAGGGCATGAGGTTAAAATGTGCTTGATTGTTAAAACATTCTGGCAATGAGGGCAAGTCGGTGGCGGTTCCCCAGCCAAAAGGAACCGATGCTTGACTCCGAGAATACTTTGAAGAGGTGTGAGTGTCACCTTTTAGATGAAGGTGTGTCCTCTATTTTGATGCTTATTTTTTTTGAAGCATAAGTCTTTAAAGCTGCAGAAATGGTAAGACCATATGGGGTGATATAACTCAAAATGTATCCCCACTCTAATTGTGTATAAAATATAATCACATACTTATTCAAAAATAATGGATTTTTCATCAAACATAAAACAACACTTGATAGCTTTCAGATCAAAGTTTACTTCAGGGATTGAATCTTCAAAAAAGGTTAACCTTTCTTATTGAATAAGCATTACATTTAAATACAACTCAATTCCAGTACAGCAGACTATTTAAGTAACCTTTTAATATATT
Source organism: Tetragnatha versicolor (assembly GCA_024610705.1). NCBI lineage: Eukaryota > Metazoa > Arthropoda > Arachnida > Araneae > Tetragnathidae > Tetragnatha > Tetragnatha versicolor. The sequence goes on from JANDEH010000003.1 coordinate 596,185, forward strand.
GACACTTTGATATTTGTCTGCGTAATATCTATATTAACAAGTAAATTATCAAACAATTTTGTAGTAAAATAATTTACCTTCTCTCTACTACAAAGAATACAAAATAAATAATGGAATAATCAAGGGTAATGCAAACAATGTAGTTATACTTCACAGAATCATTTGAAATGCTCATGGAATATTATGCAGCCCAAAGTAACAAAAAAAAGGTTGACTTGCAAAGTTAATTGTCCTTCAACACTTTTCGAGCAAAAATGGTTTCTTACCGTGACTGACTCGGTAGTGGCTGTATTCAGAAGGGGGTTTCATATCTCCATTTTCATGATTCATCCTAGAACATAATTAAAGGAATAAGAACTTTTAATGGAACACAAAGTATTAAATGCAAACAAACTGTCATCCTAGTGGCAGGGTTGCTTGATTTAAAAAAATCATTGATTTAAATCAAAAATGTAAAACTACCACAATTTAAATAAAAAATTTATTTGTATGCTTTAAAAATGGTTTAAGATTGTTTGCATTAAATTTTTTTAACTGCTAGATATGTAACTGGGAAAGATAGGTTAAAGTTACTCTCATTAAAATATTGCTTGCAATTTCAAGATCAAAGTCTTGCTACCGATAACAAAAATGTTTATGACGAAAAGGGGTAAATACCAGGGTTTGGAATCAATATAATTGTGATAAACTAAACAAGAATTAAAAGCTTATTTTTTTACCTGGCATCAAATTTTAAAATACAAGTAGCTATGTGGATGATTTTTATCAAAAGCTTGTTTTTATAATTTTAGTCATGTTTTCCAAACCCTAACCATATTTGAAAGTAATTTTAAGGACTTCAAAAGACTGCCTATCAGTTTTAACCGTCACAAAACACGATTTTTTTAAGAGCAGGATACTTTTTTCAAAGGTAAACACAAGAATCTGAATGAATGAACAGTGTGGAACAAGTGAATAACAAAACCAGTTACCATCCACGATATTCGGCATAGTCATCCAGGCTGACTCCACTGTGTCCAATCGTTTGGTAGAGTGGCTGTGATTGGTTGGAACGAGCAGAAGCTAGAAAAAAAACCATGACTTGTAAAAACAAAGAGGAGTTATTTATTTTAAAGTATTCAGAAGCATTTCAATTAAATACCTTGAAAAAAGCAGAACAAAAAAGCATGCATGATTTTTTTTTAAAGTTTTGGTTAAAATAATTTTAAAAATAGCAGGCAATCCTCCATGCAAACAATTAATCACCAAGTTAAAAAACCTACATTTTAATTTTCATGATAGGCCAGAAGGAAATGGGGAATACGATGGTTTCAGTGATTATTGGATTCTAACCAATTTCCTTGTTGGAACCATTTATTATTCTTATTTTATGTTTAAATTTTGCCTGCCATGTTTGTAGTTGTCACTTTTTAGCACCAACAAAGGGAATACCATAACTGCAAGCTCCAACATCTTTATAATATTGTGCAAATTGAGACTGAATTTAACTGCTTGTTTCAAGAACTAAACCTGTGCATTTTTAAAATACAAAAAAGCAGCAAAAAAACTTGTTGATTTTGGTTTAGTTCCAATGAAAACTCCAAGGTTTGGTTAAATTTCATAGATTTTAACTGCTCCTCAGTAATTAAAAAATAATAGTACATACATGATAAATAAGTTAACTTAGTAAAAACTATGTAACAACTTTAAAATGAAGAAAGATGATGTTTTTGCTTTAAATTAAAATCTAAAATTTTCTCCATAGATAAAAAAAATTAAAGTAAATTTTAAACAGCAACCTTTCTGGGGTTTAAAGCCATTATTTGTATGCTTATTTATGAAACAAAATTTAGTTTCATGAAAAATGTTTGGATATTTTTTTGCGCAAGACTTTCGTACAGCAAAGTATCTACTGTTAAATCATTCAATCAAAATCTTGTAAATTAGAGATTTGTAAAGAATTTTTCACAAAAAGGGACAGACATACAAGTTTTACAAAAATATTAGCAATAATTAGCAGAGTTAAACAGTAAAAACACTAAATTGTTAAAATTGTTGCATTTTAGCATGACAAAGAAGTGTTTTTATGCCCACTATAGCAGTGGCGGATCCAGAGACTCGGTTTGGGGGGGTGATTTTACCTATGCGCATTTAACATTACAATCAATTTTCACTTTTACTTTCAATTCATAAGAGGAAAACACATAAAATATATTTGGTAGAAAGTTCCACTTTCTACTGATTTAATTTTAAACCATTAAATACACGATTAAAGTAATTCATTTTCCGTTTTTAAAATGGAACTTCTACTTAAATGCATAAATTATACACTAATATATAACAAGACCGACTAAAGTAAAGAAAAATTAGAGAAACAGAAAAGAAACTAAAAGTAAAATTTTCGCAAAGCCACGAATGCCTTTTTGCTGTTTATAATTATTTCTTTTAGCTTTTTCTCGATTTAGAAATTGATAAACCGGATTAAATCATTAAAACCTTGAAATACTTTCAAATAATAATACTTTCAAAAAGTCGAAAAAAAATTATGAAACATCGAAACATAGTTAATAAAAACAAAAAAGTTGCAGAAAATGGCAAAACTACCTCTTCTATTCTTTAATTTAGCATCCTCCGATTGAACGACAACTGGTGGCAGTGTCACATCCAAAGCAGTGTCAGCTTTATCTTCAAAAGCATAATTTCTTGGCTTTTTCTTAAAAAAACGAAAGCAGAGTTCCACTAGGTCATTTCTGAGCACGCACGACCATGTTCACTACCTCCGGAATCCATTTTTTGCGATAGTAAAACGCCATCATCATCATCATCATTCTGCTTCGTGCCCAATGGCACATAAGGCCTTCAGTTTACGACGCCATTCCCTACGGTCTTGGGCAACGGATCTTGCTTCTGCCCAGCCTGCCCACCCTGCCTGGCTACGTTCTGTTTCCACCAGTCTCCTCCAAGTAAAACGCCAAGTTTTAATAAAATAGCAAATCAGTGTAAAAAAAAGGGAGACAAGTCAAACGTTGGAAAGAAAATCAACTGAATTTTTTACTAGTACAGCTTGGCATATGTACAACCCGCTCCGCCCACAAGTTTTGACCATCCCACTGCCAACAAATAGCTGTTATCCCCTTCCAATATGGGATTGCCAATCGCTCTGAAAATGCTTTGATTGGCCCTTATATAGATGTTGGTAAAGAATGAGATTAGAAAATACACAAGCCGCCTGCTCTGGTTTTTGTTGGCAATCATACCAGTAACCAGCCTCGATATGAGGTCCAATTCACCCCGATAAAGATTTCTTTAACACCGGCTGAAATTTCCGGTGACCAAAGAGTACCGACCCCCGGGAGAGGAAAAAGTGGTCATTAGAGCGCGGACCCTCTGTCAATCTTGGCTGGCTCTTATCAGGGCTCGGGAAGGGAGCTCTTCTGAAAAGTGATCGATGCATTGAAGTTATCACTTAACGAGTACGAGTTGCTACTATTGCCGAAAAGGGCACTGCGAAAAACCGGAAAAAATACTCGCTCAGATGGTGACAGCGGTCTCTCAGTAGAGATTATTCACAAGTAAAGTTTTTCGCTATGTTATCGAGGATGTGATTTTCAGCCGGAAATTCGGCGAGGTCACTTTGTTGGGGGGGGGGGGGGGGGTGATCACTCCAATCACCCCCCCGTGGATCCGCCACTGCACTATAGTAGATTTCGGATCTGTTTAGTTGTCATTGTCTTAGCAGGCCACAAAAAAAATTTATTCTCTGAAAATTGTACAACAAAAGTAAGAAAAATGCAACCTGACCATGTACAGTTGAACTCCAATTATCCGAACTCTGACTATTCAAATTGCTTTTTAGAATTCAAACCTACATTTTTTCGTTTCAGTGATGGAAAAACGAAGGTAGAATTTCTTTGAGAAAGTCTATACAGGCAGCAACAAAGATTTAGAAGATGCCATTTTCAATTGCTTTTGGCAGCAACACTGGGAAATGAAAAATTAGGTTTGATTTTTGTGAAAAAGCTTCTTAGCTCAAAAGCGTGGTTGTCCTTTATGCTTGCTAAGAACCCTATACATGGTTCGTACAGAAGTTTGAAAAAATTAAGCATTTTTTAAGGACTTTTAAGAAGTTTTAAATACCTTCTTGTATAAATTTTAAACTGTCAATAAAATGTTTTTAATGAGTTTTCAAGAACATTTGAGTATATTTTTGTCTTTCAAATAGGAATATAACATTAAAATGAGCTTACATATAAGATATTAACTAATATTGTGTTATGAATGGCTGCAAAAAGTTTCCAAAAGGGTAATAGGTGATTAAGTATTTACACATTTTTTTCTTTATTTTTTTGGCAATTTCAGAAACTTGATTTTTATAACCTTCTTTTTCAATTTATAAAGGAGTACATTTACTCGAGTTTAGTTCCTTGAGTGATATGCCCTTTAAGTTGAATTTGAAATTATCGAAGTGCCTTATAATCAAATACAAAAAGTAAGCACTTTCAGGGATGAGATTGACAAAAAAGGAAAAAGTCTGAAAAACTGCGTGAACGACATTTTCAATATTGTTTTTCAATATATTTTTAGGTAGAATTTGCATGTGTTAATGAGCTTGGTTAAAAAAGATTTGAAATATAGAGTTCCAAGTACTAAAGGGGGGTTTGGATAGACTTGAAACTCGTACAGAAAATCTAATTATCAAAAATCTGAATGGGGTTTGGTCCCAATTAATTCCGATAATTGGAGCTGTACTAGTATATAGGGACAGAAAGGGTGCTTACTCAAATACATACTACTGTGGCCGAGGATCTCGAGCACCCGTTCCATGGCCAGGGCGAAGGTTTCGGCATCCTCCCGGCTCGCAAAGTTGAGCCCGTGGATCTGGCTGTTGTCCCGCCACTGGTGGAAGGTAGGAGTGGCCTGGAAGTACTTGAGCCCCTTCAGGATGGAGCAGTTGATCACCACCTGCAAACACACTTTTTTTCAGATACATATGCTTGTTTAATCAGTAGTTTTCCTTTCAATTGTTTTATGGGAAAACTAGGTTTTTTGGTCTGTTTATAATTCAGGGTTCATACTCTTAAGGTGAAAAAAAAATTCCACGCCTTTTTAAGGAGCTTTTTCTCTGCTTTGCCGAAGTTTAAGAACTCAAACGCAACGGAACTGCGAGTGTTTGTTTATTCTTCGGCTGCCAAATCGGCGAGTTGAGTTAGCAAGCGCTTGATTTCACTTCACTTCGCAAGGAAGGAGAACTTTGTTTTCAGCATCACTGGTGGGAATGTCATTTGTTTACTTTGCTTAGCGTTAGTACAAACGCCGAATGTGAATTTCAGCCGTTGTGTCAAGTTTGACTATGCTTTTTACAGATCTTTATTAACTTCTCCAGGCCTGGAAAATGTATTTCCATGACCAGTACAAACCCTGACAATTTGTTTCTTTATATACTTGTAGACTCTAAACATATTCTAGCATCGTAACTGACAGAGATACTAATACTTAATTAGGTAATTCCAATGAACCCATTCTTATATTTTCGCCTTCGTAACAAACCATCGGCAACATCTTAGGTATGGTTCTCGAAACATGGAACAGATTTCCCTATTAATTGATTAGAGGTTCTTTACTTAAGAGTCCTCATTTTTTTCTTTCGAGCCTTATTTTGTTTTTTTTTATCATTTTCTAAACCAAAATAATTTTAGAAACCTTTTATGGCTGGGTTAAAGCAGAAATTAGGATAATCAAGGTTTTACTGTAATAAATATGAAAAAATTATAAATTGAATGCACAGGGATGCAAGTGCCCAAAAGGGGTTTTGGAGCACCTTTGGAGCAGGGGAAATTACCATTTTGGAGCAGTAGTAAATCCTAGTTTTGGAGCAGCAAAATTAAGTTTCAGGGCAGGAAAAATGCCATTTTGGAGAAGCAAAACTGAACTTTTAGAGCAACTTTATTTTAGTGGTCAAAAATAAGATGGAGAAATACAGTATTTACTTTACCTTTTTAATTCAGAAGCTATTTTATAAACCTAACATATTAACTTTTTGAAATCCTTAAAAATTACATAGGCACCTTTTTAATTCACTAGTTGGTAACTGAATCAGACATATCAACGTCTCAAAGTAAAAAACCAGGAGAAATATTTATCGATGTTTAGGCCTTTAGAAACCAATTTAAATCATTGAATTTCTATAACTTGAAAATTCAAGTTAATTGTGGAAATAATTATCATAAAAAACTTTGCTAAATACTGCAGATACCCTGGAACCAATACCCACAATCTTAGAAATTTAAATAAATGTTAGTTAAATGAAGCCATTTACAAAAACTGAAAAAAGTCTATGTTCGCGGGTTCTCCCCAGAAAATGTAGTAAATTTGACAAAGACATTGACTAGTTTTGGTATACTTGGTCAAACTTTTGAACATATATTTATAGGTAGAACTTGCACTTACTTTGATAAACTTAGTATTAAAAAAAGTTTTGAATTATAGAGATCCAAATGCAAAGGGTGGTCTGGGGGTCCTCCCTTATAAAAATTTGAACCTATAAAACATGGTTTTTAGCTTGTATTGGAGGCCTAGTCTGATTTCATTTTTTATTTGGGGGGAGGGTGGCAGGTCCCCTACCAACCCCCTTGATATCATATCTGAAAAGACTTATAATTTAACAAGATTTTTGAAAAGGGGCTGTATTATTATCTTACCTTACTTAAAAAGATCTTTCAGTAAAAATTTACAACTTAAATCAATAAAACGCAATCTGAGAGGTATCACTAGACTTATTAGGCTCCTCTGACCACACTTAAGATTCTTCTGCATCGCAATTACGATATGAAAAAAAGCCAACTTCAACTAGGCGCCGAAAACGGTACTTTCGCGAAAAATCGTTATTTTTCGACTTTTCACACAGAATGTGATCCTAAACTCCACTGTACCTAAACTCTGGACTTGATGGGTTCTAACCCTTGTAAAGTTGTTTTTTTCACATCGCGCTTACAACACAAGAAAAGGCCGAATTCAACTAGCGCCCGCGGCCGTCCAATAAAGAAGTCGCGGGAGGAACGGAACACTCCGCAAGCCAAACGAAACTTCCGCGAAAAATAGCGATCTTTTCGACTTTTTTTTCGTTATAAATCGTCATTTTTCTCGGAAATAATATGGGAAGTGAAATAGTCGTAAGATCGCGACTTCTCGCGAAAGTTTCGTTTTGCTCGCGGATTCCCCGTACCTCCCGCGACTGCTTTCGTGAACGGCCGCGGGCACCAATTTGAAGTTGGCTTTTTCTTACGTAGTTATGCGATGTAGAGAAAACAACTTTGCCATGGTCAGAAGTCAAAATTTGGCAAAACACATCTGAAAATTTCTTTTTTGGCGCACTCCGGCGCAATTTCGGCCAAAAAAGTGTTTTTTGGAGCAGGTTGGCGCAGGGTACAACGATTGGCGAAATCGGCGCAATTGGCGCAGCACTTGCAACCCTGAATGCACTAAAACCAGTATTACTTGTTCCTAATAATTCCAAACAAAAACAATGGATGAAAATTCTAGACAAAAAGTCCAGTGTCTTAGCCCTACATCTCTCCCTTTCAGATTTTTGCCTTTTTCCATTATAATATACTTTGCTAGGGAATAGCGATTGTTGCTCTCACCTCGTGTCCTTGCAGCATGCGTCCGACCACACGGAACGTGTTGTTCTCCAGATGGTGGTAGATGTGCACCTTTGAGAGGCCGTTGGACGAGCCACTCGGTACCCATTTCTTCAGCCCAGAGTCATACACCAGTACGCTGGCCCGTGCAGATGCCACAGACTGCTCGCTGAAACACAAACAACAGTTCATGGTTCAATTCCATTAAAAGTCCCGCTTTGATTCACGGTCCTGCTTTGCTTTGGTCACCCAAAATTAGAAATATTGCTAAATAATTTCAAACTAATACATTATAATGTTTAGTTAGATTAGGGATGCACAACCTTTTTGGGAGGAGGGCCACTCACATAGTTGATTGAGACACGGAGGGCCGCAAACAGAGTAACAGTAAAAATAATAATAGGTACATTCGTATTAGCTCGTCCATTCGCCAATAGGGGCGATAAGTCGCCAAGTCTGGTAAACCCCGCAACACTACCGTTGATTCTGGTAACCCTGGAAAACGTAGCGAAATCACGCTAGTTCCGATCGCTGCGCAAGTGCGTGCAATTTGGATCGGTACGCCCATGGGTGAAATAATGTGTGCGCACCGCGCAGGTTGTTTTGAACGTAAATTCAACAGTGTTTACAAGGTAAGAACGAAGACTGCATTTGAAAGGTAGAAGTCTAAATGCTTTCGTGTCGTTCCACGGTGAACTTTGTTGCGCCATTTTGCCGAGCCCCAGAGTCTTTCAATGCTTTGCGTATGAACGCCGGTGGAAGGATCGCCGGTTTTGAATCACCGGTGGTAGGATCGACCATTTTGCAAGTAAGTTAGTGTCTTACCGAGTGATATCCGTAGTTTTGGTACATCCAAGAATACCGATTCCCTTTTATCTGAATCCTTACTGTTTCCGATACCCCCACAACGAGTTTGGTTATAGTTAGGGCAGGGGGGGTTTGGGGGGGGCGGCAGCCCCCCCCCAACCACAAGAAACTTTTATTTTTTATTTTCTGATGTTATAAAGATGTTTCTGATGTTAAAAATGTGTTTTTCGGCGATTCTGATGAAATCCCGTATTTTGGCGCGTTTTGGCGAAATTTGGCGAAGTTGGCGAAAACGATGGACGGGCTAATACGAAAGTACCTAATAATACAATAAGGTTGAATTTGCATCTCAAGGAACTTAATATAAGATGTGAATGTATAAGTTTGTACCATTAAGGGGTTCTAGGGGTCCCCCCAGAAAAATTTTGGAAATTTAACTCTAAAAAACAAAGCATTGACTAGTTTAGACATATATTTAAGATGAGATTTGCATTTTGATTAACTTAATATTAATAAAAAAATGGTAATTATAGAATTCCAAGTGTAAAGGGGGGTCTGGGGGTCCTACCTCAGAAAAATTTTGGAAATTTGACCCTAAAAAACAGGGTTTTAACTTATTTTAGAAACCAAGTTCGATTTTTTTTGGGGGGGACAGGTCCCCAGCCTTCTGCTATCCCCCTTGATAGCATATCTGAAATAGGTTATGATCTAATAAGAATTAAAAAAAAATACACTGAATCTTGTTTCAAAGTGATCTTTTTGCAAAAATTTAGAACTTGGGAAATCCTTAAGAAAAATTTATTGAAAATGCTCACTAAAATTGATAAAAAACTATGTCAGAGGTATCACTAGACTTATTAGACTCCTCTGACCAGGCTTAAATTTGTCCTGCATTGCAATTACAATGTGAAATGAAGCCAGCTTCAACTAGGCGCAGTAAAAACGGCACTTTCGCGAAAAATCGCTATTTTGCGAATTTTCCGCGGCGCGTGATCCTAAACACCTGACTTCTGACTTCAAACCATTCTTAAGTTGTTTTTTCCACATCGCACCAACAATACAAGAAGAAGCCAACTTCAACTTGGTGCCCGCCAAACAATCGAGGGAGGAACGGAACACTTCGCAAGCAAAACGAAACTCGAAAAATCGCGATTTTCGCGACTTTTTTCCGCTATAAATCGTCACTTTTTCTCGGTTAAAAAGGAAAGTAACAAAAGTTAGGGATTTTCTGAAATATCCAAATTAGTTCGCGGGCCGCATATTGATTGTTCGCGGGCCGCAGGTTGTGCATCACTAAGTTAGATAAATAACTGTTTAGTTTATCAATAAAAATCCAGTATATAACCAATAGTTCATTACGTTATCTGTCCCTTCAACCCAGTGGTTCCCAACCTGGGGGCGATAAATAAGTGGGAGGCGATGAGTATTGAAAGGGGAAATAATAAAATAGTACTGTACTGACAGACTGTATTCCAACTTAATGTACCAAAACAAGTTAAAACTATGTTTCTTTGGGTCAAATTTCCAAAAAATTTCTGGGGAAGGACCCCCCTTTTGTACTTGCAACTTCATTTTTCAAAACCTTTTTTAAAATTAGTTCATCAAAATCAAAATCCTACCTAAAAATATATGTCCGAAATTCGGAAGAGGTGTACTATAACTAGTTAAAAACCTGTTTTTTGGAGTCTTATTTCTATAAATTTTCTGGGGGAGGACCCCCAGACATAAAATTGCTTTATTATTTACACTGTACTTCAAATTAAAATGAGACATACAATGATAATGAAATGGGGGCGATAGGTTTTCGTCAACCTCTAGAAAGGGGCGATGGGCCTCAAAAGGTTGGGAACCACTGCTGTGACCCCTTCTCTCCCCAGCACAGCTCTCACATTTGCTTTCTACTAGCATGTATCCCTCCAGCGTGAGAGTCATGCTGCGGGTATTCAATTGAGTTCAAAACATAAAAATGAAGCATTATAGTATAATGTTTATACACTTATTTTATACAACTGTTTGGATGAAAAACACTTATCTGACCATGTTCTCAAAAATTAATGTGAGGGTTAAGAGGTTAACTTTTCAATATGGTGGAGGGCATTTGATGCCACATCATCATCAATAAAGCTTGTAACATGGATGTTTTCGTTGAAACGTCCTTATGGGAGCGTTTAAGAGTTCTTAGATGTTCGCATAATGATCCCCTAACGACGTTTCACCCACAACAATGATGTTGCACGCTTTATTAATGGGATATCATATGTACCTCGTATTGAAATGCACATTTTACTAGGTTGGTTTGCAATATAAACACAGCCAGCTTTGATAAGAGCCCTTCCATATCCATGTCAACTAGTTTTAATTTGATGGTCAATCTGGCTGTTGCCTGTTCCGGACATTGAGGACCCCTATCAAAGCTGATCTAAAACTTTTGGAGGTATTTCTTATGATACAGTATCTAAATTCTTATTTCATTGGCATATGCCAATCACTACAAAAGTAGGCACAAGGGCATAAGCATAAGGAGATTGACATCTTACTCTCCTCTTTAAGATACTAATAACGTCCTAACTTTTTGCCTACACCAGAGGTAAGTGAATTCTTCAATATGGACGATCCAATTTTGCTAAAAACTAAAGCCCTACAGGCCTTATTCAGGACTTGAGGATTTAATCCATCCACAGGAGGAGTACAGAAGATATTTCATTTTTAAAAAAGTTACACAGTGTATCACACTATTTTAGAATTCATATGATTGAAAGTATAATGCTGATTTGTTAGCCGATTCCATAATAAGGGATGCTTAGTATATTCAAAACATGGCAACACCTCAAAAGAAAGTCCATCCCGGAATAAAGGACAGTTAGAAAAACAGAAGATCATACGAAATTCAAAGATTAGGATTCACTTAATATCTAATAGCGATCTTTTAGTGATACTATATAGAAAAGATTGAGGGCAGCTTACCTCATTTTCGGATAGCCGCTTGAGTGAACAAAGCGGCCGAAAAACTTCTATTCTTCTAACAATTTAAAGCATCAAATGATAGCATGGTGATAATTGCATATTAAGGAACATTGTAAAATTGATTTCAGATGCATTAACTTTTTTAATTTCTATCTTTACAATTAAAATAACAAAATTCTAGAATTGTTTTTACAGAAATCTGAACAGTAAGTAAAGTTTAGTTGTACAAAAGCTGCTTGTGAATTGATATTTTAAGAAGTTTTCTTTTTCATAATTATCAATCTACTCTCTTTTTCTTTATAACAATAAGTTTATACCATATTTATTAGTATTTAAGCTGATATTTAACTTTTAATTACGGTTAAATATATTGACCACGCTGAAAACGATTTTTTTAAAAATATTGCAAAGATCTACGAATATGAAGTTGGCAACAGATTTTGAAGTCAAAGTTTTGTTCTAAAATCGAAACTAGAAGTGCAATGGCCTGTGTGGAGTAAAAGTAAATAATCTTTGTTTTATGAATTTACAAATATTATTTAAGAAAAATTTCATTCAAATTATTGAAATATCAACCATTAGATCAGAGATTACTTCAGTGAAATATTTATGATTTTTTTCATGAAAAAACCAAAGTGGTTTTTTTAATAAACTTCAGAATTTTTTTAGAAAACCTTTGTGCTTCAAGCTTTAAGTGATTTATTTATTGAAATATTGTCTTTTGAATAAATTATATTATAAATGAATACCATGTTCTTTTAATACATTTTAAAATTATTTTGGTTTGATTAATCCAAGAACCATCAGGTATTTTTATGCACTTTAAAAATCAAGTTCATATTTAAATGTTCTATAAAGACTGATTATTTAATTCATTAAGAATAAGATATTTGAATGCACCATGAAAACCAATCCTTAATCACCATATATATTTAAATATGTATTGTAAAAATCACTTGGTTTTCCACTGATTAAAGATAATGTACAAATTGAGTGTTAAATTGATTATAATTTTAAAAATTTTAATTTAATAATAATTTTTAAAGTCTTTAATATATATGGTGGGTGGCGACTACATCCTTATGTATGTTTTGGCTTAGCCTCTATGTAAGGTGATGTCGCGGGTCTGTGTGCGGGATTATAAGTCCACTGCTATCAGACCAAGTAAGCTCCGGGGACCTCCCCGTGGTACCCACTGGTAACCTGCATTCCTTGCAGGGCTAACTCCCGGAGCATGCGTAATGGTATAAATTAGACAAACTACTATTTCTCCTATAATTGAAGTAAAATAAATATAAGGATCTTGCATTAATCTTCCTTTCCTTCCTTATTTTGTGTTGTGCATTGAAGCAGTATTCATTTATGCAAATTTTCCAGGATTTATTATTATGCTGGGACAAAATTTAAAGTGATGTTAAATAATTGCTGTCTCAATAACTCCCGAAACAGCACAAATGTTCAAGATTTGTCCAATTCTTGTCATGTACGTCCAAAATTCATTTCTTTAAGTTACGTAAACTTGGCATGTTTGGTACAAGCTGTGCTACTAGGGTTAGGTTCATGCATGAACCATGCACTTTTTAATCTTATATACCCTTACAATTTTTTGTTTGATTAACTGAATCTGATTCGGTAGAGTAAAACCATCTATTGTTGCCGCCTTTCATAATGATAGTTTTAATCTAACATGTCTTGGTGATTCTATGTCCTGATACTACAAGGACTTATTGCCATCAATACAAATTTTATTCTTTAATTAGCATTTCGTGCAATATTAAAAAGCCATAATCTATCAACCTTCCAGACTATATAGATCTTGCAGAAATTGGAACTTATACCTCTTTGGCAAACTGTATTGTTAGTGTTAAGTGACAGTAAATTACTAAAGGATATGTTTGATGCATGTGCATTGAAAAGTAGTTGTCGACACTAAATACTAGGGTTCATATAGAAAGAAAATGGATACGTTTTGGGACCCTTCACAAAATTCTAATCTCCAAAAACGGACTCTTCACATAACTCCAAAGATTAAAATTGGTTTGAAAATTGATTTCAAAACGTTTAACTACTATTGTTTTAGAATAGAGAATTTGCCACATTTTTAGCCCGTTTTAAAAGTTATGAATGCTGTGGTTGTTTTACAAGCCCTTCGTTTTCACAAAATTCCTAAAACAGGACCCTGGCAGAAAAACCTGTATGAAACCCTGAAATATTTACTATGATGTTACAGAAATATGCAAATCATTTGTATGTCCGCGTTTTTGCGTTTGTGTGTCCGCATTTTTATTGATTTTAGTCAGTGTTTTCAACTAATTTTTCTTAAGGATTTCCTAAGTTGTAAATTTTTACTGATGGACAAGGGCGGATTTAAGGGGGTGCAACACACCCCCAACTTTTTGAGAAAATTCCACTTTTATAGGGGAAAATCATGTTTTCAAAGCCATCAGGGACAGCCTGCACCCCTAAGTTTTCCAGTATGCACCCCCAGGGTTCACCATCTAAATCCGCCCATGCTGATGGATCACTCTGAAGCTTAATGCAGTATTTTTTAAAAATCTTGTTAGATTATAACCTGTTTCAGATATGATATCCAGGGGGATGGCAGGGGATCCACCCCTAAAAAAATCTGACTAGGTGTCTAAAACAACCCTGTTTTTAGGGTCAACTTCCCAAAACATTTTTGGGGAGGACACTCAGACCCCTATAATTCCCTGGCTTTTTTACATATTGCAAAATCTTTATAAATTAAACACAATAAAAAGTAAACAGATAAGTTTATGAACTTGGTTTTACCTGCTACAAAAGACATTTTTTTGTGCTACAAAACTTAGTTTTACCTGCTGTAAAAGACATTTTTTGTGCTAAAAAACTTGGTGTTACCTGCTACAAAAGAAATTTTTTGTGCTACAAAACTTAGTTTTACCTGCTGCAAAAGACATTTTTTGTGATACAAAACTTGGTTTTACCTGATACAAAAACTGCTGCAAATATATTTTAAAGTGAGTGTGAGCCCTGCAAATGATTTTTAAATCTATTTTTCTAAGACTGAAGTTGACTAGTCTTATTCTGAAGTTGTGTATGGGGGGGTCTTAGGGTTGTTCAGGGACCTTTTGAGTAATTTTGAGATGACATTTGCTTTTGCGACTGGGTCCACTGTATGACCTCTTGGAATCAGAACACCTGATCAAAGTTCTCTATATATACCCTACCCACATCACATTCTCTAGAGGAAATTCAGGTTATGACATCACCAAAGGTATGAGATAAAAAAGTAATGTGTTGAAAGCAAGAGGGTGTATTACACTGACAATAGATTGTCATTTGCATTTGATTCAGATGGGCATGCGAGTGAAGAGCTAAATACAATAGGGGAAGCTTTTCTCAGAGATAGTATTGTCTAATTTTGATGGTAATCATTTTAGTAGATTAAGGGGAAAACCAATATACTATAACCCTATGGCATGTTTGTTAACAGTGGTAAGCAAATATTTAAAATCCTCTTACTAAATTGCAACTTCTAAAAGCAACACCATAAAGAGTTCCAAAGTAGGGGAGGGGGACATGGGAGGTTTTGACTCACTTTTCACAAAAATATTTATCTTTTATTTTGAGCTCCATGAAAAAGCCAATTTTTTGAAGGTTTGCATCAACTGTTTTCTCCATTTCTTTTTCAAAATGTGTCCAAACTGGGTCAGACCTAAGGGAGGTTTGGCTCCTAGTAACAAATATTCGAAATTATGCAGCATTTGTAGCATTTCTATGCAATTATTTTAAGCTCAAGAAATGCTACATCACAATATTACAGAACAAAGAATTCAAAAGAAAAAGTCGATAGGCTGGCAAAACAAAAATAGCTTCATATTTTCTGGAACACACAATTTCACTATTCTCCCCTCTAATAAAGACGAAATTGAAATTTAAAACTCAATGATTATTATCATCTTGATGAATTATTTGAAATAGTCAGCAGGCTGTTAGGATAATCATCAAGTTGAAAAAATTGAATTGCAGTGAAATTTATTTTTGTGATGAAAACTCAAAGGGGGACGGGGCGGCTTGGGGTTTACGTGCTGCTCACTCTAGCAGTCTGCACACTGTACTGGTCGTAGGGTTCCATTATCGGCTTTGGCCTCGGTGCATTTTCTCTCTCTCTTAGTTCTTCTATATGGGGGATAAATGATAGCTTATTGTCTATGATTATTCCTAGATATTTTATTGTTTTGGAGACCTCTAAGTTATTGTTTAGCTTGAATATAGGATTTCTTTTAGACATGTCTCCTCCGAATACCACTGCCTTGGTTTTTGATATTGATATTTCCAATTTATTATGTAGGCTGATATTGCTAAAGATGGTTATTTGTCTATTTAATCTTGCGTTCAATTTGTTGTATATCCTGGCCAGTTTTTCCTGATGGTACTTGCTTCTGTCTATTTTTCTATAGTATGTTAAAAGATCTTCATCAGGTCTTGTTTTGATAAAATCTCTTGATAGGATGTATATGATCGCCTTCGAACCTCTGACTTTCGTTCTTGATTAATGGAAACATTCTTGGCAAATGCTTTCGCAGTAGTTCGTCGTGCGGCGGTCCTAGAATTTCACCTCTAGCGACTCTACTCTAGCGTCGCAATACGAATGCCCCCGTCTGTCCCTCATAATCATTACCTCGTGTTCCGAAAACCAACAAAATAGAACCGATGTCCTATTCCATTATTCCATGCAACATTATTCAGGCGTCGCGCCTGCTTTGAGCACTCTAATTTTTTCAAATCATCAATGTTTCCTCAACTTCCCACAGTGCGTATGGGATCAAATTTCGGCATCCCAGTTGATTACATGCTACAATTAGGTCGACGGTGAAGACAAAGTACAAGAAAACGTCCTTGGCAATCCTTTCTCCGAAGAAATTTGTAGCCACTTAGTCCTTTATGTACTGGACAAATGATAGACGGTCTGCAAAAATGTTTTCCAGGTAGTTACCTCTCATGGTTTCATGAGTGTCACGCATTTCTTCGACGTAGTGTAAAGTCAAAATTGAGAAGTCCTCAACTAATTTCTTTGGGGGCATCACAAATATTTTTTCGATGATAATTGTAATAGTAACTGCTTCTAATTACGTCTCATCCTCTTTTTCTATTTGTGTATATATTGATATTTATTTTTAACTGTTAAAAAGTTTGAGGTTAGTCGCGCTCGTTATATTGTTCCAAACACTTTGATAGTTTTATACAATGAAGCCCATTCGATTAGGCATCGATCGGTACCAAGCATTAACTGTCGGGTACGTTAGTTCGTTCACAAAAGACGATTTTCGGTTGAAACGCTTAAAGCCGTTTAATTTAAATATTATTTATCATTAATTGACTCGCTAAAAAGGAAGAGACATTTGCTTGTATATATATAGAAGAATATATATTGCAAGACCCCAACTATCACCGGTTACCCAACTACCGACCGTGCAAAGTCTGTAAAAATCGGTACACTTTTATTTATAACCATGTTAAAATTTTTATTGTAATTCCTTGTGTAACAATAGTAACCAAGTATTTGTTCACCTACATGGATTCCTTCTTTATTATGCAAAATTATTTAAAACATATTTATATTTTTAACCACTTTACAAGTGTTGTGATTTGTAAATGAGTTAAATTTTGATTCTGTATTAAAATTATTGCGCATCTCGGTCAGTGCTTTAAGATGGTAGTTTTTGCTAAGCGATGGGTTTCTTAGTTCTGTACTATCGGAAGCCAGATCTGTTTGCCTTTTTATTAATTACACTGTCTTCGTATTTTTCTTCATATTCTTTAAAAATAACTTTACCATATTCATTTTGAAGTTCTCTTTGATTTCCTTTCACTTTGACAGGGTATTAATCAGTCAAAATTCTTGGATTTCATATTTTCTCCTTTTATTGGTCCTTCTTTAGTGAAACGACGCAGGTTAATGTAGTAAATTTACATAACTTGTAGATGGAACAGGTCAGGGACTTAGTTGACCGTGTCTGTGGACATAGGCGCGAGCTCTTAAGCTTAGACATCTTTTCCGTTTCTCAGTTCTTCACGCCGCTATTTATGTAAACGGAAATAATAGTTGTGTCCCTAATCTAACCCAGGCAAAGGTGAGTTTTCCTGCCCCTATTCTAATGGATAAAAGACCAAAGCCGGATATATATAATACAATCCAAAATTTTATTAAAAAGAACAATCAATCGTTATCTGACATTACACTAAGTCGAGGAGAAAAACCAAAACACATAAAATACAACCTGGTAGAAAGGTAGAAAATTGCATTTTAAAAAGAGAGGCCTAGAAAACCTAACAACCAACGAGGATACCCCTGGGAAAAAAGCTGCGTCCAGGAGCTTATTTAAGAAGCCAAAATTTGCATAAACATCTCAAACAATTCCTATTCATGGCCAAAAGGAAATTCAATAATAAAGCTACAAACCCTTGAAAAAATAAATTCCAAGGTTCGATTCCAAACAGAAAAGGTTGTGCTGGACGCAACATAGTGGACTACGCAATGTAATAATATCTATATGATGAAGGATCTGAGGCAAAGTATAGTCTTATAAAATTGAAGCTGCATCTTTTACAGTGGAATGACTATAATAGCGTTACTCTGATGCTAGCTGGATGAACAGAAGAAATCAAAGTTCTTAAAAATGAAAGTAGTTTATTTTACTAACAAAAAAAATAACTATTTAAAATGAATCATAATGATTGTCAAGCGTCCGAGTGAGAGAGCGCACTACCCAGAATGAGGTATTTGCATGAGTGAGGGATTTGCTTGATTTTATACTTTTTCGATACATTATGGTCTAAAACTCCCAAATTTCTGATTTTTAATTTCAAAAATGTGTTTTAAATAATTTTAAACTCAATTTTATTTTTGCCAAAACGTCAGAAAAGTCACGTTATCAGAAAACAGGCTTCTATTGGATGTGACGTCACAGCGCATGAAAACCATTGTGTTTTCTGTGTTCACGTAATCAGAAAACGGGCTTCTGGGTGTGACCTCACAGCGCATGATATGTGATTCGAAAGTGTTGTAAATGTCATTCTTCATGGTTTTTTATCTACTATTTCAATAAAATTTAATCTCAAAACGTGAGAAATGAGAATACCTCAATCTGGGTAGGCTTAAAATGATTTGTCTTTGTCTGGCGCAATATGTCCTGTTTTGGGCCTTGCGTTAATGAACACCAACCAACCATCACTATCTTGAAGGGTGACATGATTAAAAAAGTTCTTAAACATTATAAACTTTCGTAACATTTTTTAACAAGGCAAATTATAATAATCGCCTTTTGAGTTTTTTTTCATGCTGTACGGTTCTATGTGATACAATTTAGGCCTGTTGTTGTCGTATGCCACTTGGAATATCCAAGCTCTACCGCAAAGCGTACAGGATTTAAGGCAAAGGGGGTGCGGCTCCTGAGAAAGTGAGGCCCATGAAAGGCAGGAGTCCGACTTAAGCCTCGGATGATACGATGTCGCCACCATCTATCTCCACCTCCACAATTTTGCCATTCTTCTGAAGGGGAGGGAAATAGTCTCCAGACATCTGGACCCAAGGTAAACTGCGCCATGACCGACCTCAGGACTTTCGGACCCACAGATCTAACGAGCACGTACTCCGCATATACTCGATGGGTCATCAGCGGTGTCGGGAATCGAACCCGGGACCCTCCGATCCCAAGGCCGAAATTATGATATAGATTTGTCTCGTAATTTTTTTTCGGATGGAGAAATCACTGTCACGAATTTTAAATTTCCTCTACGTTGTTACTTTTGGCTTTAAAGCAGCTAGAGCAGGGGTTCTCAACCTTTTTGACTCCGCGACCCCCTTTTCAGGGAAAATATTTTGGCGGCCCCCTCCTCAGACATAAAATGTTACGACACTTTTCGTCTCTCTCCCTACTCATATAATCTCGTCTTGAAGCCTTGACTGAACAATTCAAAGATTTTATTCCAGCAAAGAATACGGATGGATATTTTATGGGTAGTCAATCCGTTTAATGAGCAAGTATGCATCTGCATGATGATTTAATAGAATTATCTTGTGATCAGAGTATGAAGTTGAACTATAACAATGCTTGTGTTGACAAATTCTGGATGGTGTTAAAAAAGAGTATCCAGAACTATTCAAAGCAGCGATAAGGAAGGATATTAATACCATTTTCCTACATGTGTGAACCTCAGTGGTGTGAACAAGGGTTCTCTAAAATTGTGCGCTTAAAATCGAAGACAAGAAATCATTTGACACTTGAAAACGACATCCTCCTATGTGAAACTGACATTAACCCCGACATATAAAGACTTCTTATTAATTCCAAACATGCTCAAATTTCTCATTAACTTAAATGTTAAGATCTATAAGTTTTGAAAATTGTTGTGTCTGTATAAAAAATGACTCTGAAATATGACTATTTTTATTAATTTTTGTCTCGCGACCCACCGGTTGAGAATAGAGAACTAGAACAAATTAAAACAAAATTCAAGCGTACAAGAAAAGAAACATGAAAAGTGTAGTCCTTACGAAGAGTTCATATATAAGCTCAGCTCTGGCATTCCAGTAAAGTTTACATATCTCCCCACGTCTTATGAGATTCCTTATATTCAGTTCTGGACTCATGACTATGCCCTAATATGGGCCTTGTGCCATAAAATCCAACCAATCTGGACTCATGATGGCCGGATTGCAAATTTGGCATACACCGATGGAAGAATGAGGTATTCTTAGGTTTTGAGATTAAATTTTATTAAAATATAGTAGATAAAAAACCATGAAGAATGACGTTTACATCAAGTATTTTCGTAGCCTAGTTTTTGAGACATAAATTTTTGAAATTTCGTTTTTTGTTTAGGGCGCGAAAACACTTTCGAATCACAAATCATGCGCTGTGAGGTCACATCCAATAGAAGCCCGTTTTCTGATCACGTGAAAACAGTAAACACAATGGTTTTAATGCGCTGTGATGTCATATCCAATAGAAGCCCGTTTTCTGATGATGGGCCGAATGCAGCAACGTTCTGCGACGTTCTAAAGAACCGTATTTCACCTAATAATGATCGCCCAAGAACGCCTGCTCCCGAGGTGGCGTTCTACGACGATCGGGGTATCGTTATCCTCCTGATTGGTTGAACGCGCAGAGCGCGGGAAAGGCAGGATACAATCAAATGCACGTGGTTCAATGACGTAGTTCGTGACTTTCTTGAAAACCAATCAGCGGCATGCTGGAAAAATGACTCAGGACAACGATAGTTGAGTTGTTTGGAAGTAGGATTTGACCGGTCCCAAAATCGCCGCAGAACGTAGCTGCATCCGGCCCGATAACGTGACTTTTCTGACGTTTTGGCAAAAATAAAATAAAATTTTAAATTATTTAAAACACATTTTTGAACTTAAAAATCAGAAATTTGCGAGTTTTAAACCATAATGTATCAAAAAAGTATAAAATCAAGTAAATCCCCCACTCATGCAAATACCTCATTCCTATATTGTTAAAGTGGTGTTCTGCCATGGAAGCATGGCTTGTTATTATTGTGTTTGCCGAAGATTTTGAGACTTAACGAGGTCTATGACCGAAAAAAAAAACATTTTCAAAAGAGTCTGGGATGTTTGCTCAGGCTTTACCTTTTGATTTTGCTGCTTGTTCAGATTTAACAGTATCCATCAATTTCCCCAAAAATATCCTTTTTAAGAGACTGGCTTTCTTGGCTATAGTTGGTCTGCCTTTTTAACCAACATGTGGGAACCGTCGATTCCCACATGTGAAGGGATCTATTGAAATATTATTGTCATCCTTGTGCTGAGGGGGCGTGGAGTACCAAAAGTTAAATAAACCAAATAGTAGTACCAAAAGTTAAATAAAAGAAGTTCATGTACAAAATTTAGATGCTAGAGATATTTACAAACCTCACATTTTATAACAATCACATAATATCTTCCTTTTTTTTTACAACCAAATATATATCGTGTTTCTTTTGCTTTTCATTCCTCGTTCCTGTTGCGCTGAAACGCTATGCGTGCATTTGCCGGCATGACAATTATCTTATTGATGGAGGGGGCTGTTAAAAAATAGCGTTTATATGGTTATAACTAATTTATTTATCCGTTGATCTGTTAGGCTTTAACTATAAAAGTAACAACAAGAAGACAGCTTTTTAAACTGAGGTTTTCCGGGTTTGTTGGTCTTAATCTTGTAGATGACGTTTAACGTAGAAGCCTTCGCAGTTTTATCTTATTATAGCATATAAAGAAAGTAAAAGGTTTCTCTTATTTCTGAGATGATTTGGCATTATATTTTTTTTCATGTATGGATGAAATACTAAATTTATCGGATGAAATGTCAGTGTGACAAGACTGGAGGTAAATGAAAGCATCCTTCTAAAAATTCCACCAATGTAGGGGCCATCTTTGGAGTTCAGTCGAGTTGCCGCATCTTTTCCCATTTAACTAAACGATCGTCTGATACCTATCGTTGCCAAACCGTTCCGCCGTAAAAGTTTCCAATTTAAGACGCTTTATGAGCTCGTTCTGGGCCGAGGGGGAGTTAATCGTTCGAAACCCATCTTTTGAACGGAGGGTCACGGTGATTTCGAATGGCGATAAAAAGGACCGAGTTTAGAATTTCGAGAGAGAAATTCGTGCGCACACACCATATTTTTAATGCAGTGTTGGGAGAAAATATTTTCCACAATGTATGGTTCATTGTTTTATGTGGAACTATACTAGCACTAGTAGTGGATCCAGGGAGACAGCTCCAAAAGGAATATTAAGAACTAACAGTGAGAGAGAGAGAGAAAAGAACCAATTGAAGGATGCAATTAAACTCCAAAAAATCTCAGGCAAAATAAAAAACCGTGAAAGTAAATTCAATATTTTATTAAACATCTGCTCCGAAAAATCTGCGTAAAATGTATACACACGAGTATATAAATACAAAAATCTTGTGTTAAAAGTTAAATAAAGGTTCGTCTTCTTCTTGACACAACAAGGGGAGGTCGGAACACAGGGGTGTATATAAGGGGGAGGGGGCAACCAAGTGTACCAAAACGAGTTAAATTCCTGTGTTTTTTAGGGTCAAATTTCCAGAAATTTTCTGGGGGGGAGCCACATACCCTCCCTTCGGTACTAGGAACTCTGTTATTTGCAACCTTTTTTTGTGTGGTAAAATAAGGACTTGACTTCACAGTATGAGGAGTTTCTTTTGCGACGATAATTAAGATATCCTTATCCACTGAGTAGGAGAGAGACGATAAGGTGTCATCTAATTTCTTTAAAATAAATCTTTCAAAACAAGACAAAAAATATTTTCAAATCTTCAAATTGTTATTAGCAGCATTCATGCCAGGCCAATGCATCTTGGCCATTCAGGCCAATGCATCTTGTTCATTTTCTCTAAGGCCGACATGGCCAGAAGTCCATACAATTCTTATATTTTTGGCTATTGCACTTCCTTTCTTGGATTGCTTTATAATTATAGTCTGTGTAATTAGAATCGGCGGTTGAAAAGTCACGTGGTTTCCCCAGTCTCCTCACCCCTTCCCTGCGCGTTGCCATGGTTTCCACCAGTCTTACTTTTTTCCCACTGCACGCTAAGCTGGAAGGTTGCCAAGCGAATTTCTTCCTATTTTTCGAATTGGCGAGAAAAGAAGAACTCGCGAGATATTTTGGCGACTGTTTTTTATTTAAGTATCTCGGAAACATCTTACTTACATCACGATGATTTTTGAGGTGTTGAATATGAGTTTCACATACTTAATTTTTTTTAGATATTTTCGTTTATAAATATTGTGTTGATATATTTTTTTCTTTAAAAAATTATGAAAAAAATATATGCAAATCTGGAGGTATAATTAAAAGTATAAGGTACATACTTTAATTTAATTTCTATATTAAACATATTTTGAGACTTTTTTTCTTGAATAAAGTTTATATAATTTTACTATCAATAATTGTCTATTAATTAACTATCACAAATCTATAACTTGAAGCCACATAATATATTAGTTACATTTACAAAAAAATCTAAATTTTAAAACAAAAAGTGTTTTCACGATTGGGAAAATATTTTATTCTTTTATACAAAAATAGGATCTTAAAGTTATAAGATTTATGAAAATTTATGAGATTATCAAATTTAACAATTTGTATCTAAATTGCATGTTTTAAAATCGTCACCTTAATATTAAACCCCACCCACTCCTTTCTACAGCTTCGGGGGTCCCGATCACTTGCCACTTACGACCAGACAACAATTGAAACCCCTACCCATAATAAATCCACCAATCAATTACCACTAAATCAAATAATATTAATAATATTTGCTTCAGATCGTTGGAGAAGCTCATTTGATTGGTTTGGATCTTTGTCAACTCAATGATGTCACGCTTAATTAATTAAATGAGCTTTTCCCGCTTGTAATTAAAAATATTCCCGAAACACACCAGAAGACAGTGGTTTTTGATTCTAAGATGTAAAACACTTGATCATTGCGTACGAACCCTGAGAATTTTCTGCCACCCCTTGGGCCATTTTACAGCATCCCCTTGAAGTCTTAAGTAATCTTAAGTACCTTCAGCAATTAATTTAATTCTCTTGTGAAATTCATCGCGATCGAATGATTAATCGTTGTCCACAATTAAAGTTAATTGCGATTGAATTTTCAATTGCGATTGAAAATTCAATCGTCGGTGACATCTAGCTTCAGTTTCCATTAAAAACAATCGTGATTACTTTCAGCCGCAATTGATTTTAATCGCGATTGAATTTTTTGTATAATTGACGATTGAAATTTCAATCGTGTGGATGCCCATCTCCGCAACACTGCTTGCCCACCTGACGAAATGCATGAGTAAACTTATCCGCCAACTTTAAGTTGGCGACCGAAAATTCTAGGTCCTGCCTTAACTGATGTGCAAAAATAAATCAGAACGGCTCACATTTTCTCCTTCGTTACCAAGGCAACCAACTTCAACTGATGACGTCCACCCGCCTATTTTATTTACACAGACTATAACCATAAAGGTTAGCATCTTTTTCATGAGGCAACTGATAAGGTCGCGGTTGTGAAGTCAATAAAACCTGTGCGCATATTTTTATCCCATTCTACCATGGCTTCTAATAGCCATTTCATCAATAATCAGACAAAATTTCAGCAGCATTTTTTCCCCTTTTGCTTTTAATGCTTCAAAAGATTCTGTTGTAAATCCAGGAGAGCCGGCTATGCTTTGATACCACTTTCGTAAAATAGTTGGATGGTTGTAATTAAGGTTTTTCTTAACATAATCATCTAAGCTTTAGGGCAATTCCACCGTAACTCACGCTACATTTTTTTTAAAATTAAGATTTCAACTAATTTTTAAAAATAGAAATTACTATTATTTCCTTTCTAAAAAAATCATGCATATTGCAATTTATGCCATTTATTTAAAATAAGTATAACGAATCTTTTAAGTATTTTAGTTTTTTAAATATTAATTAAAATAGGGTCGTAACTCACGCTACAAGAAAAAGACATGGATTTATGAGTATAAAATTCAAATCCGTTTTTCTGCTTTAATAGTGTTTCAATAATTCTATATGCTTGTCAGGTTTTTAAATATACTTCCCTTATTCTAAAATAGCAAACAGTTTTACTGAGAGTACTTAAGAAAATCAGAAATTCAATAAAATATAGAAAGCTGTCCGTAACTCACGCTACATTGATTCGTAACTCACGCTACATACAGGAAACTAGTTTTAAAAATAATAAAAAAACTACCAAAAATATTACTTCAGCATATTTATTTATCAAAAAAAGAAAAAATCTGTTATAAATATAAAGAAATTTTTATTATATATGCATATTATTAATGTTTTTCGAACACATCCGCAGTTTCAGGAAATACATAATAAACTTTTGTTTCTCGCTCCTTTTTGATAGCATTGGGTAAAATTTTGATAATCTGGCCGAATGATATGTAGGATTCATACTTAAAAGTTTTAAAAACTGTTCTCTCCTCATTCCTTTTCAACAAAAATACAACTTTCACATCCCCATCATCATCTACACTGCCCAGGGACATGGCAGCATACTGGAGCTTGTTTCCACAACACTTTGCAAGAAGAAAAGTTCCTGTTTTGCGAAAATTTTAGGTCGCTGTGATGTCAATGTCACTCCCTCAACAAGTCCAGTAATAGAATAAATGCAATGCATTTTTGAAATTTCTTGAATTGGAGCTGCATCCTCAAATATTGATTTTGTGTTCAGATTATTGTTTCGCTCTTCTATTTCTTCTTTATTCATCAATATTACTTTAACTTCTCTACTGATGGTCTGAGCAGCAGCTACGAACTCAGAGGCATTAAAAACTCTACCTCTTCTTGCTTTTACGAAATTTCTTACTTCCCTTTTCATTGAACCACCAATCCCGTCAACAGGACCTTTCCCATGGGATGGGGCAAAGAAATTCCAGATGATTTTCATGTTATACTTTTCTTCAAGAATAGGGAGTGCTGCTGCCATGAAACGATTTTTAAATTGGGAAGTTGGCCCGTCTGACCATATTCATATATTTAAGAACTCAATTCCATCTGGGAAATCTTCCAGTATTTTATCTATGTAAGGAACAATACTCCGTTTTGAATGGTCTAAATCATCAGATATTATGACGGATGGGTGTTGTTTTCCTTGATACCAAGCTGAAATGGTGAATATACTGACTTGGGGCTTCACCCAGTGAAAGCTTTGCACTTCGTCCTGTGCAGAACAAGTGTAGTTTTCGGCAAAGTCAACCTGCAGCAAGGCCATACTGAAATCTAAGCTTGCAGGACCAACCTCTTCCTTTTGCTTAAGGTATTCACGACTTTGTTCTCTTTTAATGAAGCAGTGTAGAAAAAAGTCCTTCTTCATGGAGACTATGCGACTTCCTAAATCTTCAGGAGTTCCTTCTTCGACAACCTTGCAAAACTTCTCCTCAACTATCTTCCACTCATGCCATTCAATCCATGGGATTTTTGATTTCGAAACAACGCAATCCTCGATTTTTTCTCTCAGCAGGTTAGAACATTTTTCACATGCACTCTTCCAGCAATTTTCGACCGGATTTTTACACAGAAAGGTGTTAAGGAAATCAGATGAATAAGAGGGAAAGTCGGTACAGCATTTTTTGAAGCTTTCAATCGCAGCTATAAAATTTTCGTGCTGTTTGCAGAGGCAAACATTGTGAGGCGTTTGGCTGCTTAGTAAAACATGTTTTGGGCGTAGAGCAGCAAATTTACTTTTACCTATCTTGATTTCAGGGTTATCAGTGCAAAAGATTGAATACGTTTCCAATATAGAATTATATAAATGTCGTACTTGTTTTTTTTCTTTTTCCATTCCATCTCTCACAGTAATAACATCCTTCATGCCGGGGGACTGCCGACTGATGTCATCTCTTTTATAAAAATTTCTTACAATATCAGCAACTCTAGTAGTGACAGGATCTTTTCCTCTATAGTTTGTTAGTTTAACAATACGTTCTTCACTGGGCACAATCTTTTGGAACAACTGCTTTAAAACAACTTTCTTTTTTCTTGGAGAGATTGGCAAAGAACGTGTAGCCCGAGCAACAGCTTTTCCAAGTGTATGTTTTGATTTATAAGGAGATAATGATTGAGGTTGATTTGCTTTCTTTTTGTTTAATCGAGATTTCGCGACACTTTCTTTAGATCTCTTTCTTTGCTCCCTCAAATACTCTTCTTTTTCTATACGGTTCATATTAAATACTTTTAGTTTCTTCTCAGCACGACTCTTTTGCATTTCCTCACGATGCTTCTCTTTAAAATTTTCATATTTATCTTCATCTTTAAGCTTTTGTCTTCTCCTTCTCATCCTCTCTGCTGGCGTTAAAGGCATGCTGTAATTAAGAAACATATACTGGTACCTATACAATATCTCTCTTAATACCCCTATTAATGAGCTATTAAGAGTGCATTTCGTTCCAAAATAAAGTTTATCCCTAAATTCTAAAATTTGATCGGTAGGGAGGCTTTTTCTGTAAACTGTTAATTAACTGTTGTACTACCTCTATAATTTCTATAATTGTAATTTATTAAAAACAAATTCTAAATCCCCTTGTTTATATTGCGTAAACCAATTTGTTAACTTAGTTTGTTACGCAAACTGTTATGCTTATAATAATCAATAATTAAATTTTTAAATTCAGCTGAGTTTCCTCAATAATGGTAGCTTAAGTTTAATGGCCGTAACTCACGCTACAATAGTTTTTTGCTTATTTAACAAAGTAAAATTGGATATTACTAAAACATGACTTTAATTATAAATTAAGATAATAGAAATTGAAGAGAATAAAAAATTTCGAAGTTTTTACTGCTATATTAGAGCCATAAAGTTAAAAAAACCTATTTTTTCGTAACTCACGCTACATGTGTATAAGCGTTCATTTATTCATGAATATAAATATAATTAAATTAATTTAAACACTTTATTTCATTTTTACTATAAAGTTTATAAGTATATTTAACAAAAATATTGTAAAAACAAATTATTATTTTTTAAATTTGTTTATAAAACATACCTTTTTTCATCCGAAGATTACACTTTTAAAAAAGCAATTCGAAAGATGGAATTTGAGATGCTGCCATTCCAGTAAAAATAAACTTAAACAAAATTTTTAACAATGGAAACACAGATAGATCAATACTGTATAATTATTCACAGAAATAATTAGAAAATTTTAATTTTTTATTTTTCATGCTAATGTCCCTGTTCATGTGGAATTGCCCTTTACTAGAACAGAAGTTAAGTGTTAAGGCAAAAGCTTTTAAATGTGGGGAATACTTATCTCTATAAAATGTTTCTGTGGTATTCTGTCAATGAATTCTTCTGCCCCTTCAGGCATGAACACTAAGAAATAATTACTATTTTGGAAGAATTTAGAGCTCAAAAGAAAAGAAAATGTTTATATCCCATTTACGTGAAATGACATCTTGCCCCACCCATCCACACTCGCCAAAACGATGTTTTTATGCAGTTTCAAAAAATGAAAACTTTTTAAATTTTAGCTCTTACAGGAAATAGTTTTAAAATAGTATTATAAAAACCTGCTCACACCCCGTGAACCGCTCTCGTTCGGGCCCTTGTCTTCATGTAAGGCATAATAATAGTTTTTGCTTATTACGGTAACCTTCCGAAAGAACTTCCTGGAGATATTTCGGCATAGATTGTTTGGAGTTTCCGAGACTGAGGGAAAGGAAATTATAGTTCGAATCACGACTTTCAATACTAAACTAATATTAATCAATCTAAAACATCTACTGATATTATTCGGATAAGTGAGGTTTTTCTGAAGTTTCAAAATGAACATTTTCAAAATTGTAACTCTTGGCTC
Organism: Tetragnatha versicolor; assembly: GCA_024610705.1. Lineage (NCBI taxonomy): Eukaryota > Metazoa > Arthropoda > Arachnida > Araneae > Tetragnathidae > Tetragnatha > Tetragnatha versicolor. The sequence continues at coordinate 624,954 of JANDEH010000003.1, forward strand.
CAATATGAAATATTTTTTTAAATAATTATGAAAACATGCTTACTCCGGTTACCGTTCTCGTTCGGGCCCTCGTCTTCATGTAAGGCATTGTAGATGATTTTTCTTCAAGCGATTCAATATAGGCCCAGAGGGGAAAAGGATTTTTCTCCATCAAGAAATCTTTGCGTATTGTTATAATAGATATGATTTTATTAAGTCTTGTCTTGTTTGGCGCAGTTTGTCCAATTGGGGCATTGTGCAAAACAACCAACAAAACTGCTATATTAAGAACACTGAAATCTTTCAAATCATGGGATCGGGGTTCTGAACTGAAGTCGGTCGAGATTTTGGTTTCCCCTTTTGTCGATGGCACCTGGCTATTTCTTGTTTGAGCTCCAAGATATCAATTTTTTATATATTTTTGTTTAATACACTCTCAATATTAAAATTTAATTTTATCTTTCCATCAATTCCAGTTGATCCATTCCTTTCCTCAGGCAAATCAAATTCTTCCCATACGAGGTCAGCTTGGTATACAATATTGTATAAAATAACATAATACAGGAGCTGATTATTCTTGCCGCAATCTCTGGCTTATAGTGCAATGTCCTGTGCTTTAATAAGTACCGAAAACTATTTTTTTAAAGCATCGTTGCACCTTTCAATAACACAACGTCCTTTAGCAGAATTATATTTACAATTTATGTGATTAAGCTACACTGTAGCTACATGCATGTGGGAGTGCAGGAGGTATTAAATAGAGGAATTATGTAAAAAATAACATTTAATGGGACAAAAATTTAGCTATTGCAAAACAAAAATACATCAAAATCCAAACTCGTTGAATTAAAAAATTTCAAATCTCTCTTCTTTCTCGCCACTCACTCCTTTCACGTGACGCCATTGTGATGTGATATTTAGCAGTGCACTAGTCCATCTTCTATACTAAAGACGGATAATTCTACTTTATGTGATAAGCTATGTATCACTGTGATTAAGCTACATCTTCCTTGGGTGAATCAAAGTCTTCCCATATGTGTTCAGCTTGTATACAATATTGTGCAGAATAACACAATATAGGTGTTGATTACTCTTGCAGCAATCTCTGGCTTATAGTGCAATGCCATGGGCTTTAATTTGCACAGAAATTTTTTTTGAAAGCATCGTTGCACCTTTTAATACCACAACGTCCTTTAGCAGAATTATAGTCACAATTTATGTGATACAGCTACACTGTAACACTGTATCAAATAACTCATCTTCCTCCGGCAAATGAAACTCTCCCCATATGTGGTCAGTTTGTATACGATATTGTGTAGAATAAGAATAACCTTTTACAGGAGTTTATTATTCTTGCAGCAACCTCTGGCTTATAGTCAATGTCCAGTGCTTTAATAGGCACCGAAAACTATTTTTTAAAGCATCGTTGCACCTATCAATAACACAACGTCCTTTAGCATGGATCAAGTTGTATGCTTCACCTATTGAACCAGGGTGAAAGTTGCTGAATGGGACTTGTATGTAATCGTCTCGAGGGTAACCACTGTCACCTAACATAAACCTAGGGACAACACTGTCCGAAATGTCCACTTACGTCTCAAAGTTCCTCAGGACGAAACCCTGATATTTAGATGTTTGGTTGTTCAGTTCATCCTTTTTTATAGTTAAAGAACCCTATAAACCCCCTTTAAAAAATACAATCATCCGAATTTTTAATTATCCGAATGGGGTCCGGTCCCAATTGAGTCAGATACTAATTGGAGTTCTACTGCACCTATCCCAGAGAAATATGGCTTCGCATGACAGTTGGACCAAAGCCCGACAACCAACCTTCTGGTGAAAGTTTGGAAAATTAAGAGACGATTTCCTTTTCCAGTGAAATCCAAGATCCTCTCTTATCAACCGAAATGATGCCGTAACGGAGAAAGACAGTTCCTCCCCCTTCGAAAATATCGCTTGCGGCTCCAGTCCAAATTTAACCTTCCCCCCAGCGTTATGGAACATTAATTCGGAGACTTCATTTGTCATCATCGAATAAACAGGGGACGCCTAATTGCCGGATCTTTATCCAACCTCCCGACGGCGTCTCCCTCTTCCAAAAACGAAAATGCTTTTAAAGCTTTAATGAGGAAGTTGCATGATTTTTATTATTTTTTAATCGATTCTTCTTGCAAAAATAAGCAACTACCCAAAATTTGAGGCCGATCGAGAAATTAACAAAAATCCCCTTTTTAAATGCTTGAAAACACCAATAGTTTGGGATGTGACGTCATCGTACGATAAACATTGTTGTAAAGCAATGGAGTTGATGGTAGGATTTTTGATATCATCATACGATTTAAACAATAAACGTTTTCAGTCACTCGTTTTTTTTCTCGACTTTTAAATTAAAATATTTAATTACCTGAACATTTTTTTTTGAAAAATTGACTAGATATTTCATTTTACCATACAAAAAACCATACGGAACACTTGTTTGGTTTTGAAAATCTGACACATGCAACTTCCTTATTCCTTACACAAAAACATGATCTATGTAGTTTTAAATGCAATTCCATTCATCATTAATACATGCGGGCAGGGGCGTCTTTCTGGCTTTGTTTAGCGTAGAATGTCCTGTGTCAGATAGCTGACGACTTTCAATCAAATCACTCAAATGAATACAAATTCAACAGATGAATGATGTCAAATAGCTGGTTAAAATTACTTAACGAACAACCTTAAATCCAATCACTCAAATGAATACGACTTCAACAGATGAATGAGTATATTTAATTATCAATTTAAGTTTGAAATCCGAAAAGTAAAATTACAACGTTTTGTTTCTTAACATTTTTAAAGAATTAAAAGAAGAATTAACAGACTGTTGCCACACGGCAAATCTACTAGTGCAAAATTTACAAATCTACTAGTCTACTACTACTAGGCAAATTTACAATTGTTTTAAATAACTGTACATGCAATCTTCCACATCCTGTTTGAGATATTGCGCCATAAAGCCCCAAACAACCAACTTTCTTGAGCTTCATTTTTATGTCTTCTGATAGACTGCCATTATGTTTTTCCCATAATTCCAATGGATCACCGACCTGAAAAAACACTAAAAAAAAAGATTCCGAAAAGTTCCCGGATTTTTTCGGTGAATCAGAGAGAGAAGCCTCACATAGTGTTAGGTCCAAGCGTCCAAGTGACCATCGTCCTCTAGAGTCCCAAAGCTTGACAGGCTGACTGGAATGCTGGATACTCATCCTTACTCAAAACTGTTTTCTTCGAAGTAAATAAACTTGCTCTCCTAACTTTATGTAACAGCATTCTTAAGTAGTAGCACTCGGCATTATACTGGGGGATGAACGGTGTAAACTCTACCAAAAACCTTCTCTTTCTTCACTTGACTTAGCACTGGTTTTCCCTGCTTCCTTCTGTGAAACTTTTGGTTTTTCCACAGATAAAAGGATGTTATTTAATTACACAGGATAGTCCTTGAGAAGACATCTTTGTTGAGATCAAAGAATGCCATGAGAGTTGTAGTCGGAGGATTCTTTAATCGATCTTTAGCATTATTTTCTGTAAAATATACTCTTTGGTCAAGAGGGACAGCTAGAGGTGCATTACTGGGGGATGAGCGGTGTAAACTCTACCCAAAACCTTCTCTTTCATCACTCCTGGTTGATGCTTCCTACTGTGAAGCTTTAGGTTTTTTTCACTCATAATAGGATGCTATTTCATTAAACAGGAGAGTCCTTGTCTCAGTCATTGGCTCTGTGGAATATGAGGGGTTTTATCCTTGACTTCTTCAAAGCCGGGTGCCAAATAGTACGTGGGATAGTAATCCCTTCCCCCTTCCTTTTGTGCATCTTATAAACCATTTAAATAACCTTCATCTTTTTAATATTGGTTGGAAACCGACATGACTTTTAATTTTAAAAATATATTTTTAACTATTGATCTTGTGTTTGGCGCGGAATGTCCGATATAGGGACCTTGCGCCATAAAACCCAAAACAACCAACCAACCCCCTTCTTTTTGAAATTAGCTTCATGTTTAAGATTTCAATGGATTCTCTTATTATTCTGGTATTGTAGTGCGCTATACTTGTCAGTTTTTCGGTATCATCAAATTTTATAATATGGCCGGCTTGCATTAGTGTGTGTTCGGCCACTGCCGATTTTTCTGGCTGAAAAAGACGGCAGTGTCTTTTGTGTTCGGTAATTCTTGTTTTAATTGAACGCTTATTAGTAGTACCGATATATTCTGATACACAGGAACACGCAATACGATAAACCCCTGGACCAGACAGCGGATCAAGAGGGTCTTTAGGCAGAACGCAAGATATCTTTTACTTTATGCGTAGGTTTGATGCGTAGGCCTTGATGTTATGGCGCTTTAAAACTCTTCGTATGCGATCAGTGACCGTTTTTATGTAGGATAAAAAGACAACTCCCAATTTTTCCTCCTGGCCATCAGAAGGGGTCCTTGAAGATACTCTAGGGTGGAAGACCCGGTCCTTGCGAAGGCATCTTCTTTGTTGAGATCAAAGAATGTCATGAGAGTCGGAGGATTAATCGATCTTTAGCATTATTTTCTGTAAAATATACTCTTCGGCCGTTTTCAAGAGGGACAGCTAGGTGCATGACTGCGGGAATCTTTTGATGTATGGGGTGGGGAAACTCAGGATCCTCCGAGCTGCTAATGTACCGTCCTGTGTCTAGTGCTTAGAAACTTCATCTATTTCATTTTTCACGGTAAATGCTGCCTGATCCGATCCTTTATTGGTGTATTTATAAATATATTTAATAGATTTGACAGAGTTACCAACTTCAACATTTACATGAGCCACGAATGTTTCAGAAAGGACAGGATTGTTGAGTACTATACCCATCTGTTGTAAATTATTATCCCATTAATTAATCCACCATCTTTGGTACAAGTCTTCGGTATTGAGGGGAGCCATTATCTCTAGTCATTGTTTCCTTGATGAAAGGTTTATAGAACACAATCCGAATTTTGGACATATCATCAAGAATTTCAATTTTTTTTAAAGGATTTGTACATTTTGACGAGCTTATTATTAAAAATAGTTGTACACAATAGAGTTCTAATTATAGAAGCGGAGTCCCCCTAACAGTTTTTCAACTCGTTTTGGTACACCTCATCCGAATTTCGGATATGGATTTTATGGTAGAATTTTTGCATTTCGTCCAACTTAATATGAAATATTATTGTAAATACTAGTTACAAGTATCGGAGGGAGGTCTGGGGGTCCTCTCCCAGATATTTTTTGGAAAATTTGATCCTGAAATAACAATATTTTAACTTATTTTTATAGTTTCATTTGGCACTTTCTTCATGCTCTGATTTTCGTAACCACACACAAAAAAAATCATGTCACACTTAAGGAGGGTCATCATCATGTCACACTAATCATGTAATCATGTCACACTACCTATAATCCGTGCCTGGCCGTGCTGGATCCGCGTTTGAAATGAATGTCATGAATGTAAAACGCGGTAGTATAATAATTACAATGAGAATAGGAAGAACAGATTTTTTCCCCTCCCCTTCGAGCCAGAATCCCTGTCCTCCGGGTCATCACCACCCCCGCCATCGTTTGCATAACGACCCAATTTAACAACCGCAATTTCCATTACGACGGAAAAGTGATAATTGACGTTCTCCTTCGCGATTACAGTTAACGACGCTCTGGTCTCTCTCTCTGAATTCGCTTTTTTTTTCTCTTTTACACTTCCGAGTGGAATTCCAGGAGCTCTGATTTTCCTGGGCTCGCAGTTGCGGTCAAAAGCGCAGAACAATAACGCAAGGTGAGCACAGTCCTAAAAAACTCCTTAGATTGCCCTAGTCCTTACAAAAAGACCCTTAAAGTCCTTAGTTTACCCATTAGAGTCCTTAATTTTCAGAAGAACGCAGTTTTTCCCTATTTTCAAAGGGATTTTATCAAAAATATTCACCTTTTGAAAAAAGTTTTGCTTTTCTATTTTTGCCGATGCATATTGCATGTTACGAATTTTCAGAAAGAAGTCCGCTCCACTCGAGAATATCTGTGGCAGGATGCAATGTGTGAAAAATTACTTAAGAACTTTAAACTTAAACTGACTTATTGGTAAGAAACTTAAGATTCCAATAATCTTTCTTGGAACCGCATTCATTATTAGTGCTCTAATGTTCTACATTTGTGAGGTTTACAGTTTAATTATAAATTGCCTTCAAGAAAGTCCTTAAAATTTTTTAAAAAGTCCGTAAAAAGAACTTAATTTTACTCTTTAAGCGTCTGTACGAACCCTGTAACGGCCTTATTCACTACCACCTGACCAGTGGTTAACCATCAGCAGCTTAAGAAAGAAAAAAAAATAAGCTTTATCAGGTAGCAGTGTCAGTGAATTACTCAAAATACTATATAAATTGTCATAGTAATTGAAGATTGTTCACTTTGCCATGAAGTTAGAAGGTTGTAAATTAATTCAGAAATTCTGACCCTTACTTTTGATGATCTTACTCGAGGACACATGCTAAGAATTCTTTACTTTCTTTTTCTTTGGAGTGTTTCCAACGACTATAGTTAGACGCTCTTCTGATTTATACTTATTGGTCAATGTTTTTGGAGAGATTGATATCCCAATGCTAAAGTAGTGCATTCAGGAAAGTCCCACTGTTCTTTACAGGCAGTGTTAGAAATTGGGAAAACATTCCACTGGTCCTGCGGACCAGTGATGCTTTGCCAATCTTACTGGTCCTCAAACAAAATGACTGGTCCGCCAAATTAAAAAGGACAAGTTTCTATTTTTAACCCCTTCTTGGGGTTACTGTCGCATATCATACATCCAACGCAAAGTGGCCCAATTTTGTAACAGTCGAACCTCATGCGACGGGCTAGTTTGCTATGCTAGAGTTTATACGAGTTATTTCATTGCTATAGTTTCCTCAGTACATTTCCCCCTTTCTATATCAAAAGCAAAGAATGTAAAGAGCAGTACAAAAACTAGTCTGGAGATTTGTAAGTTATTAAATTGTCACGAAGTTTCCATTGAAAATTCTCACACCTGTTTCTTCCCTCTCTTGCCTCCTATGTGAGACATTTAGCAAACCCTCCTAGCTAATCGTTGAAATTTTTTCAAGAGATGTCCTGGATCCTCATCAATGATCTGTATGATAAGGTCAACACTTAACAGTAAACCAAGGGCGATGTATGAGAAGAGTACTTTACCACTACCTCTGGTTAAAGGAATATGTGAGAAAACTCCCTCCGCTCTCTTGCGTTACCTTCCTATACCGTGCTGATGAGCCCTAACAAGGGCGAAACCGGTCCACGGTTGGAGGCGACGCTTGAGAGCTGGAGTTTTCTCACAAGGGCGATGTGTTTATACATATATTTAATCAGGTGTAAAGCAGGAAAAAATGGGACTAAAACTAGAGAGTGGGATATTTATTCGCCACTGGTCCGGCGGACCAGTGATTTTTTGACCTTAGTGGTCCGAGCCGTTTTTCAGTGGTCTCGGACCAGTGATCCAGTAGAATTTCGAACGCTGTTTACAGGCATTCGAAATTTCTAGACACTCGTCTTCTAGACGTATCCTTTGTTGAAAGAATAAGAAGCCGCAACGGAGAAAACTTTTATCTTCCAAGTTCTGTTATTAATAATGTCCTTCATGAATGCAATTTTGTTCCTTTTCTTTAACTTGAATAATGTGACTTCTGGGATAACTTGTTGATGGTTTATCAAATTCACTGTGGTTTACACTTAAATCTGTGCATTCAGTCATCTGTAAATCTATGAAAGTCATCTAATACGGAATTAGAACTCAATTTCTCTTTCTCATGCGTGCATCTTTTTTCTTATGCAACAAAAATGTTTTTCTTTCGTTTGTTCGATTTCTTCAAAAATAGTTTTATTCATAATGCGAATGTGGCTATGACGAATGTATTGTGGTATAAAAAATTTTATAACTCTTTGTGATTTTAAATGTCTCTTTCGCTTCTATCTCTTCGATTGAGTCTCGTTTTTGTCTTATTTGGTGCAGAATGTCCTCCTAATGGGGACCTTGTGCCCTAAAATTCCCAAGCAACCAAACACTCAAAAAAAATCTTGTGACAGTCTGATTTCCGATTGCTACCGCAATTTTCTCTGTCTCGTGATAATACATCCATCTGAGCCCTCATCAGCTGAAAAGAAGAGCAGTTTTAATAAAGCACTCGTAACGACCATTTTAAAAAGCGGTTATTAAACCAACTTTCTCCATCCGACATACGATTACGATGATGGAAAAACTCATTCTCCGATGTAGAACAAGTTGATTACTCCGTATGAAGGAATAATTAACGCGATTACCAGAGGGAAAAAACAATGGAGCAAAGGGTGGAACAACGTGCGGTAAATAAAAATATCCATTTTTCCCCAGAGTGCACATAAAAAGAGGGGCGGGGAAAAAGTGTTCTAATTGGAGCTAGGGTATTCCGTTCTTCTATAGCTTAAAAACACGTGCTGGGGACGATAATGGTCATAAATCGTTGCCACTAAAAATGAAAGGATGTAATGTGTTGCAGATGAGTTCGTATTGATTCGAAGTGAAATTGCGAATTTGGTGAGAAGACCCCCATTATTTAATGTTCCTGTTGTTGCCGTAGGGATATGATTTAGTTAGAGAGAACAATGGCTGCAATCCTGACATTTCATCCGATATCAAGTGTCATCCTTTTGCTGATTGCGATGGCTTCTTAGCCTGAATTTTTAAGTATCTGGTCTTGTTGGCGCGGTATGCCCCAATGGGGTTTTGTGCCATTAAACTCAAATCAAATCAAACCTTTTGCTGATTGCGAAGATTATTTTGTTATTAGGTGGCCTAACACCGTTTCAAAAATATAATATAGAAGTTTATTTACATATACTAATTACAAAGTTTAAACATATATTTTTACATAACGTATCTAACTTCTCTTGTCTCCTATCATAACCATCGTAATAATCTTCGTCGTATAATAAAAAAATCTACCATTTTCCACATAATAAACATCGTGCTTTGGTCCTTATTGCTCTTGAACGCAGTGCTCGCGTTTGCCGGCATGACATCAAGCCAGACAAAAGCGGGTATAGTGGTGAAATATTCCCGGGATCGTGTAATGTAGGTACATTATACGGTTTTATTATTTGTCTTTTTATACTCTGATAATGCTTCTTAAGCTACAACAGTGAAAAAAATAATAATTTACTTATCAAAAAGCGCTCGGTGTATACGTGTGTTCTATATTATCCAATTCTGTACAGTCCTTTAGTCACCAACTTTGGTGGTGAAGCCGGGATGTTTTTAGACTCCAATGAATCAGAAGGATTTGACAACAGGAAATTTATTCGAATAACAAAATGTAAATATTTTAAAACCAAAATAAATTAGCTAGCAAAAACGAAGACTAAGTTAAGAGTCTAGTGAGTAGAAGAAGGGAAGAGTCTTGTTCGGTGGCTGCCTTATATTCGTGTCAACAGGAGGCAAGCAAACAGGCGCAGCGCCACCGGAAGGTGAACTCGAACACTCAAGTCATGTTTCGGAACAGTCCTTACATTTGCTTCTATATCCTCCTCATTTTCTTTATGTAATGTATTGTGATTGATATTGTAGCGCGCCCTCTGTAATTTATATTGCGCCCTCTGTAAATAATGTATATACATGTATAGGTTGTCAGATCTGGCAACAACACTCATAACCCAGAACGCATGCTATCAATAAAATATGATATACGTAAAGTAACTAGTCTTCATTTTATATATTAATTTATATATTATTTGGAACACTCTAAATGGCGACGACGGAAAACTGGTTGTGTTGAAGCTGCAAATTTCACGGTTAAAGGTACTGTTGATTGCGAGCGAAGTATTTTATTAAGAAGTTACACGTGTTCCAGAAATGCCACCTCCGGAGTCTTCATCTTCTCGAAAAGTGACGGGTATTGTGGCCAATATCAACTCATTTTCAATCGGGGACGATTGGGAAATTTTTATCGAAAGGTTAGAACAATATTTTTTAGCGAATGACGTGGAAAACGCACGTAGAGTGCCGGTGTTGCTGACCACCGTGTCAGAAACGGTATACAAGGTGTTGAAAAACCTATGTGATCCTGTTAAGCCTTCAGAAAAGAGTTTCGAAGATTTAAAAGCACTGTTAACCGCGCAATTTAAGCCGGCGGTGTCAATTTATCGAAGGAGAATTGGATTTGATTTGCTCAGACAATCGAATGAGAGTGTGCGGGAATGGTTCGTGAAAGTGAAGACAGCAGCTTCTGAATGCAATTTTGGTGCCAGTCTGGAGGAACGTGTTAAAGACAAATTTGTGACGGGGATGAAACCCGGACGCATTTTGGACCGTTTATGCGAAGAAAAACCCACAACTGAACTAACTGTTCTGCTAGGAATAGCTCAAAGTAAAGAAGTGTGGCTGCTCGAGACTAATGTGTCGGAAGTTAACAGAGTACAAGTGCGACAGAACACTAGAGAGAGAAGTGCACAATCTTCCAGTGTCAGAATGAACGAGGCTAGACCTAGGGAGGTTTCATTGAAATGTTTCCATTGTGGTAAGGGTAACCACGACTTTAAAAAGTGTAAGTTTAAAGATTTAAGATGTAATAAGTGTAATATAAAAGGGCATATAGCTAGTATTTGCAAAACAAAAGTGGATGTTAATACTGTGGATGAAAATGAAACAGATTACTATGTTGAATTGTTTAATATTGATGTTTCTTATGTAAATCCATTGTGTTTAAATGTGAATCTGGGAAATACTGTAGTTAATATGGAAGTAGATACTGGTGCTGGGGTGTCATGCTTGCCATATTCCTTTTATGTGGAAAATTTAGTTAAGTATCAGTTAGAACCCACTAAGCTGAAGTTAAAATCTTACGGAGGTCAAGTGATTAACCCTGTTGGTGTAGTTAAGGTTCCGATGGAATATGATGGTGTGTCTAAAATGGTAGAGGTAATAATTGTAAAAGAGTCGGAAAAGAAATTACTTGGTAGAAATATTTTAAATGATTTTGGATTTAATGTGATTATGGGTAAAGCCCATGTAAACGAAGTTTCTGTATGTGAAAAAGGTTTAAATTTGAATAAATTACTGGCTAAGTATGCGGATGTTTTTAAAAATGAGTTGGGTACATACAAATTAGAAAAAGTGCATTTGGAGGTAGATGATAAGGTTAAACCAGTGTTTCACAAACCCAGACCTATCCCTTTTGCTTTTAAAGAGAAAGTTAAATTAGAGTTGGGAAATTTGGAAAATAGGGGGGTGATTTCTAAAATAAATAATTCGGAATGGGGTACTCCAATTGTGCCTGTGATGAAACCCAATGGTAAAGATGTAAGAATTTGTGCAAATTATAAAATAACAGTAAATAAATTTTTAAAGGATGATAATCATCCGGTACCAAGGATAGAGGAGTTATTTGCAGCGCTACAAGGTGGGCAAACTTTTAGTAAATTGGATTTATCCAATGCGTACAATCAGCTTGAATTAGACGATAAAACAAAAGAATTGTTAGCTTGGAGTACACCTTATGGTATATATACAGTGAACCGGTTGCCCTTTGGAACTAAACCGGCTTGTTCAATTTTTCAAAGAATTATGGAAAAGACTTTACAGGGTATTGGAGGTACTGTTAACTTGTTAGATGATATTTTGGTCACGGGTAGTACTGAACAAGAACATTTAGAAAATTTAAAGGAGGTGTTGGAAAGATTAAAAAGGGCAGGATTTAGAGTTAATTTGCAAAAATGTGAGTTTTTCAAAGACAGTGTTAAGTATTTGGGACACACTATCAGTAAAGAGGGTTTACAAAAAGATGATACTAAAGTACAAGCAATTTTAAAGTTTCCTTGCCCTACTAATGTGAAAGATGTTAGAATATTTTGTGGGATGGTAAATTATTATGCAAAGTTTATCCAAGATTTATCCCCTAAATTAAAACCGTTATATGATTTGTTACAAAAAGATGTTGAGTTTAGGTGGACTCTTAAGTGTCAAAAAGCGTTTGATTTTGCAAAAAAAGAATTAGCTTCAGAAAGAGTGTTGATTCATTTCGATAGGTCAAAACCTTTAAGGTTAGCATGTGATGCGAGTAAAAATGGTATTGGGGCCGTGTTATCTCATGTGTTGGAGGATAATTCGGAGAGACCTATATGTTTTATATCAAGGGTTCTTAATTCAGCAGAAAACAATTACTCAATGATACATAAAGAGGCTTTGGCAATTTATTGGGCTTGTCAAAAACTATATCAGTATTTGATAGGAGCTAAATTTGAGTTAGTAAGTGACCACAAACCACTTCTTGCTTTGTTTGGGGAAAACAGAGCCCTACCTCCTATGGTGGCAGGACGTCTCCAACGGTGGTCCTTATTTTTATCGGGATTTAATTATAAGTTTCGTCATATAAAAGGTAACTTAAATACTCAAGCTGATGCTCTTTCTAGGTATCCCGTAGTCGAAAACCAGGTAAGTGATGTTGCTGTTGAATATGATTACGTACATTTTATTGAAAATGAGGTCCCTGTTGATTTATATAAAGTTAGATCAGAAACTAGAAAAGATCCAGTTTTAGGAAAACTGTTTAATTACATTACTTATGGTTTTCCACAGAAAGTGGATGATAGTGAGGTAAAAAAGTATTTGTGTCGTAAGGATGAGTTAAATGTAGATCAAGGGGTTATAATGTGGGGATATCGTGTAGTGGTACCAACTAAATGTAGAAAACAGTTACTAGAAGAACTTCACAGTACTCATGAGGGGATTGTAAAAATGAAAGGGAATGCTAGAGCATATTTTTGGTGGCCGGGATTAGACTCTGATATTGAGGAGGTTGTAAGAAACTGTCACGTATGTTATGAGGCAAGACCAGAACCAAAGAAATCTAAACTTGTAATTGGGAGTAAAGCTAGTTACCCATTTGAAAGGATCCATGCAGATTTTTTGGGACCTATTAAAGGTAAAATGATATTAATCATGGTTGATGCCTATTCCAAGTGGGTGGAAACCTTCATAATGAATAGTACAGATTCCCAAGCATGTATTGAAAAATTTAGGGAGTATTTTTCTAGATTTGGGTTACCCAAGGTAGTAGAAACTGATAATGGAAGATATTTTGAGTGTGTAAAGTTCATTAACTTTTTGCAAATCAATGGCATTAAATTTCTTACATCTCCTCCATTTCACCCAGCTACTAATGGTTTGGCTGAAAATGCTGTAAAGAACTTCAAATTTAGTTTAAGTAAATTGTTAAAATCTGATAACAAAGGTGCCAGTTTTGAAACTTTAATGAGTCGATATCTTTTTCACTATAGAAACTCTGTTCATGTTACTACAGGGGTTACACCCTCTAGTTTGGTTTTTAAGAATAAAGTTAGAACAAGGTTGGATTTGTTAAAAGAAACAAATAAGTCTGGTATGGTTGTCAATAAGTGTAACAGAGATGAAAAATTTGTAGAAGGTGATAGAGTTTGGTGTAGAGATTACAGAAATCCCAACAAAAAAGGTTGGGTGCAATGTGTTATTGATGAAGTACTGGGGGATAAGGTGTATATGTGTAAACTTGTAAATGAGGGGTTGATATGGAAAAGACATTTGGATCAGATTGTACTTGATAGAAGTGATGTCGGTGCAAATATAAGTGCAAACATTTATAAGAATTTTGATGTTGGTCTTGAGGTTAGCAAGCCAGTGGGTACTGGGGTGACTGACAATGCGGCTGAGCCGACTTCCCCTGTGAAAGAGGGTGGGTCGTCGGGTTGTGATGATGGTCTGTCAAATAAAACAGGTATTGTAAAAGATGGAGAAGGGGATCCACCTGTGGTGACTATGGATGTTTCTGAATCCAAGAATGTTAAGTTGAATGTTAACGAACGCCTAAAAAGAACTATAAAACCGGTGGATCGTCTGAACTTGTAGAGGAGGGTATTGTAATGTATTGTGATTGATATTGTAGCGCGCCCTCTGTAATTTATATTGCGCCCTCTGTAAATAATGTATATACATGTATAGGTTGTCGGATCTGGCAACAACACTCTTAACCCAGAACGCATGCTATCAATAAAATATGATATACGTAAAGTAACTAGTCTTCATTTTATATATTAATTTATATATTATTTGGAACACTCTACTTTATAAGGCTGTTCTTCAATGCTAAAGACTTTGCCTGCCATTTTTTGTGAATCTTTCTGCAAGACGCATTGTCTTATTCTTCAAATATGTATGTATCTTAAATGGGCAGGAGGAAAGGGGATTTTATATGCTGTTATACATTCGGGTTCTTCTTGTTCAGCAGTATCACCTGTTAAGAACTTTATTCCGTAACTCTGAAATGACCGGATCTAACCTTCTCCTTCTCTTGGCTACTGGACTGGAATATCGGTTAAACTATTTCTACTATCACCACTCTCATTTGGAACACAGCTGTCTTCTACCACTAAGATCTTGGTAAAATATTCCAACCGTATCATGTAATGTGTCTTTTCCACTACAGATATCTACGAACCTATCGAAATTGTCAAATGAAACGTCTGTACATTGGTTTGGTTCTAGTAATTCCGTAACTATCAGAAATGACTGTTTAGTGTCCTACCTCAGTTGGCGAATTGATTCAAGTTAAAACAACATAAGGTAAAATAACATATTTATTAAAAGAAGTTAAAACATTTAAAAATACGAAAACGCAGTAAAAAAGAAGAGCCTGAGTTCATCCTGAAGCTGCCTTTTATACGTAGCAACAGGAGAATGCTGCTGCCACATGGAGAAAGAGTATTTTTGAGTTTAGGTGTGTGGCTTGTGAGCAGATGCCTCACCTCAGCCACCACAGTGCTCCCCCCCAAGTGTCGGAGGCACTGAGGTTACCTTGGGGCAAATCGAACTCTTCTACCCGATCGCGTGACTATAGGTGAAGGTTCCCCATCAACCGTGGCCCCATCACTCTCTGCACCCTGGGGTAGTGGTTGAGCGGACGTTGCCGATCGTGCAGCATAGGAATCTGTTGGTTTTCTCAGGATACCAGGCGCAGATTGAATATTCCTGTCGGCTGGCGAGAGAAAATATGGTTTTAGGCGATCTATGCTGATTGTTGATGTTTTATTACGGATTTGAACCGTGAAGTGCTTTGAAGTACGGTCCAACACCCGAAAGGGACCATCGTATGGTGGCTGTAGAGGCTTTTTCACTCCATCGTAGTGGACGAAAACGTGAGTGCAGTCGGCCAAATCTGGGTGAATGAAAGATCCTGGTTGACAGTGAGCTGAAGCCGGTGTTGGAATGAGTGACTGCATGGTGGACTTTAGATGTTGGGCAAATTCTGATGGGTCCTGTTCAATTGAAGATGGTGAGAGGATATCCGCTGGCAGTCGCAGTGTCATTCCGTAAACCAATTCCGCTGTAGTGCACTGCAGATCCTCTTTAAAGGAAGAGCGCAGGCCCAACAAGACCAAAGGCAAGGCATCAGACCACCTGGTGTTATTATGGCATCTGAGACTCTGCTTTAAAGAGCGATGGAATCTTTCCACAATCCCGTTGCTGACAGGGTGATACGGTGTTGTCCTGATGTGTTTGACACCCAGCAGTTTTGTCAACGCTGAGAAAAGTCTTGACTGGAATTGCCTTCCCTGATCAGTCGTGACAACAGACGGTACTCCAAAACGAGATATCCATTGCGACACAAACGTGCTGGCCACCGTTTCAGCTGTAATATCGGATATAGGAATGGCCTCAGGCCAACGGGTGAATCGGTCTATGCAAGTGAATAAGTAACGGAAGCCATTAGAGGGTGGCAAGGGGCCAACCAAATCTAGATGAACATGGTCAAATCTGGCCGTAGATAGAGGGAAAGGTTGGATGGGACTGAGAGTGTGACGGTTAACCTTAGATCGCTGACACTGCAAGCAGGACCGAGTCCATTCAACGATGTCCTTAGATGCCGAGGGCCAAACGTATCTATCTAACACCAGTCTCTTCGTGGCTCTAATACCTGGATGGGACAGGTTATGAAGGGACCAAAAAATACGCTTCCTGAGCTGTAAAGGTACGTATGGTCGGGTTTTCTTACCCGTTGTGTCACAGATCACTTCAATATTGTCATCAAAGGTTAACGTCTGAAAGTTTAGTGAACACCTGGTCGAAAGTGTCTGGAGCTCGTTATCTTCCCTTTGCGCGGTAGCCAATTCATGAAAATCTATTAAGCCGTCGATCTGATGGATTCGAGACAACGCATCTGCTACGCTGTTGCCTGTGCCAGTGATGTGTCTAATGTCTGTGCTAAATTGGGAGATGTAATCTAGGTGCCTGAGTTGTCTAGGAGAACAAGATTCTGAATTTTTGGAAAAGGCGTAAGTTAATGGGCGATGGTCCGTATATATTATAAAGTCCCGTCCCTCCAACTGATGCCGAAAGTGCTTTATAGCTAAATATATGGCCAGGAGTTCCCTGTCATAAGTGCTATACTTGATTTCAGCCGAACTTAATTTACGAGAAAAGAATGCTATTGGTCTTGGACCGTTTGAAGTAGCACCATTCAAAGCCGCCCCGACTGCAGAGCTAGAGGCATCTACGAGTAAGCTCAGTTGCACATCAGGATCGGGGTAGGCGAGAGTTGCTGCATCTGCTAAAGCAGATTTACATTGAGAAAATGAAAGTTCCGCTTCGCTATTCCAAGAGACAGGGCGCTTATCATTTTTTTTACAATTAGTTAATAATTTATTTAGAGGAATTTGGATTTCGGCAGCGTGAGGGAGGAACCGTCTATAAAAGTTTAACATAGCCAAAAATCGTCTGAGTTGAGATATAGTTTCAGGCTTAGGAAATTCAGTTATTGCTTCAACTTTGTGGGGAAGTGGTCTTACGCCTTCCGCTGTGATGAGACAGCCTAAAAATTTTATGGAAGTTTTCCCCAAAACACATTTATCCGGATTCAACTTGAGATCATAGTCCCTCAAACGAGAAAAAACCTGATTTAAATGATTGAAGTGATCGGCCTCTGAGGAAGATGCTATGAGCAAGTCATCAAAATAGGGAGTGCAAAAATCAAGGCCAGCCAGTACCTGGTGCATATGTCTTTGGAACGATTGCCCTGCGTTCCGCAGTCCAAAGGGCATGGCCGTGTACTCGAAAAGGCCAAATGGGGTCGTTACGGCTGTCTTTGGAATATCGGGGGGAAAAACAGGAATTTGATGATATGCTCTGGTCAAGTCGAGAGTTGAAAAAATATTTTTTTTATATAAGCTCTGGGTGCAGTCCTGAATGTGGGGAACTGGGTAACGATCAGGCACAGTAATCGAATTCAGCTTACGGTAGTCTCCGCACGGTCGATATTCTCCGTTGGCCTTTTTAACAACGTGTAAGGGGCTTGCCCATGGACTTTTTGACGGCCGAATGATCCCCTGGGCCATAAGATATTCAAACTCTCTGCGGACCGCCTGAAGAACATCGGGAGCCAAACGACGGGGTCTCGAAAAAACAGGTGGACCTTTAGTTTCGATATGGTGATAAACCTGATTATTTCGATCAGTTTTTACCGGTTGGGAGGGGTTAATTAATTCTGGATATTCCTTCAAAAGGCTATCAAATTTAGAGTCACCGACCAATATTGATAAATTAGTAGCGGAAGAGCTAATTTTTGGAAGTTGTCCACCGGAATATAACTTAGTGTTTGCGTCGATAACCCTGCGATGTTTAGCATCAACCAGCAAATTGTAATACCTCAAGAAATCCACTCCAATTATGGGTTGACGGACGTCCGCGATTACGAATAACCAGCTGAACTGACGTCGTAGACCCAAGTTTAGGATGATCCGCTTCGTGCCATAGGTTTTTATCTTTGAGCTATTGGCCGCAAACAGGGTTAGGTCTTGTGGCTTGGCGTAAGGAGCGTAAGATTTAGGGACAACAGAAATGTCCGCTCCGGTATCTATGAGGTAAGATTTTTTGGAAATAGCATCGGCCACCATAATTCGGTCCACGTGGCAATCACCCGTATGGCCAGTTAGCGATTGCCCCTTAAGTTTTCCGAGACTCCGAAAGAGCATGGATGGCTACATTTCCTTGCCATTATTCCAAAGTTTGTGTGGTAGAAGCATATTCCCTCGATGGGGTCTCTGTATCTACGAGGCTGTGATGGTGAACGTCTGCGGCCTCGAGGGTGCCAGTCTCTGGTCGTATCCCGAGTACGGTGTTGACGATCCATAGTTGAATTCAATTTACCGATCATTGCGCTTAACTGAGATACCTGGTACTCGATCCTGTCAATTCTGGAATCGCTGACAACTGGAGCTGGATCGCTGGAGGCGTCAACAAGCTGTACCTGTGTAGCGTCCACGGCTAATTCAGCTATTTGATCTGCTCTGGAAGCCAACACATCAAGACTCTCGGCCAAAGAAAGCAAAATAGCTTGAGTGTTGCTGGGGAGACGACCGAGCCACAAAGTTTTCAATAGTGTCTCATCAATACAGCCGTTGGACAAGGAACGCATTTGAAAAAGAAGTTGGGACGGACGTTGATCGCCAAGTTCCAGGCCATGCAAAAGGCGTCTCATCCTTGACGATTCGCTCTCAGAGTGCACAGATATCAATCTTTTTTTTAACACGTCATACCTGTTTTGGTCAGGAGGCTTCAGAATGATGTCGCCAACGGAGTCTAGAACATCGGAATCCACTGTTGAAACCACGTAGTTGTATTTTGTCTCATCTTTAACTATTTCGGCCAGTGAGAACTGGGCTTCCAACTGCATGAACCATAAGGAGGGGTTATTCTTCCAGAAAGGAGGTGGCTTCACAGCCACTCGAGAGATCGATCCCGGTTCGGGTTTGTCGCCATCGGCAGTCGGGGGCATCTTGAGTGATCGCAACAGGCAGCCAAAACAAAGTTCCAAATGATGCGTGAACGACAGGTCACCACTTTAGTGTCCTACCTCAGTTGGCGAATTGATTCAAGTTAAAACAACATAAGGTAAAATAACATATTTATTAAAAGAAGTTAAAACATTTAAAAATACGAAAACGCAGTAAAAAAGAAGAGCCTGAGTTCATCCTGAAGCTGCCTTTTATACGTAGCAACAGGAGAATGCTGCTGCCACATGGAGAAAGAGTATTTTTGAGTTTAGGTGTGTGGCTTGTGAGCAGATGCCTCACCTCAGCCACCACAACTGTATGTAAGCTTCTCCTTCTCTTGGCTACTGAAATCTCGGTTAAACTATTTCTACTATATCACCACTTTCATTTGGATCACGGCTGTCTCATATCACTAAGATCTTGGTAAATTATACCAACTGTATCATGTAATGTGTCTTTTTCACTACAGGTTTCTACGACGAACCTATCGAAGTTGTCAAATGCAACGCTTTGTACATTGGTTTGGTTCTAGTCATTCCGTAACTATCAGAAATGACTGTATGTAAGCTTCTCCTTCTCTTGGCTACTGGAATCTCGGTTAAACTATTTCTACTATATCACCGCTTTCATTTGGATCACGGCTGTCTCATATCACTAAGATCTTGGTAAATTATACCAACTGTATCATGTAATGTGTCTTTTTCACTACAGGTTTCTACGACGAACCTATCGAAGTTGTCAAATGCAACGCTTTGTACATTGGTTTGGTTCTAGTCATTCCGTAACTATCAGAAATGACTGTATGTAAGCTTCTCCTTCTCTTGGTTACTGGAATCTCGGTTAAACTATTTCTACTATATCACCGCTTTCATTTGGATCACGGCTGTCTCATATCACTAAGATCTTGGTAAATTATACCAACTGTATCATGTAATGTGTCTTTTTCACTACAGGTTTCTACGACGAACCTATCGAAGTTGTCAAATGCAACGCTTTGTACATTGGTTTGGTTCTAGTCATTCCGTAACTATCAGAAATGACTGTATGTAAGCTTCTCCTTCTCTTGGCTACTGGAATCTCGGTTAAACTATTTCTACTATATCACCGCTTTCATTTGGATCACGGCTGTCTCATATCACTAAGATCTTGGTAAATTATACCAACTGTATCATGTAATGTGTCTTTTTCACTACAGGTTTCTACGACGAACCTATCGAAGTTGTCAAATGCAACGCTTTGTACATTGGTTTGGTTCTAGTCATTCCGTAACTATCAGAAATGACTGTATGTAAGCTTCTCCTTCTCTTGGCTACTGGAATCTCGGTTAAACTATTTCTACTATATCACGCTTTCATTTGGATCATTCATATTTCTACCGTCACCGCTGTCATTTGGATCACGGATATCGATATCACTAAGATTTTTGTAGTATATTCCAACAGTATCGTACGTGTCTTTTCCACTAGTGGTTTCAACGAACCTATCGAAATTGTCAAATGCAACGTCTGTACATATGTTTGGTAATAGCAAAGCATCCTCCGGAGAAAACTTGGATGCACTCGCTGTATGCCGAAGACGTAACTTCAGTTTCAAGCTCCTGCACCACATTGTAACTACAGGAGTTTCCTGATTTGTTCATAACATCAACAACTTTACGACTACTTGTTATACTTTTTAGTGTCATTCCTAGAGTCATATGTTTCGAGGTTTTAATTCTTTCATGATGAATCGCATATAAATTATATCATCAGATATGGAATCTACTTAACGTACACTATAAGAGGTATTTCGCGTTCTGGGATCTATGCCACGTAAAATATTTTCCATTAAAAAGGATAGCTCTTTCGGAAGTTCACATCATTCTCCAGCAATGATGTCACTGACTTTTAGTTCTTTTGGAAGTGGTGTTTTCTCTGTCTACAAAATTTTCTTTCTCATTAATAGAGAAGCAAGAGAAAGGAATTTAAGTCTTTAAAAAGAGAAAAATTTTCAACATTGACAAAGCAACCCTCGCTGGGAGCTAGAACTTTTCTGTGGCTATAAATTGATGTTAACTTCCACGACCTGATAAGTAATTATTTATTCTATTTTCTGGGATGGATGGCCGGCCGTGTTGGTTGGTTGGAATTAAACTCCAGACTTTTCACCATCTTCTTCGGAGAGCATCTTCTGTGGCGAAAAGATCAATTACCAAAATTTGAAAAAATAAATAACAAATAACGAACAATTTTTTTATTTTCTGAGGCTGGTTACAATAACGAGTTTCATTATAACAATCAGTAAGACATTGTTGCAATACATGACACTCCTCTTGTTTTGTATAATATTTTTCTTCACGAATCCACAAATATCTGTGTACGCCATTTCGTGAAATTTTCTCTTTTCATGCCAGTCCGTAAAATGTGTTTCTGTATGCATGACATTATGTTTAGCATGTATCTTTTTGCATAGGCCGTGATAATAAACTTAATCCTTTTTATCTACTAAATCATCTAATTTTCTCTTCGTTTCGTAATCGCTCTCAATACTCAGTGTAGAATGCAAATTCAATACTCTTAAAAACATCCTACCTTATTTGCAAATATTTAAATTTTATGTACATAATAATTTTATAAACATCTACAACTACGAAAGTCACAATAACATGAAATTAAAGACATAAACTCAAACACGGATAAATTAAAAGTTAAGAACACAGACTCTTGTTGTCACTCAGAGTTTATGAAGGTAATATATTAAAGCAGTTCAGTCACTAGTGCAGTGGCGTTTCTAGTAAACACAGTCCGTTTCTTACAGTAATTATTAATTCTTCTGTTTCCTTGTTGTTATATTCGCCTTGCTTGTCAATTTTGTCTTCGAGATGAACAGAATCTGATCTAGATTCAGTTATACCATTATTATCAGCACAATACGAAAATGCATAAATAACATCATTAAACATGATTGATCAAAATGTTTGAAAGATTTTAACAATGTAAAATAAAGAATACGATTATTTTTTTTATAGATTTCAGCTTAGAAATGCTAGAGATGGTATCGCCAATACATTACCTGTTGCACTTGCAGAAATATTCGAATCTTCATATGTACCAACGTTACAGCTGTTACACACGTCTTTACATATTCAAAATTCTTCTCGTCTAATGCTTGGGGTATTATAAGAAGTGCTTTCGCATCTTTAAATTCGTATTCCCTAATTTCTTCATCCAATTTACGGTCACTTTCGTATCCATCTGCCATCTTAGGCTTAGTAGTTTGACCTGTCACAGCATTTAATAAATCATGTGTTGAACAACGTAAGTGACATCTTCCAACGATTCCAGTCCTTAGCTGACTCTAATCTATTAATATGAAGTTTCATCTCCATTTCAAAAATTAACAAGGAAAATAAAGAAAGCTTTAACTCACTCACAATCTTATTCACCAGAGGATAACAACCTTCATAAAAACCAAATCACTCAGTCTAACTTTGCGCAGATGAAGCGTTGCTGGTGCACATAACCTGTTCAAATTTTCCCAAGCCACATCAATTATGTTGGGTATCTTAGGGAAACCCACACGAGTGTTTTAAATCAAGAATGAAAACAAAGGTAAAAATAAACTCAGATTTATTAAAGAACGAAAATAAATTAAAATGAGATGAAAAAAAAATTACAGAGGTTACGGCTCCGGCCTAACAGATGCCTCTCACTAAAACACTTTTACAGCAATTTTATATACATACAAAAATCAAGGTTAGTACTACAGGTTGGCTCATAAAATGTAAACAAAGCGAGGTCGTTACGTCACAACATACCGGAAGTTGATCTCCCAATGTTAATCCTATGAGAAACTGTGCATAAAAACCGACGAAAATAACTAACTTCTACTAATTTAATTTAACTTTTGGCGCTTGTTACTGATAGATGATAGTTCAAAATAATTTTTAAAAATGAAATAATAGATGTAACTAGGTTAATTAAGTTTTTATAGGGTTTTAATTTTTACTAAAATCAGATCATTCACAATGGGAAAAACTCATTCACGGCTCTTATCTAAGCATTGTTGAAATAAATCGCTCGTCCTAAGTTTTTTTTATGAATTTTTTAGCTTATTTAATCTTGATAACTGGATATTTTTTATTGTTTTAGTTATGAAATAATTTTAAAAGTCAATAATCTCTTTTCAATTTTGCATTAGTTTCAATGGTTTCAATGTTCTTATAAAATATTTTCCTACATTATATATTATAATCTGTTCATTTAGAATTGGCGCCTGAGACAAAATGTATTAGAAGCAGTTACTATTGTAATTATCATCGAAAAATTTTTCTTGCGAAATGATAAGCCTAATGTAGTTAAAATACTGTAAAAGAATCTGTCACTGAAGTTGAATGATGAGCGTTATTTGGCGTTATTAAGCGTTTTTGATCCTGTTTCCTGTTTCAGGCGCCAATTCTAAATGAACAGACTATAATTTCATATCTAGCTATCATTTCAAGTTCAGTATTCATATTAGAGACAGAATATTCAAATTTTTTAATATCACATTTTTGTTAGAAAATTAAAATAGTATAAGAAATTTACTATCCAGCATTTTTTTAAAGTTATTTGTATAACATATTTTTTCCTGACTTTATCAACTTGAGTAGACATCTTCAGTTATACATTTTCTTTTTATAGTTTATATATTTAATTATCTAGATTTCCTAAGAAGAACTATGCATACATTCAAAAAAAACACAGGAAGTTATAGAAAAATATGAATATACATTCATTATACCTGAGTTCTTGAAACAGAACAATTCAGTTACTTAAATAATAGACTGTTGTACCTTCGGAAAAAATTTCGTTTTACTTTTCGAAAGCAGATAAAATGCCATTTCGACCATTTAAAGTGCCTTACGAACCTTAATAAGTAGGGTATGTGTCCATAGGTACAACATATACTTTTTTACATATACATTTTTGGGTAGGTCAGATTTGTAAAACATTAAAAAGAGGCTCTCCATTTCTTTAATTTGGTTAAAAAAAATTTGCGTAGGCATTGTCAGGCCTCCATACGAAAGATGAGAAGTCCATGGAGGTAATTTATAATCGTGTTCATTTTGGATGGTCTTGTAAGTGAATTCCCCAATTGAGGATATTTCCCTTTAAACTTTTTTGCCAACCATCCAGCCAAATATTGCAGGGCATCTTGGCTTGTTTCACCATACGTTGCATAAGTATCTGGTTCATCAGCACCGGCATTTTCTGCTGTATGTGTACTTATATCTGACTGACTGTCATCAGTATCAGTGTTTTCATGTATGCAACTTTCGTCAAGCTTGTCTTCAAGACTTCCTTCTAAATGAGACATCTTGAGAATGTTTGATAGGACAAACTCCTCATTATTTGAGAAAGAAGTGTTGCCTTCGCTTACAGCTGCTTCCAGGTTCTTACCCAAAATTACCATTCTTAACCGATTTAAGAAATTTACTGGGCTCGGATGATCATCTAGACCAGTGGTACCCAACCTACGGCCCGCGGGCCAAATGTGGCCCGCGAGGCTGATCTATGTGGCCCGCGGACTCGTCAAATCTTAAAAATAAAAACCACTTTCAGAAATCTTCCAAGAAAACCACGACATCGTGCGAGACATTATGGCACTTCGATCTAAAAAAATAAGATAAAAAAGGAATTCATCAACAACCGGTAATAATTTTTTTACTTCCCTGTTTTAGTTTTTCTATATACGGGGAATTAGCCATTGGATAAATATTTTTCAGTATCAGTTAGCCATTTGAATTCAGCTGATAAGGATCTTTTTAGAACCAAACTTCGAAAAGATGTCCGGTCGTAAAAATTTGAAGATTCACTCGAAATGCCGAAACTTTCAAGAAAAGTGGATAAATTCATATTCCTTCATTCAGCGAGAAAATAAACCGCAGGTAAGGAGACTGGCAGTGTTTAAAGAACACAATATCAAGAGACATTACGAAACGAAACAGATAATCATCTTAATTCAGTTTTAAGGATAAGTGTTACAAATTTGGAGCCAAATTTACAAGAACTAGTATCCTCCAAACAGATGCAAACTTCTCATTAAAAACGGGTTTGTAATTTTTCTTCATGTTTAGAAAAATCCTTAAAAGTGTTTTTTATGTGGCCCGTGAGATAAATCTTCAAAAGGAAATTGGCCCGCGGGAAAAAAAGGTTGGGCACCACTGATCTAGACCACCCCGACTTCTCATTTGAGAAAAAAGGTTTTCCAGAGCATCTTGATTTAATTTGGATGTAAGAAGATATGAAATTTGATGCTTTTCATTCAAAATGGAGTATAGTTTTTTCATGCTGTTGATACTAATTAAAAATGCCTTCTGGAATATTTGGAGAGTATTTTTATTTTTGCATCGCATTCCCTTAACAACTTGGTACGCGTCATCCAGAATACTATTTTGAAATTCAAGGTTCCGATAAGGCTGTTTGGTGGATACTGTATCGTTAGGGTGAGAACAATTCATTAAATCAAACCAGTCATTTATTGTTGCAATAAAGGTACTGAGTTCTGTTAGAGTTGTCGCTTGATAGTTTAGGTTATTGGCATAATAAGTGAGAGCAGATGAGGATGTATGGGAAAATAATTGACTAGCCAGTTTAACCTTTTGCCTTTGACTACCTTGGCATTGAAAGTGATCATCTGTTAACTTGTGGCAGACATTCAATTCTGAAGCAGTTAGTTTTATAAGAGCTTCAATCGGTTCTTTCGATTTGTAATTTCCACTTGGTAAAATGAAGCCTGTGTCTAAAAACCTGTTTCTAATTAACTTTAAAAGATGAGGAGCATCGGGGAAAAAGCAAATCTGTTAATCATTGCAAATAAATGTGGAATTTTCAGGAGAAATATCCAATTCGTTCCACAATTTTCTGTTACTAGCTGCACAATCACTTACTACTGCGCAAACAGTAAACCGTTGGGAAATTATTTCAAATAAAAAATTTTTATCGACTTTTTTGTCGAAATCCACGTATATTGTCTGTTTCCATGATGAGCATAGACCTCTAGCCATTATCACCATGGCCTGACTAAACGGCCCTACAAATTCATCCTGGCCTTGATCATACTCAATAACTTCTTTTACTTTCATTTCATCAAAAAGTAATACGGTTAACTTGTTCAAATCATTTAATTCTTGTCCCCAAACCTTCATCAAGCACAACACTTTGTGAAAAATTCCTCGTTCGATAGACAAGTTATGGGCCCATCGTTTCAAAGATGAAATACCTAGAAAAAATGTTTCATATTAATTGAAAAATATCAAAAAATTAATCCCGGAGCATTTTGACTGCTTGATAAATCATTAGTTCTGGTTCTCAACATATAGACATTTTGAAATATGTAATTTAAAACTGGAATGTAGAATAGATGTAGTAGACTCGACTTAAATAATCACAATACCACACTGTAAAAAATTAAAACTTATGAACAGTAGAAAGTACAAATAAATTAATTTGGAAATACATAAAGAAGCTAACTTACGTAAAATAAGATACATTTTTGTTTGTTCCTCTTCTATTGAAACAACCTGAGACCGCACACCAATATCCGCCACCTTTTGGCATTTTTAAATCATTTGTTTTACAATTAATAAAGCATTTTATAAGAAAACCACATGAAATGAAAAAAAAACTATTCATTTGTTTAGAAAATTTGCAAACTATTATTTTGAAATTCACGAAATTCCAAAGATGAGATGGTAATTAATGGTATTATGGTAATTTGTAAAAAACAATCTATTTATTAAAGGTAAAATAATATGATTTTATGCATGAAAAATGTGACAGAAAAATAAATTTTAAAATTTATAATCTTTAATTTATTAATATAATTATGAATTATAATTATAATATTAATTTAATTATAATAATAATTTATTCAAATATTGTCAATAGTTATTTCAACAATGCTTAGATAAGAGCCGTAAATGAGCTTTTCCCATTGTGAATGATCTGATTTTAGTAAAAATTAAAACCCTATAAAAACTTAATTAATCTAGTTACATCTATAATTTCATTTTTAAAAATTATTTTGAACCATCATCTATCAGTAACAATCGCCAAAAAACAAATTAAATTAGTAGAAATTAGTTATTTTCGTCGGTTTTTATGCATAGTTTCTCATAGGATTAACATTGGGAGATCAACTTCCGGTATGTTGTGACGTAGCGATATTTTATGAGCCAACCTTGTACAAAAATATTACAAGTAAATTGCCAACGTCAAAAACATAAAAATATAACACGGGGATTCTTCCCCTGGGTTGGCACACAACAAATACAAATAGGTGACAGGGGGTTGAGAAATAAAGTCCTAACAAATTAGACAATTAGAAGAAGAGATAATTACAAAGATTTAATACTACAACCAAATCAGTTACATTATAATTTGGAGAAGAGAACAAAAAAGACAAAATATAAAACACAAAATGCTATAACTTCAGGATTACTGTTCTAAACTCTGATGGCTTATATCGCACTTTCCAATACGCACACCTCTGACTTGGACAGTAAGCTAAAGAATTCAAGCCTATTAGAAAATAGGGCGCGCCTTTTAGGAAAGCACACAAAACTCCAGAATGCGTTTGACTCGGTCTTATTTGCTTCATTTTGATATTTTGTCTTGTTTGACGCAGTATGCCCTAGCTTTGGCGTCGTCGGTTCAAGAGAATTGGGGGGGGGACCAAAGAATTTGGGATTTCACAAAAAAACAGAGTTATTTCACAAAATTCAATTTTAGCTACCCCAGAAATAATATTTTATTTCGTTTAAGCCCCCCCCCGTTCAATGATTTAAAAGGGGAATCAATTAATGAACTTTTGCTCAAAGTTCTTGTGAATTTTTTGTAACTTTCAACTAAAAGGGGTTGATCCTCCCCTTAAAATGTTTTGAAATTTGACCTTTTAAAATAATTAAAATTAATTTGGGGAAACACTACACTGTTAAAACAACAGTCTCAAATTGAGTAAAAATTACTCAAATTTGAGTATATCACTTACTCAAAAAGGCCCAAAGAATCCAAATTTACTCAAATTTGAGACATGGGTAATACTCATTTCTGAAAACATGCACTTACTCAAAAATGAGTATGTGAGTATCATTTTTGAATAAGTACATGTACTCATTTCTTAAAACATGCACTTACTCAAAATTGAGTGTGTGAGTATCATTTTTGAGTTAAGTGTAAGCATCAAAAGTTAGAAAAAATTAATTTTTAATTTCTCCTTTTTTGAGTATGTTTATATTAAAGAATGAATACTTTACTTGCTTATTTATTGCTTACTTCCTTACTATACCTACTTAAGAACAAGAATAATCAGTCTTTTTTTAAAATGGTATTTAACTTAAATATAAATGTTCTATAGGTAGGGGAGAGTGTTGTACCTACGGACGGTTGTACCTTCAGCCACCTCATTTTAAAATTCGGGAAAAAATGTTTATTTGAATTTGTGGTCGATTTTAAATGTAAACAGATGCTATCTAGTTGCTAACGTGAAATCAGCTGTTTAAAATATTATTTAAATTTTCTATAATAAAAATACTGTTTTTAGGTGCTCAAAGTTTTTTTTAGTGCATCACTACATTAATTATTTTCTTCCTCTATGATTATGATATGATAAAATGGGATATATGGGGGAATCCCCGAGATTTTGACTTTTTAGTTTTGATATTAGAAATCGTCAGATCTCAATTCTTTTATCTTTTATAGAACTTTGAATGCAAAAACACCTGATGCTGTACCTTCGGACACCATGAGTGTTGTACCTACGGACACGTTCTTGTGGGTGTCTGTAGCTAATCGGCGTTTTAGAATCAGGTTTCATTTAACTGAATACATTTTAATAAATGTTAAATTAATTCTAAATGGTAATATATTTGTCAGCGATTATTTTCAAGTGAATTTTAGATGAAAATCAAATATTTTGTGATATAAACTACTTTTTTAAATTTATGATTCTACTTGGAATTTAATGTAAAATATGGTGTAAAACCCTAAGCACCATATCGCATTTAAGTATGATGATTAAGAAAACTTAAAATTTCCACTGAAGAAGATTTACCACCAAATTATTATTGTTATTACCACCAAATGCTTGCACAACTAAGTGTCGATCGAATTGTTTTTTTTTGGATCAGTGAAGTTGTCAGATCAATCAGCATGATTGATGAAACTATTACCTTAAATTCTGATCTGAAAATACCATGTGATTTTTGTGTTTTTGGTAAAAAACAAGACTTTTATCATTCAACTTCGTTTTAATGATCATTTACGATCTAAAACTACATTACTTTAAAAAATCTATTTTCAATTTTAAAAAGGCTTGAAATAGGTTATTAAAAGGTAATGCATCAATAAAAATATTAGTTCTTAGCTTTTTTCAACTAAAATTTCCCTTTTTAAGGGTGTCCACAGGTACAACTGGGTCTGTCCATAGGTACAACAGGTTGTTGTACCTTTGGACACAAATTTTTCCATGTTATTATAAATGATTAAAAATCCAATTTTCAAGATTTTGGCTAGTAAAAAATATCTCTGTACTCACAAAGGTTAGGACTATAAGTTGGGCACTTTAAATAGTCAAAATGTGATTTTACCTGTCTTAGAAAAATCCAAACGTGATTTTTGTCCATAGGTACAACACTCTCCCCTATAATTTTAAGCTTAATTTTCCAGTCAACTGAAACTTCTTCTACAAAAAATACGTATGTTATATAAATGCAGGCTAAAATAAAAAAAATGTTTATATCAAAATTTTTTATTTCATATTTTTACAAATGGTACAAACATCAGTCCACAATGGTATTTTTACAAATGGTACAAACATCAGTCCACAATGGTATTTTTACAAATGGTACAAACATCAGTCAACAATGGTAATTTTACAAATGGTACAAATATCAATCCCCAATGGTATTCTTACAAATTGTATAAACATTAGTCCACATATAAACTTAAGAGTTTAATAAAACAAGAATGACACACAATAAAGATACCTTGTTTTCAATAAAACGCCTTGGCAAGAAGCATAATCAAGCTCATACAAATTTTTACAAGGTATCGCTACCAGACCAACGATATGTTCCCATTATCTTCAATGGGGATTCTTTCAAATATGTATGGAGAAAGAAAAACAATTATTTTTCTAGCCAACTAAAAACAAAGAACTGGCTTGCCAACAAAACAGTTAATCAGTTCAGTTTAACGTCATCACTGATCGCTAAAATGTTTTATTCAACTAATTGAACACTGAAGTTTTACAATAATAGCTTCTAAGATAAATAATTTTATCAAACAAGAACAAAACAAAACTACCTTTAAATTTAATTTTTTGAAATTTTTATTATTAGAGCAGGGCTTGTATCGTAGAGTAATAAACATTGATGTGTTATTCAAATCATAAGAATGCAATATAACAAAATTATATAAATCTTTCATATTAATTACATCAACAGCTCCAGTGGAACGTATTACATAAGAATGAAAGTGGTTATCAAAACCTAAAGATTCAAACATTTCACAAACTAAAAAGGCACTACCCTTATAAACAAACATTTGTGAGGCACATCCTTATAAACAAAATATTTAATGTGAGTGGTTATATTAACTGTTGATAAAAAAACAATGCTTGATTTAATGATGTGATTAATTTTTAACATTGTTTACTACGAGTAATGTGGCGATAAACACATTTTTTGAAGAAAAAAAGTTAAAACACTAAGTGTAAAATATAACATAGAAGGGTAGATACATATATATAGGTACAAAATTGAATGAAATGGTCCAATGATTGATCTCCAGTTGATTTCACCTGTATGTACTTGGTACTTTTTTTGACACTTTTTCTAAATATTCCTTGGGGGAGTAAATAAGGTAGTAATATCAAAGCGCAGCATATTTCTAAAAGAGAGAAAAATACATTCAAACCATATTGAAATGCGCAAAAACTTTTTAAATAAAATTTATTGAAAGTATTAATTCTCAAATGCATCTATATCTCGTCAAAATTGATTTAACAAGTTAAAATAAACCAAACTCATTGGCGCAATAGCCCATCAGGGCCAAGGCCTACGATGCCCTTGCTCGTTTAAAATACAAGCAAATAAATATATATAATGCTTACTTTCATTGCTTGGTTCATTAATGGTGAAATCTAATTTAAGTCTATTTGCAAAATCTTCAGCTGTCTTCCTTCCCCATTGTCTTGCTTGTAGGATGATGGATAAGGAGACTATTCCGAATTCTGAACAGAGTCGATCACCTCGTACTTCATCAAATAGTAATTTAAACTCATTATCAATATAAAAAATTAAGATTATTAAAAATATTCTCCCAAAAATCACTTAAAATGCTCAATTGACCTTAATTAATCATATTTTCATGATCTTATTATATTTTTGGTAAAATTTAATAAATAAAACATATTCCTGCAATTTAAGAAAATCCAATATGAGGAAGTTGCATGATTTTTTTTATTTTTTTAATCGATTCTTCTTTCAAAAATAAGCAACTACCCAAAATTTGAGGCCGATCGAGAAATTTTTTGATTGCCAAAAAAATTAACAAAAATCCCCTTTTTAAAAGCCCGCGAAAACGCCAAAAGTTTGGATGTGACGTCATCTTATACTAAACATTGTTGTAAAGCAATGGAGTTGATGGTACTATTGTTGACGTCATCTTATAGTTTAAACAATAAACGTTTTCAGTCACGTGTTTTTTTTCTCGACTTTTAAATTAAAATATTTAATTACCTATGCACTTTTATTGAAAAACTGACTAGATATTTCACTTTACCATACAAAAAACCATACGGAATACTTGTTTGTTTTTGAAAATCTGACACATGCAACTTCCTTATTACCACTGGAAAGGGTTTTGAATATTAACTCTAGTTTTTGGTTTGTTAACCAACTTAATTAAAAGCAACAATATGATCATCATTTGATTTTGCATCCAAGTTTCCATGGAGATTATTTTAACAACAATGCTATTCCATGAAACTTTTTATTTAGAAATTAAACTCTCAAAATAAAAATTCCAAATACGGTAACTGATAAAAACATGTAATATCAAATTAGATTAAATGAAAGTTCTAGATTCATTTTTAAACGATATTTTAGTTTGAACTGAGAATTATAATGGAAATTGAAATAATATTTACAAATTAAATTATACGAGGGGTTTTATATGTCCGGGCTTTTGAAGCATGCTGCTAGATGGTCCAACGGTTACCGAAGTTGTAAAAATAAGAAAAGAGTAGGATGAACCACAGAGTAGAGAGCTTAACAGAGATGCCAAACCGCCGTTTTCCTCTTTAGGTCATTAATTTAATTCAGCACGCATATTATAATTCAGTTCACTAGCAGCCAATCAGAGAACGCGAAATGTATTTGATTTGATTTTAACACTGATTATAGGTATAGGCGATTTGGATTTGAGTGACAGCTTCAGTGGGCGAATGACAGAATTAGCAGGAATAGCGTGGTATTAAAGGAGGCGGGTCCGTTTGGCCTAAAATTTTTCAATGGGAAAAGCCCTGTTAAAAAAGTTGCCATTAGCGTCTATAGATATGAACACTGTTAAGCTCTATACTCTGTGGGATGAACCAGATCTCCAGAGCGCGTTTCTTAAATCAGATGTTGAAATTTAGCCAGCTCGAATCACTAGTTTGTTTACAATTAAAATTTCTCTAAAATAACAAAAGTTTGGAACTAACCTTCAAAATTTTTAATAAAGCTTTCAAGTCTCCATTCAAGTAGCTTTTCCTTTACAAATCCTACTACTATTATAATTGTGAAATGTTTGTCTGGATGTTTGTTACTCTTTCACGCAAAAACTACTGAATGGATTTTAATGAAATTTTACAATAATGTAGCTTATACATCAGAATAACACATCCGGAAGGTTCTAAATACCAAATCGCTTCTAGTGGTGACATCTATAAGCGTTTTTTCAAGCGTACTTAAAAAAAATCCCGTGACCTCAGGATGCTGAGAGTGAAGACCGTTTATTTTTCCGATTTTTTTTCAGGTTTTTATGGAATTTTCAAAAGTGTACAGACTTTTGGCCCACCCTGTATAAGCGGTTTTTTAAATCAAACATTACACAGTTACATTTATTAGTTTCATATCTCAGAGGATATCCAGGGGCGTACCAACGTTTATGAAATTGGAGAGAAAGATTTCGAGGGGCCACACTTTTTAATCACACTTTTTATTTCAAGAGGTGTTTTGGCCCCCAATTTTTTACAAGGTATTTTCCAAGCATAACATAAAACATAAATGAAATGCAAACCTTGCTAAAGTATGAAAGTTGGTTTTCTGATAATGCTTCCTCCAAAGGAAATGGGGGTCTAGGGGCCCTCTCCAGAAAATTTTGTGAAACACGACCTCTTAAATTTTAGCGTTTTATCTATTTTGATATTCTTGAGGACTCCAAAAGAGGACCACTTCAACTAAGAGGCTGAATTTTTAAGGGTAAAACACTATAATATATTTCAATATATTAGAAGGGGTTTGGGGTTCTTCCCCTGAAATATTTCGAATTTTATCATTAAAAAGGCGATTTTAAGCTATATTTTTATTGGGTTTCTCGGAGGGAGCCAGGGCCCTCCCCTGGACCCGCCCATAGAACGTCTGTTTAAATTCACACTCTGTTCAAAATGATAAGGGGGGATTTGATTCAGCTCTTCAAGTTCGTAAAGCAAGGGATACAGAAAGTTTAGACTTTCATAGGGATAACAGAACAAGGGGCCATGGGTATTAATTGAATAGGACTCATTTCAATCGGGATTTAAGAAAATACTACTTCTTCAATAGGGTAATAGAGATATATGGAACGCATTGCCAGAACACATAGTAAATTCGAAGGGTGTATATGAGTTTAAGCTAAAACTAGACAGTCAGTGGGAATGGGTGAATTAATAAAAAATGGAACAGCCTTGTTGGGCTTCGAGCCTGTAGCTGGTCGACAAAATTTGTATTTGTATAAAAATAAAAACCCTGAAAAAACTTCCCTTGTCGCCAAAAGCGCGCCAGAGCGCCAAATGCTGCAACCCCTTGCGAGAGAGGAGCACGATGATGCGGCCGCTCTCGGCGGTTAGTTCCCGATCGTCTCGGATCGACTGCGGTGTGTAGCTTCTTGTCGCTTGGATTATTGTTCGCTCGTGTGCCATGCGCTGGGGGATCGCCGCGTGCGTTGTCGTGTCGGTGGTCGCGGCGGCCTCCACCACCAGGAGGCGCCTGCCCGCACCCCTGCCCCCCTTGGAGGAAGACGATGTCGCCCCCGATGGTGAGTCTTCTGGAGTTTTTATACTGTCTTGGGAATTTCGCGGTGATCACTGGCAATTCAGCTGAGAATTGTCAACTTCTATATCGCACAATTTCACTTTTATTCTCAGGGTTCACTGAGTGAATCACTACTTTGCATAGAAAAGTGGAGGAGTAAAGAGTAAAACGGCAATTCACACTTTTCACTTTTGACGATTCCTCAAAAAACACAAAATGTGATGTCTGAATGAGCCTTATTAAACTCTTATGTGTATGTGTTCGTGTGGCCTAATAATGGGATTGGTTTTGTGTTATATAACTCTTACCAAAATACTGAAGATGTTCATTCTGAGCGATCCTTTCCCGGAATCGTGGAGTAAATCGGAGGAGTGGAAAGGATCTTTCAGACTTTTCCCTTTTGATCTTCATCATCTAAACCAGGGGTTCCCAACCTTTTTGCCGATGCGTCACTTGACTTTTTGAGACATTTTGGCTTACCACCAGACCTAAATATTTAAATAAATGTATAATACCTACTCTTCTAAAAGTGTTCGAAGGCTTTTTGAATTAAATTCCTGAGAAAACTTCATATTTAATGGTTAGATACTGTCTGTCTATCACAAGTAGAGCTGTGGCTAGTTCACAATCACATGAGCGGTGGTATGGTGTCGAATGATAAATCGTAAATTTCGAGATCACAATCATGAATAACGATCATGAAAAATCATTAGTTTGGCAGATTCCTAAATAAAATATTCATTTAAATTTACCTTTAGGATCGAGCAACCCCAAGAATTGTAGTATATCCATAGGAACTAAACAGGTGCCGTTAAAAACACTTGGAATCACTCGAATTTAAGGAGCCTGGGGTACTTATAGAAATTTATTTCGGGAAGATCCAAATTTTCTCTAAAAATTTCGGCTAGATTTTTGCACCGGGAAAGAGTACACCCAAATATTCCTCTGACGCCCCATGCATATTTAATAGGTTAAATGCATAAATAAAAAAATAAAAAATATTTTTTACAAAAGGGGGTTTGGGGTCCTCCCCCAGAAAATTTTTTGGAAATTCGACTGTAGTTAACAGGTTTTAATGCGTTTTTGTACACTTTGTCCGACTTTCGAGGAGGCCTTAACCTACCCTAAAACTTAAACTTTTCACTAAAAAAATTCTCACTCGCGGGTCGCAAAATTATATCAAACGGGCCGCGGGTTGGCCGTGCCTGCTCTACTAAGATGAAGTGAAAGTAAAGATGATCCTTTAACAGCCATATTGACTGTCATCAGCGTCAAATCCTAGGTCAAAGTGGATATGCTTTAAGTATCATTCAGACTTTTGATCTTCTTTTTGGGGGAAGTATCCAAAATCACAAGTATGATTGATTTGATATTCCACTAATACTCCTTCACTTTTCTGTGCAAACTAGCTATTCACACAGGAGGGAAAAACTCAGGATGATCAGTGAGAATTAGCCTTTAAATAAAGGACGAGTTTCGCATATTTGGATTTTTGCTGCCATGTCACGATTTTTTCAACTCGTGTAGGGTTCTGGCGGGCCAGGGATTATATACCTGGAATACTTAGGATTGTCAGAAAAATCTTGGAAAATTTTTCATTTTTCCTTAAACATTGAATAAGGTAGGTACCTGTACCTAATATGGACACCCTAAGGAAAATGTATTTTTTTCACCCCCTTGTACACGTCATAGGACTCCAAAAATTTTTATGACCACTATCCCTGGACTATTGACTATCATTATTAAAATTAGCCGTTGGACATGCATGTCCATATTAGGGGCAGGTGGCTCCTTATTGACCTTCCACACAGGGTGTATAGAAGACTCACTCTTCCAAGGGATTTTAGAGGAGAGGGGATAAAAAATATTTTTAAAGTATTATTATTAAGTAAGGGGAAGGGGGGCACAGTTAATATCTTCTGAATATGCACTTTGGAAGGGGGTAGTCATTTTCGGTGGTGGCTCTTCGAAGACCCATGCAAAGCACCTCAGTTACTACAAAATAATATGAAATTTCGTCGCTTTTGCTTAGCTTTATTGCATCTGTCTCTGCAGAATTTACATCTGTTATTATTCAGTCCTCCCACGATGGACAAATAAAAACTTCTTCATCATGGGCGCTAAGTCCCACAGAGTCCTCATGGTGGACATACATATCTTCCGCATTTGATGCATGCCCGCATGTCTGCAACAGCATCAGTACTGCATAAGAAGCAGTACTAGCTCTCCTTTGTTGAGGAAGTGATACCGCTGGTACCAGCGATTTCGCCAACAGATACCCTACTGAGCGGAGGCTTCTGGTTTTTCGGCAAGGGTTTGGTGGATTTTTTTCTTGGAGGATTGTTCAGATGGTATCATGTCGAACAAGGATTTTACCACTTTGATGGCTTTTGAGTTTATTGCCTGGCGACGTTGTGTCTTCTTCCTTTTTAAAGTTGGAGTCTATAACACGCTGGGGTAAAGGAATTTTCCATAGAAAATGATCTCGCTGGTGATGATGATGGGTTAATAACAGGAGAAGGTATGTTGTTAACAGAAGATTCAACATCTGTTGCAGTTTCAAAATTTGGTGTACACTGTATACAGAAAGATTAAAATATCTGAATGCATTAAACTTATTCTGGAGGCGTCTAAGAAATAACTTTAAACAACCCCCGAATCAGAAGTCATGTCACAAGGACCCCCTGATCATTTTTTTACCGATCGCTGAAATGCACTAATGAAACGAAACATTTCAATGAATGGAAAATAAACGTTTTTAAAAAATCTCTTCTAAAGAATTCTCCTCTCGTCGACATTCTGCTGTCAACCCCCTGTCATCCCTTTTTTTCTCGCTCACTTTCGGAAGGACTCGTTAAAAACTTCCGCTTGTTATAAAAGAAAGAGGCTGTTTAATTGGCCTTTGCCGAGGACTAGTGTTTCTTTCTCTGCTGTGGACGGCTGCATGTGGAACTCAGTCCAAACGACTTCATTCAATGATGGGATTGTTTGTTTATTTTGCCAGAGTTTCTTTTTTTTCTTCTCTTCGCGGGTGTCTTTTGACGCTGTGGCTACGCGTCCGTCGTACGACGGACGCCTAGCCCCACGGCTACGGCGACCGGCGTATTGTTTTGTACTGTATTTCACAATCCCTGCAAGATTCTTATACTTTATTAGCAATGCGCATCCATGTGGACTTGATTCTTGCTGTTTCTATAAAATATTTTAGCGAAATAATTTTATTTTCAATAAATTAATAATTTAAAATTAAAAAAAAAATAGATAAAGTAAAACATTTAAAAAACCACAATGAATTTAATTAAATAAGGAATGACTGTTAAACAAGAGCAATTAATTCTTGCAATTTTTAATGGAAAAATAAAAATTTAAATTAAATTTACTGAAAAATAATAACCGGGCTCGAACCTACGACCTCCCGCACCCCAGGCAGACACCCTACCTCCATCCCATCCGGGCCACGCTTTCCACTATCCTAAATACTTTAAAACCACGTCTTTAACCCGAGCATGCGCACAACGGTTACCCGACGGATTCCTAGTCACTCCCGTCTTTTGAGGGTCTTGTGATGTTTGTAAACAGTGCGGCTGGGTTCATTTGCTGGTTGACAGTCTGACAATTAGCTGGAGATAAAGCTCAAGAACTCGAATTTCGTAAAGTACAATTAAAAAATTTTTTTTGTGTGTGAGAACGAGGTACACAGTCATGCCTCGACTAAATGATAGGGTTTTGTGCTGTTAAACCTCTAACAAACCAAACCATGACTCGACTTACGAACTTTCAACTTGAATATTAAAAAAAGAAAAAAAAATTCTGCTTCCCTTCTGTATTTTCTTGCAACTTTTTGCTCTTGACATAAAACTAAAAAAATAGGCACTTTCTAAGTCCACGAAAGTAACAATTCAACTCTAACGAATTTCGCTAATACTTTAGCATGGGTCAACTTTCGTGGATTTAGACACTTCGAAAAAGATATAGCTCGCGAATTTATATAAAAGGTGTTTGGCGTGGAATAGTCATGTTAGTGCGGGAGCATAGTTAGCAAGTCCTGCGGCTGGTCGACAGTGTCTCGCAAACGGGTTGAAAAAAATCACTTTTTGAAAGTTGTTTTGGTTATTCCACACATATCTTTTAGCATTTTCGAAACTGAAAATGACCTCTGTTTTTTCCTGGGACTTAACATTTCTTGACAATTTAAGCTTTATCGTTATAATGAAATACCTTAAAATTTTGGAAAATTGACTCATTATTAGGCCCATCCATAAATGAATCGTCAGTTTGAAGAAGGGAATAAGTCCAAAAATCAAGTTTTGTGAAAATCGAAAAAAAGTAATGGAATTTTCATTGTATGGACATCGATTTCACAACTTCAAGGGGCGATATCTCCCTATAGGGGTTAGTTATTTTCCCCCTCTTTTCACCCATGTGTAGGGCAAAGCTTGGAGATTGTTTTGAGCACAAAAAGCCAATTTGTCATTTTTTGGACTTATTCCCTTCTTCAAACTGAAGATTCAAATGATGTCACACTTATTTTCACCATTTTTGACCATTCTCTCCATCTCCTAATATGTTACATGTCACGTTGTTCTACCAATAATAAGTTGGGACTATCAGAACCAAAATTTGGTTAAAATTTCGAATTTGAGATTTTGCAATAAAAATGGAGATCTGGACTGGTCCACAGACTGGACGGTTCAGACCAGACGTTTGTTTGACCACACATCGTCCAAAATACCTCCCAAACTTTTCTTCTTGGTTTTTTCCCTCGCGTTCCCCATCTGGATGGAATGTCAACAATGGTGGAGAGGGCCCTCTTATCACGTGGCCACCATCTCCCCCTGGCGTTAAAAAGTTTACCCAGATAATCCATAGAGCGATCAAAACAACCCGGGGTGCATTGTGGGGACTGTCACTCATTTCTGGCCCCCTCCTTCCTTCCTTCCTGTCTGTCAAGGGGTGGGTGGGGGACAGGTGAAGGGGAGGCGAGCCGTGAAATTTGTGTGTGCAGGTGGAGAGTCAGTGCCGTATGTGGGAGGATTGCGATGATGCTTTTGAATTCGCGTGCGTCAAGTCACAGGTTTCCCCCGAGCGCAAAATGCAACAGGACTTTATAATCAAACTCTGCCCCCCCGTGGGCGTATATAAGGCAGGCGCTGATTCAGGGGGTGGAATTCTAGACAGTACTTCACCTTGGGGGCCCAAAAAGGTCCTCAAAACGAGTAAAAACCCTACTTTTACAGCCCAATTTTCAAAATTTATTTCTGGGGAGGACTCCCATACCCCCCATTAGTATCACAAGGGGATCTTGATTGATACTTTTTACGAAATCCCCAATATTTTGACAGCTTGGGTCAAAAAGTAAAGGTGATGGTGTTGATAAGTGCCCCCCTTCGACCAAAAACCTTCTCATAATGAGTTAAAATTTAAAACCCTACTTTTACATGTCAAATTTTAATTTTTTTTTCTGGGGGAGGACCCCCATACGCCCAATGGTACAAAAAGGGGATATCGTCTGGAAAAGTGCCCCCCTCCCTTGGAGCCATGCTGGATCCGCGCCTGTTTTGATGGGGGAGTCCGAATACTCACCCAAAAAATTCGGACGAGGTGTAACCAAAACTAGTTAAACTAAAAACCTTTGTTTTAGGGTCAAATTTCCAAAAAGTTTCAGGTGGAGAGCCCCTGAACTCCCCTTTCTACTTGGAACTCTATCATATTCACAATTTTTTTACTTATTAAGTTTATCAAAATTATATTCGATAAAAGCGGCATCGTCGTCATCTCTACATTTTCAAATCTACAGTGCAATAAAATATAAAAACATTGTGTTACTGAGCGACGCGAGTCCCAGTGAAAAGGGAGGGGTGTTTTAAAAGGTTTAGCCCAAGTATTTTCCTTAAATATTTGTTGCCGAGTTAATATAGCTCAGTGAGCAAAGTCACAATTCTCCTGGAAGATAGCTATGCTTCGAATTCTCTTGTGTTACGGTTTCGCCGAGTGCAAAATAAGGTTTCTTGCTTCCGACTTCCTTTGGATGTTGTAATGCAGTCTTAGTTCTAAGATCCCATGCTGTAAGGTTTGGATATTCAATATATTCTAATATTAATTAACTATTGATATATTATAAGGGGCCATTCATTAATTACGTAAGGGTCCCGAGGGGGAGGGGGGGTTGGAAAAATCTCTACATACCCTTACTTGGGGGGTGGGGGGTCAAACCCATTCTTACGTAAGATTTTCCAAGTTGATGTAAGCAAATTCCAATTATTCTCATCAAATTACTATTGAAATACCCCAGAAAAACTTAAAAATGCTGGCAATCTCGGTATATTATCGAAGCTTTATTTTTTTAATGAAGGTATATTAGATGTATCTTTTTTATTGAAATTAAGTTAAGATAAAAAATAAAACTGTTGACCATCCTGTCAAAAGTCGAAAAAAAATAAAAAAGAGAGAGAAATCTTTATTAGTTTTGGAAAACGAAATGAAATCTTACGTAAGAATAGGGGGGGAGGGGTTTGAAAAATCTTACGTACCCTTACATGGGGGTAGGGGGGGTCAAAAATTGCCAAAATCATACTTACGTAATTAATGAATGGCCCCTAATTACCCCCAGGGTTTTAGCTTGTTTTGGTACAAAAAGGGCCGGATTTCGGGGGGGGGGCAAGGCCCCCTCAGCCCCCCCATGTATACACCACGGGAATCATCCCATCAGCAAAAAATGAAGACCCCCCAACTATTAAAAAAAAACAATAACTTCCTCGGCATAACGTTTCCCGACTTGGCGAATGTGCGATTGGCGACTTGGCGCGATGGATTCCAGCAACCCTACTCCTCCCTCACGTGCTTGGGAATTGACGGAAAAGGAGTCTCGTGAGTTTAATTCCCTGCTCTCTGTTATTATTAAGGAGTTTCTTAATCTAAGTTGGCAAGTTGAAGACTTGTGTAAAAGTCTGCACTATTCCATAAATTACTGTATGTTTTTTAATTTTCAAAGTTATTTAAAGTTGTTAAGTTTCCTTAGGTCTTGTGTGATTGTCATTTTTTTTAATTACAATTTTTCACTTTTATAATAGCACTTGACAAAGAAAAATTTGCCTGTGCCATTTTAATCTATGTCTTGTTAAAGATTAGAAACCGTCCAAACAACCAGCCTTACGAAATCAAAGGTTTTATTTTTGAGTGGTTGTGTGATTTAATTTTAATCTCTCTATTCTAAAAAAGAGTTTTTGGTGAACGGTTTCCAGAGAAAGGCTTTTTAATTACTGAACCGAATGACACATATATGGTATCAAAGTGTCCGGATTCTTTCCGGATACAAATCCCTCACTCATGCAAATACCTCATTCAATAAAATTCCATTGAAATTCAAAATGTTAACTTCTTTCGAAATTCTTTGTTCCAAATCAGGGTTCATACAATTTTTCACAAATCAAAATCAACGAGTATTCAAGTAGTTTTCAAGGAGTGTTTTTAAAAATTTCAAGGAGTATTTGAGAGAAAATTTTTTACTCAGCTAAAAACTC
Source organism: Tetragnatha versicolor (assembly GCA_024610705.1). Lineage (NCBI taxonomy): Eukaryota > Metazoa > Arthropoda > Arachnida > Araneae > Tetragnathidae > Tetragnatha > Tetragnatha versicolor. The sequence continues at coordinate 666,604 of JANDEH010000003.1, forward strand.
ACGCTTTTCCAATTTCATTCCTGAATCAGGTTTTAAAAATCACTCTCACTTTCACTAAGGCTAAGCGCGCAGTTTAAGTAAGGAGTTTTTAAGGAGTACAGCCTAAATTCAAGGAGTTTCCATAGTGCTTGAAAATGAAAATCATTTTCAAGGAGTTTTCAATTAGCGTATAAACCCTGCAAATTTAATTCTAAGTACATACTTAATGGTTAATAATTATTCATGTTGTTTTCTGGGTTTTTTTGCAATATACTCCTGAAAAACAAAAACTCCAGAATTTTACTACGTTAGAGTAGGAACTAAACACTAACTTCAGCACCGGGCGACAGAAACCCTCAAAAACAAAGGTCTGATAATGACTCAAAAGAACGTTAGAACAAGGGCCAAATGTGGAATACAACCAAAAAATTAACAGGGTTGCCACGGAAGGAAAAATGACGTGCATGAAAACTCTTTGCCTCTTTTTCCGTCGTCGTCGTCGCTCCAAAAGCCGGAACAGAAAAAAAAATCGTCATCCAACGTTATGCTCTCCCGAAAATTCTGGATGCACCAGCGAAAATAAATTGTTTTCGTAATAGCGTTTTAAAAGTAAGTTGGATAGTAACAGGTTTTGCGCCCCTGTTATCGTTTTTTTAGGGGGGGGGCTGCTTTTCCGTCCCTGGGCCTTTTCCATTTTAATTATCGTTTGAGTGGAATTCGCACAGATGGTGAGATAATGGAATAAATTAAAACGTTCGATGCTGGATGAGCTTTATGGCGATGGTGGATTTTAAATGACGTGCTTAACTGTGTTTTAAGCTTTTTAAAAAAAGTCTTCTGTTTCTATGTGTATCTTTTCTTTCTTCTTAATTTATTACCCTTTAAAAAAGTGTTTCCCAACCTTTTTCGGTCCATGCCCCACCAGAGCCTTTCTAAATTTTCCATGCCCCCCCCGGTCTCAGTGGCATATATAGAAATATATTTTGAGAGGGAGCCAGAATTATATCTTAGCCCCTCCCTCTTATGTATATTTAATAAGTCTAATGAAGCTTTTCAGAACATTTTAAGGTAGAATTTGCATGCTAAAGAACTAAATCAAGTTATGAATAATTAAGTTATAAGTACCACGGGGGTGTGGGGGTCCTCCCCCAGCAAATTTTCGGAAATTTGACTCTTGGAAGCAGGTTTTTAACTAGTTTGGTACTCCCAGTTGGGGGAAATTTTGAATATAAATTTTTAGGTAAGATTTGCATTTTGATGAAAATAATGTAAAAAAGTTTCAAATAAAAGCGTTCTAAAAACAAAGAGATCTTGGGTCATCTCCCAGAAAAGGTTTGGAAATTAGACTCTAAAAACAGGGTTTCAACTTGGTTTTGATACATAACAGGTCCAGATTTCAGACATACATTCTCAGATAGGATAATAGGATCAGATTTTGAAATTAAACTTCTTTTTAAAAAGTTTTTTTTTAATTTTTCCCCCTGGATTGGCCCCACCTGGGGGGCAATTTGGTTGAAAATTTTCAAATTGCTCCCCTAGAAAATGATATTGCCCCCCGGTGGAGCGTGCCCCCCAACGTTGGGAAACACTGCTTTAGAAATTCAAATAAATTTCTTTTTCCTAACAAAATTTCTGTTGTTTTGGAATACCCCCTATCTTTTTGGTCTCATTCCCTAACTTATAATTTTACTATGTTCGCTATTTTAAAACTCAATCACCATCATTAAGTGAACTTTTAGGTTGTCCACATCATCTATCATTATTTCTGTTTTTAAATGCCATTAGAATAATTCACGACATATAATCCCATATACAATTGAAAAGATACCGCTAAAGATATAGATTGTTTTTACCGTATAAACTTTTTATGAATGGCGTATAGACTACGCTCGACTAAGGGCTTATAATAAGCGACAATATATTCAACATATTGTTGAACTTACGTTGTGCTACCCTGGAACTAATGCTAAAGAGTTTTTCGATGGGTAATGTTTTTGGACAAGTGAGAAATCAAGATTGAATGTTGATACTCTAGCTGCAGCACTTACCTTAAAATTCAATATGAAGGATACCTTGTGTTTCGAAATTTCTAATATATTGCTTGAAAATGATAAATTGACAAAAAATATTCATTCAATGGAAAAATACTCGTTTAATTAAAAGATATGTGAGCATAATTAGTGTATTTTTGTTTGAATTAGGAAAATGTTTCATTTATTAATGTTGTAAATTTTCTTAAATTATTTCGTTCTCCTTTTTATTGAGAAATAATTGGTCACCTTAGATATAGGGACTTGCCTCCATAAAACCCAAAACATCCAACCAACCTATCGTTTTGGTGTGAAAATGTTTTGTTCTCCTATACACAGGGTTTTCATCCCGCCCACAAACCTAAATAAAAAGGCGTAGGTTTTTTTGATTGGGTAAAATTTAATTAAAACACCAGCATGACCAAGTCTTTTAATAAGGCAAATTCCTCTCAGTATTGTATTTGAGGAGGAGGGCAAAAATTCAACAATGAAATACAAAATATAAGTTTTTTAACATAAGTGTGTAACCCCTTCAAAAAGGAATAAAACTTATGAATTTTTCCCAAACATCGCAACCTCCTCAATTTTTAAAAACGAATAATAATTGTGATGATTTAATTACTATTAATTAACTATGATGATGTAATAGAGAATTATTACAGATGTATTCTTGACAATGGTAAAGTAATAATAAGGTTCAAAGAATTTAAAAAAAACATTGTAAGCTTTTGTTAATACACATATTTCTTAAAACTTTAAATACAAACAGAAAAACCTATATAAAACCCAACCTAGTCATTGGATTGTATACCATGCATTTACTGCATACTTAAGCATTATGATAATATGCAATGCATTGTAAAAAAATATAAGATATAAATTCTTTTTTTATTAACGGCTTTTACATAAAGGAACTAAATTTCATTACAGCATTTCAATCTCTTTGCAAATTACTATAACTTTTCTCTCCATGGGGGTGCCCCAAATTTCGGAACCTCGTGCTCTATATCTGCACGAAAACTCAATGAACACACAGCGGTCCCACAATGGTAGAAGCAGCTGCCATTCCCTGTTGGACAAATTATCGGCCGAAATTGCCGTTCTATTCCCGATTAACCGATCGAATATTGGGTTATGCCCCCCCCATGGAATTGGATTGGTGCACGTGGGAGGATAAGCAGACCCCTCGCGCGTCATGCGGAGTAATTTGATTTGTATGGGGGGGTGTGCGGAATGTGATTTTTGTCTCTCTTTTGTTCGTCATTCATTCGATTGCTTGACCCGTGGGGGGGACTGTGTTTAATCAGGGCGTTTGAGGGGGTGTTGCCATGTTGGTGGTTTTGTTATTAGAGTTTATTAAGTTGTAAAAAAACTGCCTCGAGGCTCCGAAACCATTAGGGGCCATTCATTAATTACGTAAGGATGATTTTGGCAATTTTTGACCCCCCCCTACCCCCATGTAAGGATACGTAAGGTTTTTCAAACCTCTCCCCCCTATTCTTACGTAAGATTCCATTTCGTTTAATCAGTTTAAACTCCGATAAAAAAAGATACATCTGATGTACCTTCATTTTTTTAAATTAAAGCTTCGATAATATACCGAGTTTTTCTGGGGGTATTCAATAGTAATTTGATTAGAATAATTGGAATTTGTTTACATTAACTTGGAAAATCTTACGTAAGATTGGGTTTGACCCCCATCCACCCCCAAGTAAGGGAATGTAGAGATTTTCCCAACCCCCTCCCCCTCGGGACCCTTACGTAATTAATGAATGGTCCCTTACTGTAAAAGTATTTCCCGGGCTGATATTGTTTTTCTATATATGTTAAAAGTTACGAGTATATACTGGTGTTCGGAAACACCGTGGGCAAACTTTGAGGGGTGGTAGAGGGGACCTAGACAAGCATATTTCGAATTGGAATGGGGGGTCGCAGATGCACCGTTAAAGAGACAGAACCCCTAATGTGGTGCGAGGGCGTTACAAAAGGCGGTCTTCCTAAGGCCCGTTTTACGAAACAAAACATAATAGAATGAAAAAATTATTGCTTGAGGTACAGCAGTATCCATACTACTACTTCCACCATAAATTTGAACAAAATTGGGCCACTAGTTAACCCGTGGGGTGAGTTATAAAACTTGTAACATTTGTTCCCTTAGTGTAATTGTATTACACTAATATTAATACTAGTCGAAACTTTACTACAGTTAAAAAAGCGGTTTTCGCATGTTTTATAAAAGTGATTATTATTTTCTGTGAGGATTGCGAAGCGATCCGATAGTTCCTGTGTGAGCAGTTTATGGGGGTTTGGGAGCATGGGGACTGGGGAGGCCCTTGTATTTCAAAACAAAAATAAAAGCAATGGAGCTGTTTAAAGATTCACAATTGAGAAAATGAGATAGTTATGTACATTATACCCCCTGAAAATAACAGGAGTCACGCTACATATAGTATCTGTATAATAATGTTGAAAGTAACCAAAATAAAGTTTTTCAAAAATATTTTACAGTTTTACCATAACAAACATGTCTTGAGGTTATAAAAACGCTTTCATTATTAATTGTAGTACTCGAAATTGAAATATTAGTCATTCATTTTTAATACGAATGGATTTTATTAAAATGAATGTGATTATCGTGATTCAATAAGAATTATGATTATTTTAATTGTTTTGGTACCACTTTAACAACGGAAAAAAATTAATGACGGGATTTTATGAAACTGAAAACCACCCATATCTTGTTCACAGCCTTTTTCTATTTCAAAAGACAGCACTTAGTATATATCATCTGTAGTTTCCTATAATGAGGATAAATGGTGAAATTGCTTTTTAATTGTGGTTTGATGAAGAATATCATTGCAATAATTACTTTTTTTACTTCAGTAGGTAATTATACAGATCATAACCGAGATTTTTAAAAATATCGTGCCGCAATGTTTTTATTAAGAACATTATCTTTCTAACAATGAAGATGGGTTATCCAATAAGTAAAATGATTTCAATGAAGATTTTTTTCCTTTTCGATAGCTTTTTTTTAAAGAATGGTAATTACTTTCTTGAATTTAATCCGGGGCATTTTCCGATCATATGAGATTTTAAATGATGTTTAAACGATGTCCTTTCATTAACGATATCTGTTCGTATTAATGATTCTCAAAAGCGTTTTTATAAAATGGATTTTTGATCGTGTCATTTCAAGTAGAAAAGGAAATGTGCGATGTTTTTTAAAATAAGAGAAAAAAAGACAAAATTTGAGTGTTGTTTGTTTAGTTTTTTAACATTTTAATTGTTTTGCTGAGTAAAATACAGTGACATATTTTTTTGTAGCATTTAATGGATCGCTTACTAATAGAACATCAAAGTATCTTTAGTATGCAAAGACTGGAGGTTTTGTCATTGAACGTTTTAAGTGTTCCTTTTTAGTGTTTTTTAATTTCTGGACTAGTTGTATGTGCTTTTCCTGAAAGCGGTAATTAAATCTTTAAAAAATAACACCCAAATCAACTGAAACACACCAACTCTTGGAATTAGAGACAAGTGTTTATTTCAACCAAACGGCAATATAATTTGAAGTACAAAACGAGAAATATGTAGTAAAACAAAATAACAGAATGAGAATAAAAGAATGGCTCGTCAGCCTTAGCTCCCTCTATAACAGAAATAAAAATTTATTTCATAAATACACTCTTAAAGAGTAGAATCTGTTTTCTGTCTGGAATAGTGTTCCTAAAAATCCATATGAAGCTTTTGCATAAAAAGACGTTTTTGTAAACATAAAGGATGTTATACAATCCATTCTAAACCATATAACTGTTACGGGCAAAGTAATTAATCGGGCATTATTAATAATTTCCGAAGTGGAGAAGGGCAATGTGATAAATTCAATGGTATTTATCAATGAAATTTATCACTTTGCCCGCCTCTACTCTCGGCAGTATTAATAATGCCCACACTTGGCCCGTAACCTAACCATGGTGTAAAATTGAAAAAGTGATAATTTATCAACAAAAATGAGAAGTATCTCTGTGAAGATAGAAATGATAATAACGCTCTTGATTGACAAATAATGGGAAGAAACACATAAAATAAATACAAATAAAAAACATGATACGCCCAGGGGAAACAAGAGATCCCATTCGGGCGTAATAGAAATTAATACATTAAAAATATACAATGGAAAATAACAAAAAAGAGAAGAAAAAAGAAAGACAATACAAAAACACACGAAAATAGAATTCTAGAACAAATTGAAATAAATACATCAAGATTTAAATATCAATTAAAAATACATTGTGATTCAATTTAAAAAATAAATAAATAAATAAACAAAACAAAATATATTGAAATTAATTATTTTTTTTCCTATTGGCAAAGTCTGACTGCTGCAAATATACTATCGCTTCATAAAAATTTAAAAAATAAAAGTATGTCGTCTAAATCTTAATGTATAAAATAAAAACCCGGAAATTATTATGTGCGTTTCGGGCATTTGATTGGTTTATAATACAAAGAAAAAGTTCGTGCTTAAAAGTAGAACACTGTTCAATATTTTGGAGATCTCGGGGCAAATTGTTATAAAATTTGGGTGCTAGATAGAAAAAATGGTTCAAAGTTTAAGGAATACTTTCAAAGTTAAAGGTTTGTTCAGTAACAAGTTTCTCTCACTTAATTTTGCTGTGTGTAAATTTATTTCACTTAAGAATCCACGATTTAATAAATCCTCCTTATTTATGATTTGTCTTGTTCGGGCCCTTTGCCATTGAAATCCAAGACGACGGTATCTGGCAGTGGGTGCTTGAACAGCCCCTATCAAGGGACCGCCACCCCCGCCTTAATTCAGGCCGAAACATGCGCGTGCACAGCCCGTGACTCCCTAATTAACTCTATCTCGGAGGGGCAGCCAGGGTGGTCCATAAGGGGATGATTAATCGGCTTCACCCGACAACGGAAGCGGATTCTTGGCGACGTCGTATATTGTATATAGCTGTGTTTCCCAAACTTTTCTTTTCACCCTCGCGAAAACCCTTGTGACAACGTTCAAGTTGGTGATGGGCAAAACCGATGCTTTTAGGTATCAATTACCTAGGTATCGCAGAGATGCCAACCATTCCGGATTTTGCGGAATCATTCCGCATTTTGGCCCCGAATTCCGCAATTACGGATAAAGCTAGAAAAACTACGGAAACTACGCTGCTTTTATTTAAAAGACAATGTATTAAATTTTCTTCTTAATTCTCTGTTTTTAGTCTTCAACCCTTATAATCCATATTTTTTTACTTAGAATTGCGAATAAAAACGATAACGCTTGTCGCTAGTAACTGATGAGATGTGCAATAAGAAGGGGGAATCAATCGGAATTCCGAATATTCTAATCTGCACGGATGTTTGATTCATGGGGAGAAAAAAGGCCTTATTTTCTCAAATATGTATTTGCGATTGCGTTTTCAAGACATTTCTAAAGCTTATCAAAAGATTGGGGCAGTATTCTACAAAGGCGTGGCATCGGTAGGCAAGCCACGCGTCAAGCCAGTTTTTTTTGCGGGTGGGGGGGGCGATTACGGATGAGCATTGTCTCAGGTTGGCAACCCTGGTATCGAGTATTTTCAGGTATCGAATACTTTTTAACAATTAAAATTTGAAATTAAGTACAATAATTTTACTTTCAAACTGAAAGTACCCACAATTCACAAAGGATGCACCACTGAGCTATAAAACAAACTGGAGTGACTAACTCCGATACCATAACAAGCGACGGAACGTGCCGGCGCGGAAGGTTACAAGATAGTTTAAGCGGTACAAGTTGAAACACTGCACTTTTTGATGATGCTAAGCCACTTGGTACACTGATTCCTGGGACCATAAGAATGAGTTATCGATCAGGAGTCCGCCTCAATTTCCCTTAGAATTTAAAATATTTAACTTTTTGTGAAATTTTTAAATTCGCGTTTTACACCTTAACTATCAAACTTTTCAGCATGTAAGGTGACTTTTCTATACAATTTGAGGTCGTAGATTACAAATATGAAGTCGAAAATTTCATAAAGATGCTATTTGATATGTTTTTTTCAAAAAAACTAAATTTTAAAATTTAAAATCTTCAAAAAAACAATGTTCAACATAAGTTAATATCATAAAATTTTTACCAGATATTAAGCTATTTGTAACTAAATAAAATCCAAAATTTCAAAGCTTTACCTTTATTATTCACCGAGATATGAGACTTTAAATTTGGAAAATTTTCAAAATGGCGGCCATGCTTGATGCGACTACTCTCCGAAAACTTCCCAAACTCGGTAAATTATTGTTCAAAATGAATAGTTAAAACCTTATTAGAAAGAAAAGTAATGCCACTACACTATTTAGACATTAAAATAGCAATTAAACCATCCGCGCCTGATGGTTTCCGCCAATTAAATGGATCCGCGCCTGAGCTAAAGGCAGTCTAACAAAAAAACTCAAAAATTAAAGAACGGGAATGTCCAAAGCCGTCAAATCTTGCTCCCAAAGAAGATTTACGGCTTGGGTTCTTAAGGTAAAAAATGAAAACAGACTGCATTAAATCCTCAAAATGCATATGCATATCCTCACTCAATAGTTACTTTTTTGATTTGTTCGCTTGATTTCTTTCTCCGCATAAATTGAACGCATGTCTTGAATTTTATGTATGAGTTTTTTTATTATCTTCACAATATTGTTTCATAATAATACAAACTTTTCTAAAATTTTCTGTTTTTACCTATGAAAACCTTTCAATAAGATTAAGAAAATTTTGAAAGGGAGAAAAACGGACAGAAAGGAAAACTAGTAAAACAAGAGCACAGCTCTTGCAAAAACCCTGTACAATTTACCAACAAACCAACCAAGCCTTTAGAACCAAATAAACTATCCTTGAAACATTCGTATTCTTTTTGTCTGGCACTAAGTGCTCTTATTTGAGCCTGGCAGCATAAAACACTAATCAGCCCTTTGAACAACCGTGTCTTCCGTGTTACTCTTCATCCTCATGCCCATTTTTGTCCTGAAAACTCCCCATTCCTTCCACATTAAGAGAACAATCGCACGTGAAAATGGGAACATTCGACACTTTTTTTTCTTCAAAAACTACCACTTCCCTCCCCAAATGTCGTCGGGCACGTTCTCTCTGTTGACACATCGACCATTGTCATCCTCACAACTGTCACGACTCGAAAACAATAGAATGGAACACGAGAAAATGTTCGAAAGGTTTGAACTCGCGTTATTCTTCGCGTTGATTTTTTTTACATAAAAACGAGAAATTGTGTCTTGTTTAGAATTTAAGCAAGGAAGTGCTATATACGATGTTACAAACTTTGTTTTAATATTTAGTCGCATATATTTAGACATGATGCAAAAGTTTCCATGGATCTGAAAATTTATTTTTAGAATATTTAAGTTAAGTAACAGTTTAGTTCAGGGGTTCTCAACCGGTGGGTCGCGAAACAAAAATTAAAAACAGTCATATTTACAAGTTATTTTTTATACAGACACACAAATTTTCAAAACTTATAAATTGTAGATTATTAGAGAGAATCGTTCGTTTCATGCATGAAACAAACATTATTCAAATATTCTTATTGAAATATTTATATTTTGAATAAGAGTAAATATAGGAAGCTTCGGCAGCGTATTGCGAGTGAAATGACCAATAAATGGTAAATAATTATTAAAGTCTTAAAATTTTAGGTCTGAGGGGGTCGCCAAAATATTTTCCCTGAAAAGGGGGTCGCGGAGTCAAAAAGGGTGAGGACCCCTGGTTTAGTTTAACTTAAGAAGAAAAGAATATGAAGAATCTTTATTTTGACAAACAATATATGTTCACAAAATCCACATTTAAAACTAGGAACACACAAGAAGGAAATGTTAAAAAAAGGGACACAAGTTGTTTAGGGGTCAGTAACCCATATGGGCAACCTATGGAATATTATAGTATTTGACTTGCTTAGTTAATTTAAGTAAAGCTTAGAAAAATAATACCGAAATATCCTAAACTTTCCTAGATAGTTATTTCTGTTACAAAATTTTAGTTATGGTAACCTGTTGTACACTAATAAACTTTATTTTTTTATTTCGTATTGCAATGTCTTTCAATTTCGTCTTTCAATGAGCCTTTCACAATTCTAAAACATAAAATAGTTGGGTTTTATTATTTGTGTACAGCGAAAATGAACCAATTTTAAATACTATACGATAATTTTTCACTTCTCAAAATAGATGACAAAGAAAAGTGTATTCAAATTAATAATTATCCCACAAAAAATACCATTACAACGCTTAAAAGAAAAATTTCCCTCGCATTAAGCTGCAGTAAACTGACGTCCATTTATGTTCTTGACCACCCATTCCCATTTAGAATATAAATTGATACAAAAAACCGCCATTAAATTGAAAAGTCGCTCGGATAAAATTCATAATCATTCTTTTCGCTATACGTTCCGTGTTCCCTTTTTCTACAGCGCACTGAAAATAATTAATTCCGAAAGAAGGTTCGAAATTTCTCGTTCTAAGCACCCTAATTGGTCCCAGGGTGACCACCTACAATTAATCTTTGCGAAATGGCAACAACTTAGAGAATGGTTTTCTCCGTCCTAATTATTATACATGGTTTTTAAGTGTGTGCGGCGTTTTTAACATGGTCGCTTTTTTGAGGTTACATGGAGGATTTCTCCCCCTGTTCTTCTTTCTGCTTCAATCGGTAATAATGAATTTTAATCTCCAGTCCGAAGGTTTATAATCTTGTTTCGACCGCTTTTTGAACTTGGTGATCATTAGAAGCAATTAGAAGACTTTCTTTCGGAAGAAATAATTTTACTCCTTTATTTCATTTTCCCTTATCGATGTTCCATGAAATGAGAAAATTTATTCCCTTCGTATTTTTACGTTATTAATGGCAACTCCCATGCATTTGTAATTGATGAAATCTTAAGTTAAAGTACGGAATTTCTCTGTATGTTACAAAATATTCTTGTCAGGGGAATGTTTTTAACAATAAGGGAATACATATGGTAAACCCAGGTAATTCAAATTTTTCAAATTCAAATTTATTCAACACATAACACGATAGTACACAACAGGAAAAAAATGATAATGAAAAAAAAACACTGAAAGACTCCTTTTTCATCATCCCAAAGGAGCCAAAAAGGTTCTTCCATGGGGTTACAGATTTCCTTTTTGTTATTGAACATAGAAAAATAAAATAAATTTAATCAACATAAAAAATACAATAAGAAAACTTATATGGAATAAAAAAAATATGTCACATTCTCGACCATCTCATTTTTATAACTTTAAACTAAAAATCACAGTTAAAAACTTTAATTAATAAACGTAAAAGAGGCTTTAAAACTCCTGAAAATTATATTTTCTCTCATGAATTTTCTCTTTAACTCCTGAAAAACGGCTTTCCAAGAGGAAAACGATGTTTTATTATCGATTTTGTGGAAAAGTAATTGTTTTTTAAAATAAATTCTAACCTTTTTCGCAATTCTTTGTTTCAAACTTATTTCTGAACCAATTCTGCTTGTAAGGGGACATTCATAAATTACGTGAGGTGTTTTTTTCCAAAATCTGGACCCCCCTCCCCCTTGGTGAGATTTAATGAGATTTTGCTGGACCCCCCTCCCCTCCACGTGAGATTTACCTACAACCTTTAAATATAATTTTCCATCCTATTCGTTTGCATTTTGTGCATCACAGCACCTAAAACTTTTCCATTATTAATGATGTGGGGGAAAAGAACATTATTCCGCCTAAAAATCACCACAGAATCTTATCTGTGGGTAATATTGTTTCTCGTACTTAAAAAAAATCGTTTAATTTCTAACTCAAAAAGTTCGACGTGAGATTTTAATCGACCCCCTCCCCCTTGGTGAGATTTGGTGAGATTTTTCCAAGCCCCTCCCCCCTTTTTGACCTTACGTAATTTATGGATGTCCCCTAATATAAAAAGTAAAGTACTACAAATAAGGTAAATAATTATCCACGTTTCCTCCAGATATTTTTCTAATTTACTCCTGAGAAACTCCGAATTTCACTAAGTTAGATAGAGACTGACTTCAGCACCGGGCGACAAAACACCTAAACTCAGGTCTGATATAATGCCAATGGAACAAGGGCCGAATGAGAAATAAAGATTTTCCCTGCTTAAAATGATATTTTTATGTAATGTCTGGCGCAACAGGATCTACTATGGGTTTTGCTTGCGCCATTAAAAATCAACCAACCGAATGAGGAATACTACTCAAAATGAAAAACAATTTAAAGATTTCGTAATTTTACTACGTTAAAGTATGAGCCCTGATAAATGTATGTTGCATATAATGCAAATGTATGTTGTATATTGAAATACGTCACTATAAATATAGGATTTGGATTATAAAGGATTTGGTTGATAAAAATAAGTAAAGAAACATCATTATCCTACTACTATTATAATTGTGAATGTTTGTCCGGATGTTTGTTACTCTTTCACGCAAAAACTACTGAATGGATTTTAATGAAATTTTACCATAATGTAGCTTATACATCAGAATAACACATAGGCTATAATTTATAAAGAGAAAATCGGTCCTTCATTCTTTTTTTCCAATTTTCCTTCTTTTTTCACTTATTTTTCCGTGGTTGAAAACCTGTTTTACCAGTCATACAACGAGTTAAAAATAAAACATTGTTTCAAATGAGACAGATCACTAGACTTTTTCATTTACTAGATCTTTTATTTTAGTTTTAAACACTGGTTTTAAATTTGTTAATTTGTTCACTAGGCTTACTAATTTACTACACTTTTTATTATGGTTTCAAATTTGTTATTTTATAAAGGCACCAAGATATTAAACATTATCAGGAACATCGGGATTGTAAAAAGTGACAAGAACACCGGGATTGGAAAATTAGCGAGAACATCGGGATGGAAAAAATTACCGGGTTATAAAAATTACCGAGAACACTGGGATAGGAACTTTACCATAAAGACACCGGGAATACCGGAATATAAAAATTACCGTAAACACTGAGATAGGAAAATTGCCGGGACCGCCTGGATTAGAAAAATTACCGTGACCACCGGGATAAGATTACCGGGAACACTGGGATAGGAAAGAGGTGCCTGGGATACCGGGATGATTACAAAATTATAAATGTATTTTAAGAAATATTTTAAAAAATAAATTTATACACCCCACACTCGTGCAAGGCCGGGTATAACAGCTAGTATAATTATATTTTCCAAGTATAAATGTTTTCGAATACATAAAACTTGACTGTACGAGTAAAAAAAACTGGTATGTTCGCTCCTGCAGGTTTGCAAGAACAAATACAGGTGTAGCGTTATTTTTCTTTTAAATTTAAAGGTTCTGGTTTAGCTCTGCGGGAGACTACATACTACAGCTCGAAGTTCTCCTGTAAACTTGTTTCACAACAAGTTCAATGATTCAGCCGCCATTATATCATGTCAACAAAATTTCAAACCAACTCTTTGGAAAAAAAATGAACTAATCTACTAGTCACAATTGTGCAGAGAGAATTCCAAACCTGTTTGAAAAACATCCATTAGAGTGTGTTGATTCTCGATTATGTCTCTTTTCAGCAAACCTTCGAAACGAAGTTGAGTTGAGTTGTCTGTTCGGAGAGGTAGGAATATTGATTTGGGCGCTGGGAGTTTTCGCGTGCGGTAAATGCTCTCTTTTTGGAAGTATTTTCGTGTTCCTTATCGAAGGCTTTTATTCGTGTTACTTGAGAGATGTGGGTCTTAGATAAAGCAAATGCAAATGTGGGGAAAACATTTGCGTTTGAAGGGGTACTAGAAAGGAGCTGGTAAAGGTGAATAAAAATCCTTCCTATCTTGAATTGATTTAGTTTTGTACGGTAAAAATATATTTTAAAAAAATCCCACCCATCCGGATATTTTATGATTGTGAAAGTAGTTAACTACAAGTTGCAACTACTAGTTAACTAGTAGTTCAACTACTTTTGGTTTAGAGTAGTTGAACTAGTAGTTTAACTACTTTTTTCACCAACTACTAGTTCCAACTAACTACTTTCAAAAAGTTCAACTACTTCAAAAAAATTTGAAAGAACTCTATGATAGAAAGATCAAAATTTTAAAAAATATGTTACATCTTCTATCAATGCCATTTTTCGTGATACATTTTCATATTTTGCAACCTTGAAATATATTTAGCCATGATATTTTTGCTTAGGTAAGAAAAAGTAATCGAAAATTTGGGGAAAAATATCTTATGAAATTAAATATACTAGTTAACTAGTAGTATTGGGAAATAATCAACTACTAGTTACAACCACTGAGCTATAAAACAAACTGGAGTGTCAACCTCCGATACTCTAACAAGCGATTGATCATGCCAGCGCGGAAGGTTACAATGCCCCGATTGCTGAGAGCAATCGGGGCAAGCTTGAAGCAAAGTTAGAAGAGCATTTCCCCCTTTAATCCGCCCATGCCTGTTTTTCAAAATATTATGAGCAAAATTTAGAATGGTCGTTTCAATCTGTGCATACAACTGTGCTACCAGGTGGAGAAATTTAAAAGAAGATGGAAATCCTTTCCGCGGTGTGATGCGGTTTCAGCACGCTAATTAGTCGGTCTATGGTCACTCCAGTTTGTTATATAGCTCAGTGGTTACAACTACTTCCAAGAAAAAGTAGTTAACTAGTAGTTACAACTACTTTTACCCAGACTAGTTGGTAGTTAACTACTTTTTGACCAGTAGTTGCCGAACACTATGAAAATTGCACTTTTTCAAGAAAAAAGGATCTAAAAAAGATAAAATTTGGAAATGTGCAAGTTTTTTTTAAATTAAATTTTGTCTTTATTTAACGACATTAACATTGTCCCCACAAAACTTCGTTATACTACAGAAAAACTTGCAGATTTGGAACTTTCTCTCCTCATGGCCCCTTACCTAGGGGTACACCTTACTTCCATGACCCTAAGGAGACGTTGGTTCTGAATAAATCTTGCTAATACCTCAAGCGCACTTGAAGACCTATGGGGAAGAATGGTTTTTGTCCATTTGAGCTCATCTTTAGTATAGGTGGTCGGTCGCCATGTTTGACCACAGCTTAAACTTTTGGCCCGACGCCAAACTCGCTAACTCGTGTTTGTTTCGCAGCAGCCAATGAAAAAATCGGACCACTTTTTTCGTTATAAAAGAAAAACTAATCATGGTAGAAGTACAATATTTTACACACATATACAATTATTTTTTACAAAAGGATTGTCGTTTCGTTTTTTAAAAAGTTCGAATTAGTTTTGGAATTATTAAGATCCAAAGTTTCAATTTTTTTCCCTTTAGGCCAGTTTGCCGGGTCTAAAGTTTAAGCTGTAGTCGCTACCGTCAACCTATACTTAAGATATGTTGAAATGGACAAAAACCATTCTTCCCCATAAGTCTTCACTTATGAACCCTCAAAAGATCCGATCAGAGACCCACTTTCTCCTCCCCTGATTAAGACCCCGTTCCGTCATAATAATAAGAAGAAAAATATCCTTCCTCCTTCTCCCTCCTAAAAAAAAAAGCACCAGAGAAAAGAAAAAGACGGAGAACAATATTAATGACATCTTCCTTAAAGAAAAAAAGGAAAAAAAGAGGGGAAAAAAGAAGATTTCGATAAAGGGATGAAAAAGGTCCCCGGAGAAGGAGATAAAAATGTGACCGAATTAAAATTCCGACAAAAAGGATTAGCGCGACCCCGGGTGTGACAGATGGAGGGTATTGATTCGGCTGAGAACGTTGCCAGATGCAAACGTCTTATTATTACACCCGCCTAACTGCGACCGTGGAGGGTTTTTTATTTTATTTATTTATTAATTAATGTAGGGGCGTAATTATTTTTTGGAGTGAATATTAGCGTTCTTTTTTTTATGTTGTGATAACATCATAAACGATCGTTGGTCTTTATAGCGCGGAGGGGTATTTATCTGGCGTATAAATAAAGATAATTAAGGAGGTTTTTGCTGATGATTATATCGGTTTATTATTTTTTTGTGTTTTTTTTCTTGAGATATAAACAGAGTGGTCGTACATTTTTAAAAAAACTTAGATTCCTCTCAAAGAAAAGGTAGGAAGCTTTTGAGTTTCCTAAGTTAGAAGATACTCGAAACCCTAAATCCCGACAAGCCACTTGCCCGACAACCCAAACTCCCGACAGGGTCGAAATCCCGAAAGTCATATGGAAATGGAATATTCGTGGGAATTTTGGAAAAAATTCATTGGAAAGTTTTTTAAAATTTCAAATGGAAATGGAAATATTATACTGGTGGGGGGCTAATTTAGCCTATAATAAGGAAGTTGCATGTCTTAGATTTTCAAAAACGAACAAGTGTTCCGTATGGTTTTTTGTATGGTAAAATGAAATATCTAGTCAATTTTTCAAAAAAATGTACAGGTAGTTAAATATTTTAATTTAAAAGTCAAGAAAAAAACACGTGACTGAAAACGCTTATTGTTTAAATCGTACGATGACATCAACAATCATACCATCAACTCCATTGCTTTACAACAATGTTTATCGTATGATGACGTCACATCCCAAACACTTGGCGTTTTCGCGCACTTTTAAAAAGGGGATTTTTGTTGATTTTTTTGACGATGAAAAAATTTCTCGATCGGCCTCAAATTTTGGTCAGTTGCTTATTTTTGCATGAAGAATCGATTAAAAAATAATAAAAAATCATGCAACTTCCTCATTGCTGAAAAATTAGTTGAAATTTTTTAAATGAAAATTTCGAAAAAACCTGTAGAGGAACCATTCGACTCCCCTTTTTGACCTACGCCTTAGTGATATCCAAAAAAATATTAAAATTTGATCCAAGATTTAAATCCAACCCATTAATTTTTCTAACAACCTGCATTCAACCTGTATTTCTAGTAATGTGTTACTTCCCTACAGGGGACATTAAAATATAAAAAGGACTTAAAAGGACTCGGAATAAAACCGTTGAGAATCGCTGTTGTAGAGACAGCAACTCAATATTGCTTAAATCTAGTGGGAAATGTCATGAAAAACGTTTGAAAATCAGGTTTTATAAAATAAATATTTGATTAAATTTTTACATTAGGTCCAATTTCAGTTCAGATCACTTTTTTTTCACTGCTGAGGCATTTTTTTCCACATCTTGTTTGGATTTGAATAGAAGATATAAAGACTCTCTCAGAAAAAAGATGTTAAGAGTGGACTCTGCAGCAGTAACTAAAATATTCGAGTAAATTTCAGTTTTAACTCTTTGTCCCCAAATTCTCCTGATATAATGTTGATCGCATTTAGAAGAGGGGGTTTCAATGACTCCAATGACTTGCAGTGACACGAGAC
This sequence comes from Tetragnatha versicolor, assembly GCA_024610705.1. NCBI lineage: Eukaryota > Metazoa > Arthropoda > Arachnida > Araneae > Tetragnathidae > Tetragnatha > Tetragnatha versicolor. The sequence continues at coordinate 683,958 of JANDEH010000003.1, forward strand.
AGAGTAAATTAAGTGAGGTATTCTCACGTTTTGAGATTAAATTTTATTAAAATAGTAGATAAAAAACCATGAAGAATGACGTTTACATCAAGTATTTTCGTAGCCTAGTTTCTGAGACATAAATTTTTGAAATTTCTTTTTTTGTTCGGGCGCGTAAACACACTTTCGAATCCCAAATCATGCACTGTGGGGTCACATCCAATAGAATCCCGTTTTCTGATCACGTGAGAACAGTAAACACAATGGTTTTCATGCGCTGTGATGTCACATCCAATAGAAGCCAGTTTTCTGATAACGTGACTTTTCTGACGTTTTGGCAAAAATAAAATTGAATTTAAATGATTTAAAACACATTTTTTAACTTGAAAATCAGGAATTTTTGGAGTTTTAAACCATAAGGTATCAAAAAAGTATAAAATAAAGCAAATCCCTCACTCATGCAAATACCTCATTCTGACCTTCAACGGCCCTACTATACTCTGTTCATTTTGAACTGGCGCTTGAAAATATTTCCTTCCCCCACCACCGATCGGTTACCATAGCAACTATCCTTGTCAAAGTGACGAAGATGGCTTACTATTGGCTGCTCTAAGAGCGTAACTCCATATAGTCTCCATATAGACTTTTGGCTCCATATAGTCTCCAATTTCTTTTGGACACGACAACAACAACAAGAGCGTAACTATGGTTACGCGTCTAACGTGGGGGAAAGCACTATTTCTCAAGCGTCAATTCTAAATGAATAGAGTATAACTTGTTTACTTTCACGTTGAAAAAGATAAATGTAAGAATGGTAAACACTAAACAGGATTAAGAACGAATATTGATTCAAAAAAGAAGCGATTACAAGAAAACGAGGAACGAGTGAGAAAATGAGTTTTTGGATCTAAAAGTTTTCAGAAACACTTGGTTTTGCGCCTTGAAGCAGAAAAAAAATCAAATTACCAAACCAGCCCAGAGAAATCTTCGACCATAAAAATAATTACACCTTCGGATAAAAATTTTCACTTCGGCTTCAATTATTGTGACAGATTTACCAATAAACTCTATAAGCGACCGGGCAAAGTAACCCTCGACTGAGTGAAAACTGTTCTTTATAATTCCATTACCCCCCCTAACAGAGCGCAGGAGGCCACCATTTTTAATCGTTTGGGAACACCTGAGGCTTAGCACCTCGCTTCGCTGCACTTTCGGCTTTAAAGCGCGCGCCCGGCTCTTCTCGCACGTGCACTTTTTTTAAATATTATTTTTAAAGATCTGCCGACGGAAATCTGGCAATATGTTTCTCGGGCGGCCATTACTGTGTGAATTCTTTTCCTCGGGGGCTTTTCAATTACTCTCGCGCAGCCTAATTAAAATAAATGGAGGGAGGAGAGATAAAGAGGAAATGGCCGGAGAAATTTTTTTTTCTTCTTCTGTTGGAGATTGAAGTGTTTCGACCTTTTTCTCGGAGCTTAGCTTGAGATGGTGTGAAAATCCGAGGTGGTGTTGAGAACGGAGTTTTAAGACAAATTTCGTTTAGAGGAAACTATTTAGTAGGCTTTTCAGAATTTTAGGTTAGGTTTAAGTGGTCACTTTGTTGGATAGATGAGAATTTAAATACAATAAGGAGTTTGTGGTATCGATGAGACCTTATGTCTATAACTAAAACTTTTTAACGTCTTTTCATGCCTCTTTAACACTTGCTGCATTCATCCAACTTGTACTTACCTATTTCTTTTGTCAAAAACCTTGTCCTTTTTTAATAGAGCTTTTTCTTCCCTGGCGCTGTGAATAATTTGGGGTCTGTCGCCATGAAAAAAGCAATGATCATTCTAATAAAAATATATGAATAAGGAAATAATTAGTGTTGTGTGTATCCATTTCTACTTGAAGGTTGCATGATTCACATTTCACTTAGAAAACGTTGAAGGAAGAAAGTTCAGATAATTTTAATTTCTATTACGCCTGAATGAGATCTTTTTTGTTTCCCCTTGCGACGTATCATATGTTTATTTATTTGTATTTATTTTATGTTCTCTTCCCATTTGTTAATAAAAATTATTATTATTACTAGGGAGCTACCGCCCCCTGCTCGCTATCGCTCGCCAACCCCCGTTAACTGCTGACGCTGATACTTAAGGATCTCTTTGCCATCCTCACAAAACACAGCTCACAGCACTTACTCATTTTATGAAACATTCTTAAAACAGGGGAACTACTTCTCTGGGGTATTCTTTCAAAAAAGGGGAATATTTAACAGTTCCTTTATGGCATTATGAATTGGCGGATCGCCATTTAATTCCAAGAAAATTAGTAACAAAGCAGTGTAAACTTTCTTTTACCATTTCCCCAAGGTAATGTTTTTCTCACACAGATCCATTCAGAAGCACTGAAACATCTCCGGAATAAATTTTACTTCTTAAAATTTGTAATGATTTTCATTGATTGTCTGTGAAAAATGTAGTAATTATCGTAAACATCACGAAAATTTAGAATTTTGCTTCATGAGAACAAATAAACATCGAAATTGTGTCAGTTTCATAGCAATGACACGAATGTTCCGACTTTCGATTTTTATCTTTATTTCTAAAACATTCCCCCGCCATATCTAGTTTTGCGTTTTGGCATTATAAAAAAAAAGTTACCTTTTACTACCTTAAATAATGTAACTTGCAAAAGGATATAAAAATAATTATTATTTTGTAATAAATAAATGCAAAAGTTCAAAATTTCTGAAAGCGAGTTTATATATTTTTTGTAAATATAGTAATGATTAGGTTGCCACAACGACAAAGATAAATATATAAATATGAATTAATTATTTAAAAATAAAAGATAAATTAATTATACATTAGTTTTAAATATAATTAAAATCGTTTGAACAGCAAAAATATAAATATTGTTAAAAACAATCCAATATATATTTTTTAAATTAGTGTGATAAATAGAAAGATGATTATTTAATGTATTTGAATGTTAAAAAAACCAGTGAAATATATTTTCAATTGTTTTAAAATTCATAGTTTCTTGCTTTGTAACTGCGACCTTATCCGAAATCTAAAAAAATGGAAATATTTTAAAATTAAGAATTTTTTTGAAAAATCGAAGGGCTTACTCGGAAATCCGGAAAGAATTCGGACATTTTGATACCATATATGTGTCATTTGGTTCAGTAATTAAAAAGCCTTTCTCTGGAAACCGTTCACCAAAAACTTTTTTTTAGAATAGAGAGATTAATATAAAGTAGAAAGACTTGAGGAAGTTATTCTCGAGTGATAAATAAGAGAATTGCTGGTCATTATACTATTAAGGAAGGTGAGGGGTATGTTGAAGATAACGAAGATAGAGATTGGAAGGAGAGAGATAGAGGAAAAGGAGAGAGTGAGGAGAAGTTAAAGGAAGATGAGGAGAGGGAGAGAGAGTAGTTAATAAAGGCTCATTCACACAAATTTATAGTTTTGTGTTCGTTTTAGTAGAGGAATCAATCAAAGTGAAAAGTGTGACTTGGCGTTTCACTCTTTACTCCTTCACTTTTCTGTGCAAACTATAGCGATTCACAGGAGTGAATGACTCAGGATGAACAGTGAAACAGTGTGAATGTGCCATAAGTGAAGAAGAGAGATAAAGGAGAGTTTATTGAGGGAGAACACACAGGCAAAGAGAGAAACAGAAAAGGAGAGTTTTTGGGAAGGAGAGGAAATGTGAGAGTTAAAATGTTAACGTGAGACAGAAAGTAAAGAGAGAGAGATCGTATAAGAAAAAGAAGGGGAGAGAAAGAGAAAAAAAAATACAAGATAGTAAAGAGAGGAAGCATAGTATGTTATTTTCTGTTTTCACTCACCATCAGAGTATATTAGATGAGTGAAAAAATAAAAATAAAGAGAAGACGGAAAAAGAGAGTTAGTGAGTGAAGGGGAGAGTTAAAAGAAGATAGTTTGAGAGAGGATAGGAAAAGGAACTTAAAAAGTGAGTTTTTGAGAGAAAAAGAGAGTTAAAATGACAACGTGAAAGAGGAAGTGAAAAAGGGAATTAGAGAGGTAAAGAAAAAGTAGGTGAGAGAGAGGGAGCACACATTACATTAGATGAGTTAGTAAAAATAGAGAATTAAAGAGAAGACAGAAAAAAGAGAGTTAGTGAGTGAAGGAGAGAGTTAAAAGATGATAGTTAGTGAGAGAGGATAGGGAAAGAAACTGAGGGGGAGTTTTTGGAACAAGAGAAAAAGAGAGTTAAAATTACAACATGAGAGAGGAAGTGAAAAAGAGAATTAGAGAATTGAAGAAGTAGGTGAGAGAGAGGGAACACACATTACATTAGATGAGTTAGTAAAAATAGAGAATTAAAGAGAAGACAGAAAAAAAGAGAGTTAGTGAGTGAAGGAGATAGATCACGATAGTTTGAGAGAGGACAGGGAAAGAAACTAAAGGAGTAAGTTTTGGAGAGATAGAGAAAAAGAGAGATAAAATGACAACGGAAGAAATGAAGAGAATTAGAGAGTAAAAAGTAGGTGAGAGAGAAAAGAGAGAGGGAACACACATTACATTACATTAGAAGAGTTAGTGTAAAGGGAGAATTAAAGAGAAGACATCACGAGATCTAAATATTATCTAACAAGGATTGTTCTGAAAAATAACTCCTTTAAACGGAAGATTCCCCCATCTCTTTAAAGGGAAACACCCTGTTTCCGATATAAAGGAACACGGATCCCAAGACGAAATCTTCTCCCTCCCCCTTCGGAATACGAAATGAGCAAGGAGGGGGGGGAGATGCTAATTGCCTCGTGAAAGGCCATTATTTCTCTCCCCCCTCTTTTCGAATAAGGGTCTTCTTATCCGAGTGCTTTTCATTTGAGGGCGGTTCTGTTCATCGGGTTGATTTTCCGAGAGTGCCTATTGCTTTTAGTAATTTGTACGAGGTCCAATTTACCAGTTGGTGTTCCAGTAGAGCTTTCCAGTACTTTGTCACAAGCGATTATAAAAGGGTTTAACTCTTTCAATACGGCGAAACATATGATGTCAATAGGATTATGATTGTGAGAATTTGTTTTGAAATATTCAAAAGCCTGATGATGCATTCGATGAACTTTGGTCCATTTCAGTTTTCTCTACTTGAGGATGATGAGGGATATATTAAAAACATCACTGAAAGAAAAAATAAGGAAATGCCTTTTTTACACATCGTCAACACTAATGTAAAACAACTGTCTCATTTAAAAAAAATTCATTTGAAAAATACAGCTGCTTTTATTAAGTACAAAACCATAATTTTTTGTCGTCTTGTGTGGGGCATAATTTTTTGATCTGGTCCATTTTGACCCCTAACCAAATGAGTAAGCTCAATACATTAGTTCGTTTATGTAGTAAAAATATCAATAAATTTGTTTTCATTGTTCAAGTCAGAAACATTACCCTGTCTCATAAAATTGATGAAATACTTCTTCAAGATAATTAAAGATATTTAACGCATTTATAAATTGAAGGACTTAATTGCTTTGATATTAAAAGTACCTTATAATAGTTAATACAAGGAGCTTTAGTCGTTAAAATCTTTGTAATATACTTTTTGCGAAATGGTTTATTCCGTCTGAAGACTCTTCTAAGACAAATTTCTGAAATCTTTTTATGTACTTGATTGATGACGACACTTATTTGGATCTTTCTCAACGCACTTAACTATTTCCATTAGTTAGAATAATTAATGTATGGTAATTGTGCATCCAGTGGTGATAAAACTTTCAGCGCCTCTGGCACTAGCAAATAATTTATTGAGATCGTTCTTTATGTTTCTTAACCGAGAGGATTAGCCAATAAATTCTTCCAATCTAGTTAGTGAAATTTCTTAATTCTTTAAAAAGATCATAATTAGCTAACTCAATTAAAAACTTGAAGGTTCCATTTTTTAAAAAAAATTTGAGTTGTGGTTCTCAAAATGCCGCCCCTGGGGAAGAATTCGGCCATTCAAAAGATTTCATGTTCACAGACTTTCTTAAAAGGCATGATGTTTTTGTGTCAAATTGGAAAACAATACTCGGTGTTATTTTTTCACGAATTTGTTATGATGTGTGTATCGTATATTTTCAGACTTTTGAAGAATTTTTAACAAAAATTTCAGAACTTTAATTAAATATTAGCTTATAAACTGGAATTTTCAACTAAAAATTACATCTTTTTCAAATTCTGTGAATGTTCTTGACTCGTGAGGATATTTCGTACTGTAATTTTTCGTACTCGAGATCACTAATGATTTTATTCGGTTAAAGTTCGACTAATTCTTTTTGCTGCCCCTTTTTTCTACCTACCGACAAAGCCTAAAAGATTAAACTTGCCTACATTTGAGAATATGAACCCCTCCAATAGGAACAAGTATTTCTTTGAAATCCAGGCGTTTTTGTACCCAATTTAAGTAAAAAAAGGGCTATAAAAATAAGTAAAATTGGAACCAATTAGTTTTATTTGGGGTTGTGTGAGGTCACGTGAGTACCTTGAATGTGAAAAATCTTCCCTTTCTTGATGAAATTTTTTAAAGAATATTTTTCTACTTGTTATGATATTTTTTTTGGTAGATTTTAATGATGAATGACCTTCTATGTTAGCAGGGGTTGATCCAACCAAAAATTGGGGCCCTTTTGCTGCCCCTTCACAAAAATAAATTCATAAAAACGCCCCTTCATGAAATTCAAATTAGCTTTAGTGATAATTTGCAAGAAAACATTCACAAAGTATTTGAATTTTTTATGATCTTCTTGGTTTGTGAGTCAATTTTACTTTTACGCACTGATCTGTTTTCTCTCTCTGCTTCAATTTTTCACAAAAATAACATTTCCTTTTTCACAAAAAATAATTTAATGTACCCCAAAATATAAAACCTGGATCTACCCTTGGTTAGATATTAATCTTGTGTTTGGCGGGGAATTTCTGATATAGGGACCTTGCGCTATAAAACCCAAATCTATGTTAGGATTTAATTTTTGATTGGATTTTGCACGAGGAAATTCACTATAATGGTATATTACTACTATCGTGCCAATTCGTAGGGTGAACCAACTTGCTTTATAATTTGAGAATTTCTAGTTCAGATAGTCTGCCCCAAGCAATTTGAAAATTACCATATTATCTTGTTTATTTTGCGTCAGACCTCGGTTTTAGATGTTGATGCAACAAAAAAAATCCCTATTTCGTTATCGGCATTCACTATAAATAAGTTTTTTTTTGCCAAAAAGTTACTTTTAGTTAAACTCGAAACCCGCTGAATTATTCATAGGGAGGGGGTAATGTAGCGAATTTCCATTTATTCATGAAAATCCGTTCAGAATGCGGCTCTAACAGGGCTTCAACAGTTTGATTGATGTTAAGAGTTGGCTCGCTATATGGGGAGACATTTCGTAGAGGAAGAGTAATTTTCGGGTTTATCCTCTGTGCTGAAGAATTGTTGGCACGTTTCGGCTGTTTTAACTAGTTGTTATAATGCATTGGGAACTGGGGAGAGACTGTGTTTTACACACACCTTTTAAGCTTAAGCAATGCGAAATTGTTAATTGTTGTAATATGCGGTAGCATGAGGAATGTGTTAGAAAAAGAGAGAGAGAATGTGTTCTTATACTATTTTCATCCAATTTTATAACACTTTCAGATTTTAAATATTTCACTATATTTTTAGAACACACATTCCAGTATATAGAACACGTTTCGGCACAGCTTCGATAAGAGTCTACCGTATTATTATGACGGAGAATTTAGATGGGCTTCGCCCATACAACACGCCTGACAAAATGAAATATAAGTTTGCCCTTATATATGCAGGCTTCTTATGATAAAAAATTTGGACGGGCTTCACCCGTACAACATGCTTGACTAAAGGAAAAGTAAATTTGCCCTGATATAGACGGGCTTTGCCCGTGCTTATTATGATGGAGAATTTCGATGGGCTTCGGCCGTACAACTCGCCTGCCTGATTGAAATCTAAATTTGCTCTGATGTAGTCGGGCTTCGCCCGTACAACGTGCTTGACTAAATGAAATTTAAATGTACCGTGAAGTAGAGGGGCTTTGCCCGTGCTCATTATGATGGAAAATTTGGACGGGCTTCGCCCGTACAATAAATTATAACTACAATAAGGATAAAAAGCAGCTCGGGTTCTTTGATGAGTACTTTTGCGGGAAATGCGAATAGATTCAAAACTGGTTCCTATGATGTCAGTTTTGTAAGTAGTTAAAGTAAAAAGGAAAGTGAATTATTTTTTACGACTTATAAAACTGCGATGGAAAGCTCTGTGGTTTTTTTTTTGTATCGTGAGAATATTTTCGCCCTCAGTGTACTGGCGGTACTCAAAAGTATCAAATTTAATTAATTGGATCTAGCGGATTTTCCATAGTTTATTTTATTTATGTTAATTAATAATTTTCCCTTAATTTTCAATTTAGTGACTAAAAAAACTGCAGAAAATCATAATGCCGTAGATAAAGAGTTATGTTAAACCCTAAGCCAACCAACAGGGTTTGAGATTGAAATCAAGAGTCAGAGAAGAGATAAGGGATGTTAAAAGGAGGAAGATAAAAAAGGGAGGTACATCCCGCAACATCCCTTAACCTAAATCACTTTTCATCTGCACATAGTCGAAAATAGGTACGAATCACGCAATTCCAGGGTGATAAGAGAAAAACGAAGGGATGCAGAAGTTCGGAAAACCATTAGAATAAATCTCTGGGGCGGATAGATAACCGATCGTTCGGTCACGTGCGCGAAATATCCCTATACCACTAGAAGACGAATCGGCCGCCTTCGCTTTTTCTCTCTCTGGCAATTCCGCGACGGATTTATTCCTTGCTCCGTTTTTACTCGTTTCTCTTTCTCTCTCTCTTGGTTTTCCTTCAACAATCCCTGCAGCAGGTAGAGTGAGAAAGAGACAGAGAGAAAGTAGTCGCATCCCTTGCCAAGCCCTGAAATCAAGTGTGACTGTAAAGTTACCTTCCTATTAGAACCTTCAGGTGGTGCAGAATATTATGTACGAACGCGACCAAATCAATGGGGAATTCAGGTAGTTCTGGGGAAATTTTCCTCAGGCACCCCTCATGTATTTTAGGGAATGACTTCAGCATTTATTCTTATACGAATATACGAGAAAAAGGATCCTAGACTTAAGAGCTTATTCATGCAAATGATCAAATAGATGTAAGTAAGGGATGCTGTAGATCCACGAGATACTCAAGAGGAGAAGATGAGGGGCAGCTCGCTTTAGATGTGAGAAAAACGCTAATTTTCCGTAGGAAAAAAGAAAAACCTTATGAGTTTTATATGAAACTGGGCTAAAATTTTCCAAAAATTCAGAATCCGTTGGAATTATCCCTCTTTCTTAATTAGTTAAAAATTTGTAACTTTTTAACCCAAGTGGTCTAGTACCTTTGAATTTAGTGATTGATGATTCATATACTGAATCGTCCAGAAATCGTGAACTATAAATTTGCCTTAAATGCAAATATGTTTTGAAGAGTAAAGAGATGTTGAGACTCAAGAGCAGAATATGAGAAGCAAAAGGATGATTATAACCCGGGCAGTACAATGGATGTTGATGAAGAGCAAAGTTATATTAGAAGTAAAGAGAAACTAAAGAGCACCAGGGAATCCTATGAAGCTGAGAGGCTCAAGCAAAAGGATCAGAATGATGCAAGCAGAGACTCAATAGGCCAAGGGATGCTGAAGAGCACACGGATGAAACTTAAGAGATCAGGGAATCTTAAGAAGTAGAGGGAAATTCAAATCAAAGAGAAACTGATAAATCAGAGAGAGGCTCGAGAGCAAAATTATGCTAAAGAGCAATATTATTTTAAGAAATGGAGAGATGCTTAGGACAAGGCTAAACTTGATCATAACCATAGGTTATAAGGCTTATTCATTAGTCAAAAGATCAAAAGAGCCGACGGAGCTGGAAGTTTCCCGTTCTTACCGCTTGAGAGCGCTCTTACGTTACGAAAATTGGTGGGTTGGTTTGCTTCGGGTCTTCAAAATTCGCAGCACAGAGTGATTCGCAGTCATTTTTCATTTAATAATGATTTAAAAGCCTTAAATTGGATTTAATTAGAGTGTTATATATTTCTTTGTTGATAAAAAAATAGCATAATAATAAAATAAATAAACTCTTAGGAGCAACAGCAAAGGGATGCCATGAAGCAAAGAGGAAGGAGACTCTGGGAACAGTGCCCTGATGGCATAATCATATCGACAAACGCATAGACTGCCTTTAAAAAAGGTTTATTCACCTGATTATTTTAATGCTGGTATTTTGCTTTACCTCCAAACAATCCAATCCAGCACAATCACTTTCGACGATTCGATCGTCGCCTAGCACTTCACCCTCTACGCTCCCGCAAGGTAGTTTCTGGAGATTTATTTCCGCGCGACGTTAACTAATGTTCTTGGTCAGCGATATCCCATTCCGTTTTCTTTGCTTCTCTTTTTCTTCTCCTTCCCTTCAGAGGTGGTGGTAAAGTAATAAAAATTATTTGAGGCGTGGAGTGTAATTCAACACTGTCGAATAGTTTTTTTTACCCCTCCTGCCTCTGTTTTTTTCCGTGTGAGAGTATCTGCGATTTACTGATGGAGTTTACGTTTTTGTAGCAGATTATTTTCTTCTTCTTCTAGAGTTGTAAAGAACTCTCGACGGAAGGAGCATAGAGGGAAGGAGTTGGTTTACCAGTGTTGAACGTTGAAAAAATTTCGTGTCGTTTCTCAAACGGAACAAAATGGGCGGAAGTTTTTATTTCTTTGTCGTGCGATGGTTTGGAATTGCGATATCCAGAAACTTTATACTTTAAACAATGTTTTTCATAGAGATGGGAATGGCCGGAAAAAAACCGGAAACTTTGGGAAAAAAACCGGTTTTTTTCCAGTTTTTTTCCGAAGGGTTTATTTCTTTCCGGAAAAATTAAAAACGTTAATTTAAAATACTTTATTTAGAATATATTTTATAACCGATTTTTATATATTTTATAACCAATATCAATTAAAAGATTATTTTGATGATAATCATATACAATAAAGTATTTAATTAAGTTTTAACCATATAATAAGCCTTTTTCCCCCAAAAAGTTGGATTCCACTCGGGAAAAATTGAAAAATTTTAAATTTGTATGCATTTAAAAATTTTCTACTTTCACATTCTTATGTTTTCTCATTTGATATTTTTCATACTCAATATTTCACTTGAAAACACAAATTTGGAAAAAGTAAGCTGCAAGATAAAAATTATTTTAACCTCCAAGTGTTATTTATTTTACTCTCTAAAAACAAAAATAATTATGCAATGCAAATTAATATCAATAATTTACCAATTAGGATTAGAAGAAATTTAAATTTGGTATTCTTATATATTTATTATAAAATGCAGCACTTTAAAAATATTTTAACCATTAAATCAGACTGTCTAACAACCATAAGCATATGAAATGACTTACTAATACTTCAAGTTTCCTTGCTTTATCTGAATTTAAAAAAAATTTAGATCAGATTTCAAAGTTTGGGATTATTGGAGGTTTTTTACGGGGTTGCTTAAAAAAATATTTATGGTGTATGAGTCTTTATTGAACAATGAACACATTAATATCATGAAAATTAAATAAAAAAATAAGTTACAAAAATATTTAAACAAAACAATGAACGATTTTTTAATTTTTTTAAATGACTAACATTTTTTTAAATTGGCAAAAGTACTTTATGTTTAATAGATAAATATTACAATCACATGCTATATAAATAATATATGCAATATATAAATATATTGCATATATTATTTTATAGTTATAAAAACTAGGTTTTTTTTAGTTTTAAAATTACTCGTAAAATGCTGCCTATTTTTATTTCGTAAGAATTATTTTTAATTAATTTTTAATGAATTAATAACTTATAATATACAGGGTGTCCCACAAAGAGCTCCCTGATTTTAAAATTAAATATATTTTGAACAAAAATAGATAAAAATATAAAACCAACGGTATCCTTCTAGTTATGACTTGGAATTTCTTGTGCCAAAAGTTAAAAAATTTAGTTACTATTATTGTTAACAGATGGCAGCACAATAAAAATGTCTGGAAGCTATTAAAAACGCTGTGTAACAAATCGATTCTTCTTAAAATCGATTCATTGATTTCAGATTAAATTTTTAAAACAAAATATTCGAAGATTGGTCCAAGTCTTGTTGTTATATGAAGAGGTTATGCAAGGGCGTATGCAGGATCTGATTTAGAGGGGGGCAGGTCATAAACTTAGAAAAAAATTTATTTGTAGTACTCAAAAAACCATTGCACCCTCAGGTGGATAGGTTTGCATTTCCGTGATTTCAGTGATTCTGAGTTGTCTCAGTGTCGTAACTAAGACTTTACATTAACATATGCTAAGTTTAAAATGTCTTAAATGAAAAAATGTGTTAATGCGAACTTCAAGTAAATACAGGGGGGTCTGGGGGTTTTCCCCCATAAAAATTTTGAAAATTTGCCTCTAAAAATTGCATTATAACTCCATTTTGAGACCCTTTAGGTTCAATCTGAAGATTAGAGCTTCTTGTAAACTACAGATTTTTCTAGGGGAAGATTTTTTAAATCGACGTCAAAATTTCGTGAAGTCTAGGAGTCCTTCACCAGAAAAATTTTGATATTTGCCCCTTTAAAATAGTGCTTTAAATCATTTTGAAACCTCCTCTTTGATGAAACACTCAAAGAAAACAGCAACTTTTAAGCGGCAGAATTTACAAGGAAAAGACACTGTAAAACAGTGGTGGATCCAGGGGGTGGCACTCTGGAAAGTGCCCCCCTTTGGAGACCCGAAAAGGTCCTCAAAATGAGTAAAACCCCAACTTTTATAGGTCTAATTACAAAATTTTTTCTGGGGGAGGACCCCCATACCCCCCATTAGTATCGAAAGGGGATCTTCAGTGTTTATTTTTAGGAGATCCCCAAAATTTTAACATTTTGGGTCAAAAAGTATAGGTTGAAAAGTAAAGTGTTGAAAAGTGCCCCCTTAGACTCAAAACGTTTCTAAAAATGAGTTAAAACCCTTTTTTACACTTCATATTTCAATTTTTTTTCTGGGGGAGGTTTCCCCCATCCCCAATGGTACCACAAGGGGATCTTGTCTGGAAAAGTTCCCCCCCCTTGGAGCCGTGCTGGATCCGCGCCTGCTGTAAAAGGCGTCATAATTTTGGAGAGGGGTTTGGGGGTTCTCCCCAAGAAAAAATTTCGATATTTGACCCTCAAAAGTAGTGTTTTAACTCATATTGAGACCCTTTGGGTTAGTTTGAGTTACTCCCAAACACAAATTGGTGCAGAAATTTTTGCCTTTTCTTTTTACTCTGTGACTAAATAAAAAAATCAAGTTTTCTAGGGGGGGGGGGCAGCTGCCCCCCCCCTGCCCCTCGCTGCATACGCCCATGAGGTTATGTGTTTTATATTTCATTAGAAAAGTTGTGTCTTTAGGTTGATGTTTAAGTTGTTAGGAATTAGTTCTTCAAACCCCAAAAAGGTGTATTAAGCTTATATGCGTTTTAATTTTAGATTAAGGAGGGTTGTTTCCTTCAACTGAAATTGATCATTTTAACACCAAAAACACTAAGAGAAATGCAAAAGAATAATTTACCCACGCTCAAAAAATTTTTAGACCAAATAGTTAATTAGTTAAAAGCATTTAAAATTTGGAGCCGCAAAAAAAGAGGCGTGGCCAGCTGTGACGTCATTTGGTATGAACCGGCGAAAAGTACCGATCCTTTGCCTTGCCTCTTGCCTGCATTTGTGTTTTGTTTTCGAACTGAGTATTTACACTTTGCTTATCATAAATATTTTAAACTAAGCTTTCGTTTATTGTTCTTTTACATCATTACTGTACACAAAACAGGATTAGTTTTCAAATTGAGCTTGGTTTTATTCGTGCTGATTCGAATAATTCGCCGAAAATTTCGGTTTTAACTTCGGTTGATTTCCTTAGAAACGATACACGGTTCAATAAACCAGAAATAGAGGAGTTAAACAAGCAAGATGAGTACTATTTCGTATTCTGTTTTTAAAGTTTTAAAAATCTATTATATTTATTAATAAAGAGCATTTTTAGTTCGAGTACACTCCAGCATTGTGGTAGGGTAGTTTTATTTTCAACTCCCGTTTTGATCCTGAAAAAAGTAGTAGGAATTTTGAAATAATTTTACTATTGGTAACTAGTTACATCTTTGAGAATTAGTTAAAATGTTTTCTGGAAAAAATCAGACATTTTTTAACTATTAGATATCGAGTTTACAAGCGCGCACCTCGGTCTTATTTCCCGCCAACCCATAGAGAAATCTTCTTTTTCGACATATTCCCCTTTTTGATGGTTTAAAAAATAAAAAAAACTAATGAATATTTAAAAATAAGATAATTATCGAAGGTTACAAACATATTTAGTTACATTTCAACATAATCACCTTGAAATGAACTATTTATTGCACCTTTTTCACAAGTTTTTCTATCCCTCATCTTGAAAAGTTAGATTTTTCGTTGATTCGCAGGCTGTAGCTCCATGAATCACCAATGCCTGGAACTTGGCTGATGCACAGCATATGGTTTTAAACCTGCACAATTGCATACTGCAAAAATCACCTGCCTGCCCATTGTTTTTTGTTAATGCGAAAAGAGTTTGAAAGAATAGAAATTACACAGGTTTGCAATGAAAAAGCTGTTTGAACAATTATTACGATTTCCTATGTATTTTGGTGTGCTGATAACGAAAAAAATATTGAAAAAATCCTGTACGTCAGGATTTTTCACAAATTGCAACATAATATTCTAATTTTCCCATTTTTTTATAGTTTTTGAACATTTCTAGCTCCTCCCTTTTTAAAAATTAGGAGCTGTGAATGATGCACATAGTAAACTATCTCATCAGGATATTTAGAGATAATTATAGAGATTGAAATAAAATATTAAGCAAGACTTAATCGTGCAATAATGAAGGATTTTTTGTTGTATAGTTCAAAGAAACGTTCTTGTTGATAATCACAAGGGTAAATTTACCAAGAAGAGCTTCATAAGGTGGAAAAATTGGCTGAAGAGTGTGTAAATGAGTTTATTTTAGTTATATAATGATTTTTATGAAGAATATGTAATAAAAAATTTATTTTATAAGCATATTTTTATTAAAATTGAAATAGTCCAAACAGCTCGGAAAAATTTTTTTTGCGGACCTGTGTTATCATATTGGCCGGGGGAAATAAGTTCGGGAAGCGCACTTGTAAACTCGATATGCTCGATTGCTGTATATTAATAATGTTTAAATTAATACGTTAAAGTTTTGAGATGATTCGATAAGTTTAAGATAGTAATTTTGGCTCTAAAACTGTACAAACTAGTAATTGTCCATAGTTCTTTAGTACTTCCCTCGTTCCGTTGAGCAGCTGGCATGAAATAAAATCAAGACAGATGTTTCTCTGAACATTGAGAGCTGAGAGTCTTTTCCATAATATCAATGTTTTATTTGTTTCCAACTTCGAACAATAAGTGTTGCATTTTTAGTTTATTCAAAAATATTCATTCGCGCTTTACCGTAATTTAGTGAGTGCAATTCTCACAAGCTAAAATAATGCGTGCTTAAATATCGCACTGATTTCTGGATCTATAATTTAACTTAAGATAATTTAACTTAAGACATATTACTAAATAGCTGTGTCTATGTGTAAGCTTTCTTGTGTTGATTTTGATATAGTTTACAGAAAATTTTCTTCAAATGACTAACAAATACCGAGAGAAGTTTTTCCCAATAGATGTTTTGTTTGAGATAAAAATTTCTCTTCTTAAACTTATTAAACTTATTATTATCATCTCAAAACTTTGACATCTTAATAACATTGAAAATATACAACTTAACTTTCAGTAGCCATTTTAATCATGCATTCCCAGATCTTAAAGCGGCCAAATAAATTTTACGAAAAGCGTCGTTTGCGGTCTTCTTTTGTAGCCGCAATTTTGAAAAGAAATAATACCCCTACCAAAACCATACATTGTATTCTTAAATATACGTTAACCACAATCCCCTTTGTTTGAAATCTCCACCTATTACCAGTTTTTCAAAAAAAAATTCAAAACCAAAACTTAGTAAAAACTGTCAGAACTTTTCGGACAACTTAATATCTTTCGTGAGCAATTTGTGTTATCAAAAGAACTATAAATTATGAAACAAATAAGAAGCACTACATGTTTACTACACTATGTTTTTTAATAGTGCCAAATGGATACTTTAAAAGGGTCTTCACAACAGTAGAGTTTGGAAGTAGCGGAGCCCATTTTATCCTTCATACAGGCTTTGAACCATTTCTTCCTCAATTTTTTGTTTCTTGGAACGATTAAGAACCTTTTACTATGTGTTTTTGCAGTCGATGAAGTGCATCCTGGCACAATGCAGTATTCATAAGCTTTTTTTTTACTTCGGAATCCATTCTTTTTTACTGATGCACGTGCTTTCTATTGGGAAAAATAAGAGCGCGCGATCGGCGAAACCTCGGATACTACCAAATGACGTATCTGCGCAGTGGCGCGTTTTTAAGCACTGTGACTGCGCATCCTCTTTAAAAATTAATAAAAAATTAAATTAAAGTCGTAGCGACCTCGGGATTTTTGATAACAACTTTTTTCACTATATTCTACCAGGAAAAAAATAAAACAGAAAATGGGAAACTACCCTATTCTGATCTGTGTGCATATAACCAGATTGATGATCATCCAACTCATCGGATCACAATGAAACTTTCTGAAATAGAAAATTTTAACTTTATTGGTTAAAAAACAAAAGGTTAATGAAAATTTTTAAATATTTGTATTTTTATTTGAAAATACTATATTCTAAAGCAGAGGTTCTCAAACTGTGCTCCGCGGAGCCCTTAGGGCTCCGCCAAGCATTTCCAGGGGCTCCGCGAAGCAATTTGAAATAAATACATTTTTTGATAATTTCTAATTTGCGTTGCTCTGAAATGTTAAATAAATAACTTTCTGCAATGTGTTTCTTGTAAAAACTTACTTTTGCTCCTTCCTACCCAAATTTTTTTAAGCTTTTAAATAACCCTTGAATTTAAGTGGATTTGATGGGGAGCTCTTTTGATTATAGTTTTTTTTCTGGTTTTTGTCTTTTTTTTCCAAGTCTTTCTTGGTTTACCAAAACAAGTCAAAACCATGTTATCTAGGGTCAAATTTTCGAAATTCATCTGGGGGAGAACCCCCAAACCCCCTATTATACTTAAAACTTTATTATTGTCAATTTTTTATAATATGTTCGTTAAAATTAAAATCCTACCTAAAAACGAATTTCCAAAATTTGGATTATGATGTACCTAAAACAAGTATAAAATAACTGTTTTTAAAGATCATATTTCACTAAATTCACCCAGACTCCCCTATCATAATTGGAACATAATTAATCACAATTTTTCTCACTTGCTCTTAGATGCAAATTATACCTAAAATGTTTTAAAAAGCTACTATTCCAGGCAACGAATGCTCAAAAAAGGGTGTAGAGGGAATTTCTTGGAACACAACTTGTTTGGAGATAAACATATCAAAAGTCCCCGACCCTAGCCCCCCTGAGCTTAATGTAGGGGGGGGGCGTTTAAAAGTCTCATTTTTCAGTTTTTGGCTTATTACTCTTAGAAAATGCATCCCCACGAAAAAAAGTTTCAATTATCTTTTTTAAAGTAGATAAAATTACCAACAATTTAAGACCATTCCTAGGTTTATAGGTCCAATAGATCCCTGCTGTTTTTTCATTGTTCTTCCTTTTTTACACCAACATAGCCCTATCCGTTCCTTTATGAGGAGACAAAAGCCTTTCGAAATTTCCTCTTAACCGTTATACCAACATGAAGCTATGCCTCCCAAATGTAATAAGCTGTAATTTATATATGACAATTATGCAAAATTCATAAATAGACCATCATTTTCTAAATTCAATAAATATAGAACAAAAAATTAATTAAATTGAAAATAATTAATAATTAAGAAATAGGTAATTACTAAATTTTATAAGGTAAAAATGGAATACTTCAAACAAATAAATACTGTTTTCAATATTGGTATATTAATTTATACCACTTTTCTTCTCTTTTACTGTACTCTCAAAACCTCTAGGTCCACTTTCTGGGAAAATCCCATTTTCCCAATAAGGAAGTTGCATGTGTCAGATTTTCAAAAACAAACAAGTGTTCCGTATGGTTTTTTGTATGGTAAAATGAAATATCTAGTCAGTTTTTCAAAAAAATGTACAGGTAATTAAATATTTTAATTTAAAAGTCGAGAAAAAAACACGTGACTGAAAACGTTTATTGTTTAAACTATAAGATGACGTCAACAATAATACCATCAACTCCATTGCTTTACAACAATGTTTAGTATAAGATGACGTCACATCCAAACTCTTGGCGTTTTCGCGCGCTTTTAAAAAGGGGATTTTTGTTAATTTTTTTGACAATCAAAAAATTTCTCGATCGGCCTCAAATTTTGGGTAGTTGCTTATTTTTGCAAGAGGAATCGATTAAAAAAATTAAAAAAAATCATGCAACTTCCTCATTTTTTTTTTCAGATAGCGTAAGAACTATTGATCCCTCGCAGACTTGGTTCAGGGCTTAAATTAAAGCTAAATAATTGTGTTATAAGGTTTTAGCCAGTTTTAGCCCTTACTTCACTCTTAGAAGTGTAATATAGCCAATAAATTGCTTTAAATACGACTTTTACTCAATTTTTCGAACTTTTTTAACAAATGGTCCATTTTTGAAGAGATGTAACTCGGGTTAAATTGTTGGTAATTTTATCTACTCAAAAAAAGATAATTGAAAATTTTTCGTGGGGATGCATTTTCTAAGCGTAATAAGCCCAAAACTGAAACATGAGACTTTTAAACGCCCCCCTACATTAAGCTTTTGATATGTTTACCTCCAAACTAGTCCAAACAAAGTTCTAAAGTCAAAAATTGTGTTCCAAGAAATTCCCTCTATAACCTTTCGTTGCCTGGACTTTACATAAAACCTGTTAAATATGAATGGGAGGGGCTGTGGAATAATTTTGGAACCATATTGAAATAAATTTATATTTACGCTTCTGCATTTATGCTTTTATTTCTTGTAGCAATGGTTTTTATGTAATTTGCTTCTTGTACCTTGAAAAATTTATCTTCGAAGGGCTCCGCAAAGAATTTGTCTCCTGAAAAGGGCTCCGCGACATAAAAAGTTTGAGAACCCCTGTTCTAAAGAATTTGATTTATCAAAATTTTAATAACAGATGATCGAATTTCACATTTTTACTATGAATCGAGATTAATTGGATCGCAAATTCCTCACGTTGTTGCATAGCCCTTATTGGGATGGCTTGATGATCCTGAATTTTGTAGGGTGTCATCTTCAATTTTAATTTTGTTTAGTATTCTTTGCTCACTGGACCGCTTAATTCCTGATTGAGCTGACACCTTGCGAACTGAATTTCTGGGATTTTCTTCTATTAGTTTGGACAACGTTGAAGTGTTATCGGCAGTGACAACAGTCCGACGAGGTCCGACATTTCCAACTAGTTCATCAGCAATACTACCTGTCCTTTCAAATTTCTCGAAATAGTTTCTGATTGTTTTATTTTCAGGACCTTTTCTACTTTTATAATTTTTTTGAAAACTTCGTCTTGTGGCTGTTACGCTAAAGTTAAGTTTGTAATATTCAAGTACGATAAAAACACGTTGATCAGTAGAATACATGACTAGTTATGACTGGTTTCAAAATATTCAGGATATATCAATTCTCTCAAAAATTTTTCCCGTCATCGATTTTCGAAAAAAAGAATATTAAAATTAATTTATATTGATATCGACAAACGCAAAAAATCTAACAAGCAATTTAGGACCATACTCCCTAAAAAATAAAACAGTTAACCCCTTTCCATAACAATTGAACCAACCGTCGAAAATTTCCTTTTGAAAATTTAATCCCCAGTTGCACAGCTCATACCAAATACATCAATTTTACGTAATTCCTACTAGAAGACGAAATTTGGCCGTAAATGGCAAAAATTGGACAAATATTGAACGTACGAACTACTTGGGATCTTAAATTAATGAATCGATTTTGAGAAGAATCTATTTGTTACACAGCGTTTTTAATAGCTTCCAGACATTTTTATTGTGCTACCATCTGTTAACAATAATAGTAACTAAATTTTTTAACTTTTGGCACAAGAAATTCCAAGCCATAACTAGAAGGATACCGTTGGTTTTATATTTTTATCTATTTTTGTTCAAAAGATATTTAATTTTAAAACCAGGGAGCTCTTTGTGGGACACCCTGTATAATGACTAAGGATTTTTATACAACGAATGATTATTTAGCTTCTAAAAAAATATGTATTCAAAAACCGCTCTTTTCTAAGCAAAAAGGTCAATTTTTCCGACTTTTCCAATTTTTCCGGAAAAAAACCGGTTTTTTTCCTGTTTTTTTCCGCCTTCCCAAAATTTCCGGAAATTTTCCATCTCTAGTTTTTCAACCTATGGACGGTGTCAACCGGAAGTAACTTACCGATGGAAACTCCGATTGTATTGCTGAAATGCATAAATGAGGTATTTGCATGAGTGAGGGATTTTGCTTGATTTTATACTTTTTTGATACATTATGGTTTAAAACTCCCAAATTTCTGATTTTTAAGTTGAAAAATTTGTTTTAAATAACTTAAAATTCAATTTTATTTTTGCCAAAACGTCAGAAAAGTCACGTTATCAGAAAACGGGCTCCTATTGGATGTGACATCACAGCGCATGAAAACCATTGTGTTTACTGTTGTCACGTGATCAGAAAACGGGCTTCTATTGGATGTGACCTCACAGCGCATGATTTGGGATTCGAGAGTGTTTTCGCGCCCAAACAAAAAACGAAATTTCAAAAATTTATATATCTGAAACTTGGCTACGAAAATACTTGATGTAAACGTCATTCTTCATGGCTTTTTATCTACTATTTTAATAAAATTCAATCTCAAAACGTGAGAATACCTCATTGTAGGGTTTATTTCTCCATCTTAAGGTGACATCTTGCCTCACTGATAAATTTTATTTAAAAACATCTTAAATTTACAACGAAATTTGAGACAAAAAACATAAATTTATATTTATTAAAAAATAAAAGTTATCAGAAAATTCAAATTACTAATAGTAATTCGAAATATTATTTACTTTTATTTAAAATTTTAAATGATTTGGTCAACTAGTAATCGGAGTTTTCAGCTTAAAGCGGGGGTCATAGGACTCTTAACAAGAAAAGCAGTGAAAACAACTTTACAAATTTTTAAAATTAAATATATCCTAAACTAAATTTTATAAAGTTGTTCTGTTTTCACATTTAGAAAGAACTACTCTTCATGAATATGAATAATATTTTTAAAACTAAATATATTTCTTAAATAATATGAAATAGACTATTGAAAAAAGCTTGTTTGATAGCGGTTTTTCATACACCATGAGCTTGCGCGCATGATTGATTCCAAACAGTTCAATATTAGTGAATTATTTTTGCATACAATTAAAGTAGATGATTGTTATTATATATTCCAGCAGCATTTAACTATTTTAGAGAATATTTAATATTTTTAAAATGACATAGTTTTAGCTATTCAAATATGGGCCTAATTTTCAGACTTTTATCATGATTAAAATATACAAAATGATTGAAAATGGATGAAAATGTTGGTGGATATTAAAGATAATAATGAAATTAATAAATCCTGGAAGTTTCATACTTATATATACATTAGTTAAAAAATAATCATGCGCGCAAGCTGAAAAAAACACATTCTGAGAAAAATGACTTTAAAGTTGCGTTTGTTTACAATTAGGGGCCTTTGGTTACATACATTTTTGGCTATAACTTTATAAATAAATGGAATTTTTTATGGGATTTGTTTTAAATGAAGCAGAACTGTATACAGAATAACATATATTTTTTTCAAAAAATCGAATTTTTTGAAGATTTAAGAGTCCTATGACCCCTTAAAGCGGAAGTTAAACGGCGAGGTGTGACTAGTGACCGGTTGACACCGTCCATACTACAAATTTTAATCTTTAAGAAATGCCGCAGTCATTAATCTTATTTTTGAATAGTCCTCAAAAATTTTCTCATAGTTTAATTTATGGGATTGGAACACAGGAATTTTTTATCGTGCCTTTAATGAAAGAAGATAGTACAAAAACTTTAAAAGAAAAGGTAAAGATAGTGTTACGTAGCCTTCTGCCTACGTTGGTTGTTTAGTTATTTACTTTTCGTATTTCTGATTATTTGAAATAACTACATCTGTTTTAATTAAAATTACTCATTTATTAAACATCTAAATTAAAATAAACAATACAAATATTAATAGGGGCTTAAGCCCTCAAAGATAAAGGCACATGATCTATTATAGTTGGAATAACATTAATTTAATAAAATGACCACCAATTAAAGATTAGGACAAAGCATCTTACCACCGGAAAGCCGCACAGCAAATACTGCCCGTTAACCTTCTACTTTTGTATCTGGGGGCGTGTGTATCTATCGCTGTTAACTTCAGTTTTTATAAGGCTCATCCAGTCATCCACCCAGGGTTGGCAAGGTTTTTCCCACCCCCGGTAAATACCATGGTAAAAACCGGTATTTACCGTCCTGGGAAAAACTAGGTTTTTCCCACATGGGAAAAAGTGGGAAAAACTGATTATTTATTGAATTTATTCTGTTCAAAATGAATGGTTTAAAAGTTTTTACAGCCTTTTTTTAGAAAAATGACCTTAAATAAGCTTTATCCTATGTTATGAATATGGGTTTTATCATGTGTCTGAGGAATGTCATCTTTTGATGGTTATGCCCTTTTCATCGGATTATCATACCTTGTTACTTCAAAAAAGTTATCTTACAATCAAGATTTACATTTACGTTTTGTTTTATTTAAATTACGTTTTTATTTACATTTAAAAAAACTGTATATAATGCTTTTCTTAAAGACACAGATATTATAAGTAAATTTGTTTTAAAATATTCTCTATTTTTATTTGAGAAATTCATTAATATTAAAAAATATATGCAAATTTTATGTTAAATGTCATGATTCTCTTGCTCACTTATATTTTTCCCACCTGATAATTTTAACCCCCCTCCCAAAAAAGTCATTTTTAACTGAAAGTTTTTATAATATGTTTAAAAAAGCCATAACCTAATACTTCCATTATTTTGTCAATTGGAAGTTTTTCCCAGTATTTCCCAGTTTTTCCCGGTATTTACCAGTTTTTCCCACTTTTTCCCGGTATTTACCAGTTTTTCCCAGTGGTATGGGAAAAACTAGTTTTGGACGGGAAAAACCCAACCCTGCATCCACCCTTCCAGAACATTCTACCTCGTGACACAAGTAAAGGGGTTTGATGAAAGTCACGTACGCATTATTGGTTTGCACTTACATTTAGAATATTTGAATTTATACTTATTAATTTAGGGGTCGTCCATAAATTACGTGAGGTCAAAAAGGGGGAGGGGGGGTCCAGCAAAATCTCACCTAATCTCACCTGGGGGGAGGGGGGAGTCAATTAAAATCTCACGTAAACTTTTAATTTATAAAAGAAACGTTTTTTCCTTAAATTTTTTAGCAAAACTACCGGAAAATGCGAAAATTAGTCAAAAAGTGATTGAAAAATCTCACGAGAGGGGGAGGGGGGGTCCAGCGAAATCTCACTAAATCTCACCAAAGGGGAGGGAGGAGTCCAGAATTTGGAAAAAACACCTCACGTAATTTATGGATGCCCCCTTAGAACTGTGACGACAGCGGCGGCGTCACAATAGACAAGACGAAATTTCATTTGTTAACAGCTACACTCTCCAGTTTTAAACCTGTTCCATTCCAATTCCTTCTTATATATTCCAAATATTATCTTTCTTTAATAGGATTTTTTGTCTCTATTGTTGTGTATTGAATTGTTGTGGCATAATAGGGGCCAGAAAACCCTAACAAGCAAATGAACGGGTTTAATATTTTAGTTTAAACGTTGTTACAATATATCTGAACTAAAAGTTAATTAAACAAAAACAAAAAATTTTAACAAATTAACAGAGTTTGACTTATCTGGTTAATAAAACGTTACGTCTCTCTGAAACACTCGTTTAAAAAAAAACCTCGATTATTTGGTTGATACGTTTTGGAACTTGGTTGATTCGTTTTTCTAAAGCTGCAATAGCCTCTACTAGACTACAAATTCTGCGAATTCTAGAAAAACATTTAAGCCCACGTCTATTCTCGGTTATTCTATCTGTGCTCCCCCGCTGAACTTTCACTCGGTTCGGAAACTTGCCTCGTTTATCTCTTGCCGCCATTTATTTCTGGGATGACAAATCGTAACCGCGACGCCTCGGCCTAATGGAGGACGATATATCCGCCATCGGCAAATAAAAAACCAACTTTTCTCCAAGAAACCTATAGTTGCGAAAAAATATAAGTGATTTATTTACCTTGCATGATCGAGCGAAACTTATATTAACACAAACATTTTAATTTAGACGAAGAAAAGCGCAGTTTATAGTAATTAAAGGGTAGAAGGCGTTCCTCTTCTTAAATGTATAGTCGAATTTTAGTTAATTGAATCCAAGATACTGTTCTGTGGAAAACTGAATGGTCATAGTTTTTTAATGGCTCAAAAGTTTGCAAGTGAAGGGATTTTTAAAAACTCAAGAGTTTGGTTTTTAATTTTAAGGCGCCAAATCAGACTTAGGGGGCATCCATAAATTACGTGAGGTCAAAAAGGGGGGGGGGAGGGGTTTGGAAAAATCTCACCAAATCTCACCAAGGGGGGAGGGGGGGTCGGTGAAAAACTCACGTCAACTTTTCAAATTCGAAATTAAAAGATTTTTTTTTAAGTTTGAGAAAGGAATAATACCCACAGATAAGATACTGTGGTGATTTTTAGGCGGAATAATGTTCTTTTCCTCAAAATGCAAACGAATTGGATAGAAAATTATTTTTAAAGGTTGTAGGTAAATCTCACTTGAGGGGGAGGGGGGGTCCAGCAAAATCTCACTAAATCTCACCAAGGGGGGAGGGGGGTCCAGATTTTGGAAAAAACACCTCACGTAATTTATGGATGACCCCTAACAACTTTGGTTCAACTAGTGGCATTAGGTCTCTTGGATTCTAGCCTCTAAGTAATAGCACTATGTTCCTTATTAAGTAGTTATTATCATAGACCCTTAACTAACTTAAAAACATCAATTAATTGATTTTTTTATTTACCTACTTAATATTCAATAAACTGAGACAATGTATTTTTGCCTGGTTTCATGTTGTAAGGTAAATCACATTATACTTACAAGCTCAAACTTTGCGCTTTAAGCTATATTTAATTTTACTCTAAATAATAATAAATACTGTAATAAAATGTTTCGTTTCACCCTTTAGGCATTGACAATTGCAGTCATGAGCCTATAAAAGCAACCCATTGAAATAATAGGAAATATTAGTTAAGTTCCCAGCAGTATAATATGTCCGAAATTCCTTCATAAAAGCGTCAAAAGTGCAGTTTTCTCAAAGAAGTCTGTAGATCTTTTGTAGCAATAGGACTTCAGCACGTAAGTCTTCAATTTTTACAGCAGTTTTGAATACATTCTAAAGGCATTTCAGCGGTCTAACAAAAAACTGCAGATTTCCTGAAGAAAACTGCAGACAAAGTGTCCAAATTCCCTTCACTTTTTTGAAGAAATTTTGTTGGATGCTTTTTGCTGGGTTGTGACAAGTAAAACACATAAAAAAGTGCTAATTTTTAAATACGTATATTGAGGTTATAATGCATCAATCTGTGCCTTTTTTATTTCAGATTGTTCAAATCTTAGTTCAATCTGTACTTGCCAACTTTTAAAAGCTAACATCAGTAAAACTTATTGCATACCAACGTTAAAAGTTTTACTGATGTTAGCTTTTAAAAGTTGGCAAGTACAGACTATGTGTACTAAAACAAGCTAAAACCAGTTTTTTAGAATCAAATTCCCAAAAATATTAGAAAAACAACAAACTAGGGAAGGACCCCCAGTGCTTCTTTTGGTACTTATTATAACTCTATTTCTCACAACTTTTCTTATATTAGGTTCCTTAAAAAATATCTACCTAAAATGGATTAAAAAGCTACATTTAACCTATTCAATATGCGTGGGAGGGACTGAGGAATAATATTGGGACCTCTCCCCCTGTTCAAAATCTAATTTTAAACCCGATAATGACTTAATTTTTCTGGTAAATATTTCAGCCTTTCCAAAATAAATTTTTATAAGCACTTACGCAAATGTTTTTAGAGTTTACCTATCATTTATAACTAACACAGTTCTTGGAATTTTAACCATGAAACCTGAGAATTACGGTTGCGAATGTAAAAAATAAACTCAAAAATGAATGGGTCATCCCGACTTTCTCAAAGTTACCAAAAAAATTTCCTCCCAAATACCACTGAAAAGAAAACGGCTATCGGTTTTCCCTTTTAAGGAATAAAAACATTCCAACACACACTAGAAGTAGGAAAAAAGCTCTTTTTCCTGGGGGGGGGGTTGAGCCGGGTCGTTCATCACCAGCGAGGGATGAAAACGTTAAAAAACGCGCGCGGTTCTGAATGTTGTCTCTCGTGCGAGAAAAGTTCCTTTTACACCGTGCTATTTTTCTCTATCGATGTGTATGAGCAAAATAAAAATCGATCTTTTTTTTTCCTTTTCGTTCCATAGAGAGAAGATGGACGGTGCTTTTAGAACATTGGAGGAAATTTTTTGGCTCCCCTCCCGATACCATATTTCACTCTTTAATCCAGAAAAATGGAGGCTGAAAATGAATCTGGAACTGTTTTTTTTCTTTAGGTTCCGGCGAACGGAGCTAATTCTTGTATAGATGGATTTATGGGGATTCCTGAAACGTAATTTTCGTTCCCTTTAAGCACCTCTAAAGGCTTCGGTTCATCTTCTGTTCTCTTATCGATGAGTCTTTCTTGGCAACTCTGTGCCACAAAACTCTTAAAAACCATCCTAACATCTTATATTATTATTGATTCTCACCCCTGTACTGCGAACTAAAGAGGATTGAAAAAGTTTAGTGCTCAACAGCAGGGGTCGGCCAGTAATTTTACTTGGGGTCCAAATAATTTTGTAAATTTTCATCGCGGTCCGGAGAAAAAGTAGTTAATACTACATTAATTTTTTTTCAAATACACAAACATTTTTACAAAGATGTAATTTGAGTACGCTACCTGTTCAATTATATTGTTGTGTGAATTTAATATTACTATTAGAAGTTTTTACATTAAAATGGGGCTATTGGGATATTTCCACATGAGATTTTTAGGAAATTTTACCCTTAAAAAGCGGGTCAAACCAATTTTTATAGGGTAAAAATACATATTAATGATTTTCCAAACGTTTTGGCGGTTCGGTAAATAACCTCACGCGGTCCGCCTGTTGCCGACCTCTGCTCTACAGTCTTAAGACCTCTGACGCATATACACATATAAAAATAAATTAAACACAATTACACTCTGAAGTATTTACACTTAAACCTTAAAAACCCCATTTTTGCTGTCTCAATATGAAAAGTTCACGCCGGTTGAGTTCGTGTAAAGTTTCACAGAATAATTCTGTTTTCTAGCTTAAGGAGTAATCCGTGAATAAAAATCACGAAAAGGGATGCCTGAAAAGAAGATTTTTTTCATAATAATACCCACAACTATATTTTAAATGACTGCATAACTTTCTTCCTACACTGTAAAAAATTTTGGATGGCAAAACACCAAAAAGGGGTGGCAACTGAGTTGCCACTCCTAGTGGTGTTAAAGAACACCAGTGTTTCATTACACCAAAACTATCCTACCACTGGTAGAATAGTTTTGGTGTAATGAAACACTGGTGTTCTTTAACACCACTAGGAGTGGCAACTCAGTTGCCACTTTTTTTGGGGTTATGCTGGTGTTTTAATACTAGGCACCTTTTTTGGTGTTTCATCATCTTATTTCTGACTTGCCTGGGTAATAACTTGAAATTTCAATTTCAAATTGCACTAATTTATATTTTTAGTACATAATAAAATATATTAAAACTTTCAGTGAGTTATATAAATCAAATAAAATAAATCTTTCAAATCAAGAGCAATTAATTAATTAGTAAATTGAATAAATTATTTTTATAATTTTCATAAAAGGGTATTTCCACAGGTAACTGACTGACATTTTCAAAGAAAAACAATGAGTATTTTGTAATTTACTTCCCAAAATAAATAAAAAAAAAAGGATTTTCAACCCAGTTTATTGCTTTCTTGTTACTAAATTTAATGGAACAAATAAATTTGCATGGTAACATGTAAATTTAAATTTACATGGTAACTGACTGACATTAATGAAACCTTTATTTCAGTCAGTTACCATGTTGTTTAAAATAAAAAAAAAAACATATTTAGAAAATTTAATTGTGTCATTGGATTTTGTTAACAAAAAGGCAGTAAACCGGTAGAAAAATCTTTTTAAAATTTATTTTTGGGAAGTAAATTAGAAAATACTTATTGTTTTTCTTTGAAAATGTCAGTCAGTTACCCATGGAATTACCCAAAATAGAAGTAAAATATTCACCTCTTAAAATAATTTAATACAAGAAAAAGAAAATTTCTTGTGCTTTTTGAATGAATACTGTATAATTGTAACTACCAAACCAATTACAATTTAAAAAATAATTTCACTTTATTAAGAGTTTGAAACCTTATTTTGCGGTTTTTAAACACATATTTTTTTAGAAACTAAATAATCATTTGTTGTATAAAAAATCATTAGCCATTATATACTATACGTTATTTAATCATTAAAAATAATTCCTCCGAAATAAATATATGCAGCATTTTACGAGTAATTTTAAAACAAAAAAAACTAGTTTTTATAACTATAATAATATATGTAATAAAATGTAAAGCATGTGATTGTAATAAATAACATTAATTTAATATTTATTTACTAAACATAAAGTACTTTTGATGAATTAATTTTGTATACAACATGATCCAATAACCAATAACAGATGTTTGCTATAATAATAATATTTAACATCAACATACATAATTGATCCTAACCTTTTTCCACATAATCATTGCAACCATGTTTTCTTAGAAAGGTTGAAAAGTTTTAATTACATTCTGTAAATTTTAAAAAAATGTTGAAATCATTGCATAAAAAAATTCAAAAAAAGTTTTGTTTAAATATTTTTGGAACTTTTTTTTATTATTTAATTTTCATGATATATTGTGTTCACTGTTCAATAAATACTCATGCACCATAAATATTTTTTAAGCAACCCTGTAAAAAGCCTCCAATAATCCCAAACTTCTGATCTAAAGTTTTTTTTAATTCAGATAAAGCAGAGAAACTTGAAGTAGTAATTTCATATGCTTATGTGATTTTAGACAATCTGATTTAATGGTTAAAATATTTTTAAGATGCTGCATTTTATAATTAATATATAAGAATACCAAATTTAAAATTCTTCTAATCCTAATTGGTATTATTGATATTTATTTGCATTGCATTATTTTTGTTTTTAGAGAGTAAAATACATAACATTTGGATGTTAAAATAATTTATCTTGCAGCTTACTTTTTCCAAATTTGTGTTTTCAAATGAAATATTGAGTATAAAAAATATCAAATGAGAAAACATTAGAATGTGAATGTAGAAAATTTTTAATTTCATACAAACTTAAAAATTTTCAATTTTTCACGAGTGGAATCCAACTTTTTGGGGAAAAAATGATTGCATGGTTAAAATTTCATTCTCTTTTTATAAGTACTTTATTATATAAGAATATCATCTAAATAATATTTTTTAATTGATATCACGGTTATATAAATTCTAAATAAAGTATTTTAAATTAACATTTTCAATTTTTCCGGAAAGAAATAAACCCTTCGGGAAAAAAACTGGAAAAACGTTTTCCCCCCCCCAAAGTTTTTTTCCGGCCATACCCATCTCTACTTTAAATACAATGGGAGCAAAAAATTGCACTCACCTTTTCTCAGAAGTCCAACAGGGAAGCTTGTCTACATCAAAACCTGGAAGGTAGTGTATTATGGGTTGGAAGGAAACACTTCCTTGTTACTGTTACTCAAAAATTTAATTTCTTAATATTTACATTTTGTACAGTTACACGGTAATATTAGGTGAGAAGCGTGTCAATCTTTTTCCGCAAACTCTCCCTATAATAAAGCACCAAGTGTGGGCGCGCCAGATCAGAAGGAACCAGAAGCCAAGAGGCATCAGGCGTGACACCTCCAGGGACTGAGGGACCAGGGACCTTTGAAAAATTTCTTATCTGTAAATAGAGGATTATTAATATGACATAGAGCACGGTGAATTGATCAACTCTGAGGGAAAGATGTTAAGGTCTTCGCCGACCACAAGCTGAAAAAATGGCCAAAACTGACTAATTTAAAAATCCTGAAACAGTAAAGGCAGTGAAAATGTTATCAAAGCCCATTGACTGTTTTGTGCTGAACTGACTGTGCGGCTGAATTTGAGGGTTGCTGAACGGTCAAAAGGATATGTTTAAGTGCCAAAATTTGTTTGTGTCTGCATATTAAAAACATATTAGGGGTCATCCATAAATTATGTGAGGTCAAAAAGGGGGGAGGGGTTTTGAAAAATCTCACCAAGGCGGGAGGGGGATCGATTATAATCTCACGTCAACTTTTTGAGTTAGAAATTTTACGATTTTCTGCAAAAAATGCAACGAATAGGATAGAAAATTATTTTTAAAGGTTTTAGGTAAATCTCACGTTGGGGGGAGGGGGGTACAGCAAAATCTCACCAAGGGGATGGGGGGTCCAGATTTTGAAAAAAAACACCTCGCGTAATTTATGGATGTCGCCTTAGCTTGATGACCATTCAGTCGCACAGTTATAGCTCAATTAATGAGCTTTCATATTTTTTCAGAATCAGGGATTTAGGTTTTCAACAAGCTAATACAAGTTTAAAAATATTTTATTGTGTTTTTCATGCATAGAAATTAGTAGACCCTAATAAAATATATGTTGAAATTACAATTAAGAGGATATTTCCTTGAAAAAAGGAAGTTTTTAAGGTAGATTACATCAAAGTTTATTTTATTTCTAAGGTTTTCGCAGTTAAAATACACTATTCAACATAATTATATTTATTTACAAATAAAAAAATTAATGGTCTTAAATATTCTTATTCTCCATATTCTTGAGCGACAAAACCTATGCATGACTTTAAAATAAAGGTTTGTCAGAATTATAAATAATAATGTTAGCAAACTTATGCAGCTGAGAATTTTTAATACTAGGTCACATGAGTACTTTCACAAAATTTAGGTCAACAGGGATGTACTTTGCAGCGGGCATGGAAAAAGTTGTAACCTTCCCCCGAACCTAATAAAATTTACCCAAACCTTATGTTAGCAGTAATTTGGTTCTTTTTGGGTGCCCTTCACAAAATATTTTAAGAGAAAAATTTTTTTCACATAGTCAACTCAACAACCCGCTGGTACATGAAAGGAGTAATTTCACCAATTATTGCTGGTTAAGCGGACAATTAAGTGTGAACTCATAACTCTCAAGCATCACCATGGACTGTTAGGTCTCATTAGCACGGTATAGCATAGTAACGCAAGAGAGTGGAGGGCAAGTACTAGTCTAGCTGACTATAACTGAAAAAGTGGTGACCATTGATTAGTCCTCCACTCAACCCGCTGGTGTTGAGGATCAGTGTTTGGAGGATCACAACATTTTGAATTCGTCTGAAAAGTATTATATGTATACAGGGTGATTCTGAAATGGTGTGTCAAACTTTCAGGGATGATAGTACTCATCAAGACGAACAAGAATCGGTATAGAAAGGGGGGTCGCAGTTACACCGTTAAAGAGCTAGGTCCTAATGTAGTGCGAGAGCGTTACAAAAGGACGTTTTGCCAAGGCCCGTTTAACAAAAAAAGCATAATGAAATGATAAAATTTATTACATGAGGTACAGCAGTATCCGTACTACTTACATCATAAATTTGATAGAAATTGGACCACTTGCTAAACCGTGGGGTGAGTTTTAAAACGCGCAGTATTAATCTTCTAGCCAAAGAATGGAGTTCCATTAATGATATTTAGAAAAATGATGATCGGGGAAGGAATTTTCAATGATCATACATTGATCATTGAAACTGTGTGATCATTGAGAATTCATTCCCCGATCATCATTTTTCTAAATAGCATTACACTAATGTAAAGGAACTCCATTCTTCCGCTAAAAGATTAATATTGCATGTTTTAAAACTCACTCTACGGTTTAGCAAGTTGTCCAATTTCTATCAAATTTATGAGCTGTACCTCATGCAATAAATTTTTTCATTTCATTACGTTTTTTTTGTTAAACGGACCTTGGCAAAACGTCCTTTTGTAACGCTCTCGCACTACATTAGGACCTAGCTCTTTAACGGTGTAACTGCGACTCCCCTTTCTATACCGATTCTTGTTCGTCTTGATGAGTACTATCATCCCTGAAAGTTTGGCGCACCATTTCAGAATCACCCTGTATATATTACGGGCAAAGTGATTAATTGGGCATTTTTGGGCATGCCCAGAGTGAAAGCGGGCAAAGAGATAAAGTTCATTGAATTTATCACATTAACATGCCTGGGCATTATTAATAATGCCCAATTAATCACTTGGCCCGTAACATATATATGAAGTATATTTTTAAGAATTAAGAAAAGTATATTTTACAAATCATCATAAACCTAATAGAATAAAAAGAGCAAATAATAAGAAGAAAAAAATACCCGGTGCTTTAGGATTAGACGAGTACAAATCTTTCCAACCTGATTACTACAGGAGGCAATGTTTTTTTTTATTTATATATAAAAATATATAGCAAAATTTAAAAGTTGAGATATTTTATTTGTGTTTTATATTGATGTTTGATTACTATGAGCAATATAGCATCATAGTACTTGAAGCTTGCGCTCAGCTAATCCTTAAGTACCAAATACCCTAATATTGAATTCGGTAATGGACAATTAAAGTAAACTAAACATGTCATTTTAATGTGCTTATTCAAAAATTGTTAGTTATTCTAATAAGATTTGAAAAAAAAAACATTTTGAAACCCTGTTTCTTACTGTCAAATTCAAATATTTCAATAAGTGAGCCTTAAAACCCCTCCTATATATTACGGAGCTCATTGCTGCTCCCCCAATTGGTTCAATTCCGTTAACGTCAGGGATGCAGAAAATGTGTTTACTTTCAAGATTTCCCCCAATTCATACAAAAATTTCCCCAAAATTTAAAAAACTGATAAAGACCTTCAAAAATTCTGAATTATTGTCAGTATCAGAAATCTGTTAAAAAGTAGTGACACGAATCGCCACGTATAAATTTTTATTACTGTACTAAAATTCAATTCAATAGTATACTTTTCCATAAAATTTCCCTAGATGGCTAAAATTTCCCCCGATCCTAGAACGCCGGATCGGACATATTCTGCATCCCTGGTTAACGTTCCTGCTAAATATCGCCTATCACTTAAGAAAGCCATATATTCAAATATCGACAAACTTTTTTTATCTTTAATGAAACTGGACAGTTATTGATCTTCTAATTAATCATTTTAATCTATATGTATTTGAAATTATTTAGCAAGTTTTCCACTTTTTGTGTCCATTACATTACAATACAACATGGTGGTAATAAGCGGGGTAAACGAAGCGAATCCAGTCTACAACTGAATTCGGCGACTTTTTTACCAAGTGGAAAACCGGTGGTATCCGAGCATTAAATCGATATCGCCAAATTTAGCGGTAAATATCTGCAGGCCGGATTCGCTTCATAAACCTTTAGCTGGAATATTAACGGAATTAAACCCCACAATTTAATAATCTGATATGCTCAGGTTCAAATCCTTCTTTTTATTTTTCAAGAGAGTCAATTTAACCTCTGTTATACATACAAGCAATTTATTATTCAAACAAAATAGGGTGCTTATGTATTAACCCGTCGATCGCTCCATGACTCAAATTCAGCCCGGCACAGCCATAGAAAAGTCAATGGGTTGTTTACCGTTTTCGGATTCAGTCGTAGGGTTGACGAGATAATACACAAGAACCCAAAATCATATATGTGACTTCTCTGAAAGGTGGAAACAAGTTGGAGCCGAGCGGCGTAAGCGAACAGAAACGAACACGCTCTGCGCACGCGCAACTCAGAGGCGCTAAGAGTGGCGCTTGCGCAGAGCGTGTGTGTGGCTGTTTGCTTACACCGCTCGGCTCCAATTTGTTTCCATCTTGACAATAAATTGGCTGAAAATATTTTCAAAAATTTCGATGGCACCTAGATTTTCCTTCATTTTAAATAGACGGGGTCTATTGGTTTCTACTTCCCGAAATCTACGATTCGAGATGCTAGCGTCATATTTTTTAGCTTAAATAATAACTGCTTTTCATTTAATTTTGATAATTTTTTTGATTTTATTTTGAATTTAATACTAGGTAACCTTCGCGGCTAGAGTTTTCAGTAAAAAAAAAAGAATTGGAAAATCAGAAAGTGGAATTTGAGTTTTGCAAGCAAATTGGCGGATTTCCGAGTGACAAAATTGGCGGATTTCCGCCAACTGGCGGAAGAATCACATGTATGCATAATAGTTAAGTGAAAAAACCACACAGGCACATTGCTAAAATCTTGAAGGGGATATATGGGGAATTGCAGATTTTCATCGACAAATTAGAGGATAACAATTCATTGCTCGGATGCCAGCGTTTTTCCACTAGGCGAAAAAAAAAGTTGACATATTCAGCTTCAGCTCGTATTCGCTTCATTTACCGGGAAATTAACTGAAGATGAGGTGGTGAGTCGCATTGAATTTTGTTCAAAAAAAGTGGGAAGCGATATTCAAAAGTCAGATCCATGTTTCAACATCTTAAAAACTTTTTGGGATTTCTCTGAAATAATTAAAAAGCCATTCCACTCGTTAAATATTTTACAATTTCAACACAGCAGGACCCTATTTCCCCACTTTCACAAAAACACAAATCTGCTTGAAAGAGCACAATTTAACGCTTATTTTAAATTTCCAAAATTATGTGAATTTTTACAATTTCGCATTTCACAATAGGTACAGACTCTCCTCATCAATTTTAAAAGACATTAATAAAAGCAGATGCCGAGAAAAAAACTAATCTAACAAAGACGAGGGTAAATATCACCAACCATTCGAGCTATAAGCGCGAAACCTAAGCCTGACGAATCGATTGGGAAAATAAATTAACCGTAAACAATATTTCACACAGTAATAAGTTAGGCACAGCTTGGATATACGTCGACCAGCCGCCATGTTTACCCACAGCTCAAATGATGACACACAACAATATAGATCTAATTTGAGCTATGAGTAAACATGGCGGCTGGTCGACGTATATCCCAGCTGTGCCATAAGTTATTTTATACTAAAGAAATTTAATATTTGGAGTTAGACATGCTATCGGTAAGGTAAAAAGTGAAAAGTTTGCTTACCTATTGCACGCGTTTCAAAGGTAATGGGATTTACATTGGGGATCTATTAAATAGAAATTTGGTTCCTATTTTGACGAAATTTCATTAAGTTTTCGCTCAAATAGTTTTCACTGTAAAACCTAACCTTTTTTAGACTTCTATAGCCAAAGAACAAAATTAGAAAAAAATTTGGAATTTACAAAATTAAGATTTTTCTTTCAATTCCGAAAAACCAGGTCCTTTCACATGTATGAGAAAACCTGTTAAAATAGGAAAGCTCTTTAAAAACTTTTTACGTTCTTAATCTTTTGACGATATATGAGCAGGAAAACATCCGACCTAAACTAAGTCTGACGGATCGGTCGCGACCGATGAATTTAACCCTTACCTAAGTATTTCTACCAATTTAAAAATAGCCAAAAATATAATGTCCGTGATCTTATTTTTACCACCTAAACGATAAGCATAAAAGTACAAAACTTAAAACTATTAGCACAAATGCATATCACTCCACAATGTCAACAACAACGTCAATACATACAATGTCAACAATGTTTGAAAATTGTCGTGACGAACTAGATCTAACCAAGATTAAACTCTAAAAAAAACGAACTCTAAACGACGGAAACAGTACATACTTCTGGCGTGAAGGGCCTCGAGTAGTAAAGTTTAACCACTAAATATATATTTTAAAAACAAGGGAGTAAAACAATCAAAGTTACTTACCCTAACATGGCTCCATTCCATAGCTGACTGCTGATGCCAGTTGAGTTTTGGTGTAATAAAAGTTAGAAGGGTGTGGTGTTCGATTAGTCGATTTGGATACTACGCCAGACAACACCAGAGATAGAGTTGCATTTCTCAGTGTATGGCGCTTCTGTGGTGTTTTTTGAACGCAAAAAGGGAGACGTAACAGCTTTTAATTCTTACAAAACCATTCTAATACTATGCTTACACTATATTTGTCGTTGACACCTTATGTAGTGTTCAATTACATCACAATTAATGTCTCTACTCTCGAAATTGGTGTAATAATGGTGTTTTAATACTCATTTGTTTTTACAGTGTACCTATCACGGAATGCGTCCTATACTCTGTGTTCATTTAGAATAGGCGCCTGAGGCGTAATGTATTAATTAGAAGCAGTTACTATTGTAAATATCATCGAAAAAATTTTCTTGTGGCAGTTTAACAGAAGTAGTTACAATATTGTAAAAAAACCGGTCACTGAAGTTGCGTGATAAGCGTTATTAGGCGTTTAATTTTGAGCGTTTTTGATCCTGTTTCAGGCGTCTATTCTACATGAACAGAGTATAGTAGGAGTCCTGTGCCACATTAAACATCAAATAACCAACCTATCATAGATTCAACAGTATCAATGAAACCTATCAAAAAAGCAGTTTATGATAATTTTTTTAAAAGAATCTCCATATTAAATCAATTGATATTTTAAATGCCACGATGATATATTTTTATACAGGGTGTCCCATAAATAATGGGTCACACTTCTAAGGTGGATAGTAGACACCTAGACGAGTCAGAATCACATAGGGTTTGGGGGTCCCAGACCAAATCCCAAGGAGTTAAAAATGGAGCGACACCCTAAAACAATTATTGAAAAATTCAATTTGTAGAAGAACTACTATTGGTAAAAATTTAATCATGGTCTCAAATTTTGTGGTTTAATATGATTTTTAAAATTATGCTGAAAGTTTTCACTTTAAAATTTTTTTCTACGAAAAAAAGTCAAAAAACCACAAAAAAATGTGAAAAATATGCCAAAACTTTATTTTGTATTTGGAAATCCTTTCTTTTGATTTGATTATCTGAAAGATCATATTTTAAAACCATTAAGTCCAAAGTTTCACGTAAATACGATCAATATTAAACGCTTGAGATCCTGTTATAGTTTGTTTTTTGAGTGCGAAAACAGCTCCAGAAAACGAACGTTCAGGGAGAATCTACGAGTTACGGATTGATAATCGCTAACTTTCTTTTCTCTCCCAGTTTGGCGAAACATACCAAGCTCCTACAGATCGCCAAGACAGCTTGGGCGATTTGTTGTTGGCGAAAGTTGGCGAGGAATCTTGTATCGCAAATAATGGCGAGAAATTTAGCGAGCATCAATCCGTAATTCGTAGATTTTCCCTCAACGTTTCTTTTCTGGATCTGTTTTCGCAAGCAAAAATCAAATTTTAATTAGATCTCAAGCGTTTAATATTGATGGTATTTACGTGAAACTTTGGACTTAAGGGTTTTCAACTATGATCTTTCAGATTATCAAATCAAAAGAAAGGATTTCTAAATACAAAATAAAGTTTTGGCAGATTTTTCACATATTTTTGTGGTTTTTAATTTATTTCGTAGTAAAAAATTTTTAAAATGAAAACTTTTACAATGATTTTAAAGATCATGTTAAACCACAAAATTTGAGACCATGATTAAGTTTTTACCAATAGTAGTTCTTCTACAGATTGAATTTTTCAATAATTGATTTGTGGTGTCGCTCCATTTTTAACTCCCTGGGATTTGGTCTGGGACCCCCGATTCCTATGTGATTCTGACTCGTCTAGGTGTCTACTATCCCCTCTAGAAGTGTGGCCCACTATTTATGGGACACCCTGTATAGTACGTCACTACGCGGAAGGAGAAAGTGAGTAAACACGAAGCCTGTTGGGTTGATAGAAGGAATTTCGATTCGCGAATCGTGATAAAAAGACACTATTTATACATGCGTTTAACGAAATAATCATATTTTTAAAATCGACGTTCTTTGTTTCACTCGAAATTCAGACACCGAGATGGAAACTACTTCGTTTGTTAGTGACGTAGTAGGTTCAACTTAAGTTGCTGTCTAGTATAGATTTAAATCAGATATAAACCATAAACTTATAAATTATTCCAAAGAATATAAATGGAAATCTCACAAAGCCAAGCGCTCTTTCCGATTATTTAGAAAGGTTTAAATCCCTCTTTAACTCTGTTCTAACTTTCAAAGACAGTTTTATTTCCATTTCCCGATATCTTTCTTAAGAATAAAACCGAGTTCATTCCGAGGAAGATAATGAGTCGGTTCTATTCAATTGAAATCGCCGCTCCATTCTTATGTCGTAGAAATACGTTATTATTATCACCCTCCTCATTATTATCGTTATTTCCAAAAACAATTAAATTTGTAAATGAGAGACGCTTTTTTAAAACGAGTTTTCTTTTAATCAAGTTTTCCTTAAGTGGAAATGAAACGCACCCCACGTGAATCTCTTTCGAGTAAGAGTGAACCAAGTCTATTGAATTTAGTACTTTGAGTAACAGACATTTAGACAAATTAAAATTTCATTATATTGGGCGAGTGCCCGTTTTTTTTTGTACAGAAAAGAGAAAGATTTTCAAATATTAAGTGCACAAGTTTACATATGATCAATTTTATTATTCATAATTAAACAAATTTATTTCAAAATATTAAAAGCATTGCATATTGTAATATTACATACATTCACAAGACTAAAAAAACTAACCCGTGAGTGAGCCTAAAATAGGTTCTACGAAACTAAAAATATTTTTTATTATATTCGGTAAATAAAACATTTTGCAGGAAATGGTTCAAATTTAGCTATCAATTCAATTTCAATTCAAATTCTTTATTTGTTACGTACACAACATGAACATTTGACGATTGGAACAAACACATACACAAAAAACAGGAAGACATATGAGTTGCCCAGGGGTCAGAAACCCATAAGGGCAACCTAAAGGAGTTTAGCTAAATATATTTTCTTAAAATTACAGTTTATATAGAAGACAGAAGTTTATTACATTTGTTACGGGCAAACTGATTTTAATTTGCCATTATTAATAATGCCCAGAGTGGAGCAAAGTGATAAATTCCATTAAATTTATCACATTGCCCTCTTCCAATTCGGACATTGTTAATAATTCCGGAATCACATTGCCGGTAACATATGTATAATGTTGGGATTACAAGAGCAACTATTAGAATTAAAAATACAAACAATTTCGCCTTTATTAAAATCTTGTCTAAATCCACTTCAAACAAATAAAATTGTGAGTAGTTGAAGGTTTCCTCTGTAGTGGCATTTGTGTTGTTTGTTGTTCTATTAAGAAGACACTGAATAAATAAGCATTTAAAATCTAATTTGAAATAATCCGTGCGCTGATATCGAATTTCAAACTTTTGGACTAAAGACTCCACAGTTGTGCTGTGCTATACGGAAAGTAAGAATTATTTCGTTAAACAGTGCTAATAGAAAAGTCAGATTTTGCTTATGAAACGAAGTTGAAGTTTGGGTATTGAGTATCATTAATATTTTGATTGACATAAGTTTGTATTTAACTCTTTGCGATAAATATAGCGTGATAATACTGTTTTGGAAACTCAAAATCTTTTGTTTAACATTAATGCTTAGAATTCAGAAAGATAAAAATCATTACGTGTGTGGCGTGATTCTTGTTAGAAAAGAATGATGACGTCAGATACATGTTGTGAGGTCATATTTGTAGAGGGTCTTGCTACAACAACACTCCTATCACTTTATCATCTGTAGGTATACAAAAAAGGAGAGAAAAATATTTTTATCGTGTCTTTAATCTTATTGCATAATTTCCTTCTTAAAGAATCAAAGAAATAGTTTCGTCACATTCTAATAACACGCATTATTAAACAGACATCTTAATCAATAAGCCAATATAACTCCATTGCAGGAGCTTTCCAACAGACTTATTAATAACACATTAAAAAACCCCAAGACATATCCTTTTGCGAAAAACGTCTGGATAACTTAGAGAGAAAAATCGGACGTCTGGGACTAGTCTCCTCTTTGTATCGCGATGTCACATACAAAGGGTCGAATGTGTGATCTTGCGCCATAAATGGTCGATCAGAAGTATTCTCGGAACAGACAGGTATTGATGAAGGTGGTGGCGGGCCGTGGAATTGCGTTTTTAATCATAAATGATCCGGAGTCAAAAATAGCCCCGTCTGATGAATGACCGAAGCGATTTCATAGTCTGGGAAAGGCGATAATGGGGGAAGGTCCGGCACGACGTTGATTTAGAGCAGGGGTTCACAACCTTCCAGTTCATTTCATATGTATTTGTCGGGTAATGGCCCTCCAAATACAGGGTGATCATAAATAAAGTTTCGATTTTAAAAGCCTGTAAAAAGAGAATCACTGGTTAGAATAAAATAAGGAGATGTACAGCCGAGGTTGAATAGGAAGATGAACAAATAAAAAACTAGTTTTTTTTAAAAAAGGTTATAGCTTAAG
This sequence comes from Tetragnatha versicolor, assembly GCA_024610705.1. Taxonomy (NCBI): domain Eukaryota; kingdom Metazoa; phylum Arthropoda; class Arachnida; order Araneae; family Tetragnathidae; genus Tetragnatha; species Tetragnatha versicolor. The sequence goes on from JANDEH010000003.1 coordinate 724,748, forward strand.
TCACAATTAAATTTGTTGTGTGTCCAATGTATTTTTTCCTGCCTTTCGCCATAAAAACCTAAGACTACCTACCTGTCGAAATCAAATAACGTTAGGTATTGATTGGCGCCATATGTCCTTTTGTAGGCCTGGTGCCATTAAACTCTGAACAACTAAATCAAAAAAAAAACCCTTTTAAACTGGAAAAGGGTGTTTCATCAGAAAGGGTTTTTCCACATCCCCACACAAACAGGTTCCTTTAAATTGTTCCGATCCGGGATTTTTCTTGTCCACCCCTTTTTGCCGATCTTTTAATTTGTTTAATTTAAAATTTGTCTTATTTTGCTAATTCCTATGATGTAGGCTTTCCTCCCATAAAAACAAACCAAATACCACATTCAAAAACAATATAGGAAACCTTTTAAAACTACCGAACTTGAAAAGTGCTTTCCTGAAAAGATTTTTCCAAATCGCAGTCTCGAGTTGTGATTTCCATCGGGGAAAAATCGTTGGCAAATCGAAAGTCCTTCCCCCCATCCACGCGACGCCAGAAATCAATTCCGAAGAGGGAGGAAGATGCCCCTCAACTCCATATATCCACTGCACGCGACTGATCACTAGGGTGGTCCAAAAAAACTTTTTTCAAGCCAGCCCAAACGTCGCCCCCTAATTTTTTTACATTTACCAATAGTATCATCCTCCTTTAATTTTAGCTTTCTACTCCTATTTTTAAGGGGTGAGTAGGGGAAAAATGCCGATTCCCGGCCAGAGGCGTCGGAGGCACCGGAAGTGGGCGTGGCCTCATGACGTCAGAGGGCGTGGCTAGTGACGTCACCGGAAGGGGGCGTGGTCATATATTGTCTTAATTAATCATAATTAATTAATTAACCCTAATTAGTTAATTAACTCTAATGAAATTACCCTAATTTACCTTAACCCTTTGAACACTAAAATGGGTACTTGTGTCTTTTCGGGGTTTTTCGTTAACCCTTTAAGCACTAAATTCGGGACTTGTGCTAATTCGAGCTTTTTCTTAACCCTTTGAGTACTGGAGCGAAGTCAAGTTGTTTACTCAATCGTTAGAGAAAATTTAATTAAAGTATTAATTTTAATTAATGAAGATTTGAGTAAACACCAGGTGTTCAGACTTGTGACGTAAGTTTTGACCTCGGAAGGCATGCAAAAACAAGTTGTTGACCTCATATTTTTTTTTATTCGCGGAGGGATACACTACCTCTAACAATGGATGATTTCAACCTTATGGAATGTCAATTCTGTTCGATCACGTTCAGTCCTGTCGAAAGTGAAGGCTGATTTTTTTTTTTCTAACTTACCTTTCCTGTCTTTGGTTTCATTTCTGCTATAATGTTTCCACCATTTCCAAACTAAAATCACAATCTTTACCAGAGGTTCTAGAAACCTGAAAATAACTTCATTCTTTCCATGCTCTCTCATGCAAGTATAAAAATAAACTCAAATAAAAACAATTTTTCTGTGTTGAATTAATTTTTATTACACATAAATCTCAGCAGTTTCATTTCAAAATTGAGTTTCACAGTACTCATTTATATAACAAAATGAAAAGATATTATTCATACTCTATGCAAAAATATTAATTTTACAATATATTTATATACACCTTATATATGAAAATACATTATTTACAGAATGATGTCATCGATAAAAACAATGAATTAGACATAGAAAAAAGAAAATCACATAATTTATAAATATACAGAAGGAATATGTACAATTTAAGAAAATCACTTAATTTATAAATGTACAGAAGGAATATGTACAATTTAAGAAAATCACATAATTTATAAATATACAGAAGGAATATGTACAATTTATGGACTATCTTGGATTCTGAAATGTCCATATGCAAGAGTAGAGATGCCATCTTCACACACATAACGTTTTGCATCGTTTGGTGATAAAGCTAATTTATTCTGTCTAAGAGAAAAAATTTCATGTTTTTTTGATCTGATCATGTTCATTTGTTTGTAAATATGTGTATTTTTAAATAGACATTCCTTATATTCGTTGAAATCAATTCCCTTTTTTACTGTAAGCTTTTTTATTCCTTTAAGCCGTTTTTCAGTTTTTTTTTCCGTCCTATATGCATACATTTTTGCTTTTAGACCCACAAATTCAATCATTAATTCCCCTTTGTTCTCATCCTTCATCTTACCTAATACCTTTTTATTTATCAGAGGAAGCTTATAGATGTTGTTTGGGTGATAATCCGAAGTATCAAAACGATTGATATTTTCTTTTTTACCCATATCCCCGTATACATCATCAGTTTTTATCTCATAAATAAATGAGTCGGTGTCCGTGTACATTAATTTAACTCTGTCTTCGTATTCTTTTTTCATGTATTCGTAATGAAAAGAATACATAAGAGTCTTTGATATGTCTAATATGGACATCCCCACATAAATTGGTTTTAAGAATTTTATTATTGATTTCTGCATGTGCACCGCGACTAGTTTTTCTGTAAGGATTGTCCTACTTACAAAATTCGGTTTTGCAATTAAATTTTTAGTTTGTTTTTCATTTGTACATAATCTAATATCAACCCTTCGTCTAACATTTTCCATTGTTTTGCCAAAGATACTATTGTTCATTAGCTTATAGAAGTCTTTCTCAAATTCATTTTGAGCTTTTGTTCTTAGGTCGGTGTTTAAATCAATATAAGTTTTTAGCCAAGGATCTTGTTTAAACTTTAACATTCTATGAATTTCATTAATTTTTACTCCTAATTTTGAGTAAAGTTTTAAATTTTTGTAATGCAAAATATACCTAGTTTTGTTTTCTAACGTGGTTAAAAGTCTAGCGTCTTTACAACCAGGGGGTATTTTATTTTCTGGGGCGAGAGGGAAATCTGAATGAAGGTCATGGAGGGATTCAGGGTATTCTATATCGACCTCCAAAATGTATCCGATATCAGAGTCGTCGGGTACATTAAGGAAGTCAATAGTCTTATCGGTGCACCAGCTAAAGTCACTTTTAGGTAGGCTATGACTCATCGCCCAACCATAAAGATTATTAGCATCGAGGTACATTAGGTAAGAGGAAGGAGAAGAAGGATCATAATCAGACATGTATTTATTGTTTGCCAATGAATGCCTATGACTGCACTGACTCATGCCTCCTCTGACTCCTCTTTCTACAAACAACAACATGTCATAATCTGTTAATAATTCTAGAGTTACTCCCGTTTTTATTAACATTGCGTCCCAAGACAGACCCGGAGAAGTATAAAACCAGGCAGGGTCTAATTTATATGTTTTCATGCAAACATTTCTAAAGTTCTCGAAAATATCCGCTAAAAGCAAAACATCTGTTTTTACGTACAAATCAATATACTCCCCAAACGAATTTAAATCAAATTTATTAAAAACATTTAATGCATGTTCATATTCATCTTGACTTATGTCCTCCTCATTTAATTGATTATAAAAGCATTCTTTTGGGGGCAAATGGGTAGCTGAGCATTTCTCAATGTCGTCGAAATAATCGTAAGGGAAAATACCCTTGCGTAAAAGTAGATCAACATTGTTAGGGGGGAAATGTTGTAACATGCATTTGAAATCAGAACGATTTAAATTTTGAGCTAGTTTTTCTAAACTGCATGGCATAAACTTTAAGCTGTCTAGAAAACGAATTTCGAAATCCTTTTTAATTTTTTTTGAAAAGGAGATGAATTTCTCCTCGTTATGAGGGATGAGTGTTATTTGTTTATCATCATGGGCGAGTTCTTTTATAAAAATGTGGGCATCGTAACCCGACAAATTGTGAAAAAATATTGGGAGGAACTTTGGAGTTCGCAATGCTAAGTTACAAGTATTATGACAGGGACCCCTATAGTTTCCCGACACGTGACAATGGTCACACACTTTCCAATCCTGTTCTGTGAAAGGTTTTTCACAAACATAACAGTTGGTTGCAGATGAATATAAGGATTGTTCTATAGAAGTTAAAGGGGTCATGGGTTTAGGATTTTTATAAATGTTACTTATTTTTTCAGCCTCAATTTCCATCATTTCTATAAATACTTTAGGAGCGTCCATTCCTCTATAAACAACCGGGGCTTTATATAGATTATTATCATATGTAATACAGTAAGAAAAGCTTACTGGGACATGTTTTTGATATACATTATTGAAAGAGTGAGAGGGGTTAGGATTACAAGAATGAGTTTTGACTGTAATACATTCAAAATCGGCATAGGCCGAAAAGGGTATTTTAAGACATTTTTGAACGTCTTTAAAATATATAAACTTACTTGTATGGTTGGGCATCTCTGCTCTCGCAGGTTTATTGGATCCACACCAATTCTTATGCTCATGAAGATTTGCATCACTCAAAAACAATTGTAGACATCTTCTACAAATGTAGATACAATGTCCAAAGCTTGAGAGTTGATTTGATATCAACCTCGAGAGATTTTTTATCCACGCATAATGTCCAAGGCCATTACTTCGAGGTATGTAGAGTAGATCTACATGTTTGCTCTTTTCATCATCACAGACGAAAACGGGATAAATCTTACATTTTTTTCCTTTATAGGAGTAAATGTTGACCGAAATGTCACTGTTATTTTTTAAAAACTTCTTAACATCTGTTTTTGGTGTTGGGAAACTGATGCCGGAAAAGTCTACTTCATTTTCGTGTCTGATGTAATTAGTCACACGAGACGGGTTGGAGGGAGCAGGGAAGAGAGCGGAAAGCATAGACCATTTGAAACAGCACTGGTCTTTGTTTTTAACATTTACTACTGCAGATTTCACTTTTAGTACTTCAGGAAGCTCCAGATACGTACCAACCCGAAGAGGATCATAATGATCACATCTTAACTCCGCTTCCAAAATTTTAGATAGAGTCCATCCGGAATCTTTTTTCTCGAAATCATCACTTTCACGGATTATTTTATCCACCATTTCAATGAATAAGAGTTCTATGTCTGTACTCAGAAGGACACATCGATTGGTAGTCTTAAATTCAATGTTCTTTTCTATTTCCCCACTCCCCGCTGGTTTAACGTATAAACACTTAACACGGAGACTTATTTTAAGCCCCTTTTTAGATGATAGTTCATCTTTCACAATTTCTAAGACTTCCTCTTTTTTATTCATCAGGAATTGACGAATATCCAAAAATTCATTATCATAATTTTGAAGGGAAAAAGTCTGAAGACATCCTTCAAACGCAGTTTCTTTTGGACTCACCTTCGAAGTCGACGGCATCGCTCTCGATGTTGAAGGGATAGCACATCTTTTTGAGGGGCGGTCCGAATCAGCTTTCCTCTTCCCGACGGTGTCGTGACATTTAAGGTGCCTGTTGAGTGCATCTCTTCGCGAAAAGGATTGTGGACACAACTCGCACGAAATCTTTTCCTTCTCGTGCACAGTTCTCTTGTGTCTCAGTAGCGCTGAATAGCGAGAAAACTTTTTTGCACATAAGTCACATTGTGCGGGACGCAGTTTTTCGTGCACTTCACGAACATGGTTTCGTAAATTAGATTCCGTGGAAAACGCTTTTCCACAAGACTCACACACCAACATTTTAAGCAATTAATTAATACCTGGAATATGCGAACTAAACTGCTAACTTGCAAGATATAGAATGATTCAAAAACGAGCGTCACTTAAATAGTCCACCTCAAGCAGAACTCCTCCCCAACGACGCACGAATCCCTGAGACGATTCTGTTATAACGATACCTGATTGGATGGAGGGTGAGGGATAAAAAAAACCGAGGGGTGGAGACCACACCCCACAATAACATGTTGTTTATTCCATAAGCCCCCCCCCCGCCTCTTCCCCTCCACTGCACAAACATCTGCATGGAGATGTGTTCGAAGGATTTTGAAAACTGACTGATTAGGTTTCTAATTTCAGGGGCAACTTTAATTATTTTCAGAATAATTCACGAATAACTCTAATATAAATAGGTTCTTTCTTTTATATTTATCATTTTAGCAGTTAATCATCATGGAAGAAACTTATCAAAATCCAGCTCTTCCAGGGAGCTTCGGAGGAATCAATACTTTGCAGAGAGTTTTGAAGGGATGTGTTAGGGCAAGTGAAATCAAAAAATGGTTACAAACTAAAGATTCTTATACTTTACATAAACCACTAAGACACAATTTTCAGAGAAATCGAGTAATAGTTGGAGGTTTAAACGAACAATTTCAAGCTGATTTAGTAGATATGCAATCTTTATCAATTCGAAATGATGGTTATAAGTATTTACTTACCTGTATAGATATTTTATCTAAATATGCCTGGGCTATTCCCCTTAAAGATAAAAAATCTCAAACCATTGTAACAGCTTTCGAAAAAATATTTTCGGAGCGCGTTCCTCAAACTTTACAAACAGATGCAGGAAAAGAGTTTGTAAATAAACAGGTACAAAAATTTTTAAAAAAGAAAAAAGTTCATTTCTTTACTACTCACAACGAAACAAAGGCATCTGTAGTGGAACGTTTTAATCGGACTCTCAAAACTAAAATGTGGAAGTATTTTACTGAAATGAATACTAAAAAATACATAGATGTAATAGATAAATTGATGTATAGTTATAATCATACATGGCATCGTAGTATAAAGGCGGAACCAGTTTCAGTGACGAAGGAAAATGAAAAGAAAATTTGGCATACATTGTACAAGGAAGTACCTAGAATAAAAATGAATAGTTCAAATTTGAAGGTTGGGGATACTGTTCGCATAAGTAGAAATAAGATGATATTTGAAAAAGGGTATGAGCAAAATTGGACGCGAGAATTATTTACAATTGATAAAATAATAAATAGAGTTCCAACGGTTTATAAATTAAAAGATTTATCTGGAGAAGAGATTAAGGGTACTTTTTACAAAGAAGAATTGCAAAAGGTATCAGATTCTGGATATTATCCAGTAGAAAAAGTTTTGAGGAAAAGGAAGCGTAACGGAAAAGTTGAGTACTTTGTGAAATTCTTGGGGTATCCTGAAAAGTTTAATGATTGGGTGGAGGATGTTAGGATGATATAAATATCTCGCACGCACTACTTTTCTTTCATTTGGTGAGAAATGTCGTTCTATATTACTTTAATCAGTGACAGCTCTGCGGGATTTTTCCCGAGTAATAAAATTTCCCAATTTACAACGCAACTCCCTAGCTCTATCAATTTGAAGGGGGAATGGGAAATGGCGCTCGTAGATTTTATTTACCCCCATACCTGGTATAATGTTAGAAGGGAGAGTAACTCATTTGGATATGACTTGGGTGATGGAAAAATAGAGAAAAAAAGAATACCAGAAGGGTGTTATGAAACTATACCAGACCTCATCAAGGCCATGCTAACGGTGTCTCACATCAATCGCAAGGAAAGTAGGATCGATATTAGTTATAGCAACATCACCAAAAAAGTTAAAATAAAAACAGCTGAGAATTGCAAGTTATTTCTTTACGATGGTTTAGCAGAGTTACTTGGTTTCTATCCCGGGGAATATTCAGGAATAGGATCACATCTGAGTCCATTTGTTGCCGATCCTAAAACTACCTTTCCTGTTATATATGTATATTGTGACCTTGTTGAACCGCAATTGGTTGGAGATGTACAAACTCCCCTTCTAAAAATCGTTACGGTTGAGGGTCAAGATGGAGAAATTGTAAACGCTAAATTTCCTAGACCCTTTTACGTACCAGTTATAAGACAACATTTTCAAACTATACAAATCGATATCAGACTCCACTCTGGAAATCTAGTACCTTTTGAGAGAGGTAAAGTGTTTTTAACCTTGCATTTTCGTCTTAAACAAATCCTATAAAAGTATAGCATTTGTAAACCCACTTCATTTCTTTATTTGCATTCAAAGGTAGAACAATGTTGGTTCCTTACACGTGTTGCACAAAAAAGTTTGAAGATTACTATAGTAATCAAACTGGAAAAGGTTTAACTTATTATAAAGGAATTGGACTTCAAAAAGGATATGGTATAGGAGGGTTTTTTGCTAAATTGTTTCGTAGAGCTTTACCTTTCCTAGTGAGTGGCGCGAAAACGGTTGGGAAAGAAGCTTTGAGGACAGGAACTATGGTTGCAAGCGATGTTTTGGGTGGAGAAAGTTTTAAAACATCTGTGAAAACAAGAGTTAAAGAAGGAGGTAAAAATTTGGCTAGAAAAGCAGTTCAAAAAGCAGATCAGATGGTTGGTCGAGGAAAGTTTAAAAGGAAGCGTAAGTCTTACAAGCGTATCATTCCTTCAAAAATCAGGAAGGTGCAAGCACGTGATATTTTCAACTCATGATGGCCTTTTTACTCAAGGATTCCCCTGAATGTACTAAATCCGAATTAGAATTATTTTCCCTCCCTCCAACCCAAACCGCGATAGAAAGAGGACAATGGATAGAATTTCATCCCCTTGCTAATGTTTCCGATGGGAGTCCCGTTGAATTTAATATATCTGGAAGTGGAGACGAATACATTGATCTCTCACAAACACAACTCTATGTCAAAGTGAAAATATTAAAAAGTGATGGAAAGCCAATTGCAGATGAAAATAAAGTTGGTCCTGTAAATCTATTTCTACACTCCATGTTTTCACAAGTGGATATTAGCTTGAACGAAAGACTTGTTTCATCCAGTAACAATACTTATCCCTATAGAGCCATGATTGAAAAACTGTTAAATCATGGTTATGATGTAAAAACTTCACAACTTTCTTCAGAACTCTTTTTTAAGGATACAGCAGGAAGAATGAATATTTTTGATACAGCTGATGCTAATCCTAATGATGGATTTAATAAAAGAACCCAGTTATTCAAACTTAGTGAATCAGTTGATATGATTGGTCGTTTACATTTAGATTTATTCCATCAAGAGAGATTGCTTTTAAATATGGTGGATGTTAAATTAAAATTGATACGTAGTAAACCGGAATTTTGTTTATTAGGAGAGGGGGATTATAAAGTTTCTCTCGAACATGCATCCTTATTTGTGCGTAAAGTGAGAGTTAGTCCAGGAGTTGCCATAGGCCATGCCAAGTGTTTGGAAAAAGCTTCAGCAAAATATCCAATCAATAGAGTTCTATGTAAAGCATACTCCATCCCCACCGGTAATATGAGCTTTGTGCAAGACAATATTTTCACTGGTCAAATGCCTAACCGTATAGTGATTGCATGTGTCGATAACGATGCCTTCAACGGAGAGTATAAAAAGAACCCTTTCGAATTCAAACATTATGATATGAACTTTATAGGTGTGTATGTGGATGGACAACCAGTACCCCACAATCCTTTACAACCCAATTTTGAGAAAAAGCAGTTCATTAGAGCATATCAAAATTTATTCACGAATTCGGAAAATAAAGGATTACATCTTTCACGATCAGATTTTTCTGAAGGATATTCTTTGTTTTGCTTTGAATTATCTCCTGATTTGTGTGACGGATCACATTTAAATCTCATTCGTCACAGTAATTTAAGATTGGAAATTAAATTCGCAAAGAGTTTACCACAAACGGTTTCATTACTGGTTTATGCGGAATTTGAAAACTTGATAGAAGTCAATAAAGCTCGAAACATTATCTATGATTTCGGAAACTAAACATGAATTCTTCACAAATCGATAACATTCTATCTCGAGACCCCACTACGGTAAGGTATTACAGAGGAGTTTTTCCTTCTGACAGAATACCAATTATCAAAAGATATCCCTCAGCATTAGTATTGAATACTGATAAACATAATGAGAAAGGAACACATTGGTTAGCTGTATTCATTCAAGATAAATTCACGATTGATTTCTTTGATTCATACGGGTTCCCACCTGATGCTTTTGGGAGCGATATTTCAAGATTCATCGCGATGTATGATAGAGTAGAGTGGAACAAGACTCCTTTTCAAAGTTTAACTTCGAATGTGTGCGGACACTATTGTATTTATTTTATCGTGAAGCGATGTCAAGGAATGTGTATGAAATCTATTATTTCTCAACTTCAAGAACAGAAGAAGAATGATTTTCGAATGTTTCAATTTGTTAGAAAGAGATACGGTGTAACCATGATTTTTAAAAAATAAAAAAAAAAACCTATACATTTGTGTTTTTCTTTATAAAGGTAACTGAAGAAGGTTCAAAAATTTAGTTTATACAGAACATTCAAACATGGATGTTGTAAAATGCGTACTGTTCGCTTTACTTTTTTTATCCTACATAATTTTTTCAGGCATTGCTATCAATTACTGGATAAACCCTCATAATATTGTTCAAAACAAAACAACACTTGAAATATACAAAATTTATCAAAATATCGATTCTAAGGGATTTATTAAATGTAATTCATTCTCAGATTTTCATAACAGTAACACAACCTGTGGAAACAACATATGCACTTGTGTTATGGAATCCATTAAAATTTTTCAAAATCATTGTCTTGAATATACTGAAAATATTGTTGACTCCTTAAGCGAATGTCACATTGTTGCAAACACTTTAAAAGGATGTGTAGATATGCTATGTAAAGTATAAAAGGAGGTAAAAACAATAAATTTCTTTTGAAAGTACAGTTAAATTATCGTTCACATGAGGGTTAAAGACCTTTTTTCAAAACATCTGTTATACCATGTTTTGAAGAACATAGATACGGCAGACTGTTTTCCCTGACCAACACAACACCACCTGGTGTTTGGTAAAATTCCCTTATAAATCTATCCTAGTCCTGAATAGTAATGCGTGTGAGTTAACAAAAGCAGTCCTTCCTAATAATAATAGATTCCCTTTTAGAGAATTTCAACTGGTCACACACCTGGTTCTAATATCCCTCTAAATCCTGGGAAAAATATTTTATACTTCACAACATCATGAAGTTTTCCCACGTCGAGAATCACATAAACTTACACATATTGTTCAAATTGGGGGTATATAGCACGTAGGAATTTTAACTCTATAAAGCCTAGCTACTGTGAATCCCTCCTAAGGAGTAATCCGGAAAAAAAATGATGTCAAGATACTATTATGAGCACGGAAAATTACGACATCGATGCGGAGATTTTAGTGTGGGAAAAGTTTATGGAAGGCAATCCAAAGAAAAAAAATAGATATTTATGCGTATATTTGCACCCCTAATCTTTTGTATACTTAGAGTCAATCTGTTTATATGGCGCAACTACACCCTTCCCCGCGAAGTCAACAAAAGGGTGCGCTGACAAAGGTATACACCCTCCCCCACTGCGAGTGGGGACTTAACAATAGAGTAGGGAGACGTTCATTGTAGTCCTACGAAAGAAGTATTTCACACTTCGATAATTTCATCAAGGGAATAAACATAAAAAGTAATACATTATTTCCTTACTGTCTTCAATAGTTAAGAATATAAAAGTAAATTATATTTTATAAAATCTCATTTTCTGAAATGGAGCTTCCACGATTAGTTCATCCATCAACATGTCTCCTCAGCGGTCCTACTGGATCAGGCAAAACTGTATTTGTGAAAAAACTAATCGATTTCAATATGTTTAACCCAATACCTGCTAAAATTGTTTATTGCTACGGAAGTTATCAACCGTTGTTTAAATCAATGAAAAATGTAACTTTTGAAGAAGGTTTGCCTGCAAATCTTAATTCCATTCGAGATGCTTTGATAATTATTGATGATTTAATGATTGAGCTAGCAAATGATTCCCGTTTAAGCAATCTTTTTACAAAAGGGAGTCATCATCGAAATCTTTCTATTATATTTATAACTCAAAATCTTTTTCATCAAGGGAAAGAAATGAGAAATATTCATTTAAATTCACAATACATAATTTTATATAAAAGTCCAAGAGATAAAAGTCAAATTATGCATTTGGCTAGGCAAATGTTTCCAAGAAAAACCAAAGCTTTTCAAGAAATTTTCGATGATGCAACATCCTTACCTTTTAGTTATTTATTTATTGATTTGAGACCCAACACATGTGATAGGTTGAGACTACGTACGGGTATTTTCCCTGGGGATAGCCATTTTGTGTACGAACCTCGGTAGACATCACTAGACTTTTTCCTCCTCTGCTGAATGGACTTACGATGGATTCTAATAATTCTGTTGTGTTGGACTTTGAAGGATTTCAACTTACCCCCGAGTGCTTCATAGTGAAAGAATTGGCTTTTTCCTCTGTGTATGATGATGAGGATTTCAATGTGTGGACCTTCCTACCTCCTATGTCTTGGGAGAAATTGTCTTCTCACCATAAAAAATCGTTTTCATGGGTCATACACAACAAACATCACTTGAAGTGGAAAAGTGGTGTCTGGCCATACCAATTTCTACGAAATATTCTCCTATACCTGGTGTCTAAATACTCTACGATATATGTCAAGGGACATGAAAAAGTGAAGTTTTTAGAAAAACTGATGGGTGAACAAATCACAAGTTTGGATTGTCCTAAAATTGAAGAATTACCTGCAAGTGAAAACACTGTAAAGTGTCGTGAACATCCCAAACATTTTTCTTGTTGCGCATTATTTAAATCATACAGTTATGCATGTTATCTAAAACGGAATTTGTAATGTTTGTGTTTTGTATGTTTGTGTTTGTATTATGTAGTTTATTACGTGTTGATTTTAATAAATATCGATGTCTCTCAAACAGTCTTTTTATTGTGTATTTATTCAATAATGGTATAACTATATAAAAGGATTAATCTAACCTATATAGCATCATTTCACATCAGAATGCCTTCAGAGAAGGATGTAAAATATCTGAGATTGTTACAGAAGAGTCGTAATAAAACCAAAATATTGAAAAACTGTTCTAATTGTACGATAAAATCTATTTGTGAATGTGTTTTAAATTTATTGAAAGGGAATCTTCCAATCTCTAAACGTTCAAAGAATAAACTTTTTCCCTATAAAAAGACACTGAGAACTCTAGCTCAGAAACGAGTTCCTCTCTACACAAAAAGACGATTGTTGGTGCAAAAAGGAGACGGTTTTTTACCCTTTCTCATACCTGCTGCACTGACTGTTTTGTCTAATCTCATCCATGGAACATAGTAAAAAGTATGCATTGGTTCCATTAGATCGTATGCAGGAATTTGAAGATGATCACATGAGTGAACTAGATTCTCAAATTCATAACATTTTAAAAAAGAAAATGAGGGATGATGAAAAGATTAAGTTATATAATCAAATTTTGCAAAAATATGTTACCTTTCCAAACGTGAATGTAGCCAAGCCAGACTATGAAAATGAAAATACTTCGTCAGATGACGATAATAATCTATATATAACTAAAACCGTTTGTGGCTATGTATGTATGTATGTAACGCATCTCCTCCAAAACCACGCCGAAGGCGTGGACAAAACTCGGTACATAGGCGTATCTCGAGGCGAGGACGATCACTGTCAAGTTTTCCAAACTCGAAAATCGAATAATTACGAGTAATTAGCGAATTTATAGCCGAAAACGCTTATTTCTCCATTTCTCTACCAGAGTAGATCTGCTCGACTCACTATTGTTAACGAGATGAAAACCTTCAAAAATAAAATATTTTAACATGAAAAACTCGATAATTGTCTATTTAAAAACTATATCAGTTGTAAAAACACCAAAATAAATTCAAGGAATTAATTTTGAAACGTTAGTTTCCCCTATTTTAGGATATTTTCCTTTAAAATTTAAATATTTATGGAAAAGTGTATATTTTCTTCATGGAAAACGACTTAAAAATAAAACATTGTTTTAAATGAAGCCGTTCACTAGACTTTTAAATTTACTAGATCTTTTATTATTGTTTCAAATTTGTTATTTTTGTTCACTAGACTCATTAATTTACCAGGAAACATTGCCGAGAACACCGGGAAAAGAAAAATTACCGGAAACATTGGGATAGGAAAAAAAGTACCTGGATTACAGGGACATAAAAATTATCTCTATCATCGGGAAAGGAAAATTATCGGGAACATCGGGTTAGGAAAATTATTGGGAACATCGGGATAGGAAAATTATCGGAAACATCGGGATAGGAAAATTATCGGGAACATCGGGATAGGAAAATTATCGGGAACATCGGGATAGGAAAATTATCGGGAACATCGGGATTGGAAAATTATCGGGAACATCGGGATTGGAAAATTATCGGGAACACCGTTATATGAAAAATTACCGGGAACACCGGGATAGGAAAAAGGCGTCTGGGATACCAGGATGATTGGTAATTGCTGATTTAAAAATTATAAACATATTTTGAGAAAATTTAATTTAATAAAAATAATACACTCCACCCGTGCAAGGCCGGGCATATCCGCTAGTATAAAGATAGATCCAGAGATTGATATTTTAAGTACTGTTCCTGTCAAACATAAAAAAACTGCACAGAAAATTTTGGATTTTCTAGAGAAACACAACATCACATGGAATGCAAATATGGAGCTCGTTATAAACAATCAAAATATTCATGAATCCAATATTATCCCTCTTGTGAACTTTTTACTGAGAAATCGATCAAAAAGACCGAAAGCTTTTGAAAAGTTTTATGAAGTTTTAACATTACATAATATTCCTGAAGAATATGTGAAGAACACTTATCTAACTAATATGAGTACTATGTTTGCCAGACCGAAGAGAATTGTTAAAAAGAGATCAACAAATTGGTTAAAAATGTATTGAATTAATAAAATAATTTTTGATAAACTTATTTTATGCTTCTTATTAAACTATCAAGATAATGAAATAATCCATTTTAGCTATTTTGATTCTTACCAACACAACAATTCTTCAAAAATCATATCACCTACCTTTGGTTAGATGGTTTTAATCTCTAAAAGGAAGTAACTGATAAAAAAATAGTCAATAATAAAACAGTGTAAGAGACATCGATATTTATTCAAACAACTATAGTTGATATATACAGAGAAATGTAATACAAATGGATTAAATACTAAATATGAATACATTTTAAAATTATAAATGATAAATATAAAAATATATACACATCATACATTTAAAAACAAGAAAAATACAACTAATTAGAAGGTATCCATTTTAAATTGGGGGTATCGTTTACATACATATCTTTTATATCTTTAAAAAATTTCGATATGTCTAAGGAGGATATTAAATCCTCAGATTCCATGAAGTATACAAACTTATGCATTTTAACATTACTATTTACAAAATTGATCGCAAAATCTTTCCAGTCAATCGATAGGAATGCAAGGGGGAAAAACTCATCGAACCTTTCCTCAGGATTATAGTTCATGTACATATGCATAGGTTGATTAAGAATTTCCCCCTTTCTTAAATATATCATATCGAGAGAATCATAAATGTTTTTTGTAATAGCGGTGCACACCGCTTTACAGAGAGCTTCGTAAATTTCAGCTTCTCCCTCAGGAGTATCAAAGTCGTCAAACTCACCCATCATTCCTTCGTGAGGATGGTTCTTGCGTAATTCTTGTTCGATGTGGTAGGAAAGGGAGTACTTCAGAACTGAAGAGTTTAAACAGTTTAAAATGTTTGACTCGTTCTTACACACTTGTAAAAACTGGTCAGGTGATAACTTCACGAATGCTGGCACAAATTCAAGAGAGTTATTTTGCTTCCGAAACATGCGTTGTAGAATGTATTCTGTGTTGTCTCCTTCATTCACCTTTGAAAAAATTAAGTCCGTTTCGAACACTTGACATTGGGATTCAGGGAACATCGTCGTAGATTTCTCCATGAAGGTATACCAAATCCGAGGGTGGAGCGATATACCTTCCTTGGTCGGTTCGAGGATTCCTTGCTCATTTTCAAGAAACCTTCTGATGTTCACACGGGACAGTCCATTGAATTCATTCACTAGGAGAAATAGATTTTCTCCCAAATGAAACATATTCTTTGGTAGAGAATTCAACGTTATTATTGTTGAATTTGGTTTCCGCACTGGTTTTACCGTCAGATCCAATGCAGCTTTCTTACTATTCATGGTCTGTTGTACAGCAGCACGTTTCATGGTGTTCCAAGAGATCTTTTAAAAATCGACTGGCTCGGAGAAAATCGTAGAGTAGAAATGGCAATATCCTACTTCCAAAAGACCGTATTACAGTGATGTGGAAGCTTAAAGTAGTTCCAACCTTACATAGAAACCTTCCATGAGGTTGAAATCATCCATTGTTAGAGGTAGTGTATCCCTCCGCGAATAAAAAAAATGAGGTCAACAACATGTTCAAAACATGTTTTTGCATGCCTTCCGAGGTCAATACTTACGTCACAAGTCTGAACACCTGGTGTTTACTCAAATCTTCATTAATTAAACTTTAATTAAATTTTCTCTAGCGATTAAGTAAAACAACTTCACTTCGCTCCAGTACTCAAAGGGTTAAGAATAAGTATAAATCCTGAATTTAGTGTTCAAAGGGTTAAGAAAAAGCTCGAATAAGCACAAGTCTCGATTATAGTATTCAAAGGGTTAAGGTAAATTAAGGTCATAAATCAATTTCATTAAGCGTAATTTACTCATTAATTATAATAGTGTTGTTTATATAATTAAAATTAATTAATTAAAGTAATTAATCAAATTAATAATGTACTTAAGCACAAGTTCCCCAATGTAGTGACTAAAGGGTTAAGAATTGTTGCTGCACCACTGTGGAAATAAGTAATCAAAGGGTTAAAAAAATAGTCTGAAAAAGTACAAGTCCCTAAATTAGTCAACAAAGGGTTATGGTAAAATAGGGTAATAAATCATTTAATTAGGGTAAATTAATTAATTAAGTAATTAATACCATAATTAAGGTTAATTAAGACAATAGATGGTCACGCCCCTTTCCGGTGACGTCACTAGCCACGCCCTCTGACGTCACGAGGCCACGCCTCTTTTGATGACGTCATAGGCCACGCCCCCTTGCACCACTGCACCACTGTTTTGGAATCGGTAATTTTACCCTACTGGGGTGCTCAATGACCCTTCTTTTTGACACTTTAAAAATTTTATGGATTTGCTTTTAGACATCCCGTGCTTAAAAAACAATTTTTTTTCGTTAATCCTGATGTTTCTAAGCGTCAATATGTCTTATTACATTGTATTTAGTTTAATTTTTACATTTATCGAAACTTTTCTCTGGATCCGCAAAAATGCGTTAAAATCATCTGTGTTAAAATCCTGTTTTTCAGTGCGTTATAACAGCAAAACTATTACTTGAAAAATAAATGTTGAATAGTGCATTTTGTAGGAAATTTTGTTTACTTTAACTTTGTAATTCAAATAATTTTTGAGAAACTAATATTTTTTAAATATACGAAAAAATCCGAAGATAAAGTGAAAATTTTGCAATTTTTTCACATGTTTTTGCGTTTTTTGATATGAAGCCGACCTTAAACGTGAACGGGAACTAGATATTAGGAATCAGCACCTCAAAAAACATATAAAACCGTCGAAGAAAATAACTTTAAAAATTTTTTTTTGAAGCAACTGCTTGTCATAGGACTATATTACTATTTTGAGCTTTTGTTGAATTTTTGTTACTTTTTTAAACAAATTGCATATTTTGTAACCAGAATCATGTTTTTTGACCCTTAAAGCATAATATTTGACCCCCAAAATGTCTTTCTGTTATTAAAAGAACCAAAAATAGGCTCACGGGCGGCCATTTTGTTTTTGACCGGAAGTCCCAAACGGCACTTCCGCCAGAGTGCTTCCGGTCGATTTCGGATTCAGCATGTTTTAAACTATATTTCCACCAATTTTGGTGCCTCTTGCACAATCTGAACAATTATTCCCTGTAACAGCCCTGCTATTGTTGCTTCCTAGTCAACGAAAAACTAACTCGTCAATATTGTTTCTAAACATTCATACTTAAAAAAGTGATGCTTTAACTATTTTATTTTCAATTTATTATCATATATTAAGTGTATAAATAAAGTAGGTGTCAAAATAATTTATCTTTTACTTATTTTTTAGCCAATTTAGCCAAAATTTCGAAAAAAAACTAAAAAGTGCAGTTTTTTAGGGCCATTGAGCACCCTCCTAAAACTGAAGTAGGAAGTTGAAACTTTGTCAGAATAATACTATAGGTAGATGTAAAAAAAAGAGGGGGCGACGTTGTGTCTAGGACAAAGTTTATTTTTTCCCATAGGAATGTGGACCACCCTACTGATCACTCTTGTGGAACTGGCGATCGCCCAACAGATCGAAGAATCGGTATAATCTCGGCGTGTGTTGTGTATAGGTTTCGTTAAACGATGAGGTACTGCAAATCCCTTCGTTTATACCACATTATTTTGTAACATTGTGTTAAAAGAAACCAACGGGAGTCTGTGCCTCTTCCTACGGGAGCCATGGTTAACTCTATGATCACGGCTTACAGGCGAAAGACACTTCTGGCTCAAATACTTTGTTCGACATTTCGCTAAATTTGGCAATAGACAATCGCTTTCTTTTGTGCCATGCCAACTGACCACCTTACAGGTTGAGATATTTAGGTAATGGTCCAAGGATCCGCTCATTTGTTGGCGATATTCTACCACTTTCAAAAGATTCACCAAAAGTGAATTAGTGCATTTCGCTTGTAAGCTGACGATATAATCTACGTAAGCAAAACCACTATCTAATAATACCCTTGTATAAAAAGTATTTCCTATATCATACTTGCCAAAATTACGGATTGCCCGTAATTTTTACGGATTTTCCGTTTTTGTCCACTTATATATCTGAAAACGCAAAACAACGTAACCGATTTTCTCCAGATTCCTCTACTAATACCTGCACTTACGATTTTCTCAATTTTGGCCTTTTTATTGGGTGAAATCTGGCTTTTATGTATGATTTTTTTCCGGATTCGCCGCACCGGCGAGTCTTGACGAGCGCTTACCAGTAAAATAATAATAATAATAATTTTATTTATTTTCTGAAACATTTACAAGGTACAAAACATTAAAAGGAAAGGAAATAGTAAAAAGAAAAAAAAAACATATTGCTCACTAAGGGGCCAAATTGGCCCTTCCAAGTGAAACAAAAATTTACTATTAAACACTTATATATAAAGAAAAAAAAGAGAGAAAAAAAAATTAAGTACATAAATATAAAAATACAAAAATAAGTAATTTGGCAAGAGGACAGCCCAGAAAATAACAATATTTATATGGCTCCACACAAAATACAACCCAATTTAAAATGAATGATATAAACACACCTCGAAAAAAAAATATATATATATAAAGACACTGGATAAAGATCTTGGGCGGAGAAATAAATAGGCCAAAGGTGAAATGTTAATCACGAAAAGATAAATTCATCTGAGTTTAATAAAAAATTGAATAATTCCCTTTTAAAAGAAAATTTATTGGAGTTTGTAGTCAATTGTGTAGGTAATTTGTTATAGTAGAAAGGACCCTGGTAGATAAAACTTTTATGAAGAATTTCTTTGTTTGGTTTCGGTATGTTTAGAAGAGGAGGTTTTCTAAGATTATAATTGATATTAGAGCTTTCAAACGAAATAAAGTTGTTATGAATATAAATTAATGTTCTATAGTAAAAAAGTTTCTTTATGGAGAAAAGATGATCATTATTTAAATATTTAAGTAATCTTTTTTGTAAGTTTATTAAAGGTAGCAAATTTGTCAAATAATCACCCCCCCAAAAAATAATTCCATATTGTAAAATAGATTGTATCCATGAATAGTATAAGATTTTTAAAAAGGATCTATCTACATAATTTTTCAAATGATAAAAGATAAATAAATAATAACGGAGTTTATTTATTAAAAATTTTATGTGTGATGCATATTTTAAGTTTTGGTCGATGTGTAATCCTAAATATTTAAAGCTACTTACTCGTTCAAGGTTCCGACAATTACAATTATTAACAATATTGGAACAATCATGATATTTTATATTAAGATCTAAACTATTTCTGTAAATTAAACTGAAGTTAATATATTTCGTTTTGTTACTATTTATTGACAAATCATTTTTTAGAAACCAATCTTTAAGTTTTAGTAGATCTAAATTTATTTGTCTTTCTAAGGTATTATGATCTTCAGCAGAATATATTAAAACAGTATCATCTGCATAAGATAAAATATCACCATATAGTTTTAGATTACATAAATCATTTATATATATCAGAAATAGTAACGGGCCCAAAATAGAGCCCTGAGGTACTCCCTTCTTTATTAATTCGAAGTCACTTAAAGTATCACCAAGTTTTACGCATTGCTTTCTATTTTTGAGATATGATTTAAACCACAATAGCTGCACACCTCTAATACCTGCCCTTGATAATTTTTCAAATAAAATATCATGGTTTATTGAATCAAAAGCCTTTGATATATCAATGAAAATTGCAACAGTTTTTAAGTTATTATTAATGTTATTATAAATTAAGGTAGAAAACTTATGTAAAGCATTTTCGGTGCTAAATCCCTTTTTAAAGCCAAATTGATTTTTAGCAATGAAACTAGTTGAGTCCAAAAAACAAGTTAATTTATCTCTCATAAGTTTTTCAATAATTTTAGAAAATATTGGTAAAATAGATATCGGTCTATAATTTTTTAAATTTTCTTGATCTCCAGATTTAAAAATTGGGGTAACAACTGCTAATTTCAAACTGTCTGGAAAATTTCCATCTTTTAACAAGTTGTTTATTATTCTTGTAAACTCACTAGGATTATGCCTTAAAATCAATTTATATAGTTTAATTGGGATTTTATCATAACCAACAGCTTTGTTTTCCGATATTGAATTCAAAACATTATTAATTTCTTGTATGCTTGCATCATAAAGATAAAAAGAATTGACATTTGAATACGTAGTAGTAATTGAAAAGGCATGATCATCCCGTTTAGAGTTTGCAACGTTAACAAAGAAATGGTTGAAGTTATCTGCCAAAATTTTATAATTTGTAGTACTAGGAATGATACTTTTTTTGTTATTTTTGCCCAAAATATTATTTATAAGATTCCACTCTTTTTGCCTATTTTTACTGCATTTTGAAAACTCACTACAATAGTAACTTGTTTTAGCTAATTTGATTTGTTTTTTTAGTTTATTGGTAGCCTCCTTGTAACGACATTTTGTACTTATGTCATAAATATTCTTTCTAAATTTACGATACAATTTTTCTTTTTCATTAATCAAACTTACAATTTCTGTTGTTATCCAACCATTTTTCTTTTTTCTTATTTTAGGACGAGAAATATTGTAAGATGAGTTCTTATAAACTTCAAGCACTAAATTATCAAAAGATGCATAATCATCAATGTATCCTAAAGAATTTTTAAAATCAACACTGCTGACAAGGGCCTCAAATTTTCTATAATCTATACAACAATTTGATTTACGCACATTATTTTCTTCAGAATTTTTTGACTTTACAGTACTTAATTTGCAAACTATTGGATAATGATCGGTTAAACTGTTTAAAAGACAACCAGTTTTAACAAGAAATGTTTTGGTTTTGATAAAAATATGGTCAATGCAACTTTCCGATTTCTCTGTTACTCTAGTTGGAATATTTAAACAAGATTTGAAACCCTTGTCATACATAAAATCCATATATGCATTTGAATCTGGCTCGTTTTTTAGAAGATCTATATTTAGATCACCTTTGCTTCTTCTTTGCTTCTTCTTTTGCTTCTTTGCTTCTTCTTTGCTTTGCACCTTTGCTTCTTCTTCTTGTGTTCCGTTCGCAATGTGGAAAAAACAACTTTACCGAGATTGGAATTCGCATTGATGTTTTTCAAGCTTGTAAACGTGGAAAGCCTTAAGTTGTAGTTTTGTAAAGATACGTAAAAAGTTTTACGGATGTAAGTTTTCAAATGTTGGCATGTATGCTATATATCTCCGTCGTGTTTTAACCAGAATTTTAAATTCATTAATTCCAGGGAAAATTTAACCAGATCAAAATATCTGTCTTTTCAAAAAGATCTGCATTTCTTTCATTATTAACTTTACAGAAATATTTCAATCAGTCAGGTGACTTAGTTTCTGTGTTACTCTGAATTTTTAAAAAATATCTTCATTGCCAAATCAGCCCCCTCCCATTTTTTCTTTTTAGGTATCCATTTTTTTGTAATGGTACTTTATAACAATAGTAATCTATGAAGATTAAAAATTTTCGGGTACGGTAAAGTTTTCGGTAAGAGTGTGGACGTTTCATCCGGCGCTGTGCCAGACGATACGTCCACAAATTTTAGTACAATACCACTGTAACTTTACCCGAAATATTTAAAAAAAAAACTCCGTGGAAAGTTCTTTAAAAGTTATCTTAATTTTATTCTTCATCTAGTAAAAGTACTTAATTTCCTTCTGTAGGAACTCTGTAACTGCATGCGTAAAATATT
The DNA here is from genome assembly GCA_024610705.1 of Tetragnatha versicolor. Taxonomy (NCBI): domain Eukaryota; kingdom Metazoa; phylum Arthropoda; class Arachnida; order Araneae; family Tetragnathidae; genus Tetragnatha; species Tetragnatha versicolor. The sequence goes on from JANDEH010000003.1 coordinate 747,018, forward strand.
GCATTTTAAGTCTTAATGATACTAATGACGATCCTTCGGGCATTCGTGGGAGAATAGGGGCATTGATAATCTCCCCCTACCTTTTGTGTGGTTAGGTGAGGTCAATTAGCGAACAAAAGAGGTTCCCCTCCTGTGAGGAAAAGACACTAACCTGTAACATTAAACTGTACAAAAAACTCGCGGAGAAAATTTCTTTTACATTCGTCGCAATGCGTAAGTTTTCCTCTTCAACAGAACACAAGCTGTCAATAGCCTCGTATCGTAGCTGGACCTGGAAAACCAATTTATTCATTCCTTTCCGAGTCCATCATTGACATCCGGGAGCGAATCACTGTGAACAAACAGATCCTTGTGGACCCCTGGAGCGGTCGAGAGAGTGATCGAACTTCTCGAAAGAGAACGCTTTTATTGAGGAATGCTTGTGTTTGGTGGTCATTTTGATCATCATTGAGGATGAATGAAGTACTAGTCGGCATTTTTGTTGCAGCAGCATGGTTTTGAAAGAAAGCGAAAACTCGCTTTTATTTGAAAGTTTCGGTTTTCTCCACTAGGAATGGTTTTGTGTTAAGTGCTTTTCTTACAACTTAGCATTTGCATCCCTTTTACGGAGATTTTCAGTGTCCTGTTCTATATATTAATATGGTTTTTCTCGGTAACAGACAATGGAGAATTGCAGCATCTCTTAAAATTATGAATATTCTATTTTAATTTATTAAAAATTCTCTCCCCTGATTCCAAAAATAAGCTTGCCTTTTCCCACATTCTTTTTCAGTTAATTAAAAGATATTTTATTACAGAAAGCTCCCAACAGTGTGACGTCACTTGTGCCTCTTGGAAATGTGGGAAACGCCGTTTTCATCGAAACACTAGGCTATAAAAAAACTAGAGCTCAGTATTTCAAAGCGGAACGATAGAAAACAAGGCACATTTGACGTCACAAGCTGTTTCAGCTCAGACAGAACAGAAGCTATTTTCAATTGAAAATAACTTAAAATTTAGGGTTTTGAAAGGTAAATAAAAATGTTTTTTGGAGGTTTTAAGCCATTCTGAATACATTAAGATTAAAAAAAATTTTGACTGCAATTATCCATTTTATTAAGGCATTTTTAAACTTTTAAATCCATTATTTTTTAAACAAATTTTAAACAAACATTATTTTTAAACCGGAAAAACAACATAAAGACCTTGAGTACTTCGATGTATTTTCCATAATATTGAATTTACGTCTTCGATCCATTCGTGACGTCACAGTTACTCTTCTGTAATGTTGGTTCTGTAAGGCCTTAACAACAAAATATTTGTAACCAATTAATAATATATTGTGAGAATGAAAATAATTAAGTAAATATACGTATCTGAACTTAAATGAAATTATTATTTTCAGAAAAACTTTTTAAAATTAAATTTAGAATTCAGAATTAAATTTTTATCTCTTGAAAGGAAAAACTGCAACACCTTACAATTAAAACTTCAAAATGCTGTTTTCATTTGTTTTGCCAATAATAAAGTAATAATAAACAAAGTCTACTCACTGGTCTTTTTATTAAAAGTTCACTAGAACCGTGGCATTATTTTACATGCATGATATTTTCCCTCTCAAATAACATTTCAGCTCTAAAAAGCTTCAAAACGCAGTCGTCTAAATCTTAAGAGTTTAAAAAGTGTTCAAGAAAACCACTTCAAACACATTCACAGGGCAATGCACTACTATTCAATGTCTACGCGAAGTAAAAAAAAAAAAACAGAAGTTTTTTTGGGAAGCAAAAGGTCAGACGCACATTCGAAAAAGAAAACATTTCACCAAACCCGGACAATACTCGACCTTTTCTACGCAAATAAATTTAAAGTCTACTAGAGGGAATCTAAGAAAGCCGTATTTATTTTGAATAAATACTTTCCAAAAATCGGAAAGAGTAAGGTGGATATACCCAAAAGAAGTTCGCATAGATGGTTTAACTCTACACTACAAAATTTCTCTGTATTCTTGTATTTTTGTTAGTGTATGTGTTACAGTTAAAGTCCGGAAATCAGTTAATTTACAGATAACCTAGGTAATTTGCAGATTAACGAGGGTGATCCGTTAAAGAGCGAATTTTTTTTCAATTTCTAAGATTACCTAGGTAATCATGAAATTACCTAGGTATTCTGCACCCTACCGACTAGACACTCGTTAATCTGCATACTACCTGTAATCAGTTATTTTACATATTAACGAGGGTGATCCGTTAAAGTACAAAATTTTATTTTATTTTATAAAGAGTTTAAGGAGGTTGGGGGGGCTGCCGCCCCCCCAAACCCCCCTGCCCTAACTACCAAACTCGTTTTGGGGGTAAACAGTAACAATGACGAATCAAAAAAGGGGGATCGGTACTTTTTTCATATTACACATAACACGCAAATCCCACAAAAATAGTAATGAAATAGCAATTTTAAAACTAGAATATAAAAACAATAATAATAGAATATTAAAGTACCAACTGAGATTTGTATCAATTGTGGTTTTCGATCTCGATTTGACAGCGTATTTCAATGAGCACTTAAACTAGCAAATCTTAATGAAAGCGCGGTGTAATCGGCTGGCAGCCTGCCCTGAACTATTGCTAGGATTCGCGATCGATTACATATGTTAAACCCTTGCCCAGGTTCCAGCGATTGTTGAATTAACGTTTGTTGAAAAGATATTTCAACAGCTGGGACATTTGCTTTCGTTAAAAGAAATCTCTGTCACTCTGAAGTCGGAGCTTCAACACAATTGTTTCAAAATACCCGTTTTAGTAGTAATATACTGTACTTAATCATGTAAATTTACAGTACTTACTTGCTTGTATTATTTTGTTTTAACATTCAACATGACAACTACCAGTGCTACGCACTAAATTTGAAATCAAAACACCAAATATGACAACAAACTACGTATTGAAACCCAACTACGCAGGGGTAAGCGCATGGCGCAGTAAGCACCTCAAAATTTTAACAGAAAGTATTGAACGAAACAAACTATTTTGAACTTTAACTATCAAGAGGCCGTTATAGTGTAGATTCCCTAGGTAAAATGCGAAAAACTCAAAAATCCGCACATTAACGACAGAAATCAGTTAATCTTAAGTTTACCTAGGTATTCTTCAGAATAACTAATTATCAACTTTAGCGGTAACATATGCATTCTTAAATACTATATGATGAAGCGCTATTTTGAATTGTTCCTATTTGTTTTCGCTATGATGACAAGAAATAAATTGGATAAAATCTGAACCCCGTTTTAAAATATTTTTATATTTTAAACTATTTTTTACTTAAAGTATTATAGTAAAATATTTTTTTAAGGTAATGTCACCTTTGAATAAAAATGTCTGTACGCCCTGATATGGGCCTTTCGTCCTCAATAACATCAAATCAACCTGTTAAAATGTAGTCCATCCAATCATCGTTTTTAAAAATAAGTAACTGTTCAAAAGCAATGATGAACAGAAGTGTTTCAGCGTTTATCATTTCAAAATTATTAAATTCAAAATTATTATTTGGGATGCTAAAAAAAAGTCTTTCTGTGTTTTTTTCCATTATCATTTTTTTCCTGTTGTGTACTGTCATGTATGTTTGTGTTGTTGAATAAATTTAAATTTGAATAATTTGAATTATTCCGTTTCCGTATAACGCCCCAATGTTGTATTTCGTCAAATGTTTTTCTCGTGGCAATGGCGGTCAGACTATACCTGACAGTATTCTAACAGGATTTATCAGATTAAACTAGTATTGTAGAGCTAAAAAATACCTACTGAATGTTTTCTTTCTCTCTATATTAAAAAAAAGTTACTGTCACCGCTGCCGCCGCTGCCGCTGTTTCAGAAAATAAAATTTTTCGACTCTTTGAACTCTTCTATCGCAAAAACTACTGGATAGAAATTTATGAAATTTGAAAGGCTTGTAGAGGAATAATTGGGGCACATTCTCAAACAAAAAGCTAACTGATGTGATAATTAGTACTGGGGTATTTTTAAGGTCAAAGTTGAAGTTTTTCTTTTTTCGCCGCGTAATCCAGTTCAGCGAAATCTATTAGCAGCACAACTATGATTTTTTGCAGCCTAATACTCTGAAGTATGAAGATGTGCACTACGTCGCCCTTTTTTCGAATTTCGAATTTGATTTAGAGTAATTAATTTTTTAATTTTCGAAATTTTTGACACTTTTTCGTTTTTTTCTATCTTAAATGAAAACTAATCACGGTATCAATATGATTTTTTAAACACTTATATTATTATTTTTTAGAAAGAGATTGGCTTTTAGTTCTTTAAAAAATTCTAATTAGTTTTGGAATTATTAAGCATCAAAGTTTTATTTTTTTCATAGTTTCAGTAGGTCTTTATCAGACGTGTTTAATGTTTTTAAATTTTATATTTGCCTGTTCACTAGATTGTCGCGAGCACGGATATTTAAATTTAAAAGTTTTGAGGTGCAGATTTTGGCTCTGTTTGCTAGCGTTATAGTATAGACTTGGTTAATAATCTTTTAAAGATACTTCGATATTTTTTGAACCACTAGAGAAATAAATAATTTAACATTATTGAGTGTTATTTGTGCCGATGAAAAGAAGAGGATTTTCGGGAAGTTTGTTTTACTCTGCTAAAGATCGATTGCAGATATTACAGATCGCTTCGCGATCTGTGAAGATGCATAGCAGTTACGGGGGTTGGTGAGCGTAAGCGAGCAGGGGGCGGTAGCCCTCTATTCATTAAATTATTGATAATTTAAAAAGAAATATTTCAGTAAGAGTTTTATTTTGATATTTTTGTGGTAATGATCCGAATTAAATTATTGAAAAGTTTGAGAGATAAAAAGTTTCGATATTAAATTATCATGAACTATACTCTGTTCATTTAGAATTAGCGCCTGAGACGTAATGTATTAGAAGCGTTATTATTCCAATCATAGTCGAAAAAATTTTCTTCTGAAATGACAAGGCAGCCTAAGCAGAAGTAGTTAAAATACTGTAAAAACAATCGGTCATTGAAGTTGTCTGATGAGCATTATTAAGCATTATTGAGCGTTTTTGATCCTGTTTCAGGCGCCTATTCAAAATGAACAGTCTATAAGCACACAAGTTCCAGGTTGTACTGGATATTTGAGATGAAACAAGCGAGCTTTGCTCGCCAAGATCGCGAAGCGATCTTCAAAGAACTGCGAAGCAGTTCCGGGGGTTGGTGAGCGATAGCGAGCAGGGGGCAGAGCCCCCTAGTTCAATAAATGAAAGTTATCAACCAGGGTGAAATACAACAAAGGGTTGATGGGGTAAAATTCAAATAAAATAAAATGATTTCATGTTAAAGCCTCAATAAGATGTAAGGTTTGATTCAAATACACTTGTGTGAAGGGTGGTTAGGATTTCGTAGTGGTGGAATAGCATCCCAAATAGCAATGTAAGGTTAAAAACACGTTGTCATAACGTTACCCCGCCAACCCATTTAACGTTGGCGAAGGGTTTCAAGGACAACCCTGTTAACCCTACGGCAAGGTGAAACCCACCTTGGCTAGTTGACGCTTTTTAAGGTTTCCTTAACCCTGCCAAATCAACCCTACTTAGGGTTTCCCGTGCAAGGGTAAGGCAACACAGGGTGTTTATAGGGTTATAAAAATAACGTTACGTCAACTTTATTTTTGGAAGGTTGAAAAAAAAATCTGTAAATAACCCTACTTAAATAGTATTTAAGGTTTATAGCACCATGTCCTAACCTCACGATATTAACCTTACCTTAGGGTTGTCTGCGACAACGTTAAATCCACCTTCTCTGAGCCTTAACAAGGGTTACGGTAGGGTTCTCATGCAAGCGTAATAGGGCGATTCCATAGGGCTGACATTTCTTAAGAAAAACACTGAGTATTTTGTAATTTTCCTCCCAAAAATAAATTATAAAAAACAATTTCCACCCAGTTTATTGCTATCTCTGTAGCTAAATCCAATGGCACAATAAAATTTTCAAAATATGTTTTAGTTACTTTTGAAAATTTAATTATGTCATTAGAATTAGCTAACAAGAAAGTAGTAAACTGGGTGGAAAATGTTTTTTATAATTTATTTTTGGGAAGAAAATTACAAAATGCTAAGTGTTTTTCTTAAAAAATGTCAGTCAGTTACCCGGGAAATTGCCCAATACCGGTTATATATTACAGGGTGATACAATGTTATTTAGAATGTTATTTTATGGTCAATTACTTAACTAAATGCAATAATTAGAAGCAAGTTAACACAGAAACAAAATTGCACAAGCATTTATTAAAAAAATATTAGAAATTTTGCTTTACACACAGGACTCTTTCACAATTTTTCATTTCTTTTCTCCCTGGAAAAAATATGGGTTTATTATTGATTAGTTATGCTGTTTTTTTTCACTAAACAAAAAAATATACTAAAGAATAAAGAAACTTTTAATCTCAGCATAATGTATGATAATTGTGCTTAAGTAATAAGTTAATTGCTTTACATACTTTAAATGCTGCTGAGTATTTAAAAAGTTCAAGCCGGCCAATACTCAACATATTAATTAAATCATAACTGAAAACAGGTTCATCATACATTTTGATTCTATTATTCACTTAATTGCATTTTAAAATTGTTATTAAATCATTAAAAATTACCTTCGAGCAATCCGGAATTTTGCGTGAATGAATCATTCACTGACAGCATCCCTTAATGTATATTCTTTAGTATCCTTGAAAGTTTGGAGAACGACTTCTAAAAAGAAAAAATATGAAGGCAAAAATAAATTGTCAATTTATAACATGTTTATTTATATGATTTACCAGTAGAAAATTCCCAATCTGCGACATTTTTCTGAATATTTTTACTTTTTTTAAAAAATAGAGATATTTTTTTATTTCTAGAGAAAATCGAGACTGGTACTAAATTTGTTATCATTTTACAGGTATTAAGTATGGTTAAGTACATTAAATATATTTTCGATTAGATTTGCTAACTAGAATCACTCAATTTTTTTACAAACTTCTCAACATTCAGCTTTCAATAGTTTTTTATTTAAAATACAAAGCACCTGGGCCCATAGGGCCCTTATCTTTGATTAACAATTACAAAAACAACTTAAAATACAATTGACAAGGTATGTGAAATACAATTCAAAAGACAACTTAAAATACAATTGGACATGGTAAGTAAAAACAATTAAAGCAACTTAAAATTGAATAAGGTATGTCTTAAAGCACAATTAAAACAACGGAAATACAATTTAAAAGTAGTTTAAAATCAAGGCAAGAGGAAAAAAATTGTACATATATTTATTTAAAAACAACTCTTGAATTAAATTTAAAATCTCACTCTTCAATAGTTTGGAAATACTATATTTCAGAGAAAAATACTTACCATAAACTTCATACACTTTTATGGGGCATCTAAGCCAGTTTCTTGAGGGTAGAGCCCTCTCCCGCAGTAACGAATTTTTTTTCTCTTCTGAAATTTTATTAGGAAAATAGCAATCTTTTTTGTCACTGGTCATCCAGTTTGTGGAAATCACTCCCGTTGAATTCTCTTCCTCGGGGAAACATACCACTACATACATAATCCTATAAAATAAGGGAAGATATATATCACTTTTCTTCTCCTTTTAAGTTTCAATATGCAATAAAGTTAAACAAAAATTTATCGGATAAAAGCCAATGAAGCTATTAGGAGTAAGGGCCTATTTCTTCAACCAATTTAAAGAACCTATAGAAATGAAGAGATGCATACAATATGAACATGAACAGTTTGAAACCTAAGAACTCATTAAGATCTGACAACTGAGATAATTTAGTGCCTTATAACTAGGTGCAACCCCACCCCTTCCAGGTTAACCAGTTAATGTATCAATGACTCAAAACTGAATAAGCGCACAATATTAAATGAAATTTTACATTAAAAGAGGTATCGCAACAGATTACTTTAGAAGGATACTATTTAGTCTAAAGTAAGGAAGTAAATTGTACCTTCGAGGGAGCAAATTGTACAAAATACTTTAGATAATGCTTGCGTGTTCTTTTAATAAACGTTAATTATGTATTAAAATTATTTTTATTTCCTAGACTTCTTGAAAGTTCATGGACTCATGGAATTTGCCTAATTTTTATTAGACCAATCGGGATTAGTAATAACAACAACATGTATTAAAATTCGAAGCTTATGACCCAAATAAATACGATAAACTATTTATTAGGGTAAACGCACCAGTAGCGAACCAGTTAAGGGGATATCCATAAATTACGTAAGGTGTTTTTTTTCCAAAATCTGGACCCCCCTCCCCCCTTGGTGAGATTTTGCTGGACCCCCCTCCCACACGTGAGATTTCCCTACAACCTTTAAATATAATTTTCTATCCTATTCGTTTGCATTTTGTGCTTCACAGCACCTATAACTTTTCCATTATTAACGAAGTTAGGGAAAAGGACAATATTCCGCCTAAAAATCACCACAGTATTTTATCTGTGGGAATAATACCTTTTTCATACTTAAGAAAATCTTATAATTTCTAACTTAAAAAGTTGACGTGAGATTTTAATCGACCCCCCTGCCCCCTTGGTGAGATTTTTCCAAACCCTTCCCACCCCCTTTTTGACCTCACGTAATTTATGGATGTCCCCTAAGGAAAATTTGACCTGAAAAAACTGAAAAAAGTTTGTAATACTTAGACATTTATAGGATTTTCCCATTAAAATATTTAATTTTGAGGTTTCCATCTCATTTACAATAGTGAATGAAGCTGATATACTCTAGTAGAGAAATATTTTAAAAATATATGCATCATAAAAATCCTAGTAAGTTTTTAAATATAGTGAATCCATAAATATTTTTATTTTAAAGGAAAAAGTTTTAAAATAAAGCAAACTAACGCTTGAAATAAATTATTTGAATTTATTTCGTCGTTTTCATAGCTAGATAGAGTTTTTAAATGCTATACCTACTGGGGCGTTTACATTATTTCAAATTGTTTACTAAACATGAACTATCAACACAATTAGATCCAATATTTAGATCCAATCTCCAACCTTTAATTTCTATTCAAAATAAGATATTCAAAATTTTAAATCAGCAGTCATATCCTAATAATTTTAGATTACTCAAATTATTGCCTCTTCGTCACAACGCGTTTTTTCGTATTATACTTTATCTTTATCGGAATAAATCTATATTTAACACTATAGCAAGACCATATAATACTAGAGCTGTAGCAACTTATCAAATCCCAAAATTTTCTAAATCAATTTTTTGTAAACATTTCTTTTACCTCGCACCAAAATTATACAATAGTTTACCTTTAAATCTAACCTCCATTATTAGATATTCAGAGTTCAAAAGAAATTTATTTGAGTTATTAATTAATATCGACGACCTGGATTTATATTTTTCACATCAATGAAGCATATTTAGTTTATGGTTTACCAGCTTGCTGCCATCATTATTTAATTATTTAGCTATTGTTTTTATTCAGTTTTATGCTTTTGTTGTAATATGTCATTTGTCTGTATAATTTCTTTTTCGCCTGTGATTCGCCAATTAATTGGCGAATCACATATCTGTCTTTTTTGTGTTTGTTCTCTATGTGTAATAAAGTTCTATTTTTTTTTTTTTTTTAATTATACTGACATAAAAGCCGCCGAGTGTATCATGAAATAAAATAATGAAAACAAGTATCAAACATTAACAAAGTGGTTAAATAAATGAATAAAAATAGTTATAAAAACTACACTTACCTTTTATATAAATAAGCTTCACCTTATATATCAAATTCCGAAAGACAACTACAAATAATGGCGGCCGTTTGCGTGAACTTTATCCTGCGTGCTGATCGTAGATTGGCCGGGAAAGCGCATGCTCCGTTTAGCGTCAGTCACATGGCGTTGTCTCAATCAAGTTTCAAAACACCTTTCTTAACTTTGCTCTTTCAATGATTGAAGGAAACAACTTGTTTATAGCATTGGAAAAACGTTATAAGGCTAACCTTTTTCGGAACAACTCAACTGGGTTGGAAGTACAACCTTTCTATAACGTTGGAAGATGGTTATATAGCAAACATGGTTTGGTACAACCCAATACCAATGAAATGAGAAGGTTAGCCGTAAGGTTACATGCTATCTGGGATAGAGCTGTTGTGTTTGTACAGCATAATGAAAACATTACTAAATTATACACAACAAAAACGAATTACACACATATTATATTTAATCAGAGGAAGGCCATTGTCATCTACGAAAGGTTAAAAAAAATAAACATTCCCTCCAAACAATACTCGACGACAAATAAATTTCTTCCCCTCCCTCCCCCCTACCTTGACCTGCCTCCGCGTCAAGAAAATCCTTCGCGCCGTGTGTTAAGTGTCATTCCCATAGAAACGGCAGATTTATATTTTTGCGAAGGGACGGAAAACTTGAGTTACGCTCTCCATTATTATGCACGTCACGACCACCTTGGCTTGTTATCGCTTAGCGCATCGGCGGTTCCGTGCGCTCTGCTCGTATTTCGAGGTATACGTTGGAGATTATTTTATTCTGAGAGAGAATAATTAAAAAATCTTGTTTTTATGAAGTAAAAAACATATTAGGCACTATTCATTATTACCTGAGTGTAAAATTTTCGTGAGGATAAATAAGGATTAGTTAATCGATGTTTAATATGATATGCAAGCTCGGATTCAAGGGGGGGGCTAATGAAAGTGCTCACTTGTTGACATTGATGTTCACATTGATGCATAGAGTACGTCCGGTAATAGCTTTCGGCAGTTATGTTAAAGTCTTCTAGGAAATATTTAGTGACTTAAGTTTGTCTTGATTCTGGCGCAGGGCCGTATCCAAGGGGGGGGTTTGGGGGTTCAACCCCCCTGAAATATCGACTTCAAATTTTTACTTTTTGTTTTTCCTTAAAAATTGGTCCTACTATCTTCGTGGTTGTCTTGATTAGACCAGGGGGTCACTCTCAAAAGGTCGATTTTTGTTAACCTTAATTTTTTTAAAGAAATGCCATAAATAAAGAACATGATTCAAAATTACTAGGTCATATTTTTCAATCAACTATAAAGACTTCTGACTATTTTCAATTTGGTTGGTTGGTTGGTGTATTATGGCACATGGATTTCACTTTATGGTTTGAATACAATGAATTTTTATTTCGTTGGGATGACGTGGGCCCAATAGTATCTGGTGAATTAATTTAATTATTGAGTTTTAAAAAAAAGTAAACTAATATGAATGAGAAACGGATGCCACGAAATTTCATTTCTAAAAGCCAAACTAGAAACAACTATTTTAAACATAACAATTTAATAGTCAAGACTTTAAAGGTAATATTGAACTAGACTGTAATCTCTCTATATTAAAAAAAAAGTAACAGTGACCGCCGCCGTCACCGCCGATTTTGAAAATTTTATTTTTGAACACTTTGAACTATCACTACGCAAAAACTATTTGAAGGAATATTATGAAATTTTGATCATTGGTAGACAAATGTATGAGGGTCATTTCAGTTTCCAAACCTAATTAATTAGATAATTAGTTCTGGAGTTATTTAATGTCAAAGTCGAAAATTATTTTTTTCGGCTGCGAGTTCGCCCCCAGAAAAATCTATTTACAGCAGAAACATGATTTTTTGCAGACACATACTCTTAGGTATGAAGTTTTGCACCTCGTCGCCCCTTTTTTCGAATTTCGAATTATTTTTGGAGTAATTAAATTCTAAAGTTTCGAAATTTTTTACCCTTTTTCTGTTTTTTCGTTATTACAAAAAAACTAATCACAGTAAAACTATGATATTTTAAACGCACATACAATTATTTTTTATAAAAAGATTGGCGTTTTGTTTTTTAAAAAATTCGAATTATTTTTAGAATTATTAAGATTCAAAGTTTCAATTTTTTCATCTCTTTCTGGTCGTTCACTAGAGAAACAGCCGATTTTTATGAGTCTGATTTCTTGATTTCTTTTACTTTCGACGATTCACTAGATACACGTGCATTTTATAAATTTAAAAGATTTTAATAGCATGCTTTTTTTCTCTTAGATGGTTTGATGATAATTAGTAGACTTGCTGGATATTTTTTAAAAACATTTCGATTAAATTATTGACAAGTAAAACAAGGATTATTGACAAGGATATTTCAGTTGCAGTTTTATTTTGATATTTTTGTAGTAATGGTCCGAATTAAGTTATTGATAAGTTAGAGAGATAAAAAGTTTCGATATTAAATGATGATTAACTAAGCAGCCAAGTTCCAGGTTTTACCGGATAGTTAAGATGAAACAAGCGAGCTCTGCTCGCTAAGATCGCGAAGCGATCTTCAAAGAACTGCGAAGCAGTTCCGGTGGTTGGTGAGCGATAGCGAGCAGGGGGCAGAGCCCCCTAGTATTAAAGAAAAATAACATAGAAACTTGTATGTATACTAGATTAACTACAATAAGAGAAGACATTATACTGTAACTCAATATTTTTTGTGACAGTGGCGTGGCGTATATAGAAATTTATTTCGAAAATTTTTAATTACACTCATTGCCATAAAAAATAGCGCACCAGGAAGATAAAGAGATATTAAAGCCAAACTTATTTCCATGATTACTTATAGTATGAAGGTTAATTGATAAAAAATTCAGCCTTCCTCGATGTTAGGGGGCCGAGAAAATCGGCAAAAAGTGTTGACTCCATAGGTGTCTATAACTGCCGCCATAGGCCATGATATTGGGGGAGAGGGGATCTAAATGGACTTTTGGGAATTGGAGGACCATGCTGCCTCCCCACGTAGTCAAATTTCCTCTGGTGCCCCCGCGGACGTTGCATGCTTTTCCTCAAGACCGAACTTTTTTTGTGAGCATTGGTTCTAGAGAACGAGAAGGCTGGGGTAAAAATGCAACATAGGGGGGGGGTAAGAAAAAAGCTTGGACATTGCGTGCAACATGTGTTTGTTTATTTTTCTCTTGAAACTTGTCCACAGGCCAGGCCTGAAGGTAAGAATGGACAACCAGCTCAAAAACCTCAAACGTTCAGCTCTGGTTGGTCAATGTACCGGTAAATCATACTGAGGAGATGCGGCAGTGGAAGGGATGTCGTTTGCAGTACTGTGGATTGCGCGTTTGGTCCGCATACCTTCGTACATCTTTGTCTGTAAACATGGGACTGACCATTGGCCTTTCTGTTTCAAATAGTGCACCAAATAAGGGAATTATCACCTCAATTTTATGAAATTGTGCTTATGAGAGAATCCTGCTTCGTTCTGCAGCACATCGATGGTTGGATATGAGTTCGAAGACACATGGGGAGAGCGCGCTCAGCTGTGGATTTTCTAATCATCACACGGAGTGGTGATTCAAGGTAACGGAATGGTGGTGCATTGAATTCCATTTCTGCAACTCCTGAGTATGATTTACCAGTACATTTACCAACCAGACGTGCACCGTTGAGATTTTGTAGCTATTGTCCGTCCTTACCATCAGGCCTGGCCTGCGGACAAGTTTCAAGAGAAAAATACTCAAACACATGTTGCACGCAATGTACCAGCTTTCTCCTTAGCCCCCTACATATGTTGCATTTTTACCCCAGCCTTCCCGTTGTCTATAACCAATGCTCCCAAAACAAGTCCGGTCTTAAGGAAAAGCATGCAATGTCTGGTCTGCAACGTCCGCGGGTGCACCAGAGGAAATTTGACTACGTGGGGAAACAGCATGGTCCTCCAATCCCTAAATGTCCATTTAGATCCCCTCTCCCCCAATATCATGGCCTGTGGTGGCAGTTATGGACACTTATGGAGTAACACTTTTTACCGATTTTCTCGGCCCCCTAACACCGAGGAAGGCTGAATTTTTTATCAACTGACCTTCATACTATGGGTAATCATGGAAATAAATTTGGCTTTGATATCATTTTTTCTTCTTGGTGCGCTTTTTTTTTATGGCAATGAGTGTATTTATATTTATTATTTATTTATTAAAAAAAATTTCTCACCCCTCCCATGTATACTTATGTATACTCCGACTCTAAAAAACAAGTTTTTAACTAGTTTTAGTACCCCTAGTTAGAATATTAGATATAAATTTTTTAGCCAAGATTTGCATTTTGATGAACGTAATGAAAAAAATTATAAATAATAGAGTTCCAAGTTCAAAATGAGTTCTTTTTTTGGGGTAATCCCCCCCGAAAAGTTTCGGAAATTTGATCCTTAAGGCAGGGTTTCAACTTGGTTTTGATACACTTAGTCCGAATTTCAGGCAAACATTCTTAGGTAAGATTTTGATTGTAATGAACTTGTCATAAAAAGTTTTGAATAATAAAGTTCCAATTACTTAAGGGGGTCTGGTGGTCCTCCCCCAGAAATTGTTTTCAAAATTTGACCCTAAAAAACAGGGTTTTAACTTGATTTGGTACACCAAGTCAGGCCCGTGCTGGCCAGGGGGGACAGGGGGACGTGTCCCCCTGCGCCCTTTGCTCAGGCGCCCTTTTAAAGAGACACTTTTCTACTGTAATTTATTCGTGAACTTCTCAATGTTTTTATGGGCTCCTTTTTCAGCAAACTTAACCAATAGTGGTTTTACAATTCATTCTTGGTTCATCAAGTCTGAAACGCGAAGGCATCTAAAAGTTTTTTTAAGCCTCTTCGTGCCTTACCATCAAATTTCGTTATGAATTTTTATTTTTAGGGCTCCTTTATTTAAAGATTAACAATGAAATAAAAAGGTAAGGTGGTTTATATTCAAGGCGCCGAATCCCTTAGTTAAACACGTTGAAATTGCTAGGGCGCTTTCATTTTTAAACTGTCAAATGGAGACCCTCTTACGTCAAAAAGAATTTAGTTAAAATTAGGGGAAGACAGGGGGTGTTTGCAAGGCGTCCCTTTTTTTATGCAAGCAAGCTATTTTAAAAGCGTCTCCCAAATTTTAATGACTGGCCACACACCAAGGGCTTCTTGACCAAGGCCTGCCCTTAGTCAAAATAATAATTACCTTTGAAAATGTAAATTCAGGGAGATTTTTTCAGCAATCCCTGACATTCTGACATATTTTTAAGCTGTATTTTCTTTCCTTTTTTTCCTCCGGGTGTAACTCAAAGGGTCTCAAAATGAGTCTGAACACTACTTTTAAAAATTCTAAAATTTTTCTGGGGGAGGACCCCCAGACCCCCCTTTTAAATTTCTTAATTATTTATGTACTGTTTCTCTTCAATATTTAGACTTACAAGGAGTGGTACAAGAGTTTTTGGTGTAATCATCCGCACAGGAGGGGAATCAGCTAAATACTTTTTAAACAAAAATCAAATGTTGAAATAACAACAATAAAAAACACAAGTAGCATTATTGCTTTATAATTTTTAAAATGCCACCAATCTTTAAAAAAACTTTTTAGGTTTAATAATCATTTATGTAGTTGCGCCCTTACACCCTTTGTCCACCGCCCTCTGAAGGTACCCAGCACGGGCCTGCACCAAGTCAGAATTTCGGGGGGGCAGGGCCCCTTCACCCCCCCTATATATACGCCACTGTTTTGTAGAGTTCCCTATTTAGGAAGTCTGAACTTATCTGACTTGCCTAGTACATACTATTTTCAAAGCATTGATCGACAAAATACCCACGTTTCACTTTTAGTAAGAAAACCAAAAGAGTTTAAATACATTAAAAATCCATTCAAAAAGTTTGAGGGACCCCTTTTGTACAATGACTCCCTTCAAGAAGGAACGTTTTGACGGGAAAAGATGGTTTTTGCTCCCCCACCAGCCGTTCGCCCTCCACAACATGCCATCGCGACGAAGAAGAAGAGGAAAAAATGTCATCATGATGTGCGAAAATAAAGAAGAGCAACAACAAGGCTAATAATTTCGGGAGGTGACACCAGGGGGACATCCATCACTGGCATTGTGAGGGGATGACGCGCCCCTTTGAGCAGGGATTTGTTCCCGAGAAATGGGGATTTTTAATAACGGATCGCGTAGGGATGGGAAGGGATAGAGGAGGCATGGACTGCAACCCAGCCAAGGCAACATCCAGGGTTCGTACGGGTCAAGGAATTTCTTTCATCATTTTCCAGACCTGGAAAAGTCATGGAATTTGAAAATTTGCATGAAAGTCATGAAAAAGTCATGAAAAGTCTGTAAAAGGCATTGTTAAACTTGGCACAACGGCTGAAATTCGCTTCAGAAGCGTTCGTACAAACGCGAAGCTAACTTTCCTTGCGAAGTGTAATGAAATGAGGCGCTTGCTAACTCAACACTGTGGCGAACGGAGATTAAACGAACGTTCGGAGCTCCGTTGCGTTTAAGTTCTTAAGAAGTACTTTTAACTAGCCCGTTTCCCAGTCTTTCCGAACCAATGAGAAGTCTCAATATCAGATTTCTTTTAAATTGCATTGACTCTGAAAGACTGGGAAACAGGTTAAATAACAACAAGCGAGTTCATACTTCGGCAAAGCAGCTTGTTTCAATCCTTAAAAAGTCGTGGAAAAGTCATGTAATTTTTTTTCTCCTTAAAAGTACGAACCCTGAACATCCATATTTCACCGCCTGAATTCACGAATTCATCTTCATGCCATTTACTCTTTTTTATATCTGGACACTGACCTGAAAAACTTTAAAAATCTGGAACTATCAGGAGGAAATCAGAAAATATTTTAGAATATATAGTTTGTATATTTCCCTGCTTTAGTTTTCTTCATGCGCTATTAGACAAATGACTAGAAAGAAAATTAGACCAGTGTTTAATGAAAGGAAAGATTATTTGGAGAAAAAACCATTTGTACTCTTTGAATTGATGAACTGTGATTTTTAATTAACCAAAACAAAATTACAAACAATTTAATGAAGAAACCTCAATTACATTTTATAAAACAACGAAGAAGATAGATAATTTTGTTTCAGTAATAGGGATTGGCGCCTTTTTTCTAGGACGGACTCAAAAATTGTGATCGATTTTTTTGCACTTAAATAATTTTGAAAACTATTTTTGCCATGATTTCACCCAGTTACTTATAAGAATATACTCATAACATTTGTTACTTATCTTAAATTATTTTATTTTTGTATCACGTTTATGATTTTAATGTTTTCCTTCCATACTTTCACTTTTTGACAATGGCTTTTTATTCATGGAGTAGGAATGTATTAAGTTGTACAGTAGAGACCTTCTAAAAACCATCCACGTTCCCTCTATGTCCTTTCATCCTTACACGTCTCGGTTCTTCTTTTAAGAATAACGTGAATGGATCTTCTCCAAGATTGAAAGTGGCCTCTTCCATTCTCTTTTCGAAACTCTTGAAAGACTTTTTTTGTTCCTTTTTATTATTATTATTGGGCGCTTTTGAAATGCGAGCTCCGCACGTTGAAGCTTGAAGCTTGTAGTGCCCATTACCCTTTTTCTCATCATATTATATTGGAGAGGAGAAATATTGTTCGCTCTCCTATTTTATTTTATGTCCCGTAATTATTTTCAGGAACCAAAATCTTGAATGTCCACTTTGGAAGCGTATAACCTGTTTTTAGATTTTACTGGATGATAAAATTTTATTATTAATCTTATTTATACTACTAATATGGATGTGGTTTTCGTGTAAATGGACAATTCAAAGACAATTAAGTAGTGGGAATAAATTAAATATAACAAAAAAAATTAAAATCTAAACATTGCTGAGTTTGACTTTTTCTATTTGTCTTTATTTATGTAAAAAAAACATACCCACTATGAAGTTTTTAATTTGTTATGAACTATGCATTTAAAAAATACCGTTTGTCTTTGAACTAAAGCTAGTAATAACATTGAATAGGCGGTTGAAATTGAAATCACACGATTGTAAGATTTAATATTCTATAAGTATCCATCAATATCATGTAACATTTATTTGGTATTGTTTTGTGTAGCTGTAATACAACGTAACTGTAATATTGTAAGTAGCTAATTTTATTTTCTTTATTTTAGGTAAGTCATGTTTTTCTTGGCTATCTTGTTATTCTTGCTGATATCCTCAAGTGCTATGAATGGTATGAATCTGGTGATATTGTCTTTTTCTTGACCTGTGTGTGTACGAATTTTCTTTTTTAAAACTTTTCATGATTGATTAGCTCTATACATTCTGATTTCTCAGAATACGAACTTTTGTATCCTTGTTACTTGTTACCTCTTAATTTAACTATATAAGTTAATTAATTCTAAGAAAAAAATACCCCAATTTTTAACAATATAGGATATTTGAAAATACCAAAACATATTTCCCTAAATAAATTATATTTATACACAACTCAATAAGATTTTACATCAGTTACGTTACTTGTTTTTACAGATTTTGCAGAAAAAAAATTTCGAGCTAAAAAAACATTTAAAGCACGACTGTAGACCTTACCAACTCTTATTCCAAACGTGAATTTTCTGTGACCACAACTTCTCTAGTATATCTTGACATTGATAAAGCTGGATATCGGCGGAGAACGTGACAGCCGTAAACCCAACGCTGTACGACCGTCTTACAACTTGTCGCAGAGTCATCTACACATCCCCGCTGTCCGAAGAAGGGGTCACGCGCCCGCCCTCCTGACAAACGATCTCCCTCCGGCCAGGGATTATCGGTCGCACGTCCCACCGAGCAGGAGAAAAAACCTCTATACCGCAGCATCTCCGTGTTATTGATGTCATGTCCGATGTAAGCTGGATATTTTTTAGGGATTAGAGGTGATTTAGCATTGGCCTGTGCAGTGCGGTTGATCGTGAATTTATTTGATTTTTATGGAATTTTCTCTGTGTTCGAGAGGGTTGTGGTGACTTTTCCTGTCGCGCAGATTTTGTCAATCTTCTCTATAGCACCCCTAATCAAAATGGATTCAAAAAGAACCTTGTCTTTTGGAACAAAGTATGTATTTTATAGACAAAATAAACATAGAGCAACGAATGGAATGTAAAAAGGAAAAACAAATATTACATGTTTTTTTCACTTTGTAGTGGCCACAGAAAAGCTATTATCTGATTATCTTGATAATTTCTTTGATCTTTGATATATCAGATAATATATTTATAATATAAATCAGAGATATATTTAAGAGAAAGGTTTCTTGGACAACGTTGTGTAAAACTAGGAGAATTTAATTTTGCCATGTTTGGATCTATGAAACTATCTCTCAGAATATGGCTCTATTGGCCCATATTCTGATATGGGGCCAAGTACCCTATAAAACCAACCAACTAAGGATATCGTTTGAAACAAATACTAGACACGGACCTCAGACTATACCGCATGTTTTTACTTTTAGGTTGCCTCCTCTTGTGATATCTTTTTAAAAACATGAAATATTCGAAGTTTCAAATATAACTCACAAATTTAATATCTCTTGATTTTTATTCACTTGACCTCTGTGTTATGGAAAGAGAAACATACCTCCTATAGATATAAAAAAAAGGTGATGGGTGAATACGGAAAAATGATTTGTTTGTATCTTTTAAATTCTTAAAAAACAGCGGGTAAAACCTCATACAAATTTGGAAAAAAATTTGCATCTTGATAAAAAAATTTTAAGAACCACGTTCACTCTTAAAACGATTGTATCAAAATTGAGTAGAAAGTACTCAAAAAGGCTCCGATCCAATAAGTACTCAAATTTGAATACATGAATATACTCATTTCTGAAAATGTGCACACTCAAAAATGAAACATCGTGATCTCATTTTTGAGTTCAAGCTCAAGATGTTTCATTTTTGAGTATACACATTTCAGAATGAGTATATTCATGCATTCAAATTTGAGTACTTATATTGGATCGGAGCCTTTTTGAGTACTTTTTACTCAATTTTGATACAATCGTTTTAGGAGTGTACCCGGTTAAATCAGCTAATTTGTTAGGATATTAAATATGTCAGACGAATCGAAGCTTTCTTGTAATTGTCCGTTGTGTGATAACTTTATTTCCCAGTGACATCTTCATTGTAGCAGGGTAAAATCCTTGCTCCTCGCCAACACAGATTCGTTGTTTTTCTCCCATCAACCGAAGCTGTTACTCTTCACAGCCGCTCGATTTTCACAGCTTCCATAAATAACGGTCTCTCTCTCCCTCCGTTTACGAGCCCCTGCACGCGCCGACAGACGAAGCACGAGACCTCGCGAACAGAGGGAGTAGAGGAGTGTTATCCTTCTTATGAAAGGCAGCCCTTACAAACCTCCAAAGCAGCGAAATAATGTTATAGTAATTCATTGAAAAGAAAAAATGAGGTAAAACAGGAGTTTCTAACTTCCAATTTTCCTATTTTCGTTGCTTTTTACGTCATTTTGTTTCAATATTTTTCTTCTTCCCCTTTTTGGGCCCAAGTAGAGTGCCTAGGCCCAAGGGGAGGACACTTTTTGCATTTATTTAAGCCTAAATTGAAAACGATAAACCGAAAAATAATGTTAGGTAAGAAAATCGGCCGAAATAAGTAAGAAAACCCGGAAAAGTGCCCTGCCTGAAAAATGCAAAAGGAGGATTTTTTGGGTATTCAAAATGTACTTTCTTTCTCCCTTTTCCCAATTTTAAAGTCTTTTCTTTCTTTTTTTTTCCTTCCTTCTCCTTTTTTTAGCCCAAGGGGGGCACTCTGGAAGTCCGCCACTGCAATAGTTAGGGGTCTTCCTCAAGAAAAAGATTCTGAATTTTCCTAAAAATTGTGTTCTACCCTATTTTTAAACTCTCCATATATTTTGACCAACCTTTTAAAAAAACCTCACTACATTAAGGGTTACTACCTTGTGAGTTACTCATTTACTATAGTGATGAGAGAAATAGAAAAAAATTATTTTCAAAGAACTAAAAAATTGCGGAGTTAATGAAAAACAATGTAAGTTAACAAATTAAAAACAGAAAAAAAAGTTTCATAAAGAAAAAGTGTGGATGGGTGGCAGTTGCCAACTACCTAATGCGAGCGAGTCACTGTCTTTAAACACTTTTTTTTTCGAGCGAAGGAGAGGTCTGTCTGTTTACATACAGAGGCCGAGAGTGTTTATAGAGAGATGAAAGTGGGTTTGCCGCCTTTTTGTTTCAACCATGAAGTCTTGAAAGAGTAACTCCGATGGTGTTCCCCAGAGGCGCCTCAATATAGGGGTGGGTGGAACGGATCTTTCAAGAATTAGGTTTTTTGAGAGAGAGGGAAAAAGAAACATTCGTGACTGGAGTTTAGTTTTTGAGAGGTTTTCTTAAGGATTAGCAGTGTCTAAGGAGTTTAGTATAGCAGTGTCTATACTAAACTCCAATGCAGTGGCGGATCCAGCCTGGAATAAGGAAGTTGCATGTGTCAGATTTTCAAAAACAAACAAGTGTTCCCTATGGTTTTTTGTATGGTAAAATGAAATATCTAGTCAGTTTTTCAAAAAAATGTACAGGTAATTAAATATTTAAATTTAAAAGTCGAGAAAAAACATGTGACTGAAAACGTTTATTGTTTAAACTATAAGATGACGTCAACAATAAAACCATCAACTCCATTGCTTTTCAACAATGCCTAGTATAAGATGACGTCACATCCAAACTCTTGGCGTTTTCGCGCGCTTTTAAAAAGGGGATTTTTGTTAATTTTTTTTGCTATCAAAAAATTTCTCGATCGGCCTCAAATTTCGGGTAGTTGCTTATTTTTGCAAGAAGAATCGATTAAAAAAATAAAAACAAATCATGCAACTTCCTCATTACGGGGGGCAATCAATTTTTTGGGTTGGGATTTTCCACAAGAAAATTTTTGAAAATAAGACCCAAAAACCCCTTTTAGGTTATCAACAGGGACGTAATGCCCCAGGAGGGGCAATTGACCAGTTGCCCCCCCTGGATCTGCGCTTGCTCCAATGTCTCTTGGTAATGGGGAAATTAGCTGAAAGCAAATTAAGGATGTAGTTTCTATCGAGATGTCCGAATTTCGAATAACTTTATTTTAGAAATGTGATTAGTTTAGTTCGTTAAACCCATGTATAAATAGTTTCACAAATTCAATATCAACCCAACATGCTTTGTGTTTACTCACTTTCTCCTTTCGCGTAGTGGCGTACTGGGTTCAGGAAACGTTGCTGTGAAGTATAGTCTTTTAAGTTAATGGAAATGATATGATTTTATCTTTTTTTTAAACTCATAAACTTTTGGCTACTGATAAACCGGAATCAAAGAGTAAAATGAAAAATGTGATTAACTGTTAAATTTAAAGGCAGCGTATACAGTAGTGTTGTAACGATACACTATCTCGCCGTAATATTTTTTCCTGTGGCGAAAATTGACTTTGACAAATGCGCCGGCTAGTTTTTTTCCCCACGTCCACTTATCTCTGGAGCAGATGACGATGTTTTGTTTACTCCGTCTGTTAATTAGCACTCTTATCTTAATTGGGTCACGAAGTTTGCGACAAAAGCTTCGCTTTGTTTGGGAATGAGGCAAAAATTGTGTTCTATATGAGTTGGGGGACTACGACTTTCTGTTTGTTTTATAGTATTAGAACAAGATAAGAAGTTAGAGGAATCCTGTTTTTTTTTAGGAGAATCGGGATTGTGTGTTGCTGAGTTTAGTTTGAAGTTCATTTTCAGTGGGTCATAATCTGAAAGGTTTAGAATGGGTTAAGGGGGTAACAATGATAATTAATATTCAAGTAATTAAAAAAGACTATTTCTATCAGATATTCATCTTTACAATATTCTTCATGTTTAGACTGTTTTATATTTTTGATAGACCCAATAGTTTTTTTCTCTTTACACTTTTTTTTTTCATCTTAAAAGCATAAAAATTTATAATTTTTTCATGAAATTGGTATATGAAAATGTATTTATAAACTAAATGTAAAAAATAAAACAGTCAAAACATCTTCTAATTGTACAGATTTTAAGGGTAAAAATGATTAAAAATACCAATTTCCCCAAGAGCAATCAATCATTGTTTGAATGACACTATGTGACAAAAACAGGATTCTTAAGAAATTTAATCCAAAGATGTGTTAACATGCAGTTTCTATGATAAACGCGATAGTTAAACTTTCGTAAAATAAGAAGTATTGCAAGCATTTTCTTGATCTTGGTATCACTTTAAAGCTAAGCAACTGTAAAATACTTTTAATCAACAAAAAATATTTGGATATTTTGTCCAATTTTCGGGATTTTAAGTGTACACGTACTTAGTGAAACTAAAGTAAGTTTTTTTTTAAATATTTTGATGGAGCTTAAAATGAAAAAAACATATCTGTATTTAAGCAAACTGATCTTAAATCTTAATCATGCTGGTTGGTAGATTATCCTTTACTTTTATTTTCTTTTATCCTTTACTTTTCTTTCTTTTTATTTTCTATGCCCGTGGATGGGCCTTGTGCCATAAAAACTCAACCAAAAACCAACAATTACTTTTGAAGCGTTAAATTGTTAACGTGCCAAAATTTGGAAAAAACGTCTCGCGTTTACAGGGGTCGATCCAGACGGAAATTGGGGCCTTTTTTGCTGCTCCTTCACAAATTCAAATGATCTTTAATGATTATTCGCAAGAAAACAATCACAAAATATTTGAATTTTTCATGTTTTTCTTGGTGGCGTGCGTTCGTCAATTTAACTTCTACGGCACTGATCTGCTAACTTATCACCGCTTCAATTTTTCACCAAAAAAAACATTTCATTTTTCACAGAAATGAACCCCAAAAAATAAAACCTGGATCGACCCCTGCGTAATGTATGGGCGTCCCCTAATAACAATAACAAAACCAACTGTTGCCAGAGAAAGACAAACAAGACTAGTGCTTCGTCCATTCACGCGGAGAGGCCAAGGCTGCCATCAGCATTGAAATTGTTCAGGTGAGTTCGTGGAACAAAGAACGGTTGTCTCACACCCCCGAGGGAAAAACAAACAAATTAACCCCTCTCCGGTGCGCCTTTAAAAGCATATTTTCAACAACAAAAAATAGAATTTATTCCTTCGCCATGTTTTGTGTATTTCGCGCCTATTTGTTTATTTATTCGACTATCCCTGCAGGCCGACGTTCGAAAATTTCTATTCTTCGGGAACATTACCCCCTCGAGAAAAGGAAACTGAACAATCGGATATATGTATAAATAAAATAGAAACTAGAGGAGACGTAACGAAAAAATTCCTTTTTTCTACCTCCCTCTCGCTTCTTAGATCGTTGATGCGGTATTGAATAGGACGCGCTACGGGTGTAACCCCTGCGTGGCATGCATAATACATGTGTCACAGTTAAATCATTACCGAGAATACCTAAATGGTTTAGTTAGATATAGGTATAGAAAAGCTGATTACTCTTTTTAAAAAAGTGATTGGTTAATAAGGCAATAACAAAATGTTTTACAATGCAGGAAAACATGTTTTTCTTCTTCTTTTTTATGTTTTTGTTGTTTTTAGTTTAAAAACTCTTGATTTTGAAGAAAACCTATTCATGATGGGAAGTATTGAAATACTAAAACATAAACTAGTTTTCTTCTATTTGAGTTATTAAATTTTTTTTGTAACAGCATTTTTTGGTAGAAAATAGTTGTTTGAGAAATTTAACAAATCGTGTACTTGATGTATCATCTTTCTTTACTTTTAGAGGTAATTTTCATGAACTTCCATTTAATTTTTTTCTAATTTCAATTTAACCTCCAAAATTACAGTAACTATTACATCCAAACGAACAAATATGACATAGATTTTTTAAATTTTTTCTCTTTTATTGAAAATTCAAATTAGACTCACCCACTTACTAAGTGCCTGGTTTTAACCATTTATCTACTGCAATATTATTTTCGCAAATATTTTTTTTGAGTCACTAAATTTAAAATTAAGGGATGTACATAAATTAAATAATCATTTTGGGAAAAGTCAATCAGCTAGAGCCAATTAATTAAATTGATACCTTTGTTGAGTACCGTCACTACACTGAAGGCTGAAATATTCTCACAATACGAAAAAAGCATGGATTTTTTAATCGCAGTTTTAAGTCTTAAAAAATAATGCACTTTCCTTTTGACTTAAACTATTTTGAGGGAACAAAAATGACAATCATGGGAATCCGATCGAAATGGTAGCTGAAAGCACAACTTCAATGAGGTATTTGCATGAGTGAGGGATTTGCTTGATTTTATACTTTTTTGATACATTATGGTTTAAAACTCCCAAATTTCTGATTTTTAAGTTCAAAAATGTGTTTTAAATAATTTAAAATTCAATTTTAATTTTGCCAAAACGTCAGAAAAGTCACGTGATCAGAAAACGAGCGTCTATTAGATGTGACGTCACAGCGCATGAAAACCATTGTGTTTTCTGTTTTCACGTGATCAGAAAACGGGCTTCTATTGGATGTGACGTCACAGCGCATGACTTGTGATTCGAAAGTGTTTTCGCGCCCAAACGAAAAACGAAATTTCAAAAATTTATATCTCAGAAACTAGGCTACGAAAATACTTGATGTAAACGTCATTCTTCATGGTTTCTTTTAACTACTATTTTAATAAAATTTAATCTCAAAACGTGAGAATACCTCATTGAATCTATTCGCATTTTCACTGCTAAAATACTCACGTAGCTGCCTTTTATCTTGAACGAGTAAAACTGAAAGAGTGTTCCTGCAAAGTATCGTCAGTATATTCGTATAAGGATGGTTATTCTATGTAGTTTTAAAGTTGATGGGACTTGTAAGCACCGTCAGTAGATAAAGGTTATGGCATTTATAAGGAACGAGGCTCTATATGCCATCTACTACCCATTACTCTACTTCTCCAATCGATGGAAAAGAAGGGGGAAAGAATCTGTCGAAGCAACAATTGTTTCCCTTGCTCAAGTGTTTTCACAAATCCTTCCTTAAGATCTCACTCTCGCTCCTCTCTTGTTGTTTTAGTCTGGCAACAGGAGCTCTCTCTCTATCCGGAAAGCCATATCGGGTCATCAGAGCGAATATTTCCTGTTTCCCGGATTCGGGAGAACACAATCGGGGTTTTTTTCGGAGGGGATTTACATTCCCGTTGTTGGATTCTACTTATAGGTTAAAGCTTTTTTGTAAATTTTCTGTATTCTGCTCTAGGAAGCTAAATGGGAAGGAACTCCAGGAATAAGGGAGAAATAATTCATAGATAGCCAATTATTATAGTTTGTTTGAAAATGAAGTATTTTATTTTTAAGTCATGAATGTTTCGTCGATTTTATCGGCGAAATCAAAACAGCAATATGTGTTGGTAACAAACTTTACCAATCGCTTTTAAAAGTTAACGCTTTATTTTCACGCCTAAAGACGTTCAATAACCACTAATTTTTCCTTTAAAATACATTAAAATGGTAACATTTAATCCCTCATAACACATTTTAACAGCAAATATCATAATCGACGGAAATCGGTAAAAATAAAATCAAAACAATGCACTCATTTTGTAAACAAACTTATTGTTGCCAAACGAGGAAAAGAAATTCAGCGAAATTTGGGGTGACACGTAAGATAATTATGTATATATTAGATTTTGCCTTGGTTTGCGCTGTATGCCCGTATATATAGGCCTAGAGTGCCATAAAATCAACCCGCCAACATCAGCTACTACATACTTCTATCCAGTCCAAAATGCTTCTTCAGCAAAGAAACGAATACATCTGCTTGTTTACGAAAACATCTCTTGCCCCACGCAGCGCTTTTCTCTCGTTGACATCTCTTGGCCTTTCTGTCACTCCTCTCCTCCCCTCCCCAATTAGAAGGGTGGCCAATCAGAGTGGGATAACGAGCAACTAGTAGAGGGCCTCCGAAAGAATTTTTTTTCTGTACCACAGAAAAATTTCTGTGTGATTTGTGGAAGGGGTCTGTCTCCCCGTGCAGACGATTTTTATCTGGTGATGAGAGGTCGAGATGATGAAGTGGTGCGGACTGTCACCTCGCAGTTCATTTTTTTACGTACGGAATGGTTAAGGGGCTGTTTTTCTGCGAAAAACCTGTGATGATTGCTTGGGAAAGTATTTGTTATTTTTGAAGGTTGTAATACCATAATGTATAGTTTTCTCGAATTTCGATATCTTCTATTGGATTACCGAAATAAAAATAGACATCTTAGCTATCAAATAAGGAATTTCCTCAAAGGATTCTAATTCATTGAGCTCTAAATAAAATAGTGGTGAAATAAAAAAAAGTATAAAACATTAACCCGGTGGGACTCGCGCCTCCCGGGCGAACGTTGAGACTCGCGGGGGTTATGGAATAGCCCCAACCTTTTCGCTCTTTTCTACATCGTTAAAAATAATTTTTTTAGCCGGAACCATTAAATTTTTAGACTTTAAAACATAACTGATTAAGAAAACTTATAATCTGCAATATTTTCTACGCTGAGAAATAATTTTTTGAGTTTGATATTAATTTTTCTTATTACACAATACACACATATGTAACAAACTAACACAAATCATTTCAACGTAAAAATTAATTTAATTACTTCAAAATGCTATATAATGAATTTCTTAAAGCTTTCTTTTGGTAAAGACAATTATCACAAATGGTATTAACGTGGGCTTTGCCAAAAAAAAATTTAAACACAAATTACAGCCACAAGTGGTTTTCAATCCTACTTCCAACATTTTGTCCTAACACTCAAACTAGGGTATTTTTTCTTCGAAAACTTGTTACCACAATACACTTTCCTAGCTCCTTTCCCATTCAATACAAAAGCAAAGAATGTAATCTAACTTCTCCGCCCATCACACAAAGGGGCAAAAGCAAACCAGGGGGTTTCTCGGAATCTTACCTTTTGTGTGATGGGCGGAGAAGTCGAGAAGTTAGATTGCGCCTGCGATACGCCTGGCTCTGCGCTTGCCATGACCGTACCCTATCAGTGGGTTGTATAGAAGGCGGAGTACGAAAAAACGGATGTGCAGCACTAACGAAGAGACTCGCGGGGGTCATTCCATAACCCCAAAAGCTAACAAAATGCGTCTGGGGGGCGGAAAAATAATCCGAATTCCACGAAACTTCTCAGGCATGTAGATAAGGGTCAGAAACCCAGCTACTGAGAAGTAAAGAATCCCCAGGTGTTTAGTTTTCCGTTAAATGGAATGTTTGTGTGAGCTTGGGGTTATAAAATGACCCCGCGAGTCCCAACGGGTTAATAAAAAAACTAGGACTAAAGGACATATAGAGCAAAAACTTCAGCACGATTATTGTTGACAATATTATGAAAAACTCACTGAAAAAGTTTCATGAAAATATCCTAAATATTCTCGGAGATATTAGATATGTGTAAAAAAATACTTTTTTAGGAAAATATTCGAAATTCAATTCAAAAAACAAAAAAAATTTCATATTTACAAGTTTTTTTTTTAAATTTTGGATTAAATATTGTGTTCATCTTACTAAAAAAACATGATCCTCTACAAAATTACACTGTAAAACCATTTTCTTTACCCAATTAACCAACTAACTACACAGATAACGAAATGGACTATATCCGTCTGACGTCACATTTTACCCATCATGTGACCTACTGAGCTTGCAATTGGTTACCACAGATAACTTGTTGGGAGATATGATGATAGTGAGATATGATTTGATAGTGAGTTTGTAGCAGTCCTCTCTCCGAACCCCTCTTTAGAGGACGGCCGAAGTAGCTAGGGGCGAGCCTCATGCTTTTGCCTCTGGCTAACGGTACCTTTAACGGGGAAAAAGGACGCCACAACAACACCGGAAATGGAGCTCGACGGCGGCTCGTTCCCCCCTCTCTCTGTTTGTAAATATATTTTTTGTCTTTTTAAAACTTGTAACCAAGATTTCGGCTGAATAAAGCTGGATTTCTCTAACTTTTGCCTTTTCCTTTTGGTGGTTAAAGTTTATGAGTTAAAAGTTTGTTTTTCCCCATCACGTAATTAAATGGGCGTGTGGCATGAATATCGTCCATTAAACCAGTTCTTCGGATCTTCAATCACATTTAATTTCACACCCCTGCATGTATTAGTGTTCTAACCCACAATTTTTCAGCAAGGTTCCATAAATACCTATAGTTAGCTACAAACCTCTACCGAAATTGTTTGTTTCCGTTCTACAAGTCCTGCTACTTTTGATGGATGTTGGTCCAGTAGCTCACTTTCAACCATGATGGATTACCGCTGCTTCTTCTACAACAAGGGGGGAGGAGGTTGGAAAGAAATGTTCTCTGATCGTCTGGGAATGTTGAGGTGAAGGGATCGAACGGAAGGTGGGGGAGACCACCTTTGAGACAAGAGGGAGGGGGCGAAAGTGCTTTTAGTTAGTGAAGTTAAAATAATTGGGGAAATTTTTGGTTTGGAGTTATATAGGGAATGAAAAAAAAACTGCTTATCAACTTTTTTTTGTTTTTTACCAAATTTCCTCTTTCAGTATGTTAAAACTGAATGAGTTCCTATTTTTTGGCCTCTAAAACATGGATTAGGGGGCTGTTCAGCAAATAGTACGTAAGCATGTCTTTGGTAATTTTTGACCCCCTCCTCACTTGTCAGCAAGTATAAGCAAACCATTAGCATACATGTGATTCTTCCGCCAATTGGCGGAAATCCGCCAATTTGCTTAGCAAATTTAAAATTCAATAATTCGATTTGCAAAATTGAAGTTTCACTTTCTTATTTTCCAATCGTGTATTTACTTTAAACTCTAGCCGCGAGTGTTGTACAGTAATAAGTTTAAAGTAAAATCGAAATAATATGAAAACTAGTTGATTTAAGCTAAAAAATATGACTACCATATCGGATCATAGATCTAGGGAAGTATAATCCAGTGGTTCCCAAACTATTTTGGTCGTGGAACCCCCAAATTTGTTACCAATGATCGCGGAACCCTGAATATTTTTTAATCAACGACTTTTCAAAATTTAATGCATGATATTAAATGAAACCAGGCTCGGTTCCAGGGGGGGGGGCACTTTTCCAGACAATCACCTTTACCTTTTGGCAAAAATGTCAAATTCTTGGGGATTTTCTAAAAGTATCACACAAGATCCCCTTCTGGTACCACTGGGGGTATGGGGGTCCTCCCCCAGAACATTTTTGAAATTTGACTTGTAAAAGAGACCATAACCTTTATCTTTTGACAAAAAATGTCAAAATGTTGGGAGATTTTCCAAAAAGTATCGAGCAAGATCCCCTTGTGATACCATGAGGGGGGGTCTGGAGGCCTCCCCCCGAAAAAATTTTGAAATTCGACTGGTAAAGGTAAGGTTTTAACTCATTTTGAGAACATTTTTGGGTCCAAGGGAGGCGGCGCTGTCCATTCTTATTTTTTACACCATTCTAATTATTTTTAATGAAATAAAGTTTGTCCCATGGAACCCCTAAATTTTTTCGTGGAACCCCAGGGTTCCGCGGAACCCACTTTGGGAATCACTGGTATAATCCAATTGACACCCTCTTAAAATGAACGAAAATTTAGGTGTCATCGAATTTTTTTTAATATTTTCCGCCAATTTATTGTAAGAGTGATCACATGTATGCCATTAGCCACCCTCATAATTACGTAAGAAAACTGACCGACCCCCAACTTTGTTCTTTTTTCGTACAAAATAGTAAAAGCTTTTCCAATATTATCCAATAACTTCTTATGTAAGCATCATTCAAACCCCTCCCTCTTGTCAAGAAAAGTAAGCAAAGAGCAAACCCCCTCCTTAGGTGCTTAGGTAACATATGAACGGCCCCTAGCTCTTGCTGGAAGTCTAACAATAATGAGTAATTGGAAACTGGAGTATAACTCTTTTAAAAGTACAATTTATGAAAGTTACAAGTGGAGACTTAATTTAATATTCTTGAGTTTTTAAGGAAAGCGTAGAAGCTGAACTTTGTCATCTGCCTCGCTATTATATAAAATGTTTACGAGTTTAAATTTAAAGGGTTACATGCCTTTTAAACGTCGAAAATAAAACAGAAAGTCGTGCATCTGTAAAGTGCTAATGTTTTTTAGTTATTGCTAATTGAATATGATTTTTTTGGTGATATAATTACTCAGACATTCTTTTAATGAAAAAAATGGTATATTTCATGTAATTTTTAAATCTTCGATATTTGGACACATAGTTTTTATATAAGTCCGCGTTATATATCTTTAACTTAAAAGTTTTTTCTACTCAGGTCATACAAAATCTTGACTAGAATTAAAAATAGTTCGAAACCTCAATCTTTTGCAATTTAAGATCATTTGCTGCCGTAGTTCTCCATTAGTAGGGGAAGGGCGTTTTAATCCCGAATCCGGAATGTTCCGCCCCGATACCCCCGGTCGCAATAACGCTTTTCCTCGGTCCCGGATCCAGTGGAGCGAGCGAGATTTCCAGGAGCTCTCGAATTAATTGAGGGAGCGAAAAAGGAATGATTGAACTCCCTCCCCTCTACTGGATTTATTAAAGCGGACTTGCTCCACAGTAGCTGGGCTCTTGGTGCAGATTTCTAAGCTTGTTCTCAAATTTGTTTCGTATATCGATAGTTTTATTCGTCAAGTGTAACAACATTTTTATTCTGCTAGTTTTATCAGATCTTAATTTTCGCTGTATATGTTACAGTTAAAGTCCGGAAATCAGTTAATTTACAGATAACCTAGGTCAGGCGTGCCGGACTGGGACTCCCGTCGGAGCCAACGCGGTGGCAACGCCGGTGGCAACACAGCCAGTCATTCTCTCGGAGGGTTTCCGAGCTTTCCGAACGCTACCGAATCAAACGAGCTGGCGCGCGCCTCGTAATAGTACTTTTTTCTATTTGAAAGGCGGTAATTATTTTAGTTTCCGTAATATCTGTTATTTATCTTATTCGTGGCGTTTGTTTACAAAACCGGCGGAATGTTTAGGTCTGATTTTTCCTCGATAACCGTGGCTGTTGATATTAGCAAATCATTAGTATCAAGAGGCAGGCACCAATTAAGAAACTTTTCAACGGGGGTGCGGTCTTTTTTTTTTAATTTTTTTTTAGAAGCAAAATAAACTCACTTATTCAACTCGTTTTGATACGCCTTAACCGAATTATAAAGATTTCATGGTAGAATTTTTGCGTTTTGAGGATTGAAGATGTTATAATAGAGATACAATTGCAAAGGGGGTCTGGGGGTCCTCCCCTCAGAAAGTTTTTGTTTTTAAAATACCTTAAAATAACAAGGTTTTATTTTTAACTCATTTTGGTGTATAAAACTTTGTACAGCTCCCGCAAAAAAAGGGTTTATTTTATTTTTTGCGGGAGCCGTACCTTGCGTCAGAGCAAAAGGTGGGACGATTGCCCCCTCCGCCCCCCTTGATCCGTCCCAATCAAGAGGGATAGGGTCACTACTTTTATGTTTTTAGTTGAAAAATATCTAAAATTTGTAGCACGTTAATTTTTATTGCGATCGGCAAAGTTTGTTAACATGTATCTATCGCTTGTCTTGATTTCCATATCCCATCTGCCGTTTGAAAATGTTACATCACTGAAGTTTGCAGGCAAGATTAAGCGAGGTTTGATGATTGCTTTGGTTCAGTGTTTCTTGCTTTTAAGGGGTAAATGGATGATCGTTTGAAAATTCGATTGAAGTTTGAAGTATTGATCTTAATCCTTTTTTTTTATCAATCACTAAATGTCTCAGATCTAGAAAAGACCTGACGACTGGTTTTTTTTACATTTTATAGATCACAAGGATTTAATACAATTTTAGTAAGCTTTTATAGGCCAGCCATAAAATGCTGACTCTACTTTAAAATTCTCAACAGATAAACTACAGTAAAAACAGTACAAACTACAGCTGTGACATTGCTAAGAAATCCGAAATTTCAAAGTAGGCATTTTGAAATAGTAGGAGTAGTAATAATAATAATAACATCAGTTGTCAAGACCAAAATGTTATACGTTTCAAGGCATTCGGTTTGAGACCCAACATGACCTACTTCAGTGCCAAAGCATAGGAGCAACAAAAAGATGACCAGGTCGACCAATAATCGGATGGAACCAAAAAGACATGTTATAACAATAGGGAATATTAAAAACTTTAACATTTATTTTACAGTGATTTTAAGCCATATAGAGTTAACTTGACCAGTGGTTAAACAACATGAAATATAATTAGTACAACTTACTTTATCAAGGAGTCCCTATAGTTAATTTAAGCAGAGGGAAAAAAGCAAAAAGTTCAAAAATACAAAAATTATTAGTGGTCAAAGGGGAATGACCAAAGGTCAAGGATTCCGAAAAAAAACATGAAAATAAAGTTAGAAAAGCTATTAGTAGTGAGGAAAAAGGGGATTAACCACCGGTCAAGAGATGTTGACCAGTGGTCAAGACCAAAATGTTATACGATCCAAGGCGTTTGGTTTGAGACCCAACATGACCTACTTCAGTGCCAAAGCATTAAGGTAGCAAAAAGTTAATCGAATTGACCAACGGTCATCCGGAACCAAAAACACATGTTATAACAATTGGGAATACAAAATATCAATTAGCAACTCCAAAATTAATTTTATAATGACTTTTAGCCATACAGAGTAATATTGACCAGTGGTCAAGCAACATGAAAGCAGCTTTCGAGAACCAACCCCTTACCAAAAACGCATGTTATAACAATTGGGAATACAAAATATCAATTAGCAACTCAAAAATTAATTTTATATTGATTTTTAGCCATACAGAGTAATATTGACCAGTGGTCAAGCCACATGAAAGCAGCTTTCGAGAACCAACCCAAACCAAAAACACTTGTTATAACAATTAGGAATACAAAATATCAATTAGCAACTCAAAAATTAATTTTATATTGATTTTTAGCCATAAAGAGTAATATTGACCAGTGGTCAAGCAACATGAAAGCAGCTTTCGAGAACCAACCCAAACCAAAAACACATGTTATAACAATTGGGAATACAAAATATCAATTAGCAACTCAAAAATTAATTTTATGTTGATTTTTAGCCAGAGTAATATTGACCAGTGGTCAAGCAAAATGAAAGCAGCTGTCGAGAACCAACCCAAACCAAAAATATTAAGCCCGCTCCTATTTCAAACACTGTCGGGCAAACGGCTTATCGGCTATCGCCGTGATTTTGGCGAGAATGTGCAATTCGTTCAACCTACGGAAAGAGCCGACCTCACTCGCGCTAGTTCGGATAACTTCGGATTTGACTCCCGTGGGAGTCCCAAACTTTCGCCAGGGAGTCAGAAACTATGAAGGAGTCCCAGTTCGGCACCTCTGACCTAGGTAATTTGCAGATTAACGAGGGTGATCCGTTAAAGAGCGAATTTTTTTTCAATTTCTAAGATTAACTAGGTAATCTTGAAATTACCTAGGTATTCTGCACCCTACCGACTAGACACTCGTTAATCTGCATACTACCTGTAATCAGTTATTTTACATATTAACGAGGGTGATCCGTTAAAGTACAAAATTTTATTTTATTTTATAAAAAGTTTAAGGAGGTTGGGGGGCTGCCGCCCCCCCAAACCCCCCTGCCCTAACTATAACCAAACTCGTTTTGGGGGTAAATGACGAATCAAAAAAGGGGGATCGGTACTTTTTTCATATTACACAAAACACGCAAATCCCACAAAAATAGTAATGAAATAGCAATTTTAAAACTAGAATATAAAAACAATAATAATAGAATATTAAAGTACCAACTGAGATTTGTATCAATTGTGGTTTTCGATCTCGATTTGACAGCGTATTTCAATGAGCACTTAAACTAGCAAATCTTAATGAAAGCGCGGTGTAATCGGCTGGCAGCCTGCCCTGAACTATTGCTAGGATTCGCGATCGATTACATATGTTAAAGTTAAACCCTTGCCCAGGTTCCAGCGATTGTTGAATTAACGTTTATTGAAAAGATATTTCAACAGCTGGGACATTTGCTTTCGTTAAAAGAAATCTCTGTCACTCTGAAGTCGGAGCTTCAACACAATTGTTTCAAAATACCCGTTTTAGTAGTAATATACTGTACTTAATCATGTAAATTTACAGTACTTACTTGCTTGTATTATTTTGTTTTAACATTCAACATGACAACTACCAGTGCTACGCACTAAATTTGAAATCAAAACACCAAATATGACAACAAACTACGTATTGAAACCCAACTGCGCAGGGGTAAGCGCATGTCGCAGTGAGCACCTCAACATTTTAACAGAAAGTATTGAACGAAACAAACTATTTTGAACTTTAACTATCAAGATGCCGTTATAGTGTAGATTCCCTAGGTAAAATGCGAAAATCTCAAAAATCCGCACATTAACGACAGAAATCAGTTAATCTTAAGTTTACCTAGGTATTCTTCAGAATAACTAATTATCAACTTTAGCGGTAACATATATATTATAATTTTTAGATACAGAGTGTCTATACAGGGTGATTCAGAAATAATCATCAATAATTGGGGGGGGGAGGTAGAGGGGCCCTAGACAAGCATATTTCGAATAGGGATGGTGCGGCGCAGCCTTACCGTTTAAGAGCTAGGACCTACTGTAGTGCGAGTGCGTTTCAAAAGGACGTTTTTAGAAGGCCGGTGTGACGAAACAAAACATAATAAAATGAAAAACGTTATTGCATGAGGTACAGGAGTATCCGTACTACTTAAATCCTCAATGTGATAGAAATTGGACCACTTGCTAAACCGTGGGGTGAGTTTTAAAACATGCAATATTAATCTCTTAGTCAAACAATGGAGTTCCCTTAATGGTATTTAGAAAAATGATGATCGGGGAAGGAATTTTCAATGATCAATGTTACGATCATTGAAACGTCCTTCCCAGATCATCATTTTACTAAATACCATTAAGGGAACTCCATTCTTTGACTAAAAGATTAGTATTGCACTTTTGAAACTAACTCCACGGTTTAGAAAATGGTTCAAATTCTATCGAATTCATGGTGTAAGTAGTAGGGATACTTCCTTACCTCATGCAATAGATTTTTCATTGTATTATATTTTGTCTCGTCACACGGGCATTATAAAAACGCTATTTTGAAACGCGCTTGCACTAAATTAGGTCCTAGCACTCGGAGGCTGCGCCCCACCATCCCTATTCGAAATATGCTTGTCTAGGGCCCCTCTACCTCCCCCCCCAATTATTGATGATTATTTCTGAATCACCCTGTATAAAATAACTTTCCTTAATCAAAGGCATCATCTATAACATCCAAACCGTTCATAGGAATTGAGTGAAATTTTGGTGTAAGACGATGAATGGTATTATGGGGGGGGTGCGGTAGTTCAAATTTATCAGTTACGGGGTGTAAGTGAAAAACTTTTTCGCAATGTGAAACCTAATGAGAAAAAACACGAATAGCATTGAAACGGTTCCTCAAAGTTGAAAACTCGAGCCTAGAAAGATAAATAAAACAGCTATGGAATAGTTGTTTCCGTAGAGTCTAGTCATATTTTTCTTAATGATTCACTAGTCCAGCTCCTACATAAACATAGATAGAAATATATATGTGTAAGTCATCTCAATGGATTCTCATGGTCACTTACTTAAGGGTAGACTTTACTCCCATGCAGTTGCAGGTGCGGAACCTGCACGACTCCAAGGGGGGCACTTTTCCAGAAAAGATCCCCTTGTGGTACCATTGGAGGTAAAGGGGTCCTCCCCCAGAAAATAATTTTGAAATTGGACGTGTAAAAATAGGGTTTTAAGTTTTAACTAATTTTGAGAAACGTTCTGGGTCTAAGGGGGGCACTTTTCAACCTTTCCATTGCCTTTACTTATTGACCCAAAATGTCAAAATATTGGGAATTTCCTAAAATGTATCCCTGAAGATCCCCTTGTGGAACTAATGGGGTCCTCCTCCAGAAAAAAAATTTTGAAATTGGATCTGCATTTTGAACACCTTTTTGGGTCTCCAAGGGGGGGCACTGTCCATCAGAGTGCCCCCCTTTGGAACCACGCCTGCTTCCATGACCCTAAGAGACGTCGGACGTTGGTTCCAAAAAAAATTCGTGAAACGCACTTATGAAACACCCTATAGTATAGCTGACTTACCTATATACTATTTGACCTATAGTATGTAACCCCTTGGCTGTACATTTAAATATAGACAAAACAGAAAGCAGCAAGGTGGTTTCAGTTAATTTAATCGATAAGGGCTGCGAGAGTGAAATAATCGCATGCGAACAGACTCCCTCCTATAGAAATCTCCACCATCTCGTGCCAGTAACTGTCCCTCCAGTGGGGGTGGATTCGGGAAGGAACGCGGTGGGGCGTAAAGGGGTAATCCCAGGTGGAGGAGCAATATGCCCTCCTTTGAGGGATCTGCCTCTTCCCCCCTCTTTGATCTCCCGTTTTGAGCCCTCGGTTTTTCGGATCTAATGAAGACGAAGTGCAGGGATTTAGGATCTTTCATTAATTTCGGAGTGAGGGGTGTCTGTCTCCACCCCGTTTGGAGATGCACACCCCTTTGGGGGATGTCCACTGTGTCGGAAATGTCGGAGGCTCACTAACTTGCTGTGACAGTTTGCGTGATTGGGTATAAGAGTTGAGGAAGATTGCGAATAAGGTTTTTGATCTCTTTTTTTTTCGTTCTTTATTTGAAGGTTTCGTACCAACAAATCATAAAATAAATTATTTTATGATTTGTTGGATCTCTGAATCAAATTTTCTATAGCATATGTTTATCTCGTGTGGTAGACCGTTTATCCATGGGTGTAGCCAGGGGTTACAGGGAGGGGCAGCTCCCCCCTAAATCAAGAATAAATTACTTTTTATTATTAATTAATTAACTTAAACTCAGATAACTAAAGTGTTGAGCTAAGTTAAAGAGGATTCAAAAGTAGCAATAAGAGCTCTTACCCAGAGGGGTTAGGGAGTCGACCCTTTTCTGGTATTTTACCTTAAAAATTCTGAAGATTATACAAAAAGCGATCCACCTCGTGTGTCACCTAAATGGTCCCTAATGCCCAAGAGTCACAAAATTATTTTTAGGGTCAAATTATAAAACATTTTCAGAGACCTCTAGACCCCTCTTTGTTTATGGCTGAGTATTATCCACAAAACCTTTGCATTAATTTCATTTGAAAGGTCCGAAACCCGTCTCGAAACAATACTGTGGTTACAGCCCTCACTAACGGGGCTTTGGTCTCCAAAAAGAGTATCAAGAAATGTTGACCCTTTGCTTGCCCCTCCTGATGGCTATGCCCATGCTTTCATCATTTCATCAATATTTTAATGGACTTTTTTGAACGGCGTACTAAGTACGCTTATCATAGGCCTTCCTGCCTTGCTTAAACACTTTCTTAAACAATGCCCTCTAATGCTTTTTGTCCTTTTTTTGGACCTGGCGCCATTAAACTCTAACCAACCCAGTGTTTTACTTGGCCCTCGATGAGAACATTTACAGAACAAACTAAGGAATGATATACGATGACATTTACTCATGATAGGAAATTACGGGAAGATCTTAATCGTAGTATTATTAGCAAAAGGAGAAAAAGTACGAAATATTAGAATCAAAGTGCCGCTCATCAATATACGAATACTCCAAAGAATCTTAAAACGAGCCCTTAACAGTCTCGTCGTAACACACATTGTCTTAATCCGAGCTTTTACGAGGTGATTATGCTCGAAGGATATCATAGAGAGGGTGGAAATTGGGGCTGCCCCGGAAAGAAATCGTTTGGCAGTTGGACAGTCGCCAAGGAGCGTGACGGAGGAAAAAAACTGGAGAATCGGGATCTTTCGAGAGTTCGTGTCGGTGGTAGGGGGTAATTATACATTGAGGGCACTTTGTGGTATGATCACAACCGTGTTTTTCCCAATTATACGTTGTAAGATTTTTACCTCTACTTGAGGGCCGATCAGGATCATAGAAATACAGGGTGGTCCAGAATTCGTGGTACAAACTGGGTAGGGTAGGTAGATTACATCAAGACGAACAAGAATTGGTATAAATTAGGGGGTGGAAAGTGGGTTTTAAGGGGTGAAAATTAACAATAAAACTCGCATATATGAGCAAAAAGAGATGCAATTGTTCGATTCCTGAATTTATTCAACCAATTCAACCAATTTAAATTTTTCGTGTAAAAATGAGATTAAAGTGTTTATTCTAATTAAAAACAGACCAATAAATGAAACAAGCATGCGTTGTAGGTAGATAGACTGTAATAGAAAGTGTCACGACAAAAACATTTTATTACCAGAATATTGTTGGTCGCTTGTTTGGAGTTACATGGCGCAAGGTACTAGAGTCTGGAAAAGGGACAATTGTAACTTTAATCTACCTACAACGCATGCCTTATTCATTTATTTGTCTGTTTTTAATTACAATAAACACTTAAATCTCATTTTTACATGAAAAATTGGAATTGGCTGAATGTAATAAATTCCGGAATCGAACAATTGCTCCCCTAACCTTTACCAATTCTTATTCGTCTTGATGTACCCTACCTCCCCTAGAAGTTAGGAAACACCTATCTGAAACACTCTGTATAAAAATCAATTTCGAAATTTCGGTGGAGGGGTTAAAACCCTAAAAAAACCCTTGAATCAAGCATTGCTTTGCAATTTAGTCGCGGCATCAACCATCTTATAGAGTTACAAGAGTTATCTCCCTTACTGTCCACTACAATGGGAGATGTCTGAAGGGATCTCTGTTGCCCAATGCCTCTACGGCGGTCTTTGCGGTGTGTAGTGTGGTTAGGAATTAGGATTGTGTCTTTATTATTCATCGGGTACAACTGCTACTGTGTCTTCTCTTCTTACCCGCTGATGGGAATACTGAACGTTTTTGGAAGGTTTTTGAGTGGTGCTGCTGATGTGTGTTTAAGTTGAAGGATTATTCTATCTTCGGAAGGAAAAGCAGAAGCATTGTTTCGCAGTTGCACCACCGTAGGGTGTGTAGTACCTAGTGTTTGATACTTTGATACAATTTGTACTTTAGAAGTAAATAACACCTCTCCCCTTTAATTTGAAGATGAAAAAAAGGCAGTTGAAGTACCCCTTTGGTTGTTTTCTTTTATAGACTCTTTTTATGAAGTGCAGAAATGCTTCTGTTAGAAAAATCTTGTGTGTGGGGGGTGGGGTTTTTTTACACAAATCTGCAATTTTCTTCCCATCTGCACCCAACTTAGTACCAGGCGCGGATCCAGGGGGGTTGCACCCTGGAAAGAGCCCCCCCTTGGCGACCCAAAAAGGTTCTCAAAATAAGTAAAAACCCAACTTTTACAGGTCTATTTCAAAATTTTTTTCTGGGAGGACCCCCATTAATATCAAAATGGGATCTTCAGTGTTAATTTTTAGGAAATCCCCAAAATTCTGACATTTTGGGTCAAAAAGTAAAGGTAATAGTGTTGAAAAGTGCCCCCCTTAGACTCAAAACGTTTCTAAAAAGGAGTTAAAACCCTACTTTTACCCGTTAATTTTAAATTTTTTTCTGGCAGAGGACCTCCATACCTCCAATGGTACCACAAGGGGATCTTGTCTAGAAGAGTGCCCCCCCCCCTTGCAGCCGTGCTGGATCCGCACCTGCTTGGTATACATTTGCAGAAAAATTCAAGGAAAAGCATAGGCTATATTTCGAAAACCTTAAATGACCCTTGACCCTTTCAAAGGAATAACAGGGTTTTAAAAGAAAAAACTAAGCTAAAATCTATTCAAGAGTCAAACTCATTACATTTTAACTTAACATACGTTTTATAGCCAGCTCCGTTGCCAGCTGATCTTACGAAATCTTACAGCTGATCTCATGCCAGGTACTATACTCTGTTCATTTTGAATAGGCGCCTGAGAAATAGTGCTTTCCTCCTCGGCAAAAGCCTAACCATGGTTACTTTCTTCGCGCAGCTAATAGTAAGCCTTTTTCGCCACTTTGACGTTGACAGTTGCCATGGTTACCGATTCAGTGGCGGGGGAAGGAAATGTAATCAGACGCGCCAATTCAAAATGAATAGAGTATAGTTGAGGAAGAGATTCACTAGCTTCATTTTTGACAATAGCCCTTCAACTTCAGACCGGAGAATTGTTGAAGCCTAATAAAGAGAGTGTATCCCTTTCTCATCCTTCATCTCCGATACTCCCTCCTCCTCAGATGATGATGATCTCCCTTCGTTCGATCCGCCCTTTTTATCGTCCCCCTAATGGGCCCTTAATGAGGACGAAGCGCAACTTTTTAATGCTCCTTTTTAATGAGTGGGGATATCCGTCTTTATGGAGCTCTTTTATTACGGCATTGCTTTCTCAGTCTTGCTGCTTTGATGGCTCGTTTGTTTTCGGTTATTTATCTTAATTGAAACTTTACGTCGCACGCGGTGTTTTACAGCAGTTAGGAAAGAAAAACGATATTTTCTGTCTGTAGGTACCTACTGTTGAACCAACGATAGTAAAAGGGTCACGTGATTTTGACAACGCTGGAACTAGTATTTCGGAGGGGAGACAGGTGGAAGTTGAGGGGTTGTTGATCGAAAGAGGAAGAGACATTTGCTTGTATATAGAAGCAAAAACCCAACTATCACCGGTTACCCAACTATCGGCCGTACAAAGTCTGTAAAAATCACATGACCCTTTACTATCGTTTGGCTGCATGAGCAGTAGTCACAGTTGACATTGTCCAGCCAATGTAGAACAGGATTTTTCAACTAAAGGTATGATTTATTAAAAAGGCCTGGGTTTGATGACCCGACAAACAATGGCGGAACCAGGATTTTTTTAGGGGGGGGATAAGAATTTTCAAAATCAAATCTTCCAACTACCTAAAGGATGGTCTGGGTTCCGCCCCCAGAAAATTTGTGGAAGTTTAAGTCTAAAAAGCACATTTTCAACTTGTTTTGGTACACCTAATCCGAATTTCGGACATACATTTCCAAGAATTTAAATTACAATTTGGTAGGATTTTTGCATTCTGGCGAACTTATTACACAAAAATTGTAAATAATAGAGTTCCAAGTATCAAAAGGGGTTCTGGGGGTCCTACCTCAAAAAATTTCTGGAAATTTGACCCTAAAAACTGGTTTTTTACTCGTTTTGGAGTCGCTTTCCCCTTAATATGCACTCGAGTTCCGACCTTCCATCTTTCTCTCTGTTAGATCTCATTCCTTTAGGGGGGGGTGAAAGCCCCCTAGCCCCCCTGGATCCGCAAGTGCCGACAAAGTCAATTTCCCGACAGGTTGCTCGGCAACTCATTCGAGCCGTTGGTCAAACGGCATCGGGCTAGCAGTTTGTCGAGATTTTGAACAGATCCCGATTCAAAAAAGTACATTTCTATACAGTTTCGTAAGAAAAACTAACCACAAGGGAGTATATTCCATTCCAGAATCTTTTTTCCATTTTGAAGTTCCCCTTTTAAATTAATATTATGTTAAATTGTGACCCTAATTGCATCAATTCGAAAGCACCATTGAAAAATTACCTCCAAATCGAATTTAATTTTTCCCTGTCAAATAACGGTCCGAGAACCATTTATATGGAAAGTTGTTCAAAGACTACCTGAAATCAAATTAAAAACCAATCTTCTTGCTGGAAAAAAGTTTGCAATTGAATCAAAAGTTCCCAACAGTGTGATAAAGTAAAGACAAAGCAAAAAAACCCTAGTCTGATGGTATGGAACACCATCTTTGTTCTTTTTCAGATTGCATCTCTAGTCGTTCATCAATGTCCCAACTCAACAATTTTCTATCTCTTAGTTTCACTCTTTTATCTGGTGGAGTTTTTTTTTAGAATTCTTCTACATTTTCGCCTTTTTCCTTATCGTTTTACCGATTGGAACATGTTCTGAGGTTGAGCAGCCAGAAAATGATAATAGGTTATTTCAGTTTCGAAGTTTTATCTCATGGTTAATATTTGGAGTTAATGTTTGGATGTCAAATACTATTAAATATTACAGTAGAACTCAAATTATTCGAATCAATTGGAACCGGACTGGATAATCAAAAATTCGTATTATTGGATTTTTTTTACCGAAAAAGGGTCGATTTGAATAAACTACTGTATGTTTGTTGAAAATGGGAGGTAAAACGTTATTTCCAAGAGATTTCCTCCTAGAAGTGCAAACAAATCCTTCAAGATCTACTCAATTTTTAAAAATATTATTTTTCGTATTTTTGTCATCTATTATGAAAGGATTTAGTTTAAAAAATCCTTTTTAATCAAATTTTTAAAGTCTTTGGTAAATTAATATTGACCATAACACAATGATTTGCTAAAATGCAAATGAATATTTCTAGAACAAATGTTCTTCGTAGTTTAAATCAAATAAAAGTTTTTATGACTTCAAATACTTTTCAAATGCTTAACTTCCTGTAACACTTTACAGTATTACCTTGAATTTTTATGATTATCACAAATTTACGCACATAATTTCTCTTACATGAAATCCAATTTGATTAAAAAATTCAGCATTCATCAGTTTAAAAAAAGTATAAAAGTTCAAATGCCCTCAAAACATTTAAAAAATTCCTTTCAAAATAAAATTTGTATCCTGTAAAACTTATATTATGTCTCAAGTTTTTTTTTATTAAGTCTCTTATCATGCAAATTATCTTCATCTTCTTTTCGTTAGCTGATTGATGATAAGTATTTTAAGGCTAATCCATCTTATTCAGCCACCTGGTTCTTAAAACTAAAAATTCCTTT
The DNA here is from genome assembly GCA_024610705.1 of Tetragnatha versicolor. Lineage (NCBI taxonomy): Eukaryota > Metazoa > Arthropoda > Arachnida > Araneae > Tetragnathidae > Tetragnatha > Tetragnatha versicolor. The sequence continues at coordinate 790,453 of JANDEH010000003.1, forward strand.
GCTAATCCCATCAGTTTTTTAGCAATTTTACTCCAAATTACTACTGAAAAAGTGGATTTTTCTTCAACGTTCATTTCTTTTGTTCTCAATCCCGTGAAGTTTATGGAATAAGGGTCTGCTTTAAAAAAAGAGCTTAAAGATTAGGTTACTTTATATTAGATTAACTCTCTTTTTTACCTGTTCTTGTGGAAATTATTTTGGTCATTTATCATCTTTGAAAATTTAAATCCTATACCACCTGCCAGGAGCACATTTTTAAGTATTTGTTTACTTATGAAGGTAAATGATTCGTTGAGAGCTTTTGTCACCATAAGTTTTTTTGCTAAACCGTAGCTTTTTTTGCTTCTTTTATTTATGGGTGATTTTAGTTGGAATACTGTTTACTATCAAAGGTGTTTTAAATTTGTTAGAGGCTGAACTATACAGGGTGTATCTGAAATGGTGCAACAAACTTTCAGGGATGATAGTACTCATCAAGACGAATAAGAATCGGTATAGAAAGGGGGTCCCAGACCAAATCCCAGGGAGTTAAAAATGGAGCGACACCCCAAAAAATCATTGAAAAATTCAATTTGTAGAAGAACTACTATTGGTAAAAACTTAATTATGGTCTCAAAAATTGTAGTTTAATATGATCTTTAAAATTACCTCAAAAGTCTTCACTTAAAAATTTGTTTCATTATGAAAAAGTTAAAAAACACAAAAAATGTGAAAACTCTGCCAAAACCTTATTTTGTATTTCGAAATCCTTTCTTTTGATTTGATAATCTGAAAGATCATAGTTGAAAACCCTTAAGTCCAAAGTTTCACGTAAATACACTCAATATTAAACGCTTGAGATTATGTTAAAGTTTGTTTTTTGGGTGCGCAAGCTGTTTTCTAGAGCTGTTTCATGAACAGCTGTTAGCGCACGCAAAAAACAACCTTTAACAGGATCTCAAGCGTTTAATATTGATTGTATTTACGTGAAACTTTGGACTTAAGGGTTTTCAACTATGATCTTTCAGATGATCAAATCAAATGAAAGGATTTCGAAATACAAAATAAGGTTTTGGCAGAGTTTTCACATTTTTTTGTGTTTTTTAACTTTTTTCATAATAAAACAAATTTTAAAGCGAAGACTTTTGAGGTAATTTTAAAGATCACATTAAACCACAATTTTTGAGACCATAATTAAGTTTTTACCAATAGTAGTTCTTCTACAAATTGAATTTTTCAATGATTTTTTTGGAGTGTCGCTCCATTTTTAACTCCCTGGGATTTGGTCTGGGACCCCCCTTTCTATACCGATTCTTGTTCGTCTTGATGAGTACTTTCATCCCTGAAAGTTTGTTGCACCATTTCAGATACACCCTGTATAGGGTAGGTGGGGGTAAAAACCCGTACGGGGCAAAACCACGCACCGCGATTTTTAATTGTTAATGATCGATTCAAAAGTTGAAAAAAAGGTGGTTAGTTTGTCTAATTGTGACCTATTGCTCTTCAAAAGTTCGTACCCCTAAGCCTCCCATGAGTTTAAAAAATGCTGTAAGTTTGTTTTTCGTCATTTAGATGTAATTTTTCTGATCTTTTACTAAAACATTACATAAAATAGGGCTTGAGGAGAAATACAAATAGCCTAATGATAAGATAGCAGTTCAACTTCAGTTTCATTTTGAAAGAATCGCCTCAACATGTCTCTAAAAATAATAAGGCTTGTTTTCCAAAATAAAGTAAAACGGGGCAAATACACGCAACTTAAAAAGCTCAGGAGAGACTACTTGATGTCTAAAGAGGTTAATAAAAGTGTCCGAGATGCTAACCCTCTAACTGAAACCATCCTTTCTCCCTTTTGTAAGATATATGGGCAATCTGAAATGAATTGCTACAACAGGCTGACAACTTTCATTAAAACTGATCATTTTTATATTTAATATTGTTGGTTGGCTTAGAAATATTAAAACAACATTAAGATGATTATTTCTAGTGTTATTATAATGAAAATTTTGTTTATCCAAGTTTATTTCACTTGGACACGATGATTCAAAAGTGCGGGTCTTTCCCCCATTTTGCGAGGCAAAGCCCCGCGATTTTTCTTTCTACTAAATTGTAAATTCCTCCTAAAATACCATCGATAAGAGTCTAAACTTGGATTGGTTTTGTAGGTAGGATCTCAATCCAACACCTCCAATTGAAATTTCGGGATTATCTACCCCCTTTCGACGACAATATTAAAAATACTGAAAATTGTTTGGCTTTGCCCCCACCTCCCCTACTTCACAGCAACGTTTCCTGTGTGTGAACCAGGGTTGGCAGGATTGGACCCATTTGGGTTGGACCCAGTGGATTTTTTCAAAAAAAACCATGTGAAAAAACCCACATTTTGGACCCATTTTTGGGTTTTTTCAAGAAAAATCAAGATTTTGGCAGTTCCTTCAAAATTTAATGTGTTTTTTCAAAGAGGATATTTTTTAAATTTTAATGGGTTTTTTTCAAAATTTAAACTAGGTTTTAAAAATTAAGTGGTGTTTTTTTCAATTTCAGGGAGTTTTTTCAAAGTTAAATAGGTTCTTTCATTATTCAGTGGGTTTTTTCATTATTGAATGGGGTTTTTTTTTCAAAATTTAGGACGTTTAAAGTTCAAACTAGATAAAAAAATAAGGATGATTTTTTAATATCAGTGGGTTTTTTCAAAGTTGAATAGATTTCTTTCAATATTGAAGGGGTTCTTTTCAAAGTTTAGGATATTTTTTAAAATTTAGTGTGTTTTTCAAAATTTAAACCAGGTGTCAGTAAATAAATGGTGTTTTTACAACAGTGGGTTTTTCAAAGTATAAAAACTTTGAAAAACCCACTTAACTGTGGAAAAACTGACATTATTTTGACAGAACACATTTAACATAGAAAGAACTCACTAAAATTTGAAAAAACCCACTTAGTTTATAGGAGAAAACCACATAATTTTGAAAAAACCCACACTTTTCCGAAAAAACCCAGTTTTATATGGGTTTTTTCAGGGTTTTATTGAAAAAACCCGAAAAAACCCAACCCACTTGGGTTTTTTCAAAAAAACTCGGGTTTTTGCCAACCCTGGTGTGAACCCAGTACGTCACTACGCGTTAAGAGAAAGTAGGTATACACAAAGCCTGTTGGGTTGCTAGGAAGAGTTTCGGTACGCAAATCGTGATTAAAAGACACTATATATACATGAGTTTAATGAAATAATCGTATTTTAAAATTGATGTTCTTCGTTTCACTCGAAATTCAGACACCGCGATGGGAACTACTTTGCTTGTTATTACTAAGTTAAGTTAGTTATACTTTACACCACAGAAACGGTACTTCCTACTCATCTATTAATCACAGGTATGGTAAGAGATTTGCAGCGCTGCTCTCAACCATAAGATGACATTTGAAAGTAGCGTTTTGGACGCCTATAGACATACTGTACTTTTAAAAAACCCCAAAAAAGAAACTGACATTAAAAAATAAACAAGAACTTTATATCAAAGTACAGTATGGCCATACGCGTATCGGACCCTCTGTTCTGCTTTTCCTCTGTGGTTCAGATGAAACTTCAGATCACATTAAACTTACGAACTTTCCTCCGTAGTTTTACGACCCTAATAAAGTTCGAGTTCGAATTATTATTATGAACACTTTCGAAACCCCTCTCGCACTGCTACGGATCTAAAAAATCGTTCGATTCGATTCCGGAATCGATTCCTGAGGTTCGATTCTTAGATCCGATTCCAACTTGGAATCGATTGCTCAGGGCCAGTATCGATAAAATAGAATAGAACTTATCTAGTTCAATCACAAATCGAAGATAATTAGTAATAATTACTAATTTAATTAATAAACATCAAAATATTAATTAATAAGGAAACAAAAATGTTAACAATATTTTGTATCAATTGGAAAATTAAGTACGATTCCTAACGTTGGATTCCGGCTGTATAATACTAATTAATTATCAAAATACTTATTACTAATTGGTGAAAAAAATAGTTTATAATTATCTGTATTAAATAGAAAATTAAGTATGATTCCCATGATTGGATTCCTGCTGGAATCGATTCCTTCATTAGTATCGATTCCAAGGCATTCGATTCCAATTCGATTCTGGAATCGACTCTTTCAGAAATATTTAGAACCCTAACCTTAGAACTTTCCTCCGCAGTTTTACGATCCTAAAGTTTCAAGTTCGAATTATTATTATTAACACTTTCAAAATATCTCATTTTTACGAGTTCCGCCGTGATTTCCCTGCCTACTGCATCGGGGGGTCAACCGTGAAATAAGAAGGATGTCACTCCATCCACCCCACTCTGTCCCCTCATTAATCTTCTCCCCCATCAAAATAACCCCTCCGGCGGCGATGATTATGAGGGATTGGAGAGGGGGGAGGGGTTCAATTATGTCCCAACGTTTATTTAACCGGAGGTGATGGATTACCATAAGGGTTTTTTCTCTAGTGAGAGGGAGGACTTAACTCTTTAATTTGGGGGAGAAATTGGATTGCTTTCCAGGTGGATTTTTTTATTTACAGATATTAATAACTTGAGGAAATGTATAGTAAGGTTCCTACTACACTCTTAAAACGACAGTTTCAAAACTGAGTAAAAATTACTCAAACTGGCTCCGATCCAAATTTGAAAACATGAATATACTCATTTCTAAAAATGTGCAGATACTCAAAAATGAAACATCTTTGAGTTAGTACATGATATTCTCATGAATCGGAGTGCGACGGTAGTCACTATTATTATAAAAATACTTAACACGTCGCATTGGGAATGGAGAATTGCAGCATCTCTTAAAATTCTAAATATTCAATTTTAATTTATTAAACATTCTCTCCTGATTCCAAAAGTACCCATTAACTTTTTTAAGGTTATTATGACACATTTTAATACAGAAAGCTCCTAACAATGGGACGTCACATGCATGGGTGCCCATACATAAGGGCAGAGAGGTACCCGGCCCCCCCCTGGAATCCGAAAAATTTACATAAAATCTTCATTTAACCATAATACATATAATTTTTATTCAACATTCTATTTTATATTTTCTACTATATCAATACTTTATTATGATTTTAAGCTAATTCAAAAGCAATATGAAAATTGTTTCTAACATTTCATACACTGAAACATTGCCATATCCACCACCCCAGTAACAAAATATAGGAATCCTGAATTCTACTCATATCATGAAAATCATGGGTAACAATTCTATCAGGTTGCTGCCCAAAAGTGTTCCAAATGAGTTAAATCTCTACTCTTAAAAGTAAAATTTCAAAAATTTTCAGGGGGAGGACCCCCTGACCCCCCTCTTTTTAGTATCGACTAGGTATATTGTGAACAAGTAGATTTCTACATTAATTGTAAAAATATTAAAAACTATAATTAGAAGGTGTTAAAAAATACTATGCTCAATACATGAGTGAAACACATAAACTTCTATAACTTTGAACCAAACCCTCCTCCCCTCGAAACAAAAAAATGCCTGACTGAAAACCTAAAATTTTTCTTGGGGCCCCCCTTGAGTTTTAACATATGGACGCCCCTGGTCACATGTGTCTCTTGGAAATGTGGGAAACACCGTTTTCCTCGAAACACTATGGCTGTAAAAAAACTAGAGCACAATCTTTCCAGTGTTTCAAAGCGGGATGATAACAAAAAGCGGGAATAAGGCACATTTAACGTCAGAAGCTGTTTCAGCTCAGACAGAAAATAAGCTTATTTTTAATTGAAAATAACTTAAAATTTAGGGCTTTGAAAGGTAAATTAAAATGTTTTTTGGAGGTTTTAAGCCATTCTGAACACATTGAGATTAAAAAAAATTTGACTGCAATTATCCATTATTTCCGTAAACTGGATCGGGACACATCATTGGCCTGATAGATCCTGTATCCAGTTTTTGCAAAGGCTTCTTAAGACCTTAGAGGACTTAAATTAGGTGATGTATACTTGAGTAGGTGGTGTGTGATTGTTATATGAGAAAGTGAAATGATGTTGGGTGCGCAAGGTTTTCTTTCCTCAATACAAAGAAATGAATACCATAAAATTAATATATGGTCATAAGTTCATCGAATGCAACATCAGGCTTTAGAATATTTAAGAAAAGGTCTCGGTATCATAACCCTAGCCACGGTCTGTATAAAAGCCTGACTATCCGTGAATCCGGACCGCAGTGAAGGGGCCTAAACAAACTGTATTCATCTCTCACAGCAGCAGGAAATCGCTCAAGAAAACATTATTCCTCTCTTCTTCCTCACAAGAAAAATATCATTACACTCCGCCTCATGCGTCACGATTAGTGTCCACAGAGAAGAAAAATGTCTTCTTTCACAGGATCATCTCTTTTGGAATTGGATGTTTTATTGTTCGATGACGTAATAAGCGAAGCGGTTCGTAGTAGAGTTGACTGCTCCCGTTGAGGCTCCCGAATTTCTTTGTTGATGTGCGCTCTGAAGGGTGCATACATACATGAGAGACAGTTATTGAGATGTTTTATAGATTGGTTTGACGTATCCAAAGACGAATTCGTATCGTTTTAACCCTTCGTCTACTGCATCACAAATTTCCTATTTTCATATCACAGTCTCTCAGTGACCATTAGCAAGAAGTTATCTTTCAACACTCCCAATGTTTCAATTCGTATCAAACCAGTGGTTCCCAACCTGGGGGCGATCGCCCCCAGGTGGGCGATTTGTGTTATCAAGGGGGCGATAAATAAGGGAGGGGCGATTGGGGGGCGATGGATATTTAAAGAGTTAAAATAAAATAGTACTGTATGACAGACTGTATTCAGACTTAATGTACCAAAACAAGTTAAAACCCTGTTTCTTAGGGTCAAATTTCCAAAAATTTTCTGGGGGAGGACCCCCAAACCCCCCTTTGTACTTGGAACTTAATTTTTCAAAACTTTTTTATAATTACTAGTTCATCAAAATCCTCCCTAAAATATATGTCCGAAATTCGGAAGAGGTTAGCTAGTCAAACTAGTTAAAAACCTGTTTTTTGGAGTCTTATTTCCAGAAATTTTCTGGGGGAGGACCCCCGGACCTAAAATTGCTTTTTTATTTACACATTACTTCAAATAAAAATTAGACATACAATGGGAATGAAAAGGGGGCGATAGGTGTTAGTCAACCTCTAGAAAGGGGGCGATGGGCTACAAAAGGTTGGGAACCACTGGTATCAAACCATGTGAAAGTCCGATCTTTCGATTCTTAATTCGTCCCACCCTGGAACCTCTCAGTTTTAATTAATCTGATGCAATACTTTGTCACATCATTACATATTGTTTCATCTTTGTAATAAGCACAGAGTATAGTGCTTAACAGAGGATTCATCTCCATTGACGCTAATGGCAACTTTTTTAACAGGGCTTTTCCCATTGACAACTTCAAGTACATCGGTCTGCCTCCTTTTACCTCCTATAGCTCCACCTCACTCCCGTCACTCACCCACTGAAGCCGTCTTCAAATCGGCAGTGGAGGGAAAAGAGCAGCGCCGATGAAATTAAAATGCAACGCCTGATAGAAGTTCCATATCCAATCAGGAATCACTTTCGCATTTCGCTTTTTCTGATTGGCTGCAAGTGAAATAGTTATAAACTGCAAACGTGAATTAAATTAAGTACCTGAAGAGGAAAACTGCCGTTTGGAACCTATGTTAGCTCTTTACTCTGTAGGTAATAAGCAACAGTTAAATAAAGTAAGTGAAATAAACAAATAAATCATAGGAGAGAAAGAGAACCTAAACATAATATCTTATTTATGAGACGTATGATATAATGTCTTTTGCATCAATGTTTTTTTTACTACTTCCTAGAATGTGTGAGAAGGAAAACTATTATTAAAAAAATTACACTTATTTTTGGGTAAGTTAAAAATTTTTCTCACGGACAACTTTGGGAACCTATGGTCTCTATATCCATCAACACAACAGTCTTCTACCACTTCTACCTCAATTTGACCTCGGCTAGTTATTCCGAACATTTTTACCTTTCCACACCTACCCCTCCACTAGTGAAGGGGGGAGGGTGGTCTCTCCTCATGCAAAGTGGTATTTCTTTCTCTTGATGTAGAGGTCCTTGTCTCCCTGCGGGGAGGCGGGCTCTACCTGTTTCTCGGCGACATTCAGTCCATTGTTTTCCTCAGGGCCATAAATCGTCTGAGAAATGTTCTCTCGGAATTTTTCGACGGGTTGAGGAGTTTCTTTCCTTCTCCCCTGTTGTTTGCGATGAATGGATAGAATCGTGTCGTTCACAATAGGCTGTAGAATTTATCAGTGTTCGAGGTTTGAAATTCTTTTAAACTCTACCTTTTGATCGTGGACTAATGATAAACTGTTCTTTTCATCAAAACTTTCTTTGTGCAAGCAGAAATTTTATACTTAAAAAAGTGGGAGCGTCTTCCAATTTTTAGAACAAACGAAAGATAAGCAAGGATTTTAATACATTTAGAAATGAAAAAATTGTTTCTGCAGAAAATGTACTAATTATAGAATGTTTTATTTTATAATATAGAATAGAATATAGAATAATACTAAAAAAATAGTTTATATTTTATGATGGCATGGGGATGGTATTTTACCTCGAACCTATTTTTACTTTTTACCCTGTATTTTTTTATTTATTGAAATAAACTGATAAAACAACTTTTCCTGGATATTTTAGCCTTCCATACACAACATATGTTTGAAGTATATTTCAGTATTTAATCTCTCTATTCTAAAAAAAAGTTTTTGGTGAACGGTTTCCAGGGAAAGGCTTTTTAATTACTGATCCGTATAACACATATTTGGTATCAAACTGTCCTGATTCTTTTGAGGATGTGCAAAGTGCCTTTAGAATTTCTAAAAAAAATCTCAATTTTAAAATATATCCATTTTTTTAGATTACGGATAAGGTTGCAGTTATAAAGCAAGAAACTATGAATTGAAAAAAAATTCAAACCATATTTCACTGGTTTTTAATATTCAAATAAATTAAATAATCATCTTTCTATTTATCACACGAATTTAAAAAATATAATTTGGGTTATTTTTAACAATATTTATATTTCTGTTGTTTAAACGGTTTTAATTATATTTAAAACTTATGTATAAATAATTTATCTTTTATTTTTTAAATAACAAATTAATATTTTTACATTTATCTTTGTCGTTGTGGCAACCTATTCATTACCATATTTACAACAAAATATAAATTATATTATTATAACTAAATATATATTTTTTACAATTATTATTATTTTTATATTCTTTTGCAAGTATGTTTTTTAAGGTAGTAAAATGTGACACCTTATTTCATAATGCCAAAACGCAAACAACTAGATAACACGGGGGACTGTTTTAGAAATTAAGATAAAAATCGAAAATGTTTGAAGTCTAAACATTCGTGTCATTGCTATGAAACTGACACAACTTCGACGTTTGTTTGTTCTCATGAAGATAAAATTCTAAATTTTCGTGATGTTTACGGTAATTACTACATTTTTCACAGCCAATCGATGAAAACAGTTACAAATTTTAAGAACGTTAAATTTATTCCTTAGATGTTTCAGTGCTTCTTAATGGATCTGTGAAAAAACAATACCTTGGGGAAATGGTAAAGGAATGTTACATTGCTCTGTTGTTAATTTTCTTGGAATTATAAGGCGACCCGCCAATTAATGTTACCATAAAGCAGGGGTTCTCAACCTTTTTGACTCCGCGACCCCCTTTTCAGGGAAAATATTTTGGCGACCCCCTCAGACCTAAAATGACACTTCGCCTCCCTACTCATATCATCTCATCTTGAAGCCTTGACTGAAAAATTCAAAGATTATATTCCGGCAAAGAATATGGATGTATATTTATGCGTAGTCAATCCGTTTAATGAGCAAGCCGTTCAAAAGACTGAATTAAGTATTCATCTGCATGATGATTTAATAGAATTATCTTGTGATCAGAGTATGAAGTTCAACTTTAACAATGCTTGTGTTGACAAATTCTGGATAGGTGTAAAAAAAGAATATCCAGAACTAGTCAAAGCAGCGATAAAGGTAATAGCACCATTTGCAACATTCTACAGGTGTGAACAAGGGTTCTCTAAAATTGTGCACTTAAAATCAAAGACAAGAAATGATTTAACATTTGAAAACGACATTCTCCTTATGTGTTACTGACATTAGTTTGGACATATAAAGACTTATCAATTCCAAACAGCTCAAACTTCTCATTAATTGAATTGTTAAGATCTATAAGTTTTGAAAATTGTTGTCTATGTAAAAAAATAATTCTGTAAATATGACTGTTTTTTATTTTTGTCTCGCAACCCCCCTAGGCATGCCCCGCGACCCCTCAGGGGGTCGCGACCCACCAGTTGAGAACCCCTGCCATAAAGGAACTGTTAAATTTCCGCTACTGAATGTATATCCACCATTTTCGAAAGAATACCCCGGAGAAGTACTAACCCTGTTTTAAGAATGTTTTATAAAGTGAGTAAGTGCAGTGAGCAGGGTTTTGTGAGGAATTGCGAAGCGGTTCAAACGTGTCTGCGTCAGCAGTTAACGGGGGTTGGCGAGCGATAGCGAGCAGGGGGCGGTAGCTCCCTAGTTAATGAAAAAAATAAAATAGGTCCAAGGTACAGCACCGATGTTGTACCTTGATCCAACCTTTCAACCCCCTACCCTACTTTTAAATAATTCAATATGTTTCAAAAATTTATTCCGGTTTATTTACTACGCATAATATAGGCCAAACATTTTAATTTTTTGTCTTGTCTTGTATATATCCTAATATGGGCTTTGGGCCTAGATAGTGCCATCAAACAATAAACCTAAGTCCTTCAAAAAGTTATCTCTTTTCGACTATAACCATCCTTTAAAAAATTTTGTGAAACCAATTTTTCTAAAAGAATATTGACCTAGAAAGTAAAGTTAATGGTAAAGTTTAAAAGGTATACTACCATTTAAATATTAGACTGCGAGGCCGTACGTCTGGGCTTCGAATCCCCGTTTGGCATGAATGTTAGTTTCTGTCCTTGTGTGATGAATGAATGTTCCCCCCTCTGTAAAAAGGGGTTGTGCGAGCGAATGTGTGTGCGGCGCGGGTAACACTACCTCACCTCCGTGGCTATGGTCCACAGGTGCTCACTGGGTATTGCTAAGCAGGTACTTCTTAGGGCAGTTCAGTGGTCAAGGGTAATGTCCAGTAGTACCCGCCCATTGGAAATAAAAAAATATTAAAACTTTTGTTCACATACGTTTTTAGGTGTAAAATTTGGGTGCTTATTTTTTCGATTGTCGATTTAAATTGGTCTTAATGAATGAATTTTATGAATTACGAAAGTTTTTCCAGGTACAAAGTGATATTAATTGAAGACGTATTTAGTTGTTCTGTTCCTTCTAGAAGTTCTAACTTTCCTTTTTCTTTTCAACAGGTTGGATGGTGGCCGGACACTCCAGTCCAGTGCTTTTCCTGTCCGGCCGAGAGGGGGAGGGCGTGGAGGGGGGAGGGGACGACATGGAGGATGACTTCTCCCCCACGTACGTATCGCTCCTTTCTGTTTTTTTCATAAGTGTTACCTTTATTGAAAGTTATGATCCTGTTTTAGTTTCATGTCCTTGATACGGTACTGATCTCGTATGACATCGATTTTTTTATATTCAGGATATAGCTGGCAGGGGTGCAGAAATGTTCCAGGGCCCAAAATTTCCCCAGAACACTTTATTTTCTACAAAATCCCCCCAAATGTGATTTCATTAAAAGCAATCGTTTTTTCAATCATTAAACTTCTTAGATTCAATAATTTTCAAACAATCCATAAATTTAAATTTTACTGATCTTTCTAATCTTTTTATTTACTAGGGAGCAACCGCCCCCTGCTCGCTATCGCTCACCAACCCCCTAAACTGCTGACGCAGGGCCTTTTGGAATTGCTTCGCAATTCCCACTAATTCCAACTCGCTGAACTTAATACACTTTATAAAACAATTAAACTATTTACAGAAAAAACTTCATCCAACTTTCCAAAAATACGTCACCAAATCCCCTCCATGAATAAATCTCCCTTAAAAGTTTTAATACATATTAACTCAAACTTATCAAAAATTTAAACGAAATGTTTTTAAAAATATTCATCTTAGTTATTTTTAATCTATGATTATAAAAATAATATAAATTTCTATAAATTTCTAATAAATTTTCCTATAAATTTCTCCTTAATTAACTAAATTTTTTAGTGGAGAACATGAATGTGAGAAAACACAAGAACGCAATTTATAGTAGAAATTACTCATCCTACCACGAATACGAATTTTCTGCCTACTAAACAATAAGCAAGGAAAAGCCAACTTTCATGAAAACTAAGATTTTCTTGCGCACATCCGTAGTTTTCCCATTTTACATCCGTAATTTCGCAGTTTTCATCTGATTTCCGTTTAAATTGGAGATAATGACGCAGTCACTACCCAAAATATTTGTTTTTCAGCTATTGATGATTAAATTTTTTTAGTTTTTCTTTCGATCTGGGGCAAAAATTTCCTCAGAGCTGCTTAAATTTCTACTAACATCGTTCGGGCGTTCGGACATATTCTGCACTCCTAATAAGTAGTAATAATAGCTGGTAATTTTGGCGTAAAGTTATTTCAAAAATGATTATTATTAATTTAATATTTATTATGTAATGGATAAAATAGACTGAGGTGACAAACTTTATATGCATATTCAATGCATGATACAGAATAAACCGTTGGACATAATCCACTTATTAATCCATTTTCCACGTATCTTCATCGTCAAAAACCACAAATTTTTCGCTATAATTCCCCTTTTGATAAAATATGTAATTGAACAAAACTCGTTATGATAACTACTAATTAATAAGTATAAATATTTTATTATATTTTAACAATTTTACGATAGAGTGTATCTAATCAAGTCTAAAATGGGAAAATTCTGCTTTTTGTACTTGACTCTGCTAAATCTATACCCAGTCAGCAATGTAAGGTTTTTTTAAGGTTTTTTCAACCCTGAAGTGCAACCCAAAAAAGATGTTTTTAAGGTTTTACTAGAAAACCTTGCAACCCAAGGATTATCTCAACAAAACCTTTGGCATAGGTGGGCTAGTTGACGCTTGCAACCTTTTGCGTAACCTTGCGGAAAAACCTCAAATTAAGGTTACAGGCATAGGTTTTCGTGACGTTGGTCACATTGAGGTTGTTTTGAGGTTTCTTATAAACCTTTTTACAATATTAGAGGGAAAGATTTTTGTAACGTTGCTTACATGGAGGTTGATTTTAGGTTGCTAATAAACCGTAAAGCAATGGGTTTTTTTAGGTTTTTGTTGGGTTTACAAAATTTTTTTCCAAGTTCTAGGTTTAGAATCGTTTTATATATTTTTTTCGAAAGTTCTTAGTTGAACTATACGACGTCGAAAAATTATTCCTGAAATTATGCGCTACACTTAGTACATATTTTCAGGAATATTTTTACATCATATAATTCAACAAAGAAACTATGAAAAATAAAAAGTGCTATGCTTAACTACTCTGACAAAAATAAAACTAATTTATTCCAAGTTTTTATAGTTAGGTCATTAAACCCAATCTTTTACAAAAATTAACTAGAATTTATTCACAGTTTAATTACAGAACAGTGTCTATATAAAATTAAGATTTATACAGTATTAAAATTTTTATTTAAATAAATTTAAATTGTTTAAAATATTTTTTTTTAAATTTCTACAATAACTTTAATTTAGGCTCTTGAAGCTCTGATAAAAAAAACTTACCTTTTAAATTTTTGAATCTAGAAGGCAGAGGAACAGGCAAATTTTCATTCCAAAAAATTATTTCAATACTTTGAATGCAAGAAAAATCCTTTAGTTCATTGAAACATTTTTTTTCAATTTCTACAATAACTTGGCTTAATTTAGGCTCCTAAAGCACTGATAAAAAAACTTACCTTTTTAATTCTTAAATCTAGAAAGGAGGAACAGGCAAATTTTCATTCCAAAAAATTATTCCAAGACATTGAATGCAAGAAAAATCCTTCAGTTTATTGTACTGATTTATTTACAAACAAGGATAATTTTACAAACAGCCTTCAAGCACTACAGGACTCAAGGTAAAAGTGAGTCATACAAAAAAAATATAGATAAAATATAAATTTAATCAATTCCCTAAATTCATCAAAAATGAAGGGAAATATACTATGAAACTTATTAAAATTACAAATATGATACCTAAACATTATATATATATTTATGGAAAATTAGTCTACAAAAAGTGCTTCAAAGAACAATTTTACAAGGGACATCGTAACCAGACTTGACAGCTCCTGCAAAAAATACAAACAATTTATTTAACTATTTAAAAAAGTAATTATGCAATAACCTGTTAAACGTGCCACTTCATAGTAAAACATCTCAAGAGATAAGAAAATACTTGAAAGTGCCAACAACAAATGTTTAAATTAACAGTAGGGTAGAGTGGGGCACCTTGGGACACACCACTTTTCAGACTCAATTTTATAATTATGAACTTGTGCTAAAATCTATTCATCAACGTGTTTTGGTTTATTTAGTGTGTCTAGATAATTATTTCACGTTATCTGGTTTTGTGCAATACAAAGTAACAATCACATTTAGTTTTTAAAACATTTTTTAAAATATATGAAGTGTATTTATGTTATTACAATTAAAATGAAATTAAAATATGTGTATTCACTAATATTTTAGAAAATAAAGAGAAAGTTTTTGTTCAGGGTGGCTACAGAAACTTAGAAAACAAATTCCCTGACTTTTCCCTGATTTCCAGGATTAAACTTACAGCTTTTCCCTGATTTACAGGAACTAATTCTATTAATTTTCTGGCTTTCTCTGTACTTAGAACCATTACATGCATACAAGATAATTAAAAAATCACTACTTTTTACTTAAAATGAAAAAAATTACACATAAAGTATTAAAACTTAATTTGGAATTTGAGTTATGCTTGAGTCCATGCAAGTATAAGATGCAGAATATTTTTCTCAATGAGCTAATGAAAGCAAAAAATAATCATCACAAGGTATCAAAGCAAGAAAAATCTCATCCGGAAATTTCCCTGATTTTAACTTATTTTTAAGAATTTCCCTGACTTATCCCCGATTTTTCCAGATTAATAAAATTCCCTGACTTTTCCTTGAAATCCCTGATTTCCAGGTTCTGTAGCCACCCTGTTGTTAAATATAAAAGAGTAATTAAGCTTAACATTCAAAGTGGGGCACCTAGGGACAGTCAGGTGTGGGGCACCGTGGGATATAATGTAAAGGTGGGCACAAATTGGAGCCGAACGGCGAAGCGAACAGCCACGAACACGCTCTACGCAAGCGCCGCTCTTAGCGCCTCCGAGTTGCGCGTGCGCAGAGCTCGTTCGTGGCTGTTCGCTTCGCCGTTCGGCTCCAATTTGTGCCCACCTTTAAAAGACACCTAACTCATGTGAGCAAAAAATGTTTTTATAAAGAATTTAAGAAAGTAGATATTTGTAATTTGATGCAAAAAATCACTTGAAGTAAACAGAAAAACTGATTTATGTCAAGACAAAAATGAGGATATCCTTGAATAATTTTGATTTTAAAATATGTTGGATGTCTAATTTACTTAACATAGCTTTATCATTATTTATGTTACTTTTGTATTTTTCAAAATAAACTAATATTTTTGTAGTATTACAGAAAGAGTCCAAAGGTGGGACACTACTGAGGCACCTTTGGACATTAAGAGATGTTTTTTAAATTTGTTATTATAAATTCCCAAAAAGATATAGGAAGCACCCAATAGCTTAAATAAGCAAATTTACCACATTATTAAGAAAAAAATATAGTAAAATCAAATTATTCAGCTATTGTTATATCCTATGGGACATCCATAAATTACATGAGGTGTTTTTTCCAAAGTCTTCTTCCCTTGGCAAGATTTTGCTGGACCCCCCGTGAGATTTACCTACAACCTTTAAAAATAATTTTCTATCCTATTCGTTTGCATTTTGTGCTTCATAGCACCTAAAACTTTTACATTATTAACGATGTGGGGGAAAAGGACATTATGTTATCATCAGGTTTTCTTTATTATAAAAATCACACAAAGCTATTTAAAATTTTACAATAACCCACAGACATTCATTTACACCAGAAAAACTGCCAATGAAGTAAAGAAATTATCTACTGAATTTTAAATGGGTTACAACAAGGTATTCTTATCTCCACAATTAATTTAAAATATTGATGATTAAAAGATTATGTTGGACAGAAAAGTTACGACTAGTCAGGCGACAGAGAGGAGGAATCGAATAGTTCAAGAAAGGCTGGGAGCGTTGAAAAGAGGAACAGACAAACGGCCGCGCAAAACAGCATAATTTTGATTGAGAAAATTTATGACATGTAAAAAGAGATGGAAAAAGCCAACAGTTCGCTCAAACTGAGAAAGAAAGAATTCCACCTAAAAATCACCACAGTATCTTATCTGTGTGTATTCCTTTCTCATACTTAAAAAATAAGAAAATCATAATTTCTAACACAAAAAGTTGACGCGAGATTTTAATCGACCCCCCCCCCTCTCCCTTGGGTAGATTTTTCCAAACCCTTCCCCCCATTTTGACCTCATGTAATTTATAGATGTCCCTTAACAAAATAACACAAAACAGTAATCACATTGCATTATATATACTGGCATGCATTGGCGTTGCCGGCTACTGAAAATGGGGGGACCCAAATATTTGGGATTCCACAGATTGTGTACCACGGCACCCTGGGGTGCCACGCCAATAATCAAGAAAAATTGTAAAACATAGCGAAATTTTTAAGTATGGAACGAAAAACACTTTTCTACAGAACAGTATTACCATTCACAGTTCTAAATATGATCTGATGACACAATAGGTTTGCACAATATGCTTTTGAATATGAATCTTCAAAACTTCATTGAGTATTAAATTAAAAATTAAACTACTCACTGGGACTCTGGATTGCTGTTCTTTTTCTTGAACGCGCCAAAGGTTTCCAAATTATTAAAAATTTCCGCTTCTTTTTCGAAAGGGGCTTTAGCTGGACTTTTGCAGGGGTTTGAGAACCAGTTTTGCTTTGAGAACCAGCCAAACGGAACCAAGGAATCTTCTTTATGGCGTTATCCTTAGATTCATGCTCATCTACAGTTTTCTTCGATACAGACTTTATTTCCTTATTTGGTGAGAAGACCTAAAATTTATTATTTTCATAAATTATTCTAAATAAAAACTAAGGAGGAAGAAACAATGCAAATTTTGCAAACTCAATTTTATGGTGAAGAATGGATTGCTTTTGCCAAGAATTAAAACTAATTAACATTCACAGTTCTAAATATGATCTGATGACACAAGAGGGTGCACCTAGAATTTTATGATAGCCAGTTTTATGATCCCGCTTACTTGGGGTTTCAATTAGTGAACAAAAGAATTCCCCCCTCTGAAGGGGCTGCTAGGGGAAACTCCCTAACCACACAAAGAGACGGGGGAGATAAAAGTGAGATCTTATCCCCCCAAACCGCCCGAAGGAGGGCTGTCGTGCAGATTCTAAGCGTGCATGTGTAGTTTTATACCAACGATGATGATCCTTCGGCTTTCTGTGGTGATTAGTGACATTGATAGTCTCCCCCATCTCTATGTGTGGTTAGGTAAAATTTTTAAGTATGGAAAGAAAAATACCTTTCACAGAAGAGATAAATATATGCCAAATAAGTGGTGGAAAAAAGGGGGGATGAGCGGCCCTGCCCCCCGAAATTCGGGATTGCAGTACCAAAAGAGGTTAAAATCCTAAAAACAGAAACTTACAACGGAATTGGATGGAAGGGCGAGCAGATTCAGAGGTGGTCTCAGCATTGATGATTACTGACATTTCTGGAACTGCGGCAGCTCTTGCTGCTGAAAAAAAAAGATGAGTTAAAGCACGATGCTAATCTGTTCCCAGACACCCTTTTTCTTCATAAATCAGTGACAAAAATATTTAATTAGAGCATCTAAATATTGGGTTCAATTCCTTTAACATTCATACTAAATACCGCAAATCTGTTTTGTATGCCATACATTCTAATATCAACAACAATTTTTTTATATTTTTAATGATAAACTGAACATTTATTGATCTATTTTAATTTATTTCATTTTCCGGGATAGATGGCCGTGTTTGATGAATGGAATTTCCAAACGTTTCGCTCTCTGCTTCGGAGAGCATCCTCAGTGGCAAAAATCAACTGCTAAAAATTGAAAATAAAAACAAATACCAAACAATTACAGCGTGAATGCTAACGTGGAATGAAAGTGAGATCAGATACTAATACTATTGTTGTGCTGGCTTTATCCCGCATTTCTTGAGTGCCGGGTGCCAGACGCTCGGAATGGAAACACCCTCCTCTTTTCTATTGAAATTATTCTTGTGTTTGAAAATTTCTATGGCTTCTCTTATTAATCGGGTGGATTGATGGTTGGTGGTCGCCAGGATTTCGGTGTTATTAAATAGTACTCTATGGTCCCCATTTGTTAAAGCATGCTCAGCCACGGCCGACTTCTCTGGATGATATAGGCGACAATGCCTCTTGTGCTCTGCAATTCTGGTTTTTATAGAACGTCGGGTGGTGCCGATGTAGACTGCCCCACATGAACAAGGAATTCTGTATACCCCGGTAGCAGATAAAGGGTCACGACGATCCTTAACAGGTCTGAGAAGGGAAAAAATTTGATTAGTTGGTTGAAATATTGGCTTGATATTATGGCGTGATAATATTTTCCCGATGCGGTCTGTCACAGACTTAATAAAAGGAAGAAAAACAACTCCATGGTTTTGAATTTCCGTCGTGGACTTGCTATGATTCCGGGGTTTTAAGGCTCTGCGAATTTCTTGACTTGAATATCCGTTTGATTGAAGTGCAGTATTTAGATGATCTAGCTCTCCTTGCAGCAACTCAGGTTCACAAATAAGTTTGGCTCGATTTATAAGGGTCTTTACTAAACCACTCTTCTGGCTAGGATGATGGTTGGACATTTTTTTTAGTAAAGACCCTTATAAATCGAGCCAAACTTATTTGTGAACCTGAGTTGCTGCAAGGAGAGCTAGATCATCTAAATACTGCACTTCAATCAAACGGATATTCAAGTCAAGAAATTCGCAGAGCCTTAAAACCCCGGAATCATAGCAAGTCCACGACGGAAATTCAAAACCATGGAGTTGTTTTTCTTCCTTTTATTAAGTCTGTGACAGACCGCATCGGGAAAATATTATCACGCCATAATATCAAGCCAATATTTCAACCAACTAATCAAATTTTTTCCCTTCTCAGACCTGTTAAGGATCGTCGTGACCCTTTATCTGCTACCGGGGTATACAGAATTCCTTGTTCATGTGGGGCAGTCTACATCGGCACCACCCGACGTTCTATAAAAACCAGAATTGCAGAGCACAAGAGGCATTGTCGCCTATATCATCCAGAGAAGTCGGCCGTGGCTGAGCATGCTTTAACAAATGGGGACCATAGAGTACTATTTAATAACACCGAAATCCTGGCGACCACCAACCATCAATCCACCCGATTAATAAGAGAAGCCATAGAAATTTTCAAACACAAGAATAATTTCAATAGAAAAGAGGAGGGTGTTTCCATTCCGAGCGTCTGGCACCCGGCACTCAAGAAATGCGGGATAAAGCCAGCACAACAATAGTATTAGTATCTGATCTCACTTTCATTCCACGTTAGCATTCACGCTGTAATTGTTTGGTATTTGTTTTTATTTTCAATTTTTAGCAGTTGATTTTTGCCACTGAGGATGCTCTCCGAAGCAGAGAGCGAAACGTTTGGAAATTCCATTCATCAAACACGGCCATCTATCCCGGAAAATGAAATAAATTACTCTTCAGGTCGTGGAAGTTTTCATCAATTTATATTTATTGATCTAATCTAAATAAACATTTAAATAGTGAGTTTGAAGTATTTTAGAAATATTTCTACTTATTGGTGTCCATAACAGCATGGCGATATTAAATGGGAACATTAACTGAATTGAAATGCACAAATTGCTTTAAAATATTGGTTCAATTCCATTAACGTTCCTACTAAATACTGCCATGATCTCAGGAACACCGAACAGTGGAAATATTTCAAAATAATTTCAAACTCATAAATTAAAAGATCAATAACTGTTCAGTTTATTAATAAAAATCAGAAAAATTTGTCATTTTAATACACATGGTGTTCAAAAGAGCTTGGCATTATTTAGCGGGAACATTAACAGAATTGAACTAAAATATTAAACAAACTTTGTGCTATGTAAGTTGTTGAAAACTCTAATAATTATATCATTTGAGTGACAAACTGGAATAGATTTCGCTGTTAATAGGGAGATGGCCAAAAGATGTACAGCAGTCATCACGTAGACCTGTTTCAAATCCATTCCAACAAACTTTCTTAGTACGATTTACAAAATAAGTAAACAGTAAATGGCAAGTGAAATGACTCGCTATTCTTTTTTTTTGCTAGGCAGTTAGAAACAGGGAAATCATAGTTCGAGTAGGGATGCGGGAAATCAAGGTAGCGAGCTAGGCTACTGAAGCGCAATCTTTTTTGAAGAGGGAAAGGGGTTAGCGGTGAAAAGTAACCGATTTTACCCTCCATCTCTACCTCTACATCCTTAGGAAGAGAATGGCCTTGACTTGTTTCGGATTACACTAACCCATGGCAAGAAAAGGCTAAATGATATTTGTTGACTGATTAGGTCCAATTCCGTTAATGTTTCCCGCTCAATATTGCCAAGTTTTAAACGCCATACATTCAAATATCGACAAATTTTCTTGATTTTAATTGATAAACTGAGCAGCTATTGTGTGTGATCTGACTAAACATTTTTATCCATGAGTTTGAAATTATTTAGTAATATTTTTACTTTTTGGTGTCCAAAAGAGCATGTCAATATTCAGCGGGAGCATTAACCGAATTGAACCACTGATTAAACTTCAGTCGAAGGGATGCTAATACTTATTCAAGACTGAATTGAGAAACGATTAAACATGTCATTAGAACACTAGTCCATGAAGAGCAAGGCCAACAAAACTCACTCATCGGGGATCTGTGTCCAGGACAAATTTACTACTGTTTTTCGGTAGCTTCAAAAATTCGCTGATCGTTAAAACGGTAGCTTCACAAATTCAAAATTTCTAATTTTCATAATTTATTGCTAAATTTTCACAATTTATAGCTGAATTTTGACAAATTATTACTTAACTAATAATATTTGAAAACTTTAACTCCCCTTAAAATGTAAATGTAAAGTGATTTTTACATTTGTCAATTAGTTTTAATACGCGTATTTTATTTTCACAAATTAAAAATATTTTTCAGAAATTACTGTTATATTTTCACTTAAAAGGTAGTTGGCAAAAAATCCTAGACAGATCCCTGCTAATTTCCGTGACCAAGGTATGTAAGGTACGGCTTAAATCTAGAAGTGGGTTCAAACGCCAAGTCAAGAAGTAGCGACAAAGTATCAAAGTGAAGTTAGCGATTAAAAATGCACCAAGAGGCGCCAACCCAAACCCACTTCAAGATTTTTACCGTAAGGTACGATGTCCAAAATGAATGATCAAATACAAGCCCCAGTATTAATTCCCTCCCAATCCTGCCCTGTGACTCTGAAGAAAATTCTGTCGCTAAACAACCAACCAGGCAACAAAAAATTAAATCAAAGCTTAAAATTATTGAAGGATATAACACAGCATACATGTAACATCTATAAAAATCAGATAAACATATAGGACAATAACATAACTGTAGAATACACGGTGAACCTAATGTTATTTAAAAGTACGAATAGCATTAAACATACCTTACAATTAACTTACATTTTCGCCATAGGGATAACAGCCACTTTCAGAACTGAAGCTGAAAGAGAAAGAAACCTTAGATCAATAAAATAAACGAATTTTGCGAACAAAGTATCGGTTGAAACACTTGCTGAAAAGGAATTTTTACAACCGAGGACATAGCGTAAACAAAGCAATACATCTAACCCTAAACACATAGTAAAACGTAAACATGAATCGGAATAATCGAAATCCAAAGAAAGAACATCTGATCATCATACTAAACTTATCAAATCAGTATCATGTCTTCTAGAGCTGAAAAAAAGAAACTTTAAAATAAAAGAGAAAGATTAGGTGGGATTATACGCCTAAATCGGAACTTATGGTAACAATGAATTAAGCCTACTTACCGAAGCCAGCTAGCTTACCACTACTACGGAAACTCTATGTAATCGATTTTAACGTAAAAATCAGAATAATTCAAGAAATCGCAGTACAAAAATAAAAAACATTAAAAAATTTACTTACCTTTTTAATTAAATGTGTGAGCGATCGGGAGATCGGATAGTCAGGTCAGCTAGCTCCAGCTCCAGCATGCAGTTGCAGAGTCCAAAAACAATGACGCCGCGCATGCGCAAGTAACGTGCGCATTCTCTTATTTCCGGAAAAGGGTGAAGATGGGTTGTGTTGATATTGAGTCGAAAGAGGTTTTAAAAAACCGCCGTTTTCTAATGTTAAAAAAAGGCTTTTTGCTAACCTTTTTTCTGGCAACCCAATGACAATAAAAAAAAAAGGTTAACCGTAAGGTTGCTTGCTAGCTGGGTAAAGGTTAATAAAACGTTAACTTGCTAGTATTCTTCAAGTAAACACCCCCATACTTTAAAACTATCGAACAACTGCCGTTTAAACTGTGTGTTAGTGCGTTGTAAGTTGAATAGTTCCACTGTTATACATGCTTGGATTATTTTTATTGCCTCTCCCAGAAGAAAGAAATATCTTTGTTTAAAAAACCTCCGTTGCTGTAACGTTTATTTCTCCAAACTGTTTCTGTCGTGCCTTGTATTGAGTTACCATTCAGATAGAAACTGGCCATTGGAATAAACCGAGATCAAAAGCTTCTTTCGGAGCAGAAAAAGGAATTTCTTAGAATCGTTTCCAAAACCTTTTGGAATATAGCAAGGGGGTTCTCAAGTTCTTTGAGATTCCTGTGTTACCCGAAAAAAGGGATTTTTTGAGTATTTGTTTGTGTTTTTCGTAGCTTGGCTACAGTTTCCACCCTAAACTGTAAAAGAAGAATGTCTAGACTAGTTTTTCTCGAATTGAGAGGGGTTACGCCTACCACTGGGGTGCTTGGGATTTCCAAATGGGATCTCGAAGAATACTCTACTTTAAAGAAAACTGGGTTCTTATAAATCCTTAAAGTATAGTTAAGGGTACTAGCCTAGTAGACTTTTATATTATCTTAGAGATACTGACATCTAGATGTTTTTTTGATTATATTACAACTTCCAAAAATTGTAAGGAATATTTTTTATATTTTCAATACAGCATTATTTTATCTTCAAAAATCTTATGATTAAGAGGTGAAAGTTTTCCAATGAAGCATTTCCAATTTAATTTTTGTAATAATCATTAATTTACGTACTGCAAGTATAAAAAAGTACTCTTCTCTGTGTGTGTTGATAAGTAAGTCTACTTTGGTTTAATGGGATTTGGTCGCTGATTTTTTTCTCGATATTAATTTCCGTACAAAGTTAAATGTAGTTTTTTTTATTTGAACCTTTGCGCATCAAATTTTAAATTTTTTTTTGCTAACTCTTAAAAACGGAATTTCTACTAGTTTTTAGCAATCTCGGATTTATCGGATCTTTTTTTTTAATTTTTGAATTAGTAATTTTCCTCTGTAAAATTATTCTGCTCCTTAGTGTAGTACGGTCCCCTGGTTTATAACACTTTTCTCTAGTTTTGCTCATACCAAATTTGTCAAGTTTACGTAACTTCAACTAGAAGTAAACGAAATTTGGCCATACATGACAGAAATTGGACGAATATTGAACGTTTGTGTGTTCTGTCTGGGTTATAATTGAATCGTAAGTTGGAAGAAGGGAATAAGTCCAAAAACCAAGTTTTGAGAAAATTGAAAAAAAACTGTATAAGTAATGGAATTTTCATTGTATAACCACCAAATTTTTACTAGAAGTTCAGAACCCTATTTAGAAAACAGAGCAATCATCAAAACAAATATAAGTATATTCAAAAATATTTTACAGTCAAAATAAGTTGATGGACTTTTTCCCTTCTTCCACCTTATGAAATCTTTCTCATGAAAAAATCTTTAAAAACTCTTAAATTCACATTTAAATTATATTTCTCCTTAGTTTACACCACAAATGGGTGAAATAAAAAGAATAAGACAAATAAAATTCAAAATTATAGTGAAACTGAGTTATTAAAGCAGTTTCAATGGAGTGAATATGAATGGAGTCAAAAATTCCCTGCATAAAAAAAGTTTGAAACAAATTAAAATCAAGAGAAATTTTTATTTTAACTTAGTTTACAGCACAAAGAATAAGAAAAGAAAGACAAATTAACTTTAATTCCAAAATAACTTAAAAAATACAATGAATGGACATCGATTTCACAACTTCAAGGGGCGATATCTGCCTATAGGGGTTAGTTATTTTTCCCCTCTTTTCACCCATGTGTAGAGCAAAGCTTGGAGATTGTTTTGAGCACAAAAAGTCAATTTGTAATTTTTTGGACTTATTCCCTTCTTCAAACTGACGATTCAATTAGTGCTGGGCAAAATAGATACTCTTAGGTATCGATACTTTTATGTATCGAGTATTTTCAGATATCAAATAGTACATTTTAATTAACTTGTGAATTAAAGTACAAATATGGTAAAAAAATTCAATTATTTTACTTGTGGATTGAAAGTACTTACAATCGAATCGAAAGTTAGATACCAAAAGTCCTCCTCCAAAAAAGCATCGACACCATAAGAGCGATACTTTGAATGAAGTGGGACATACGTGACTCAATGCGGAAAAATTGTTTTTGAGCTGCAGAATGAAAACAGTCTGTGTTAAATAAACAGCAGATATAATTAAGATAATTTCATTGAAAACTTTTAAAGAACTTGTCATTAAAGTATCGAATACTTAAATATTATTTGGTATCGATATCTGCCCATCACTAGCTATAGTAATACTAATGTAGGAGGTACTATTCCCTTGGGAATTCCGCTTTGAAATGGTAGTTTAAGCGAACGTCATGGAGATTTAGCGCTTTGCCCGTACTACTAAATCCGGCCGCTGAGTGATCAAGAGCCGTCCATGACTGAATAGATGGTGATAGCACAGTTGAAACGCATCCTATTAATTTTGCTCCATATATAGATCCCTTTGATGACCATTCGCGCTAGCATTAGCCCACGATTGATTGCCATTATAAAGCTGGATCGCTAACCATGCATTGTTGCGTTGCCGATGTTATGTTGTTTTCCCAGCACAGTTACTAACCGCAAGGAAAAGCATGTTCTACAGGTAACACCGAAGATATAGTTATCTGAGGGAAAGTAATGTTATATAAAATCTGCTCAGGCTTGATAGGCCGTTGTTGATGCTTCAGTAGATGGTATCCATTTTAGGAAATTCGGCAGCTGTTATAAAAAAGGGAATGCAAACAAATTGCTTGAATAATGCCGTCAAAATTTTGCTTGCAATGAGATTTTACAATGATTAATTTTACAATGATTTTTTTATATTTTTTTAATCGATTCTTCTTGCAAAAATAAGCAACTACCCAAAATTTGAGGCCGATCGAGAAATTTTTTGATTGCCAAAAAATTAACAAAATTCCCCTTTTTAAAAGCGCGTGAAAACGCCAAGAGTTTTTGATCATCGTATGTTGACGTCATCGTACGATAAACATTGTTGGAAAGCAATGGAGTTGATGGTATAATTGTTGACATCTTTAAACAATAAGCGTTTTCAGTCACGTGTTTTTTCTCGACTTTTAAATTAAAATATTTTATTACCTGTAAATTTTTTTTGAAAAATTAACTAGGTATTTCATTTTACCATACAAAAAACCATACGGAACACTTGTTTGTTTTTGAAAATCTGACGCATGCAACTTCCTTATTGAACTATGAAGTGCTTTGTATTTTGAATAGAAATTCACATTCAATGTAAAAAATAATAATAATAAAAATAGTAGAGAAAATTAGAAAATGTGAACCACTTATATTCGAAAAATATATAACTGTTGGACTCAATTTTAATTTGTACCCAACTCTTTTTGATGGTGGTTCCATCGTATAATATGTTTTTTATTTTAGAATTCTTATGTTTGAAAATAAACATGTGTTATTATAATTTAATGAAAACTAACTGATTTCTAATAAAACAATGATCGGTTTTTAAGAAAAATACTTCAAAAGCTTCTGACTCGCATTCCCAGTTTAACTTTTATAGTATATCTCATAGTTTCGCTTCTTTACAAAACTTTAGGTCAGTGTTTCCCAACGTGGGGCGCAATATGATTTTCTAGGGGGGAAATTTGAAAATTTTCAACAAATTGCCCCCCAGATGGGGCATGGAAAATTCAGAAAGGCTTTGGTGGGGAAAGGAACGAAAAAGGTTGGGAAACACTGCTTTAGGTCTTTTGGTCACTGCTTTAGGTCTTTTTAGACACACAGCTCAAACTTTGCAAGAAGAGTTTTCCAGCAAGTTCAAAAAATTGAAGGGTGCCCTGGCAATTTTAGGACACTTTATTTTTCCCATAGAAAAGTGGGCCACCCTAATGGGGGGGAGCGTTAGAAATCTATATAGAAACAAATTAAATTTTGTAAAAAATGTACTTCTTGAATCATTTCTTCCATTAGAGAATCATTGGATCCGTGCCTGCTCGCATGCCAGTCGCTGGTATGGCGGCCTGAGAACCCGCAGCAGGTTGTTTCCCCCCCATTGCTCCGTTTGATGCATGAATTATTATATGCTGGTTCCTCTCTGTTGCTTCTACCAGAGTTGTTTATCATGCTCCGGTAAACGCACGGTTCCGAGCCACGGAGGATATTAACTAAGAGGAGAAATAAATTACTGCTTCGGGGTTATGTTTGGCTTTTGCTTGAGCGTGTACTGAGGGTTTGTCTTGGATTTAAATTCCGAGCATGAAGATGGCATTTTGTATTTAAATTATAGTTTCTGTACACTGAAGCAGGTATTCCCAACCTACGTCCCGCGAGTCTAATTCGTGTGGCCTGTTTATATGTTTGTTCCTTTCTTTTAAAGCTGTTGAAGAACTAAAGAAATTTGAATTTGAATTTATTTTTAAATTTAGAATCTTAGCTAACTTCATCTAATACCGGTGTGCAGTCGGGGGGGACAGAAAAGGTTGGGCACCACTGATGTAAAGCATTAAAATGTTTACCCATCCTGAAATCGAAATAGTGAGGGATAAGAAAAAATAACATGGTATTAAACATTATTCGTTAAAAATTAAAATAAAAAATAATTTGAAAAATAAAGCATGAGGAATAAGAAATCAAGCATTATTTTATTATAAGAGGGAAGTATTTACTCTTAAGAAATAATTTTAAAAATTACCTTTAAAATAGACTTATTTTTAATGTTGGTTACAACCTCCCAAAAAGTTCAATACATTTTTCATTTAATTTTTTGTCTATCATCTAGCGTCTTCTATATTAAATCTTTTTAGAACCTTGGTCCAGAACCATTCAATAAAATCAACCAAACAACCTACGAAAAACCAAACATCCTCCATGACCCAGAATATTCCCTTCTCCAGTTCATTTTATTAAGCTAGTCAAAGTACATACATTACTACCAGATTTGAGAAGTGATTTAAGGTATACCGTTTACACATATTTTTTCTCACTTACATCAGCCTAATTTCAGTGTATGGGAGAAGTATGGGTGGATTTAATAGAGTCATTGTCTTTTAAAGTTTATTTTCCTTTAATAGAAAATTATTATTACACTGCCTGCCTAATACCCATCTATAAATCCGCCCATGGGCGGAAGAAACACGACGTTACCCAGAACAACCAATTCCCGAAACTCGTCAAATGATTCAGACGCGCGTCGACACCGAATTTGTCACAACCCCGAGTAATTGCGAATCCCGTGAAGGAGTTATCGCCACGGGAAGCGAGTCTTCTTTCCCCTTCCGAAATATATCGCCCCTCCCTGACTTGACAGTAAAAAGCGGTGGCAGTTCTCGCAATCCATGAAATCGTTTATTTAATCTTTTTTACGCCTTAATTGCGCGATGGGTGAAGCTTATTTCGTTCTGGGGAATTAATTGGAGGAGAGATAAAAAAAACGTTCTAAAAGTGGCCCCCTCTCTGTTTAGCCATGTGCTTTCCCCAATTACTCGGAGAAAGTTGGTTTACACCCAGACTTCCGTTTTGGTAGCATATAACTTTTTTTTCAGGTTTGTTTAACTTTTTCTGATGTATAGAGAAGTTAGGCTTATCTTGTGTTCTTTAATTTGATTTTTTATATATCCTCGTTGCTCGTTGGTAATTTACCAATTACTTGGAGAAAGTTGGTTTACACCCACACTTCCGCAGTCTGCATGTAATCTTTTTTTGTGGCTGATTTGTAACTTTTCTGATACATGGAAGTTAACCCTGTCATGTTTTCTTTAGTTTTTTAAACTTTTGGTTAGTTTGAGGATATTTCTAATGTATATTCGTCATTCCTTTAAAAACAAATTGAAGCATTCGATACTTGTAAAAAATCCTGTTTGATTTCTCGTCAAAATAGTTTACTTTTTTGAAAAGCTACATTTGAAACCCAAACTCTACAACTTAAAGAAAGTTGTCCCTAATACAATTTTCAGCATAGAATTACCGAAAGAAATGTCATAAAGTTAAAAACACACTCAAAATTTTGGTAAAAGTTTAATAAAAAATTACGGTGACAGACGAGGGTTGGATATTTTTTGGGGGGGGGGCGGGCTGGGTAACCCATAGAATTTGGTAATATCTTTTTTAATAAAACAAAATGAAATCAGTATTATAGCTTTCAATTATCATTACTAGCCATATGTATATTTAATTATAAATAGTAATATTTTAAATAATGAAAAACTGTTTTTAATTTTTAAAATATGTATAACAGAATTTTTAAAGGTTATTTTTATAAGTTTTTGTTAGCCTTTGGATGGTCGACCCCCTTAGATTTGCTACTGCTCTGAAATGAAATTTAAATCCAAATTTTCTGAGTTTATCCCAGAACAAGCAGGACACAGATCTTAGAATTTATTAGGTCAATATTCGAAATGCCAATTTTTGTTTATATATTTTTTTAGTTGAATCACAATGTATTTTTAATTGATATTTGAATCTCGATGTATTTATTTAAATTTGTTCTAGAATTCTTTTTTGTGTGTGTTTTTGTATTGTTTTTCATTTTTCTTCTCTTTTTTGTTATTTCCATTGTATTTTTAATGTATTAATTCCTATTACGCCAGAATGGGATCTTTTGTTTCGGCGTATCATATGTTTTTATTTGTATTTATTTTATGTGTTTCTTAAAAAATACTCCCCTAAAAAACCCCATTAAAAATACATATAAATACTTTAAAAAGTATCAAGTAAAAACACAGCGGTGACATTTTCACCCTCTCTTGAAAGGAAACCTCTTTCTGTTTTCTTCGAGGCGGACCAACCCGCCTGAAAAAAAAGAGTTTTTGAAAAAAAATTGAGAAGGGAGTAGAAAAAAATGAAGTATTTTCAGGAAGTGTAAATGATAGGGAGGGAAGGGAGTATGCTCGAGGAAGGGAATATTTGGATATTTCGTCTGATGAAGGAGATTGAGGGAGGGAATGTGGAGAACTCTCCCTTCTTTTTGAGAGTAGAGATGTGGTTGTGAATAGAAGGCGAAAAGATTGTCACCCTGCGGAGGCAAACATAGTGAGATTTTTAAATCCCATATTTCTCGGAGTGGCAATAGAACAGCTGATTGGGGGCCATCCATAAATGATGTCACACTTTTTTGACCATTTTTGACCCGCTCCCCCCCTTTGTCACAAACTGTCACTCTTTCCTATGTCCCCCTTTGTCACATGTCACGCTCCTAAACCAATAATATGTCTAATACACGAATTTGAAAGTGCACGGTCGTTTTAACAATTTAAGTTATTTTTCATTGTTTTCAGCTGCAGGATGTGATGTCACAAATTGATTAACCCCCTCCCTCCTCAGAGCGTGACGTCATTTATGGACGGCCCCTTGCATTGAAAAAACTGCTTTTAATATTAGTACGAAAAACTATTGAATAGAAGACATTTTTTTTTCAAATGGGACTGTAATAATTCAATAATAATTTTCAAGTGTAATAATTATGGAGAAAAACAAATTTTTTTTGCCTCATTCACGTAGTTTAGGGCCAAATGAAATAAAAATGCCATAAATCTAAATTTTATAAATTATAGCACATAAAAGGGCAATTATTGCTGCAATAAGTTAAAAACATGTTGAAAATTTACGATTAACTTATTAATAGCATATTTTCTACCATGAACAGTGGAGGGTTTTAACAATTTGTTTATCTTTTACGTTTCCCTATGATTTAAATTCAAGGAAATAAGTTAATTGTAGTCATTAAACTTGGACAGGGTCTCTATCAGTGCAAAATAATCAAACTTTTAACGCTTCAATATAATCTTCTTTTAAAAATTTATTAAAATCCAAATTATAAGTGGCACTCCTACGAAAAATAGTTTGTTCTAAAGGAAACAATTTGAAAAAGAAATTTCCACTATTGCAAAGCAAAAAATAAGAATGAAACATAAAATTATAGATTTAAAAAAAGCAAACTAGATATATTTTCCTTTTCAAAAAGTTGCCCTCGAAAATAACATGGAAGACTTCTGTCGCCCCACTCTACGTCTTCCCAACACTACGCTGATGCTTCAACTATTTTTTTGAAATGTAATGACTTGACTCGTTGCTCGCGACTTTTTCCCCCCTTTTTGATATTTTTTTGTTGCGACCGAGGATTTTTGAGTGTCACTTTCATCAAGCGCATAGGGATAAATGGGGAGAGGGAGAGAAAAATTTTCTTGGCGCGGAAAATTGAAGTTATGTGATATTTCGCAGTTGGCGGAAACGGATCTTCTTCGCTATGTAAACATATCGGGGTGGTGGTATAAATGAATGCGGTTTTGGGGTCTTCAAACCTGCGGTATTAGTATTCATAGTAGGGCCATATCCAAAGGTGGGTGGGTAGGGTTATGATTTTTTCCATATTTAAAAGCATGTGATGACAAATGATGAGTATTGGCTCATAACTATCGAAAATAACTTATTTTTGATTACCTAATAAGATTTTGCATATATATACAGGGTGTCCCACGAGAAGTGGCCCAACCCTTTAACTTTTGAACCCCTACAGATATAGTCATGAAAGTGGGGTCTAGGTATAGTAAAGTGACCATGCCCTATCCGATGAGATATTTTTCAACGCCCTCTAGCGGAAAATTTAGGAGTTATAATTTTTATTTTAAAAACTGTGTGAGGTATGTGAAAAAAGTCAATGACTAAGTTGTAGAGCATCATCGATTTAGTAGGAAAATACACCTTAAGCAGAAAAATATCTTGAATAAAACCCCTAAAACGCAAGCTCAATTAGGTTGAATTCACGTAGTTTTTACGTCTTAAGACGCCCCTCACGAGGTGAAAATGAGAAATTTTTATTTTTATGATTTAAGTAAATGACTAAAAGCATTCTTAGTTCATTAAATTGAAAATTTCTCATTTTCGCCTCATGAGGAGCGTTTTCAGACGTAAAATCTACGTAAATTCAACCTATTTGAGCGTGCGTTTTAGGGATTTTATTCAAGATATTTTTCTGCTTAAGGTGTATTTTCCTAAAATCGATGATGCTCTACAACTTAGTCATTGACTTTTTTCACATACCTCACACAGTTTTTAAAATAAAAATTATAACTCCTAAATTTTCCGCTAGAGGGCGTTGAAAAATATCTCATCGGATAGGGCATGGTCACTTTACTATACCTAGACCCCACTTTCATGACTATATCTGTAGGGGTTCAAAAGTTAAAGGGTTGGGCCACTTCTCGTGGGACACCCTGTATAAGGCCGAAGCACTGAAAGGCGGTTAGTAAAATTTTATATGAAGCGGAATATAACATGAAGTAAATCATAAAAAGGGTTTAAATTTTGTAAACTAGAATTTATAAACTTGCTGTTAAGGAATATATCGCTTTTACAAATGTTTCGATGTTCTTCTATCAGCGTTGGGCAACAGTACTTCACCTTCGTGGCTTCGGTCCACAGGTGCCCACTGGATAACTCGAAGAAAGTACTAATTACGGTATGTCTGTTGGTCAATGAACTCTGTTATCCGTAACTGTTCAATTACCTGCCATTGGAAATAAAAAAATCTTCTATCAGCATAGTAGCCCGCTGTGCCACTATACCGAACCGAGGCACATCAAGCACTGATGGTTCCTGTATCCTGTATGTGCAAAGGCATTTTAAGTCCTGAGATCACTTAAGTTTGTTGAAGTACGATTGAGTATAGGTTATATGATGTGATTGCTATATGCGAAAGTGGTTTTTGATGTTGGGGGCGCTAGGTTTTTTCTCAATACAAAGAAATTAATGCCATAAAATTTACATATGGACAAAAGTTCATGGAATGCAACATCAAGCTTTTGAATATTTAAAAAAAGCCTCAGATTCATAACCTTAGTGGTGGGATTTTAGAGGTTAAGCCCCCTTCTCCCGAAATGTTGACAAAATATTTTATACTGTTATTTTTCTTGAAAATTTTGTGACTTACAATAAGTTGTTCTCTTTGATGTTAACTAAGGGTCTCAAAATGAGTTAAAATACCACTTCTAGGGTTAAAAATTTCAGAAATTTATCCCACAAAATAGTAGCTTTTTTTGAGACCATTGAGGTTACCCCCTTAAGAGACCCTTTCATTGAAAGCGCAGATTTTTCAAGGAAATTATAAATAAACGACTAAGTTATGAGAGGGGGGTTGGGGGTCCTCCTCTAGATAAATTTTGGAATTTTTATCCTTAAAAGCAGGATTCTAAATCTCTTAGAAATCCTCTTTTGACCCCAGTCACCCGGTCAGGAAATTTTCAAGGAAAAACCGAAAAATTGACGTCAAAACATTTTTTTGGGGGTTGAACCCCTAATACTACGTTCACAAATGAAAAGTTAATCTAGTTTAACTTGAGTGAAGTTAAGATAGCTTAACTTAATCCGTCTTATTTTTAAGTGTTCATACTACAACTATCTCAAACTATATGGTGCTACGAGTAAAAAATGGCGGTCGTCCAAGAGCTCGTCTCTAAGCCTAAAACACTCCACTCCAAAATTTTTTTCTTTGGACTTATTCTTGCAGAATACCAATGTTGCTTCTTGTGTTGTCCAGTTTGTTTATCGAAATATATTTAATTTCGAAAATATATTTAATTTAATAACGATTGTGCCAATGTAATATCAAATTAAAAAAAAGGTTGGTTGGTTTGTAGTAGTTTTTTTCCTTCTTAGTAGAAGGCACCACGGTAACTTAACTTAAACTAGTTTAAAGACTTAAGACAGTTCAAGAAACTAGCTTAAAGTTAAACTAGTTTCTTTTCTCTAAACTAGAGACAGTTCGAGTTCAAATTTGAGACAGTTCGTTCAGACATGTTCGACTTAAGATAGATTAGCTCTTAAACTAGATTAACTTTTCATGTGTAAGACAACCAACCTACCGAGGCCTCCCGTGTATATTCTTCCACATCCTCTCCGAAATCGTCCCTTCCCTATAAAATATGGTTCCCCAGAAAGACGGATCCCGCATGATGAAGGAGGATAACGAACGTAAACACAGAGTCCTCGCCCAATTACCTCCAGAACCAAAATGCGAGTGATGAAAAAAAGCGGCGGTCCGTCTGTGCAAACACGAGTGACAGCCATAAATCCCCTGTGTGAGGCCACCCCCGCCGCGGACACCTCATCCTCCTCATATGACGTCACTCCCATCCTCTGTTTGCATTTAGATAAGCCGCCACTTTAATTGTGCCCCTCCGTCATTCCATCGAATCGAGTCAGAAGGAGGTAGAGGGAGACTCCAACAGTTTAAAAATTTGTCTGTGTATATAGTCTGTGTAATTTGAATCGGCGGCTCTTAACTAGTCATTTCTCATTGCATTTATATTGCGTTGCCATAGTGACCACAGTATCGGATCTAGCACGGCTCCAAGGGGGGGCACTTTTCAAGACAAGATCCCCTTGTGGTATTTAATACCATTGGGGATTTGGGGGGTCCTCCCCCAGAAAAAAATTTCAATTTGACTAGTAAAAGTAGGGTTTTCACTCATTTTTTAGAAATGTTTCGAGTCTAAGGCAGTGGCGGATCCAGGGGGGTGGCACTCTGGAAAGTGCCCCCCCTTGGAGATCCAAGAAGGTTCTCAAAATGAGTAAATACCCAACTTTTATAGGTCTAATTTCAAAATTTTTTCTGGGGGAGGACACCCATACCCCCCATTAGAATCAAAATGGGGTATTTAGTGTTTATTTTTAGGAAATCCTCAAAATTTTGATGTTTTGGGTCAAAAAGTAGAGGTAATAGTGTTGAAAAGTGCCCCCCTTAGAGTCAAAACGTTTCTAAAAATGAGTTAAAACCCTACTTTTACACGTCAAATTTAATTTTTTTTCTGGGGGAGGACCCCCCAAATCCCCAATGGTACCACAAGGGGATCTTGTCTGGAAAAGTGCCCCCCTTGGAGCCGTGCTGGATCCGCGCGCCTGGTCTAAGGGGGCACTTTTCAACACTATTACCTTTACTTTTTCACCCAAAATGTCAAAATATTGGGTAATTCCTAAAAATTATCACTGAAGATCCTCTTGTGGTACTAATGGGGGGTATGGGGTTCCTGATTCAGAAAAAATTTTGAAATTAGACCTGTAAAAGTAAATGTAAACTGTGTCCGCTAGACAATGTTTGCCATCGAAGGGGCAACATTTAGCTTCTTTAATCTACAAGAAAACTTCAATTATTGTTACAGATTCAGAGATAGTACCGCCTGTAAAACCAAATTCCATTTATTTCTGCCGGCAGAGAAAATGACTTCCTAATTTGAAGACGGTCTGAATAGAAATTGAAAATGAAAAAAAAAATGGATGTTCTTTTCTTTCTGCTAATTACCGGCAGAATATACTACTAATGTAAATGCTTTGTGCCCGAAACAACAGAAATTTAGAGATCCAATCATTAAAATTATGTTGTAATATGAAAGACATAATGCACTGAGAGACAGTTGACAGTTTCAAATTTGAGTAAATCGATGTTCTCATTTTGGTATAAAACTTTTTGTCTCAAATATGACGACCCAATGCTTTCAATTTTGAAACACCAGACATACTCAGTTTCAAACAATTTAACAGTCACCATTATGCTT
Organism: Tetragnatha versicolor; assembly: GCA_024610705.1. Lineage (NCBI taxonomy): Eukaryota > Metazoa > Arthropoda > Arachnida > Araneae > Tetragnathidae > Tetragnatha > Tetragnatha versicolor. Next base: position 825,756 of record JANDEH010000003.1, read on the forward strand.
ATTTTTAGTTTATATTTGAAAATAGAAATATATGCAATATATCTAAATTATCATTAAGTTGTGTCATAACGTGTAACACAACGTTGTACTTACACATTGCCCCCTCTTTATTAGAATGTCATGGACGAATTAAAAAATGAGTAGCTACATGATGCTTTATTTTTGAGTATCTGCACATTTTAAAAAATGAGTTCACGCATGTTTTCAAATTTGAGTAAATTTGGATCGGAGCCCGTTTGAGTGCGTGACATACTCAGATTTGAGTAATTTTTGCTCATTTTTGGAACTGTAGTTTTAAGAGTGTGGAATTCCACTAGCTGTGCCTTCTTTCCCTGCAGGGGATTACACCCGATGCTGCCCCTATTTCTATCTCTCTCCACAGTGGCTCTGGGCTGTCACCCGATGAGCGACTGCATTTGCATAAATTTGTGCGAGTATTAATTTCCGAGAGCTAATTGCGGGGAAGCGATCGCACGGCCGAGGGATATTAAACCTCTCTCTTTGGAAATCTCGGTAAAGGCCCTTTTCAGGGAAGTTGGCGAGTTCATAATGCCTGGTGTTCTGCTGCTGAATATGAAAGGGCATTTTTCGAGCTCTAAATTAAAGCTTGTTTGGTTGAAATTGAGTGCCGGGAGTTCTCCTATTATTATTATTATTATTAATGGGGGGCGAAATAATGGGGATTTCTGAGTGGATATGAGGTTAAAGGGATACTTGAGAATTTTGAGTCGTGGATTAATGGGACTTTTTTTGGAACCTATACATTTTCTAGGTTTGATTTTTGAAACGATAGGAAGTAGGTTAAAATGCAAAAAAAAGATTTAACCTTTTATGCCCCGACGGGACTTGTAAGTCCCACTTCCCAATGTTCCGAATTCGTCCAAGTTTCGTCATGTAAGGCAAATTTCGTTTTCTTCTAGTTGCAGTTACGTAAAATTGACATATTTGGGACGAGCTGTGCTACTAGGGTTAATATGACATGAAGCTTATATACTTAAGCTTATACAGTTTAGTTGCAAATTCTATCTTACAAATGTATTAAAAAGCTACACTGCACCTTTTAAATATGCATGAGATGGACTGATTTTGGGCCCTTCCCGAAATAAATTTTATACGTTTTTGAAATTAATTTTGTTAAAAGTAGATAAAAAACCATGAAGAATAACATTTACATCAAGTATTTTCGTAGCCTAGTTTCTGAGATATAAATTTTTGAAATTTCGTTTTTTGTTTGGGCGCGAAAACACTTTCGGATCACAAATCATGCGCTGTGAGGTCACATCCAATAGAAGCCCGTTTTCTGATCACGTGAAAACAGTAAACAGAATGGTTTTCATGCGCTGTGTGTTTTCAAATCTAATAGAAAAAACTGGTAAAAATAAATGGCATCCAATGGCAAAAATAAAATTGAATTTTAAATTATCTAAAACTCATTTTTTAACTTGAAAATCAGAAATTTGGGAGTTTTAAACCATAATGTATCAAAAAAGTATAAAATCAAGCAAATACCTCATTAAAAATTACAAATACTTGTGTCATCATTTCCAAAAATTCGCAACATACTTAATTTTTGGACACGAGTATAAAATCTCCATGTTCCCACTTTCTGACCCTCCAGTCTGAATGTGTCGGGAGCCCCCTGATACAAAAAAATCATTCTCCTACACACCCCAGCGTGTTATCAGATCCTCAGCCATCTGCCCCTAACCAGAAAGCCTCTCCCGATAACCACAGAACCCGGGGCAATAGCTGTCACTTTTTCTCTAGCTCATCAAACAGATCCCGGGGATTACCCCCGCCACCCCCTCTCCCTTGGGGTGGCATTGTGTGTAGTGCTCCATCTCGGTCGCCGGGTTTCATCGGACACGCCATTAGCTGATGATGGCTCCTCCGCTTCATTGGATTATTGCGGATGAATTGCAATTGACGTTCATTGAGTTTTAGATATATAAGCACTGCGAGGGAAGTGGGTTTTCACTGTAAAATCTGCTACACTGCTAAGGGACGGATGCTGTAGAAAAGCAACTGTTATTTTTTTAATTTATTTACATGGTGTGGAGTCGTGGAAGATGAAGTACGAAATTCCAAAAAAAACAACCTTTGTTTGAAAAATCAAGGTGCAAAGGCAAGAGTAAAAGATAGATCAACCATAACAAGTAAATGAGCTAGTATATATAATAAAAATTAAACAGTTGAAGTTAAAGTTAAACAGCTGGCAAAGGTTTAAATCAAGCCACATCAAAACCAGTACTAAGGTTTAAATCTAGCCATATCAAAACAGTTAATAAAGTTTAAATTAAACCACCACTACTTTACAATGGAAAAAAAGGAAGTTGCATGTGTCAGATTTTCATAAACATTCAAGTGTTCCATATGGTTTTTTGCATGGTAAAATGAAATATCTAGTCAATTTTTCAAAAAAAATGTACAAGTAATTAAATATTATTTTAATTTAAAAGTCGAGAAAAAACACTTGACTGAAAACGCTTATTGTTTAAGACGTACGATGACGTCAACAATAATACCATCAACTCCACAGCTTTCCAACAATGGTCACCGTACGATGACGTCACATCCCAAACTCTTAGCGTTTTCGCGCGCTTTGAAAAAGGGGATATTTGTTAATTTTTTTTGCTGTCAAAAAAATTTCTCGATCGGCCTCAAATACCATTGTAATATACCATTGTAAAAGTCGGTATTTACCATCATGGGATAACAAGATTTTTCCCACATGGGTATACTAACTGATTATTAAAAACATAGGATAAATTCAAAACAACCTTTAATGGTCACTTTTATGTCAAAATTGAATTCTAAGCAAATAGCTTAAAAGATTGAAAAAAGCAATGAGGAAGTTTCATATTTTTATTTTATTTTTTAAATCGATCCAACCTTACGAGAAAACCCTAAAACCGAAATATTTTTTAATTCTGATCATTATTTATTTTTTTATTGCGGATTTAAGTTTGCACTCTGGAAAAGGCGGGAAAAACAGCGATCTCAGATTCGTGATGTCACTCGGTATGTCAAAACGACTACAACTCGCATCTCCTCCTAAACTACGCAGCCGGGGTAGACAAAACTTGGTATATAGACGCATCTCGAGGCGAGGGCGATCACCATCAAGTTTTCCAAGTTCGAAAATCCAATATTTATAAGTAATTAACGATTTTATGGCTAAAAACGCTTATTTCTCCATTTCTCTACTAGAGTGGATCTGCTTGACTCACTATTTTAAGTATGAAAACCTCAGGATTAAATATTTAAGAAAGAAAAGCTCTATAATTTCCAATTTAAAAGTTAAACCAGCTATGAAAACACCAAAATAAAATCAAATAATTAATTTTAAAACATTACATTCTTATATTTTAAGATTTTTCCCTTAAAATTAAAATATTTATGGAAAATATATATAGTCTAGTAAAAAATGGTCTAGTGAAACTAGACCAGATCCATGAGGTCATAAAGACCTTTTATTTTAATAATGAATAAACATCAACAATGCCTTTTGTTTAGTGTCGAGTGACGTCAAATTTGACTTTTGAGCGTTTGCGATTGCATCATTTGTTTACGACTTTTTTCAACTTTTATTTCTTCTGTATACAAATACAAATACAAATACAAATTAAGTCGACCAACTACAGGCGTAAGCCCAGCAAGGTTGGTCCAGTCTTTTTAACCCAAACTACCAGAATCCCAGTATCTGTCAATTTTCCCCTTGAACTCGTTTACCCCACTCGAATTTACGATTGTTTCAGGCAACGCATTCCATCTATCCACTACCCTATTAAAGAAATAATGCTTTCTACAATCCGTCTTAAATTTTACTTTATTCAATTTGAAATTGTGACCCCTTGTTCTATTACCCATATTGAAATCTAGTCCCTCTGTGTCCCCTTGCTTTACCATTTTAAATAGTTGAATCAAATCCCCTCTAATCCTTCTTCTCTCTAGAGTGAACATATTTAGCTTCTTTAATCTTCCCTCATAACTTAAACTGGATATACCCTTGACCATTTTAGTAGCCCTATGCTGAACCCTTTCTATTGCAGCAATATCTTTTTTTAAGTATGGAGACCAAAACTGAACAGCATACTCTAGATGAGGTCTCACCAAGCCTCTGTATAGTGGCAAAATAATATCCTCGGACCTTGAAGAAACAGTTTTTTTAATGTATCCCAATATCCTATTAGCCTTTTTACTAGCAGATGAACACTGATGAACCCATTTAAAGTCCTCATTTACTATCACCCCTAAATCTTTGATCATATTACCTTCTTTAACTTTGTCCCCTTGCAGAAAAAATTCTGCCCTACCATTCCCCCGACCCATATGAAGTACCTGACATTTACTTATGTTAAAGGACATACCCCATTTTTCAGCCCATTGCGATATAATATCAAGATCCCTTTGTAAATTTTGTACCTGCTCCTGAGTATCTACCCTACCCCAAATTTTTAAGTCATCAGCAAAGATGCTGATTTTGTTCCTAATGTCCTGACTAATATCGTTAATGAAAATTATAAAGAGAATTGGCCCCAATACTGACCCCTGTGGCACCCCACTCATGACCTCTGCCCACTGTGAATAATTACCCTTGACTTGCACCCTCTGTTTCCTACCTATCAACCAATTCCTAATCCACAATAATGTTTTACCCCTGATACCCAATTTTTCTAACTTCAGTAGCAATGCCTCGTGTGGAACCTTATCAAATGCTTTTTGAAAATCGATGTAAAATATGTCTACACTATGTTTTTGATCCAACTCCTTTGTTACTCCGTCATAGAACTTTAAAAGATTAGTTTGACAGGATCTACCCTTCCTGAATCCAAACTGATTGTCTGAAAGTAAGTTACCCTCCTCCAAGTATAACATTATATGCTTTTTAAGTATGGTTTCGAAAATCTTACAAATGACTGATGTTAAGCTTACTGGTCTATAATTGCCTGGATCCCATTTCGGTCCCTTCTTATATATTGGAGTTACATTAGCTAATTTCCAATCTATTGGCACCAAACCCGAATCGTATGTTGATTTAAAAATTGTCATTATTACGTCCCCTAATTCCTCTGCGCATTCCACAAGCACTTTTGGATAAACATCATCCGGTCCTGGAGCTTTAGATGGCTTTATGCTTCTTAAAAGATGTATTATTTCCTCCCTATTAAAACAACAGTCCGGAATTTCCACACTTCCATTATATTCTAATGCATAGTCCCCCGTTAATTTAAAATTCTTATTAAAGACCTCCATGAAAAAATCATTTAACACCTTTGCCATACCTATATCATCCTGAATAAATGTGTCCTCTCCTAATTTTAATGGCCCCAAGATAGAGCTTAACTTATTGTTCTCCCCTGCATAAGCATAAAATTCTTTTGGGTTTTTAATGATATTCCTAGCCAGTTTTTCCTCTAAAGCCCTCTTCTGCCTCCTACTGATATTTTTGAAGTCTTTCCTAGCCTTTAAATAAGCCCCCCTATCACTGTCCTTCCCAGTACGTTTGTACAATTTAAAGGTTTTTTGTTTCAACTTCAATGCCTTTCTCGTTTCCCATGAAAACCACATGGGTGTCAATTTACGCGCTATTCCTTTTTGCCTAAATGTAACATTATTTTCAATCACCTTATTTAAAACACCCTTAAATTCTTCCCATTGTTGGCAGGATTGTACTTCTTTTAACCCCTTACTAAATGCCCCCTTTAATTCATCCCTTATAGTTTCAAAATTAGCCCTCTTAAAGTTTGGAATAATCCTTGTATTACAAACTGCTGTATGCTGGAAATTTATTCTGAACCTAATATTTCTATGATCACTTTCTCCTAAATTTTCCCCTATGGTTAAATCCCTGATCTTATCTTCATCACTGGTGAAAACTAGATCTAAAATGGCCCTATCCCTAGTCCCTTCATTGACCATCTGGTGGAGGAAACAATCCTGAACCACTTCCAAAAACTCTGAGCCTTTTCCAGAAACTACATGGTTACTCACCCAGTCAATATTAGGATAATTGAAGTCCCCCATTAAAACGATCTCCCCCTTTTGACAAACTTCTTGAATTAATTTACACATATCCTTATCCTGTTGTTCACTGCTGGCTGGAGGTTTGTATATATTTCCTACTATTAATCCTCTCCCTTTATCGTTTATTAGTTTCACCCAGACTGATTCAATACCCTCAGGCTTATAATTCAACTTCAATTCTGAGCAAGTTACAGATTCCTTCACATAGACTAACACACCTCCCCCTTTCTTATCCGTTCTATCATCCCTAAAAATTGTAAACCCATTTATCTTTAAAATTGATGAATCCTCACAGTTTGCCCAGCTTTCAGTAATTCCTATTATATCAATAGCCTCAGCCTCCACAATTGCTTTCAACTCATCCATTTTATTTCTTACGCTACGAGCATTGCAGTAAAACACTTTTAAATAGTTATCACCTACATTATTGAATTTTTCCCCATTAGATTTCTTACCATGTGTGAATGGCCTAAAACAAACTTTTGAATTATTCCCATAAAAGTATTTTCTTAAACCACCAGGTTTTAGCCTTGCCCGCTCATATACTAGTTTTTTGAGTTTAAAGTGTTCAAAACCAGCTTCCCAACCTCCCTGTTGCCTAATCGGCTCAAATGCACACTGTCCCAACCCAACCATTCCCTCCTGCAATCCTTCCAAACATCTAAGAATCTAACCTCCTCCCTCTGGCACACCTCCCTCAACAACCCGTTCATCCTTTTGGCCCTTTGATTTAACCACCCATTATCTACCCCATACCTAGGTAGTAACCCCAAAACTGTAACCTCTACCCCCTGAGACTTAATGCCTCTCAACAGTGTTTCCGTCTCCCTCATAAACTCAACATTATCGGTCTTCCCTACATCATTAGTTCCCACCCACACAACTGCTTTTTCCTCTCTCTCAACAATACCCGCCTTTACTGCCTCAACTACATGTTGGACCCTGGCGCCTGGCAAGCAACATCTTGCAAAATTGCGCTTTTTACGCCCTACCATGTCTCCCAAAACCCTAACCATTGAATCTCCAACCACAACCCCTTTGGTTTCTTTATCAACCTCATCCCTCTGATCAACCTGACCCAAATCTACACACTGAACCCCCTTCTCCACTCCCTCAGCTAACCTCAACTTCAAAGCCTCCAACTCCTTCCTCAAGTCACCCACCTCCAAGCAACTCTTACATTTAAAATCAACCACCTCTGACATTTTAACCCCACTCACACCACTCCTATCTTCCTCAACCAAATTCCCACACAAGTCACATTCCACATACAAATCCCCACTAGCTCCCCCTGTTTTCATCTCCTTTAACATCCTGACAACACCCATGCTAACCCACAGTGACAATCAATGTACAGAATAAGCTCTAAACAAAATCAAACGCACAGAAAAAGTACTAAGTCAAATACACAGAAAAAGCACTACACTGATCAAATATACAGAAAAAGCCGATATTTTAAAAACCTATAATTTTATAGTAGTCAATGAACAACTCAACTCATTGAGAATGTGAAAAATTGGCCACGTGTATTACAGCCCAATCTCAGTAAATAAATTTTTGAGAAAAATTTGGATTGCAGATTTGGATTTTTCACATCTTATATTGTATTAATATACACCTAAACCGAAAATTTAAAAATATGAAACTTCCTCATTACATAGATTTTAATATTTACACACTTACCAATCGTAACCATGTTCACACACATATTTTTAGTCTTCTACTTTATTTAAATTTAATACAAAATACTTATTGCTTCTCTTGATGGCACTGATATTTTTAAGTTTAATAATTTTATTTTATTGTGTTTTGAAACATTTATTCAGAAAATTTATTATTATTAAAAAAATAGAGCAAATTTACTGTATAATTAAGTAATTCTTATTTGTTTACATTCCATTCCTACAGAATAATTTTAAACCTAAGAGAAATTTGTAATAACTAAGTATTTCTAAATTCAATTTTACACATCACATTCATTAGAAAGCCAGAATATTTTTTCCATTTTATCATTTGAAAGTTTTTCCAGGTATTTAGCAGATTTTCTCATTGGATTCTCATTCTCTATGAATCCCTGCTGTGGAGCAGTGGTAGCGTGCTTGCATAGCATGCGGCAGTTCGGGGGTTCTATCCCCAGTGATTGTTATTTTATTAAAATTTCCAAAAAAAACAACAGCAAAAAGTACACTATATTATGGCGCAACCTCTCTCTAATTTTGAGTGCCTTAAAAACACCATATTAAGGATGCAACCTTTTCTGATTTTTGGTGCTAGTGGTAGCATCATAACATGGTAAAGTTATGAGCCATTTTTTGTAGCCAGCAAATAAATACCAGATTTTGGTGCAACACGGCCCAAAAATTTTTACAGTGTGCTTACATTATGTGAATACTTACTACTATATTTAAAAAATAGTTATAGGATGTATGGAATATAATATTTATAGGTAACATATAATAACAGATATAATTAGAGGAATTAATATACTTATAATATATTTCCAATGGGCGGGTACTACTGGACATTATCCATTTACCACTGAAATGTCCTAAGAAGTACCTACTTAGCGTTACCCAGCGAGCACCTGTGGACCGAAGCCACGGAGGTGAGGTACTGTTACCCGCGCCACACATTCACTAGCACAACCCCTTTTTACAGGGGGGCCACATTCATTCATCACACAAGGACAGAAATTAACATCCATGTCAAACGGGGATTCGAACCCCGGACGTACGGCTTCGCAGTCAGATACGCTAACCACTCGGCCAGCACGTCGGCAGAATTAATATACTTAAATACTGAAAATTACTTAAGAAGTTGTGTGGTAGAAAAAGACTACATTGCTAGAGCACCACAATCCCATCAAAACTGGGACGAGACCATCAAAAGTCGCTCCCCCCAATGTTTGGGTTTCGGCACGTGCGCCCGTGGAGTGACCCGAAAGGACTCCTCTTCTCTCTTTGTCGTGGCACTCTGTCGCTGTCACCTTTTGTTGAGGGCTCTCCTGTTGTCGTATTTACCAGCTGCCTCTTCTTTATGCTGATGGAAAAAGCCCTTTTCAGCATCATGGAGTGTTAACAGTGGACACATTGTGAATTGCTCTGAATGCAACGAATCATGAAGTAGAGAGCCGAAGTTTAGATACGGATAAAATATTAGAAGTAGGAATCTAAAAAATCGATCGAATCGATTCCTGAGGTTCGATTCTTGGATTCGATTCCAACCTGGAATCGATTCCTTAGGGCCAGAATCGAAAAAGTAGAATCGAACTTATCAATATTAATTACGAATCAGATATAATTAGTAATTATTATTAATTTAATTACTAACCAGTACAATATCGACATACTAATTAATTAGTGAAAAAAATTGTTAATTATCTGTATTAGAAAATTAAGTACGATTCCTAAGATTCGATTCCTTCTGCAAAATACTAATTAATTAGTGAAAAAATTGTTAATAACTATCAGTATCAATTAGAAAATTAAGTACGTTTCCAAATGATCGGTTTCTTTTGGAATGGATTCCTTAAAGGGTTCGATTCTTTGGTATCGATTCAAAGGTATTCGATTCCGGAATCGATTCTTTCAGAAATATTTAGAACCCTAATTAGAAGACTTCAGGGATATTAAGCGGCGTTAGAAATTTTAGAAATTTAAAGATAACCAATTGGTCCTGCGAACCAGTACTTTTCCAATCTTAATAGTCCTCAACGAAAATGAATGGTCCGCCAAAGGACAAGTTTTACGCTTTTTTTATAAAAAAAAAAGATTGGTGTTTTTATTAATTTGAATCAGTTCTGGAATCAAAAAGATTTAAAGTTCAAATTTTTTAATTTCCTTTTTGGCAGTTTCCCCACTAATGTCCCAGTCCCGACTAGAATTTTGAAATTCCCAATATTTTTTTTCGAAAGAAAAATGTATGACATCAATAAGCATTATAATTTGTGGTTATTCGTACCCCTACTCAAGTTAAACCTAGATCCACCACAAAAAGGTTCTAAAAAAGAATTAAAACCCTACTTTTACAAGCCAAATTACATAATTTTTCTAGGGGTATGGTTGATATACTTTTAGAAAATCACCAACATTTTGTGTCAAAAGGTTAAGGTGATGGTCTGAAAAAGTGCCCCCCCCTTGGATCCGCGCCTGATCCACACTGGGGATGGTTTCAAACGATCTAGCACGGCTGCAAGGGGGGGGGCAGTTTTCCAGACAAGATCCCCTTGTGGTACCATTGGGGTATGGGGGGTCCTCCCCCAGTAAAAAAATTAAATTTGACGTGTAAAAGTAGGGTTTTAAATCATTTTTAGAAACGTTTTGAGTCCAAGGGGGGGGGCACTTTCCAACCCAATTACCTTTACTTTTTGACCCAAAATGTCAAAATTTTGGGGATTTCCATAAAATAAACACTTAATACCCCATATTGATACTAATGGGGGGTATGGTGGTCCTCCCCCAGAAAATTTTTTGAAATTAAACCTGTAAAAGTTGGGTTTTTACTCATTTTGAGAACATTTTTGGGTCTCCAAGGGGGGGCACTTTCCAGAGTGCCACCCCTGGATCCGCCACTGTTTCAAACACGTGCCCCCTAATCGGTCAAATCAGACCACATTCTCCACTAAACTCCCCGACACCCCAACAATGCCCCCCCTAAAAGTTTTTTCAATAAAACAAATACCTGGAACCACTCGATCACCAGTAATTTCTGTCCCCTCGACTAGCTTTTCTATTTACACACGTGGCAACAACAAAAAAAACCTCGCGCATATCTCGTCACTGTATGCAGACGTCCCATTGTCACTTTATAGGGGGAGAAGGAGGGGGCGCTTGGATTTCGCACACCACCAGGCCTGTCAACAAAAGGGGCACGTGCCCCCGCTTGACACAATGAGCGAGAGGGGGCAGTGGGTCCATTAAGGGACTGATTCATTCATTCATTGAATAGGATGAAAGTCATTTAAATGAAATGCGCGGAAAAGAGATGAAGAAGAAGAAAAAGGTTTTATTGGGGGCCTTTTGTCTAGGGGTGACTGATGGGGGGTTCCGGGTGAAAAGGATTTTTATTTTTAGTGGGTGGTGGTGGTGATATCCATTTCATTTTGTGGGAATCTGAGGAGAGAGAGTGCGAAGGGTTTTTTGTGGGATCGATTAAATATATCGAGTGATTTGTTGAATTGGATCGTTGGAGGAAGTGAGTACAATAGGGAAAGGTTAATCGGTTTCAGAAAATTTTGAAGTTTAATTGTGATGGTTGGATCGATGATTTATTGACATGCAAGTATCTTCTACCATTGGGTTGAAAAAGTGAAGGTTGAAGCAAGTAATGTAATAATCACTTTTCCTTGTTCAGTAAAACCTTTGGCTTCGCCGGCTCCTGACCTGGATTCCTCCACTGAGGGATTTTACAAAAACCATAATTATCTACCTTTTTAAAAAAAATCTTATATCGCTTAAGCCCCACCCAGTGATTTTAAGGTGACTTTGTGAATCAATTATTTAAATGTTTTTGGGAATAATTTTTAACTTTCAACTAAAAAAGGGGGTCTGGGGGTCCTCCCCCAGAAATTATTTTTAAAAATTTGACCTTGTAAGACAGGGTCAAACTCATTTTTAGTGTTATACTATGATTAGTTAATTTCAAAATCCAATTTCTATATTTCAGTCAGTGCTGTAGTTGGATTTTTTTTCTAGGAGAAGGGCTCGCTTTATTCTTACGTACTTTTTTGCTCAAAAAACTTTTTTTGTTTAAATAATGTCCCCTAAACTCAGCACTGGATTCAACCTATTCTAAAAGAAAAAGTGTTCTCAAAATCATGGGGAGTCCGTCCCCCTCTTATATGCACCTCTTATGTTAGGTATAAATTGCAATTGTTATTATATAGGTATAAATTGGCGTCATCCTTTATGATTAAAGGTTGGAAAAACACATTCAGAAAATTTTCGGTCTTTCCTCAAAAGTTAAAAATAAAGTTTTTCTAAACAAAGTTCCTAATTATGGGGGGGGCGACGCGTCCCCCCCGCCAGTGACGCTCGTGAGTAAAACAGTTTAATGTGGAGAGAAAATGTTATCTAGAACCGATCCAAGTGCATATAAATAAGTAAAATCCCGTCATACGAACTTCCCGGGACCGTAAAATTTCTTCGATAATTCAAATAAAAACGGTTGGGGACTTTCGTTATAACGGGATTTTTCGTTACATCGGTATTCGTTGTAATGGGATTTTACTGGTACCTTTCACCTACTGGTTAACGCGGAATTATACTAGATTGTAGTACAACCTTTCAGTTCAATAACACGAGAAACAACAACAATTTTGCAATAAACACGTAAGTAAGAGAGCAACGCACTTGAACTAAAATCGCTAAATTATCAAGAGCTAATGAAAATAATCAAAGATAATATAAGAACTAAAATTCAAGCATTAGAAAGATTCTTAAATGAAATAGTAGAATAACAAAGAAGAAAAGATTCCCCCCCTCCTAAGGAATTCCCAAGTTAATAATATGTAATTAAAAAGTATTAGTACCGAAGATGTAAAGAGAAGACGCGAAGCGACAAATTTTTGTCAGAAAATGTCTAATATCAACTTAACTCAACAATTTGACAAAAAATGAGTTAATAGATCGTCCAGGATTTCACATTGGCTAAGCACGTTCAATTCCAAATGATAATCGTGTATTTTTATGTAAAAAATATGCTCTTAATAAATATCGCATAAGATCAGTAACAGTGTAGAGCAGCGGTTCTCAAAGTGGTCCATATGGACCCCCTAGGGGCCATAGCAACTTCCAGGGGGTCCACGGGCATGAAAATGAAAATTGGGGTCCACAGCAACTTCTAGGGGGTCCACAGCCACTTTTGGAGGTCCACAGGAAATTAATTTTTAAACTCATTTTTAAAATTTAAATATCAGTATGTTAATATTTGAATGTTGATAATAGCTTTTTACAATTGAATATTTTCATTATGATTCTGCTTTGGTGAAACTTAACTATCAGTATTTTTCCACTATGGAAAAACTCAAAGTTATTTTCAAAATTTATGAATGCTGTTCAACATCATAATATGTAAATACACATACTTTTAAAAAACACATATTCTTTATTGCGAAAACCTTTTTCAGTGTCATAAATTAAAACTAAATTTCTGTAGCGTATAATTTCTTTTCATAGTTGAACTTAAATAAAAGTTGTTTGTTAACATGCCATATACTAATTGTAATTATTTCTGAAATTTTATGATTTTAGGAATGAATAACTCACTTATAAGCCATTAAATTTGACATGCTTGCGACCAAAACTTATAGTTAAAATTAAGTTTTAGTGTCTTGAAATGTAGTGAAAGGTATTAAAAGTTTAGATTTGTTTTTATTTCCAACTTTTGAAATGTTCGATTGTTATAATTTCCTTAAAAATATTGCGTAACCATAACCATATGAATGGTAACAAATATGTAAAAGTGTGAAATCAAATGCTTATCAATGCACGAAAAAACACTTGAAAAAATTAAAAAATTTATATGCTTGGTTTAAAAATATGTAGTATAAAAACATTAGATTTTCAGCTACTTTTAGAACGCTCCCTAATGCAGGGGGTCTACGGGGTACGAAAAATATCGTCAGGGGGTCCACGGGCCAAAAAAGTTTGGGAACCCCTGGTGTAGAGTAAATATAACGGACTTTCAGCAAATGTATCTCAATAGTTTCATTGAAAGCACCACTACTTACTCCTAAATAGTAACTACGACTCAATAAAAGGGTGCGTCACGTAACGTCAGACGAGAAAACGAGAAATAAATCGCCATTCCCCATCGGACCCTCTTCAGCCGATGATTGCAGGGGCTAATCGAAGCACAGCCCCTTCAATTACGAAGGCCGCCCCCATCCAATATCATTCCGAAAACGAAACGAAATGGTAGTAATTCCCTGCTTCGTTTTTGTTATTTCCGCGGCAACGTGATGGATGTCGGAGCTCCTTCTAATTAGAAGTGTCGCGGTGGCAGCATTCCGGATGTCGTCAAAGGAGCAGAGAAGAAGAAGAATGCGGCGTTTTTAGTTCTCGGTGGAGACATTCGGAGAAGGAGAAAGGATTGCTCTCCTCACCCTCTGTGCAGAGAAAAGAGGAAATGGGATTTATTCGTGGAGTTGTCACTGTAACTGCAGCCGATTCACAAGTTTTAATTCTTACATTGAATCAGGCGCGGATCCAGCACAGCTCCAAGGGGGGACACTTTTCTAGACAAGATCCCCTTGTGGTACCATTGGGGGTATGGGTCCTCCCCCCAAAAAAATTTTGAAATTTGACCTGTAAAAGTAGGGGTTTTACTCATTTTGAGAACCTTTTCGGGTTCCCAAGGGGGGGCACTGTCCAGAGTGCCCCCCCTGAATCCGCACCTGCATTGAATTGAGAATAAATTTCGCATGCATCCGAAGCTTTATTCGGGGCCCACAGGTTTACTTATGTAAAACTATTTTGAAAAATGTAACTTCTTCTACTAAGGAAGTTTTCTAACTAGTAACCCTTTTGGTATTTACTGCAAATTATTTACAGTTATTATTACAGTAATTAACAGTTAAAACTACTTTTTGCATGATCCAGTTTTATTAGTTTTACGTAATAAATGACGGAATCGAACCATTATATCAGTTATATTATCATATATGCGCTTTTTTAAAACTGGGTTCGTTATTCGCGAATTTCGCGTATTCGCGGTATATTTTGGAACGTAACTACCGTGAATAACGAGGGAACACTGTACCTCCTTGAAATCGAGACGTTTTCCTTCCTTTAAATGAATCAAAAATAGCTGTAGGTGGCTCAAGAGTAAAGGGATGCTGATGATCAGTCAGTAAGAGTATCAAGAGTAAAGGGATGCTGGAGATTAGAAAGAATCTAAAGAATGAAGGGATGCTGATGATCAGTCAGTAAGAGTATCAAGAGTAAAGGGATGCTGGAGATTAGAAAGAATCTAAAGAATGAAGGGATGCTGATGATCAGTAATATGCTCAAGATTAAAGGTAAGGTATGCTGAAGATTAGTCAGTTAGAGTCTCCAGATAGTAAAGGGATGCTGAAGATCTGTAAGAGTCTCAAGAGCATACGTATCATAAGAAGCTTTGGGGGGATCAAGAGCAGAAGAAGACGAAGAGCAGGAAGTTGCTGTAGAGCAAAGGGGTACTGTAGTTCAGTAAAGACTGCGCCAACAAATGATACAAAATAAGACCCTCAAGAGTAAAGGGATGCTGGAGATTAGAAAGAATCTAAAGATGATGATCAGTAACAGGATCAAGAGTAAAGGTAAAATATGCTGAAGATCAGTCAGTTAGAGTCTCAAGATAGTAAAGGGATGCTGAAGATATGTAAGACACAGAATTGAAGGTTTGCTGAAGAGATAAGAGAAAAGGTAAAAGTCTTAAGATAGTACAGGGATGCTGTAGATCAGTCAGTAAGAGGATCAATAGTAAAGGGATGCTGAAGATCAGCAAGTGGCTCAAAAGTAAAGGGATGCCGAAGAGAGATAAGTAAGAGGATCAATATTAAAGAAATGCTTAAGATCAGCTAGTGGCTCAAAAGTAAAGGGATGCCGAAGAGAGATCTGTAAGAGTCTCAAGAGCAAATTGATCATAAAGAGCCGTAAAAGACTTTAGAGGAAGATGTAGAAAGTTGTTCAATATTTTAGGGATGCCGAAGAGAGATCAGTAAGAGCCGCTACAGCAAGTGGATCATAAAAGTGCCGTACAAGGATCAAGAGCATAGAGATGAGGAAGGGCAGAATATATTCAAGAGCAAAAAGACGCTGATGGTCGTTTAATGAACAAAGGGTGATATTAAAAGCAAAAAAAGGGTAAACTGCAAAGGACACTTAGAGAGCAGAAAGAGACTTATAGCTAAGGGGAAGCTAAAGGGAAAAAGTATGATTGAGAGCAAGAATGACAAAGATCACAATTCACAAAGATGTTTAGATGTAAAATGATGGAAAAAGAGGAAACTCAAGAGCAAATAGATGCTGAAGTGCAACTAGAGGATGAAAGAGATGAATAAATAAATCCTAAAGAGACTCAAAAGCAAAGAGCTCATTCTTTGTTAAAAATCATTCCACACGACTGAAAAAGTAGATTTGCTAAGCTTTATGGCCTTAAACAGTAAAAAAGGTACTTAATAACCTGACGTGAATAAGATTGGTGAGATCAAGTCAATATGATGTTTAACACACTTTGTTTAAATTAATTTGGCGGAAAAAATACTTTTTTCTCCAATAGTTTCAAAGCAACAAACTTTATCCTTCCAGTTGAAAGCTTAACTCGGACAATGTCCCACTAAAAAAGAACTAGCGCAACGCAATGCTAAATGATTAATTTTCTCTTGGAAAAAAAAACTTTGTTTGCATCCAAAACGAACCTACGATTTTTCTCTCTGAAAAGTCGTTCTATTTCCTAGTGACATAACGTTAAAAAAAAGATGCACGCAGCAATCCACTTAAAAAACCCAAAACTACTTTATGAGAGAAAAAACCCTCAAACGGTATTGACTTCTCCAGAAATAAATGACAGGAGCGAGCTTTCAGAAACATCTTTTCCTCTCTCTAAAAAAGATGGCGGTGCGGACCCACTGCGCGAAAACGCATCAATTCAACAAAAATAATTAGGGGTCGTTCAGATATTGCAAATTCTCACAACATATTTGGAAAAAATTCCCTTGAATTGACAACACTAGTTTGCTGAATACTTATTATTTTCCCAAGAATACATTCCCGTATCCAATGGGGGTGACAACAGATATTCCATCTTCAAAGGGTGAGCTTCCCCCCTCGCCGAAATTTTGACAAAAGCGTTGATAGTGTTTTTCTCTTGGAAATTCTACAATTTACAAGTAGTAATCCTCTTCATGTGTAACCCAAATGGTCCCTAAATCTGTTAAAACACTACTTTTGTGGGTATAGCTTAAAAAATTATCAGTAGGAGAACTTTGAAGCCCCTTCAAATGTTTCGACGTCAATTTTTATACTTTTTTTGCTTATAATTCTGCAAAGAAGCGGTTCCTTTGGAACCTCTCAAAGAACTTCAAAATAAGTAAAAGCACTATTTTAGTGAGTTCAAAAATTATCTAGGGATTTTGATGTTTTTTATATGCTATTTTCCTGTGGTTTTAAAGGACCAGTTATCTTAGGGTATTACTCAAAGGGTCTCAAAATGATTTAAAACTATATTTGTAAGTGATCTAAAACTAAACACATATACATACTTGTTGAGGGATACCTTAGAAATAACGATGTACCTCCCTGAAACAAAAAATCTGTTTACGATCCTGCTATTTTACAAAATAATTTAAGAATACAGTGAATTGTTGTGAATTTCATGGCAAAAAGTTTTTTAATTGTGTTATGGTTATTTGCAATGTAAGAATCATTTATTTCCCCCACGCAAAAATTAGCAAATGGGAATCCCCATTCCCCTTAGGCGCTTACGTAGTATTTAAAAGGCCCCCAAAAATGACGACAAAAATTGCTTTAAATGCTCCAACAGTCCATAAAAAATCTAATCGGGCAGTTTAAAAGCTTTCTGTATAATTACGAAGCTTCGCTGATCTCGTTAAAAATAATTTCCATTAAAATAAAAAAAAACCTTTGTTGTTATTATTATTACTACTTCCCCTCAGCCTTTTTTTTTCATTAGAAATTCTCCTCGAAAGCTGTCAAAGTGTATCTGGCAACATCCCATTTTGGCGATGCGATACGGGAAAGGTAATCGAAATCGAAAAGAGATACATGTGGCGGATCGTGCTCGCCGTTTCTATGATTTAAGGAACTGATGGAAGATCTTCTGCAGTATGGGGGGGTGAGAGGTTTTTTATTTATTTAATGTTTTTCGTTTTGAGGGGGTGCATGACGTAAATTGTGACTTATTCTCGCTCCTCTCGGCTTCTTCGTCACGTCTTGCGACTTATGAAAGTGCTTCGATTTTTTTTTGAGGGACCTGATCACAAATTGCATCTAGGCAGGGGCGGATCCAGGTTTGATTTCTGGGGGGTACACGATTTTTAGAACATCTGCAGTAGCAGATACTGCGTTGTTTTTGAAAATATTTAAGGGTGATACACTTTTTTGTTCATAAAACTACACAAAGCATTTAAAAGCTTCAAAATTATTATTTGTTTTAGAAATTATCTTCAGGGAGAGTCCGATTTGTGGCCAAATTTGTGCCAAACGTGTTCTAACACAGCTATTACGATGCAGAACATGAAAACCCTTGAGATTTTTTTTTAATAAATTTTAAAAAAATTTACAAATTCACCTGAAGGTATGAACCCGTATAAGTAAATTCAACACACACACACAAGGACAGTAACACTAACATCCATGCCAAACGAGGATTCGAACCCCAGACGTACGGCTTTGCAGTCAGATGCTCTAACCACTAGGCCATTACGTCGGCAGATTCAGAGTTATGAGAGATTATTAGATTCAGAGTTATGACGTCTGTTTGTTCTAAATCCATTTCTGAGGGAAGACTCCCGAGACTCATCTAATCGTCTGAAAAAAAATTGCATTCTTAAAAGAAAATTACGAGATTCAGATCGCGATTATAAGTTCAGAAGAAATATTTGGCATAAATACTGTTTATTCTGCATGAAGGTGCAAAAATAAGTTTAATATCTGGAGAGATCTTTGTAGAAAGAGAAATATTTTGCTTATTCGCGTCCAAAGGTAGAGGTGATTCTTTCCGCTTGGAACCCTGTTGGATCCAGGCGCGGATCCAGCACGGCTCCAAGGGGGGCACTTTTCCAGACAAGATCCCCTTGTGTAACCATTGGGGGTACGGGGGTTCTCCTCCAGAAAAAAATTTAAATTTGACGTGTAAAAGTAGGGTTTTAACTCATTTTTAGAAACGTTTCGAGTCTAAGGGGGCACTTTTCAACACTATTACCTTTACTTTTTGACCCAAAATGTCAAAATTTTGGGGATTTCCTAAAAATAAACACAGAATACCCCATTTTGATACTAATGGGGGGAATGGGGCCCCTGCCATAGAAAAAATTTTTTAAATTAGACCTGTAAAAGTCGGATTTTTACTCATTTTTAGAAACGTTTCGAGTCTAAGGGGGGCACTTTTCAACACTATTACCTTTACTTTTTGACCCAAAATATCAAAATTTTGTGGATTTCCTAAAAATAAACAGAATAGCCCATTTGGGGGGAATGGGGGTCCTGCCACAGAAAAAAATTTTAAATTAGACCTGTAAAAGTTGGGTTTTTACTCATTTTGAGAATCTTTTTGGGTCTCCAAGGGGGGCACTCTCCAGAGTGCCACCCCCTGGATCCGCCACTGGTTGGATCCGCTCCTGACCAGAAGTTGTTCAATCTGAAGGAAAGTCTGTCACCCCTCCCTTGGATGAAACCAATACCAATAATATGAGAAAGTTGGATAACCCAGTTCATAAAGAGACAGAAATTCCTACTATTGAGGGAAACCACCGTGATAAAAAAAACCACCGAACGAATGCATAACAACAATAAACACGAAACGAGGCGATTCTGCGAAAAAGACATTTCGATACAGAAAAGTCGGTAGAAAAATGTCGGGAATGCAATGGTAGGGAGAGGGGACTGATGAAAGAAGTCGAGATTGCTTCTTTTGATCGTTCGGAATTTTTAATGAAAAGAGGGAGATATGGAATCTTCCATCCCTGCGTGATATGAGGGGGTGTTTCTCGATCTGAGATGAACAATATTCTGTGTCGGTGTTTTGATGGGGGGGGGGCTTTCTTCTTTTGGGGGTGCCTTTTGAGGGGGTTTACTTTAGTTTCGTCGAGGATTTTGTAAGTTGTTATAAATCTTTTTTTAAAATTCTCTGTATTTTTTTTCTGTTGAAGGTATTGTACACAGATTATAGTAGAGATTAACAGAGGGTCCATCTCCATAGACGCTAATGGCGACTTTTAAAGAATTGATTTTCCCATAGACACTTCGGTGTTGTGCAGGGAGCAACGCCTCCTGAAGCTGTCACTCAAATCGGCAGTGGAGGGAAAAGAGCAGCGCAGATGAAAATAAAATGCCTGATAGAAGTTCCATATCCAATCAGGAATCCCTTTCTCATTTCGCCTTCTTCTTCTGATTGACAGCTGCTTCCCAAAACGGTGATATAGAGGAAAACTGTCGCTTGGACTCTCCGCTATACTCTATTCATTTTGAATTGGCACCTGTAGAAGTCTTCTACCAGAGGGCGCACTACACAGAGTTTGGTGTTGTAAAATATCCACAGAGTCAGAGATAATTAGGGTGAAAATATATTTATTAAGCAGTAAGCGCTGAAGAAGAAAATGCGAAAATGGCGCGTGGTTCTGTCAAGTCACATCGCGTCTGGCAGGCACGGTTGCATCCCACGTGACCTGCCAACCGTGATTTGATTGGTCACAGACCACTACAGGCGGAATTCGCGCTGTAGAAGTCTTCTACCAGAGGGCGCACTACACACCTGAGTACATTTCCTTCCCCCACCACTGAAACGGTAACCATGGTAACCGAAGAAGGCTTACTATTGGCTGTGACCACTTGTTGACTAACACTGTGACTTCCCTTTAGAAGTATCGTTACTCAATACTAGTCCCTGTGGGATGTCATTAATATGAATATTTAATGGGGGTAATTCCCCAAGTAGCAAAAATCGTTGGCATAACGTTGGCCCTTTGTTTCCTTCCACGGTTGGACAACTTGTATGATTTGGCACACTTGCCATCAGTTACCCAACTAACCCATACCCAAAGATGGGCCAACAGTTGGCCCAACCAAGCTTACCCATACATGCCAACAATGACCCAACCAAGTTTATCATCTTAATATAAATTTTTTGTTTACTGTCCATAGCATTTATTCGTGCCTATTACACCAATGCTTTTATTCCCCATTGCCCTTCTTATTTCGCGTCCGAACCTCTTAAACATTCCTCCCATAATTACGTCCTAAGAATCTTTCCCCAAAAGAAAACCCCGAGCGTGGAAGAACAGCACGCGAGAGTTCATAATGACGAATTCTTGGGCACGAGACCGGAAGCCAATTACGCAAACGATTCGCTCTCTCCCTCCCCAAAGAAAAGTTCTTTTCGAACGCATTTGCGTCCGTTCCCACCCCCGCATTTACTTTTTTATCGTTTGCGATTTTTTTCCCGCTCTTTATTGCCGTTAATAGCGGGAGGGAGGGCAGGGGAATTAACCCCCGGGTTTAATTATCGTCTGAGAAGGGGAGGTTACGGTTAGGGGGATTTTTTAGGTCGTTTGATTTCAAAGAGTTTCGTTAATGGTAGGGATGTATCATCTGAATTCAGTAAGAATCACTTGCTATTGAAGTATTATTGAGGATAATTGGGTTTAGATATCTGTAATTCAGGGGGACGTTTTAGGGATCATCCCCTTTTTCTTGTTATATACTGCAAACTGAAACACCGCTTTCTTTGGGAGAAATTCTTTGGAATGCTTTTGCTTTTGAGGATCTTTTTGCTGTTTAGCATATCTTTGAGCTTCATCCATGCTCTTGAGCTCTAAAACGCATGTTTTAAAATCTTTAGAAGACCTCTAATTTTAGCAACTCGTTGTTCAAGTAGGGAAATTAATTTTAATAATCCTGGTTTAAAAAAAAAGATCTTTGATCTCCATAAACATGTCAAAATGATTAAAATATACAATTAAAAAAATTAGATTTAACATTACTCTAACTCAGCGTTTGAAATCGGGGGAAAAACCTACTGGTCCTCAACCAGCATGACTGGTCCTCCAAACTAAAAGGACAATTTTTTAAAAGTAATTTTTGCATTGAATAGCAGCAATTAGTTAAAACGATTAAACTAAAGAAAAAATAGTTAAATAAACAAACAGTTTAGAGGATAACTTATTTAACAAGTACTTTCTTTATGAAATGTTAATATTGTACTAAAGAACTTCGAAGTTTCGCCGAAAAAAAACAGAATGCTCCTAGAACTGGATACTGGGGTATTTTTTGCCAATGGTCCATCGGACCAGTGATTTTCTGACCGTAGTGGTGCGAGCCGTTTATCAGTAGTCTCGGACCAGCAGACAACCGCAATGAGGTATTTGCATGAGTGAGGGATTTGCTTGATTTTATACTTTTTTTGATACATTATGGTTTAAAACTCCCAAATTTCTGATTTTTAAGTTCAGAAATGTGTTTTAAATAATTTAAAATTCAATTTTATTTTTGCCAAAACGTCAGAAAAGTCACGTGATCAGAAAACGGGCTTCTATTGGATGTGACCTCACAGCGCATGAAAACCACTGTGTTTACTGTTTTCACGTGATCAGAAAACGGGCTTCTATTGGGTGTGACCTCACAGCGCATGATTTGTGATTCGAAAGTGTTTTCGCGCCCAAACAAAAAAACGAGATTTCAAAAATTTATAACTCGGAAACTAGGCTGCGAAAATCATTTGATGTAAACGTCATTCTCCATGGTTTTTTTATCTACTAATTTAATTAAAATTTAATCTCAAAACGGAGAGAATACCCCATTTCGAACGCTGCTCTAACTTTTATTTCTTTGGATTTACTGTTGTGACTTTTGCAGATTTGCTCCTTGCGCAGACTCAAAAATCAACTCGGTGAACTCTTCATTAAGAAAGGCACATCAACCAATACTTTCAAAATCTAACCCTTAACTCCGAGATTTCTAAACCCCGTTGCCACCGCGCACTTCTCAATAATCCCCAAATAATTGCGAGAGATTTATAATCCTCTTATCCCGCGCTTTACAACAACTTCTTTCTTTCTTGAAAAATCTGCACTAATGGAGGGAGGACCTCTTGGGATAACAATGCTTCGAATCACCGGAACAAAAATAACCTCTGATTCGATTCGAGTGAAGTTGAGTTGTCTCATCGTTATCGCGAGGGATTACGATGGGTGGGATTAAAATTCATTTCGAAATCATCTCTCGGTTTCCGATTGATGATTATATCTCTTGGGGGCCGTTGTTTCACGTTGATGAACTTGTTAAACATTTTCTCTTGATTTCATTGGGGTTTGTTTAAAGCGAAGAGCAGTCAACTGGGGACGAGATTATGATTGTTGTGATATTTTTGGAATGATCTGTGTGTATTAAAACTGCAATTTAGAAACCAGGTAAATGTAAACTATTTTTTTATCGCTATGATTGTTACAATTGAATCGGTGAGTGCAGAAACAACGTCAGTCACAAATTTCAAATTTTTCAGGAGGGAGAAAAAACGTAATAACTCCTCCAAATTTTAAAATATTTGAGAACTTTTTTTTCCTTTGTCATAACATGCTTTTATGTTGCTGTTATAAAAAAATTACCTAATTTCCACATAAATTAGGCTCAGGAGAATTAAAACTATGATTTTGACTAATGCTGTTTATGCACTCAACTGTTTTTACAGACAGTAGGAAACTTGGAAAAAGATAACCATTCGTTAAAAAAGTTTGTAATTGTTATTAATTTTGTTACGATTTTAGTTAATAATATTAATTTTAATTAATTTCACAAAAAATTTACAAATGTATATTTTTCCATATTACATGAGAAATGAAGTTACAGTATTGCAAAGTCATAAGACAGGAATATAACAAACTGAAACGCTCTTAAAATAGATCATTCTCGACGATAGTATCATTGTCATGTCATTGGTTGGCCAGGTAAATAGTTCATCATGAAAAACTTTGAAGTTTCACACTCAACACTCGAAACAAACGGCCTGTCTTGCCTTTCTACGCTCATTTTCATTGAAAACGAGTTTTCGGATTTTTTTGACTGAAGTGGTTTCTGCACTCACCGATTCAATTGTTTTATATGCTGAAACTAACTTATTCAAACTTAAACATAAAAGCTGTTGCGGTGATAAAATAGTTAACAATTAAATCATCATCGGAAATCATAACAGTGTGAAATAAGGGCTTATTAAATATGTGATCAACCGGGGTAGATTTTGCTTATTTTAGATCATGGACAGATTGTCTCACAAAGGGGAAACGCTTTTAGGATCGGGCGAGACCCACAGAACCCCCCCTCCCCTTGGTTTAGCGCGGGTATCTCCAAATTTTTCAACCCGAGAGTAGCATTAACTATTAAACCGTAGTTCATGGGTTGACTACTAACTCGAGGTTAAATTGAAAAGAATCAAAATCAGTGGTCGTTCGTGGGTAGTTCAAGTGGGGGTTCAGAATTATGTTTTGAAAGAACAATTAAGTAACAACCTTATTATAATTAAATCTCAGTTATTTTTTCAAAAGAGAAAAACGACATGCAAAATTATCCCTAAGCTCCTCGTATGCATACAACAATAGGTTTAATGTACCTTTTCAATACATTTTTAGGTAATAATCTTATTTTTATGAACTTAATATGAAAATTAATGTGATTAATTGAGTAAAAGTTCTAAAAGGGGGGTCTGGGGATCCTCTCCTAGAAAATTTTTCGAAATTAAACCCTAAAAACAGGGTTTTAACTAGTGATGGGCAGGTATCGATACCAAATACTTAAGTACTCGATACCTATAGGTATCGAGTGTATTCGATACCCACAAAAGTATCGATACTTTATTGACATATTTCGTTTTAAATTTTTCAATAAAGTAATCTTTATAATACCTACTGTAGATCAAACGCAGCCTGTTTCCGTTTTCATTTTGCAACGCTCAAACCCAAGTCGTTATCATCCGCGAGAGAAATTTGACGCGGCTAGGTTTTTCCCCCGCCAAATCCTTCGCCTCTATCCACCTCCAGGCCCGTAGCTACGGGGCTTTTTGATGGATCGCTTTCAGTTTTTTGAATATTAGTCTGATTATGGATAGGCCCTAAAAAAATTGTCCCTTCAGGTTCATTTCCCGACATTGAAAAAAAAAGTAATCGATACCTAAAAGTACTCGATACCTATAAGTATTCGATACCAAAGTATTCGATACCAAAGTATTCGATACTTAAAATTATCGATTTTGCCCATCACTAGTTTTAACTCATTTTGGTACCCTTAGTCGGAATTTCAGGGGGGATATTAGATCTTTGAATATTCTAAATTCTAAAAATGTACATGCTCAAAGATGAAACATATTGAGCTTGAACTCAAAAATGAGCTCATGATGTTTCATTTTTGAGCATGCACATTTTCAGAAATCAGTATATCATGTTTTCAAATTTGAGTACATTTGGGTCGGAGCCAGTTTGAGTACGTTTTTACTCAGTTTTGAGACTGTCGTTTTAAGAGTGTATATTAGTAATACTTTTCGTGATAGAAAGGTATCCGAGGGCCGGATAAAATGGCATCGCGAGCCGTAGTTTGGAGACCCCTGGTTTTATCGGGAAAAGTATTATTGCTTTGCATGCATTGTTACTGTATGCAAGGGGAGCGCGGTGAAAATTAAGACTGAAAATTGGTTCGCCCCAATAGTATTGAAAGTTTGGAAGCACTGGAATAGATGAATTTATTTCCCATTCTTAAACAATCCCATATATGTATTGTAGCTTTAAATCCCCTTCAATAACATGCTGTCATACCGCACAAACATTCCCCTTAATCTACTTCAAAAGTCATTACGAAGGGGGAGGGAATGGAACGCTCCAAAAACGAACGAATCCATCTTCTTCCACGTCCCCGTAGCGCGGGAAAACTGCCCTTTAAGCCCTTCTGGAAGAACTTAATTAAGAAAAATCGAACGGCTGTTTCCAAACGATTCTATCTTCTGTTGCTCTCTCTCTCTCAAGAAGACGGGGCCAATCATTCGGGAAGATACTTCCACTTCTTCCTCTCTCTCCCGGTTACAGTTAAACGCGCCTGATTACGGACATTCATTACGGGCGCTACCAACAGTTAATTAAATTCCAGCGGAGCACTTCTCCTCAGACTGGATGTGGCAACCGCGCATTGTTGCCAATTTGCGACAGACTAATTCCGGGGTTTTTCGTCTGTTGTTCTTGCTTTGGACGAATTCTTTCTTTTTCTGGCTTCTCTAGGGAGGTCTTTTTTACTCGTCGAGGTATATATAACAGAATATGTTACCTTAGGGTCGAATTAGGATTCTTTTCTGTAGTGTTTTTTGCATTATTCTTTGTTACTTTACTCAGTATCTTTCTTTTACTGTGTGTTATATAAAAAGTTTGATGCCAAAAATAAAATGTTTGTTCTGTTAAGTACTATTGTACAAAATTCATTCTATTTATATTTAGTGCGTATGAACTGGTTTTTATTTAAAAAATAGTATCAAATAAGCATTATATGATAAAGAAACAAAATTATTAATATTAAAGAAACAGTTTTATTTGAAATTTAAGTGTTTTTTTAAGATCTTCAGCTGCAATTTCATAAGTTTGAAGATGTTAATAAGTCCATTTTTACAGTGCAATATTTTTTGTTTGTGTGAATACATTTTTTTTCGATAACTGTTCTGCATTCTAAATAGAGTCCTGATTTTCCCGTAAACATTTAGTCCTTATTCAATGAAAATCTATTACATAAACAGCTTCGATTTTCTCAAAACTAATTTTTAAACCTTTATTTTCCAAACTGACCATATAATTAGGATATGACCCTACCTCTATCTTCAATCACCTCTTTTAGACCTCTAAAACAGCTCTTCACCAATTTGCATCAAAACGAACCCATTCAAACCTTTCACAAAGAAGTCTTCTTTGGATGAAACACTGCCGACCTCATTTACATTCTAGTTACATATATTTTTATAAAAAGAATCTCTCTCTTCCTAATTGATGAGTATGGGAAAGGAATTGACCCTAATAAGATTCAATTAGAGATCTGTGTTCTAATCAGTCCCCCATC
This sequence comes from Tetragnatha versicolor, assembly GCA_024610705.1. Lineage (NCBI taxonomy): Eukaryota > Metazoa > Arthropoda > Arachnida > Araneae > Tetragnathidae > Tetragnatha > Tetragnatha versicolor. Next base: position 852,575 of record JANDEH010000003.1, read on the forward strand.
ATTCGGAAAAGAAGTTAGTGGGAACTCGCATTGAATACTCTCTCTTAAACTGAGTTACGAAGAGAATTAATTGTTTTTGTTGGCTGGTTTGTCACAATCTTCCAATTGTTGGGAGTTGTATTTGAATTGAAATAACAGGACTTGTTTCGGAGTTAGTTGCCTTTGTATTGTTGGTGAGTGAGTTGATGTCCTAGATTGAAGTATTTTTGTGTTGGTTGTAAACCCTAAGGTTTTCTATGTGATATGAAAATTTATTTTTACAACTGACTCCCGATCAAGACTTATACATACTTCTCGCTTGGATTTTTTTTTAAATTCAGGTGTAACTAAAATTCTATAAAACTTGTATGATTATTTTCCAAGTTTTCATCTTGCTAAAAATTTGCATAAAAGTAGAATAATTTCATTGGAAAATCGTATTTTTTTCCAAAATAATATAAATCGAGTTTTATTCGAAATATGGTAGGGTGGGTTGGGGTAAAATGGGTCAATTTTTAGGTACTTTCACATTTTAAGTTTTATTTCATCAAAACTATTACTTTTTAAGGATTTCTTTCAATTGGATCTTTACATTACAATCCTTCAGAACATTTTCATCTAATTTTTTCTAATATTTTTTAATTATAAGTTGTTTAAACTTAGCATCAAAAGTAATGACCTGTTTTACCCCAATGTGGGGTAAAATGGGTCTCATTGCAAAAATATGTCAAAAATATATTTATTACTAAATATACATGAAAATAAGAAAAAAGGCAATCGGCTAAGCCTTTTTTATCCGAAAAAAATTGTGTTTTATGTTGTACTTTAATGAAATTGTAAACGTCCGAAGTTAATGATCATTGTTCAAATGTAGCAATTAAAATACTTCATTTGGAGAAAAAATAAACTTGTTTGACGGTTCAATGTATATTTGAAGGAAATAAGTTAAAAACATTGTTTTTACTTAATACAGAAGGCCTCCTTACTATGACCCATTTTACCCCTAGTACAAAATATCGTTATAAAAGATAAAATATTTTATATATTTCTAAGCTGATTGGCTTGAAATGTCTCTCAGACTTTCTTTTATGAAAAACTATCACAAAAGTATGCTGTAATTTATTACAATATATAGTTATTTCGAAGTTGGTAAACCCTGTTTTTTCAATCACATCATTTACGGTTAAAATTAAATATTTTTTCAGTTCTTTAATTCATAAATCTTAATTTTTGACAGTCGAAAAAGGTTGCCAACAGATTAAAGAATATAATTTAAAAAATTAGTGAAAACAATTCAATTTAAATTTGATTTATATCGAGTTAATTAAAACTGACCCATTTTACCCCATGACCCACTTTACCCCAACCCACCCTATTCATGCATTTCATTACTGTTTTTTTCAATAGTAAAATATTTTTATAATGTAAGAAAAACCAATGAAAATTTTTTAAATAAAATTTTTATAATATAAAGCAGCCGTATTTTTTAAAATTAAATTTGTCAACTTTATATGTCTTGTTTTGATAATAAAGGTTTTGTTTTGTTTCAGGATAACATCAGATCCAACGAATGAAAAAGAAAGCACTGGATCTGACAACATAACAAGTGAGTGGAACTTCATTTTAAAACATACAGAGTGTCACAAGATAAGTGGGTCTACCCCCTTTAAATTTTGAACCCCTACAGATATAATCTTAAAAGTGGTGCTTAGGTATAGAAAAGTGACCATGCCCTATCCGATGCGACAAAATTTAACGCTTCCTAGCGTAAATATTAAAAGTTATAATTCTTATTTTAAAAACTTTTAAAGGTTTTCTAAATTAGTCAGATACGAAGCTGTAGAGCAGCATCGAATTGAGTTTCAGGTGACGTGTCACGGCCATTTATTTTCTTCCTTGCTGTAGGTTAAACCCTCTGTTGCTAAGGCCGTTGCTAGGTCCGAGTCATGTGATTGAAAATGCTCTATTAGAACGAAAGCCACCTTGTGAAAAGAAATTCCTTGAATAAAATCCCTAAAACGCCCGCGAAATTAGGTTGCATTTTCGTAGTTTTTACATCCTAAAATGATCTCCATAACATGAAAATAAAATTTTTTCATTCTTTATGATCTAAAAATACTTTTAGTCATTTACCTAAGTCAGAAAAATTGTAATCGACAAGATTGATACTGTATTTGACTATAGAGTTCATAAAACTTTCCGGGAAATAAAGCCGTGTTCTATTAATTATTAATTCTCTAATAATTAAACGTAAAGAGTAAAAATCAAAATAGAACACGGCCTTATTTCCCGGAAAGATTTATGAACTCTATAGTCAAATCCGGCCGTAAAAGTCTGAAAGTTTACAGGTATTTGACTAATTTAGCAAATTTCTATTTAGGTATTGGGTTGTCCCATAAGTTCTGTTACTTTTTACAAAGTTTTGTCTTTGAAAATTTTTTATGAAAAACTGGTAATAGGTGGATATTTCAAACAAAAGGGATTTTGATTTAGGTACATTTATGAACATAATTTATGATTTTGGAAGTACTGGTGATATTATTTCTTTTCAAAATGGCGGTTTGAAAAAAAGACCACAAACGACAATTTTCGCATGATTTTTTTCTTTTGATTGCAAAACTATGAAGAACGCATAGTTCATGGCTAAAAAAAGTTTTACTAGATATTTGAAATGTTGAGATCAAGATGTCAAAGTTTCAAGATGATTCGATAGGTTTAAGGTAGAAATTTTTGGCTTTCAACTTCATATATTGGCAATTTTACGTGTGTTTTAGACCACACCTATTGTTTTTCTAAGCAGCTGGTACGAAGTAAATTAAAGGCAGGTGTTTTTTGAACCATAATGCTTGTTGTTTAAGCATTCAAAGTATCTTTTCATAATATCGTTGAATTGATTTATTTCTAAATGCCAAGGAGTTGTTTTTATTGTAGTGTTTTTGTATGAAGCAAATAATTGCTTTGTTCGCGCTCAGCGTAAGTTCAGCGAGTGTAATTCTGATAAGCTAAAACGTTGTGCGCTTGAATTGTGCGCACTGATTTCTGAACTTAAGTTCAGAGATAATTGAATATACTGCACATTTTGAATACTTGAGTCTATCGGTTACCTTTTTTGTTGATTTTGGTGCTTTTTTCCTGAGAATTTCTTTGTAATGACTAAAATTACTGCGGTAAGTTTTTTGCAATAGATGTTATGTTTGAGACCAAAATTTTCTACCTTAAACTTATCGAATCATCTTGAAACTATGACATCTGAATCTATACGTTTCAAATATACAGTAAAACTTTTTTTAGCCATGAATTATAAGTTCTTCCTAGTTTTCAAACAAAAGAAAAAAAATCATGCGAAAATTGTCGTTTGCGGTCCTTTTTTCAAACCGCCATTTTGAAAAGAAATAATATCACGAATACTACCAAAATCACACATTATGTTTATAAATATACACAGATCAAAATCCCTTTTGTTTGAAATCTCCAACTATTACCAGCTTTTCATAAAAAAATTTCAAACACGAAACTTTGTAAAAAGTAACAGAACTTATGGGACAACCCAATATTAAGGTTTTTAAATAAGAATTATAACACCTAAAATTGGGGGGTTCAAAAGTTAAAGGGGGTGGACTGTTATTTTGGGACCAGAGTCGGATCCATGGGGTGGCACTCTGGACAGTGTCCCCCCTTGGGAACCCAAAATGAGTAAAAACCATACTTTTACAGGTCTAATTTCAAAATTTACTTTTTTTCTTTTAACTCACTTACTTTAAACTCTCATTACTTTAAACTTTTACTACTACGATTTACTAACGATTACTTTAAACTCGCTTTTTGGGGGGAGGACCCCCATACCCCCCATTAGTACCACAAGGGGATCTTCAGTTATTATTTTTAGGAAATCCCCAATATTTTGACATTTTGGGTCCAAAAGTAATGGTGTTGAAAAGTGCCTCCCTTAGACTCAAAATGAGTTAAAACGCTACTTTTACACGTCAAATTTCAAAAAAAATTTCTGGGGCAGGACCCCAATGGTACCAAAGGGGATCTTGTCTGGAAAAGTGGAGCCGTACTGGATCCGCGCCTGTCGTGGACACCCTGTATAATTTTATTCAAAACTTATTTATATTTCATTTCACCACCTGTTATCCAATGCATTTATTGTGCATCTAACTAATTACTTAACGGTTTTTTTGTCTCCTCCACAGGTGGCGACCTGGGACTGGAACGCGCGCTGGCCAACATGACCCGCGAGTCGGGAGAGAGCGCCAAGATGCGGTGCGACGTGCGAGGGGGAGGGAAGGAGGAGGTGAGCTTCCGGTGGTTCAAAAACGACGCCCCCCTCGAGGAAGAGAGGGGGAGGGTGGAGGTAAGGCGGGGGAGAGGGGGTGGAGGGTCCTCCTCCTCTCGCCTCAAGATCGCGCGCCTCGACACGCACGACACAGGATACTACACGTGCGAAGCGCGCTCTGGGGACGCCCGAGTGCAGTCTACGGCCATCCTCATGGTCAAAGTGGGTGAGTGGATCTTGGTTAATTAATCGTATTATAGTTGATTATAGTCTGTGTAATTAAATTAGAATCGGCGGTTGAAAAGTCACGTGATTTACCCACAGGGCGCGCACAGTCAAAAACTCCTTGGATTCCCCATGTCCCTTAAAAAGGCCCTTAACCCTACAGTGCATACTGTTGCCATTTGGCAACACGACATTTTCCACCATTTCCTACTCGAACTTCCATTTCCAAAAGGCAACACCATGCAATAAGTACAATAAATATAACATTTCATTGTTTTAGCACTTTAGACTGCCAGTAGATCGCAGCAGGGGTACTATTTTGAGACATTTGTTAGTAGCTAGTGAGAAGAAAGTCAAGGCACAGAAAATGCCAAAATAAAAGGACCATATAAATTAAAATTAAAAAAAAATTCAGCTTGAAAAAAAATTGTTTTGAAAAGATTAGTTGTTTTTTTATATTTTTAGAGCATTTGGTTTTAGTTCACTTCAAAATTAATTTCACAAGGACAAAGTTTTTTGTCAATTAAGTGTAGAAAAAAATTAAATTATTTTCTTTTGTATTTTTTACTAATTTACACCATAATAGAAGTCAAATGATTTTCAAGTGAATTTAAAAAATCATGCATTGTAGGGTTAAAATCCTTAATTTTTCCATTAGAGTCCTTGTTTTCGGAATAACGCAGTTTTTTTTCCTCATATGTCAATTTTTTTAAAGGGATTTTAATCAAAAATATAACCATACTTTTCTAAAAGTTTTAACTTTCTATTTCTGCCGATGCATGTTACGAATTTTCCGCTGTGAGGCTGGTTATACTGATGGAGTTTGAAGTAGGAGAATTAAAAAATTTTATATTAAACAATAAACCTAAACAAAACGTAAACACTTAGATGGAAATTTATCAGAGGATCCAAAGTATAAAACAGAATGACCGTGTTCTATTTGTTCAGATCCGTGTATGCTTGAAATGTGACTGGTGCGTTGTTTTTCCCTCCATGCCCCGACTCTGTAAAACCCGTTTCACTGTGAGGGTAGTTATGCTGCTGTGAAACAAACACTCGGAAAGTTTTACTGCTGTTAGGTGTGAAGCATTGAGGGGGTATTTTGAATACGTATTGCTAGGGACACACCTCCCTGACATCACTGAGGTTGGTAGTTGTTTTCAAAAAGATTTTTAAGTAGTAGAACATATTTTTATACCGTAAAACGGGGGTGAATCGGATCACTTTTGGGGAAAGTTTTTTTTAAACTATCATAACTCCCCTTGTGTTAGAGTTAGTAATCAGGATAATTTCTGACTTATTCTACACATTGTTTAGAACTTGTATCAGCCATCAAAAATTATTTTACGATAATATCTTGGTCCACCATGACTTTGAAGTTGAAATCAAAAAGGGCCACAAAATTTTGGCTGTCAAAACTTTGCTAATTTCACCAAAAAAAATAATTTATTTATCTCCATTTTTGGTGCCTCCCGTATGCTTCCAATTCTTGCAAAGATTTCTTTGCAATAAAATTTTAAATAGGTGGTAATTCCGATTTTTACTGAATTTTTTAGTAAGACAAGTCCATTCCGACTACGTTGCGGAGTGAATTGGATCAGTTAAAAAATGCTTATTTTTCTATATTTATTCCCTTTTCTGGTTTACATTGGTCAACACCTACAAGTCATGACTCGATTTAATAGGGGCCAGGAAGGAGCATAATTCCCCTTATTAATTTCTTTTTCAAATTTCTTTCGTATTTTGTATAGGAGAAACATCGTTCTTATCACTGTTAAAAATAACAGGACCTGTTAATAGACCACTGTTGAAAATAACAGGACCTGTTAATAGACCACTGTTGAAAATAACAGGACCAACCTTTCACCAGTTTGTGGTGAAAGGTTGAGATGTTTGAAATTTTTTAACAGTGTATGATACATGTATTTTATAAAAAGGTTAATTAATTAAAAAGGTTAATTAAAGGTTACTAATTAAAAAGGTAAAATGCATCCATTTTACCTTATTAGACTATTTAAAGCTTAATTTTAGGACCCTTAATCACTCAAGGATGTCAAAATTGCATTTTTTTGAGAAAAACTGGCAGTGATCCGGTTCCCCCTGCATTGGGGGTAAATCGGATCACGACACTGAAAAATATGTATAAAATCAAACGTTCAAGGTACTTGAATTTTTAGTATAAAAGTATCGATAGGGACTCGAAATATTCTTTTTAAAGCATTGCAAAATCTTTAATAGGAAGTTTTTGGCAGGAGTTCAAAAGTGATCCGATTCACCCCGTTTTACGGTATATCACACAGTTGTGGAAATCAGGTTTACAGATGAATTGCAATTTTTTAAATCTGTAAGTTCATCTCGCATTTATTAAATCAAAAATTTTAAAACTAATGCAACTAACTCATTTGAATTTTTCTCGTCTGAATTCTTTCTACACTTCCTTCGAAATTCTTTTTGAGTTTAAAAAAAGGGGATAATATAAGTAAAAATCAATTTATACATTCCCGAGCAGTATATTAACTAAAAAATCCCCATTTCAGAAATATCGCGAAAAATGAATTATTAATGAGGGAATAATTTACCGACTCTTATTCAAATTCTCTTTGCTCAAAACTCGAAAAAATCTGAGGGTTTGAAAATAAAAAAACGTATTCCATCTTCTGAAATCTTTAAAATTTAAGGTTAAACACCTTTATGCTATAAAGACAACCTGGAATATGCTCCCATAACATAATCTCTCCTTGTGTTCATTTACATACAAATAAATAGGCTGAAATCCTCTCTGGGTTTAATAATATTCAAATTGAAAAGAAAATCCCTCAAACTGTCGTTAGGGAACTTTTCCCCCTTGTAAGGGAAAAATAAAGACTCGCCGAAAAACTGTTATGTAAATAAGGGTTTTTTCCACACACTGGTTTTTGCGCTCTCTCGGTATTGCCTTCAAAAATCTCCTCCGGATGTCAGGATTTAATGAAGAATAAACGCAGATCGGAGGAAAAAAATCGTAGAGGTAATAGAAGTTGAGGGAGAGCTTAGTGAGGAAAACACCGTGACCATGGAGAAGTGGGTGATAAAATCAGAATCTGTAACATGGAAGAGGTCCCAAGTTTTTTTAAGGCTTTTATTTGAAAACAACGTCTTCTAGGGTCATGGGTGTAAAGTTCGGAAACTTGCCCTAAAAAATAGTTATTATTCTATTTTAGTTATCGTCGCGTTTATTTTCTTTTCTCATTACTAGGGGGCTCTGCCCCCTGCTCGCTATCGCTCACCAACCCCCGGAACTGCTTCGCAGTTCTTTGAAGATCGCTTCGCGATCTTAGCGAGCACAGCTCGCTTGTTTCATCTCAACTATCCAGTAAAACCTGGAACTTGTCTGCTTAGTAGATCATATACATTTAGTAGATCTGCCTTTAGATCATTTAAAATCGAAACTTTTTATCTCTCTATATTATCAATAACTTAATGCGGACCATTACTACAAAAATATCAAAATAAAACTTTTTCTAAGATATTCCTTTTTAGCTTACCAATAATTTAATCGAAATTTTTTCAAAAAATATCCAACAAGTCTACTAATTATCATCAACCATCTTAGAGAAAAAAAACATGCCATTAAAACACTTTTAAATTTATAAAATGCACGCGTGTATCTAGTGAATCATTGGGAATAAGAAATCAGACTCATAAAAATCATCGCCTGTTTCCCTAGTGAACGACCAGAAAGAGAAGAAAAAATTGAAACTTTGTATCTTAATAATTCTAAAACTAATTCGAATTTTTAAAAAAACGAAACGTCAGTCTTTCAATAAAAAACAATCGTATGCGTGTTTAAAATATCATAGGTTTACTATGATTAGTTTTTCTATTATAACGAAAAAACCGAAAAAGGGTCAAAAATTTCGAAACTTTAGAATTTAATTACTCCAAAAATAATTCGAAATTCGAAAAAAGGGCGACGAGGTGCAAAACTTCATACCTAAGAGTATGTGTCTGCAAAAAATCATGTTTCTGCTGTAAATAGATTTTGCTGGGGGCGAACTCGCAGCCGAAAAAAATAATTTTCGACTTTGACATTAAATAACTCCAGAACTAATTATCTAAAATTAATTAGGTTTGTTAACTGAAATGACCATCATGCATTTGTCTACCAATGGTCAAAACTTCATAATATTCCTTCTCATAGTTTTTGCATAGTGATAGTTCAAAGTGTTCAAAAATTAAATTTTCAAAATCAGCGGCGGCGGTGACGGTCACTGTTACTTTTTTTTAATATAGAGAGATACGAGTATATAAAGCAAAGCCGACCCAGGGTGTCAGTGGCGTAGCCAGAAAAAAATTTCGGAGGGGGATGTTGATATTTCGGGAGGGGACATGGGGTATTTTTAGTGGTTTTCTATGGTCAAAAAGGAAATTTCCTGAGTTTCGGGGGGGGGGGATATATCCCCAAATCCCCCCCCTCTGGCTACGCCCCTGCAGGGTGTATCTGAAATGGTGCAACAAACTTTCCTAAGGGGTGAAAAACAGTAAAAAAAACTTGCATATTTGTGCTGAAACAGATACAATTGTTCGATTCCGGCATTTATTACATTCAACCAATTCCTTTGTATAAAAGTATTGTGAAAATGTTAATTTAATTAAAAAACAGACCAATAAATGCAACAGGCATGAGTTGTAGGTAGATAGACTGCAAAAGAAATTGTCACGACGAAAACAGTTTAATACTAGAGTCTAGTTCAGTTGGTTGGTTGGTTGTTTTAGTTTTACGGCACAAGGAACAAGAGTCTGACCAAGGAACAACATTTTAACTTTAATCTACCTATAACGCATGCCTGTTGCATTTATTGGTCTGTTTTTTAATGAAATTAACGTTTTCATAATAGTACTTTTTTACTAAGTATTGGAATTGCTTGAATGTAATAAATGTCGGAATCGAACAACTGTATCTGTTTCAGCACAGATATGCAAGTTTTTTTTGCTAATTTTTTCACGCATTAGAACTCATTTGCAACCCTCCTTTCTTTACCAATTCTTGTTCGTCTTGATGAGTATTATCATCCCTGAAAGTTTGTTGCACCATTTCAGATACACCCTGTTTTTCTACCCAAAATTTTTGGTAATTATAAACCTCAAAAGTAATGTTTGACTCAATTTGAGACCCTTTTGGTCACTCTTTTTAAGTCATGTTTCAAGGGAAAAAAACAATATAAATTTTTTATGGGGGTTGAAACCCTAAACCAATCCTTGGATACGACTCTTCAGCACTCATCCGTGTTTCTATGCTACAAACGATTAGGTTCCATACAACAGAAACATGTGTTCAAACCTCTCTCTCGATTATATTATCCCTATAGGGGAAAAGTCTAATCAAAACGCTGAAAATAATTGAGATTTTTTTATGCTTCTTCCACTCAAGTGTTATTTTTTATATGAGGAATCCTCTTCAGTTTGATCTGGGGGATGAATATTCATCCTAATATTTTCGTTCTAATTCCAGGACGCATACAGCCTCCGGCCACCATTCCGAACTTCCCGTCGGGCTTCCCTCATTTCCCTGCTCTTGGAGGAAGGTGAGTACAACTCAACTTTCTTTTTTTTTCGTAACGTTCGAACGAAGTTTTATTCTATTTCTTAACGAATAAGTTCTCGAGTACTTTTTTTTATTTAGAAGATGGCCGAATTTCTTCAGGATCTATTCGAATTATTTTCTGCCGTTGCTTTTTATTGGTTGTTTGAGTTCTAAGAATAAGGAGGTGAATTTTAATTGGCTCGTTTTTGAATGGGATGTAATAGAATCTGTCTTTCTTGTTTGACTATACTAAATCGAATTATGGCGCATACTGGTTGATATAGTTCAACCAGTCAGATAAATGAAATTATAAATTTTCATTGAGAAATTTTAATTGAAGTATTTCAATTTGTGTACCAGAGTTGTCTGTATTATTGCTATATTTAGAATCATGGCAGTTCAAAATATCCTTTCGAATGTAATAAAATATAATCTGAACAGTTAAAGTTATATATAGATCCAATTTGATGAAAGATTATATTAGAACAAATTTCAGACGAAATAATCTATATAAAAATTATTTTTACCTGTTTTCTTTTATACGGTAAAATATTGTTTGTCTTACAAAACCATGATGAAGTGTTGGAATAAAAAAATCCATATGGCTTTGTATCGCAGTTTTAAGTCTTAAATTTTGACTTTAACTACTTTTGAGAAGTGACAATAATAAGAATTCAAACGAAATGGCAACTGAAAGCACAACTTCAGTTTTAAATCTATTCGTATTTCCGCTAAAATGCTCATCACAGAACCCGTGCTGCCTTTTATCCTGGGAGAGTGAAACTAAAAGAGTGTTCCTTCAAAGTTTCGTCAGTATATTCGTAAGGATGGTTATTCTATGTAATTTTTAAGTTGGTTGAACTTGTAAGGACCGTCAGTAGATAAGGGATTAAAGTCGAAATTTATGTTTGGTGTTTTGATATGTAATACTTGCACTTTCATTTTTTCTTCGGGCTGTGGATTTTTATTTAATTTCTTACTCAATAAGTTGGAGTGGTCATGCATGGTAACTAAATTTCAGGATTGATTAGAATTTTTTTTGTTGGTTATTTGAGTCCTAAGAATAGGAAAAGAAATTTAATTGGCATGTTTGAACTAAAAGTAATTGAATTTGTATTTCTTGTTTGGCTATAATTCTAATCAGGGGTTAAAAATAGCGATTGGGAAACTTTGTCTTGGGAAATTTCTTCTTGAGAATATTGACTTTTGGAAAAGAACTTTCTATTTTGACGTAAAAAATGGAAAAATGTTAAAGGGCACACCTAGTGTGACAGCCTAAAAAAAAGGCAATTTTTGGGAATTAAAAAAAAGAAAACTAGTGAATCAGTCGTTTTAAAATTTTGAGGGTATATTTATACATGTTTTGAGAATACACAGTAAAATTTTTGAAATAAAATATTAAACATTTTTGAAATGACACGCTATCTCCGCCGGCGCCAAAAAAAAAAGGTCCTCCACTGCTTGCGTGATTGCAGTCTTCTCCGTTGATAAAACCTAAAAAAAAATTCTCGTGAAACTAAAACATATTGTCTGTACGATGAACCTCGGGCGAACAAAAAAATCAAAAATTGACAAAATGGCGGCATGTTGAAAAAAAAGTTAAATTTTACCCAAAATTTTGGTCGTTTTTGGCCTGCCAAAATTCGGTTTTTGATCAGATCAAAAAACTGAAGGTTCATCGTATGGAGAACTATATAGAGAAGATGCAAAAAAATTTGATAGCGATCGGATCATTTGTCTCCGGGTAATCACGCAAGCAAATTCGAAAAATGCTGTTTCGAGAAAAACGCGTTTAAAGATAAAAATGATCGTGTTCACTGCCGAGCGGCTACTCTTTTAAATGGCTGTAACTCAAAAACCATTTAAGATATCGATTTAAAATTTTAGTATGTTATTTTTAAAGGTATAACCTATCGAAATATAAAAAAAATCGATTTTTTGAAAATTTCACACTAGGTGTGCCCCTTAAAGCATCGTACAACTTTATCAAAGCGAAATTGATTTTGCACGAATTAGCTGAGTTTTAAAATAAAAGAGACTTGGATACATTTCAAATACCCAAAAATTTGAGGTCTTTGTTTTAAACGTGTTGTAAATCTTAGTCGGAATCATTAGTCTTCAATTGGAAAACGGGTATATTTAGTCTTGTTAAATTAAAGCATGATAAATTAGTTTCATTTAATTCTGTGCTGTGATGTCATTTTTATTAATTTGAATCCAATAACTACCAGGCAAGACTGGAACTCTGAAATTCATTCTGACAGTCGAATGATTATTTCATCTGTTCAGATCGGTTCAGCTCTAGAATTTATTATCACACATTCTTTAAATTCATATCGTTAGATTGGTCATAATTTAATTGTTTTTCATATCTGTAGTTCTATCGTTGCAATAAGTCTTATTAAATTAGTTTCACAGTTTAAAAACATAAATAAATGTCAATTTGAATAACTTTTTATACTGTGAAATGAAAAAACCCTTGATTGAGTTTAAATACTTCTAGCATTTTAACCTTTCGGAAATCGGAACATAAGAACTCTTAAACCACAACTTTTAAAGCCTGATATTAAACAGGACATTACGACTTGGTTTGAACGGTCTGCAATAATGGACATTTGTTCTTTTGTGTTCGAGCTTCGAAAGCATTTTGTGAATGAATTCAAAACAGATAAATCTAAACTCCCGTTTAAAACAGCTAATAATGGAGTATTGGCAGCCTCAAACCGTTTTCGCATTTTAATGGTCCTTTTGCCGGAAATACTCGACTATACTCATTTTTGGCAAAACTACTGATGTACTGGACTCAGAAGGATTATGGCCCAAGTCCAATAATACAAAATAAGAGATAAGCATGGGTTTCGTGTTTCTTTTTAAATCCTTTATTTGGGGTGATAGTTGCCCAAGTCAAAAGTGTGGGCTGTAAGACACGCCCCAAAAATGTCTTCTTCGTAGAAAGAACACATGCGCCGTTACAGAACACTTTCCAATTGCGTAATTTTGGTTAGATAGGCTGAACACACAATAATTAGTTCATTAGAAAAAGTGAAAATTTCATCAGATAAGCTACATCAGCGTATAAGCATCAGCCAAAGTTACTAAAGTAGGAAAAAAATCAAGATACAATCAGAATTAGTAGTGATAAAAACGTATTGAAAACGTTTTATATATGTTTTTTTTGTAAAGTATGAAAATTATTATGCAGTATAAATACAAAAGTTTAATTTATCACTTTAGTGCAACTAAACTTTACTTTTCGCTGGTTTTAAAAACTTCACGAGTCATGAAACTATCTGGAGTGTCCTCAAAATTTATTGAATTGAATTTACTGAATACTTTCGAGGCCCATGACTTATACCACTTTCCTCCATAGCAACCCGAACGAAAAAGAATTTGCCTGAACAGTTAGTATTCTCCACTAAACCTCTCTTTATTGTCAACCCTTCGTTTGAGAGCTGACTGCTGATCAATATAAACCGATAACAAAAAAACGCCACCTAACGTAATAAAGCATTTGAAGGGGGTATTTTCCAATAGTTTTCTTAAGTAGGACCCCCAAAACCCCCAGTTTTACTAGGGATTTATATTTTTTAAACAATTTTGAAATTTAGTGCACCAAAATTAAAATCTCATATGTAAGTCATCTAGTAAAACTTAACGTAAAAAAGTACTCGTAAGGAAGTACAGTCGTAGAAAAAAAAAGTGAGACAGTTCGCATTGTAAACGAACTACTGGGGTTAGAAAGATACTGCAAACGCCAATTTTCATAATTTAACGTCTACTTTAAAAAAAACTGTAGTTTATATCCTTAGGGGGCCTTCTACATATTAAACGAAGCACAAACTTTCGATTTTCCTATGGGCGACATCAAAGATTATTCCCGTTTCTGAAAGAGCACCCCCTAAAACCCCTTAAAACCAATTTTCATGTCATTTGGTCCCCAAATAAAGCCAGGAGTCGGGGTTGAAGTTCGTCGAATTATCGTTGAAATCTCGTTCTTTACGTTGAATTCTCGATTTTGATCCTTACAACCATCAACCCCGCACGAGAATTCAACGTAAAAAACGAGATTTCAACGTAAATTCAACGAACTTCAACCCCTTCTCCTGGCTTTGTTTGTGGGCCAATCGACACAAAATTTGGTTTTGGGGGGTTTTAGAGGGTGCTCTTTCCGAATCGGGAATAATCTTTGATGTCGCCCATAGGAAAAACGAAAGTTTGTGCTTCGTTTAATATGTAGACGGCCCCCTTAGGATATAAACTATAGCGTTTTTTAAAGTAGACGTTTAATAATGAAAATTGGCGTTTACAGTATCTTTCTAACCCCAGTAGTTCGCTTACAATGTGAACTGTCTCACTTTTTTTTTCTACGACTGTACCTTAGAAAAAATGCTGTCAAGTCCAAGAAACAAAAATCTAGCTACGCCCCTACCCCTGACTTATACCACTTTCCTTCACAGCAACCCGAATGAAAGAGATATGCCTGAACAGTTAATATTCTACTCTAAACTTCTCTTTATTGTCAACCCTTCGTTTGAGAGCTGACTGCTGATCAATATAAACCGATGACGGCGAAAAAAAAAATCTCCACTTAACGTAATTAAGCAATTCGTATGGGTTTTTCGTGTAAGTTGGCCCCTTTCCAGACACTGCTGATGCCTGTAATTAAGGACGCTGGGCCGATAAACATATTTTTTATTATTTGGCTTCGCTTGATTAGTATGTGAGTGTGGATACTGTCAAATGGCGATTTTTGTTCTTTACTGCGTTTTATATGCTTTGAAAGAATACTCGTGACACTTAAGTTAACTAAGTTTAAATTATTTTATCTAAATTATTGGCAACAGAAAAACTTTATGCTCAAGTGCATTAAACATTTAACTACAACTTGATTCTGTGGCTTCCATAGTCTAGTTTATCTAGTTTAATGAGAATTGTCGGTCTTCATTATGCTTTTAGATATTTAAAAGACCTTTTGTTTTATTTGGGAGTTTATGTAATTTTAAAATAAAAAGTTCCATAGAATAACAATATTGTTGTTGAAATATTCTCCATGTAAACTAATATGTAAAATCAAAAGATGATCATTGCAATTTCTAAGAAAGTTGGTCACAAAAAAACTATTGTCTATGTTAAAACCCTTTCTACAGAAAAAGATAGGCCTTTTTTCCCTAAATTGTTGGAAAAAGCTTTATTTATTAAATTTAACAAAGAATTAATTAAAATCTTGAACGTTTTATTAATTAAGGGATCTAAATGAGCGTTATAGTATTTTGAAAAAAATTTCTAATAATTTGTTGTTGTTTTTATGGAAATCGTATGGTAAAACAAAAAGCGTTCAAAAATTAAAATGCTATTCAACTGGGTGAATTTAATACCTTTTATGCAACAAAATAAGGTATGAAAAGTATTAAAAATTAGAAAGAAAAAAATTGTCTCTAACCATACCAGTGGAAGGTCGGGCATATCAGCTAGTAATGATTTAAAATGCAAAGAAGCGTGACTAACCCACTTGGGTATATGCTTTTCACATTTTCACTGCTTTTCCGATTTTCTCGGAATAATAAAATTACTACTTAATCTATTTCAATTAAAAATGAAAGATAATCAATAATTATACTATTAATTAATAATCAAAATACTATTTAATTTGAATTAGTGAACAAAATTGTTATTAACTATCTGAATTAATTTTAAAATTTGAAATGATTCTCTGATTCGATTCCAAGGCATTCGATTCCAATTCGATTCTGGAATCCATTCGTTTAGAAATATTTAGAACCTAAGATATGGCCCTAGACTAGAGAAATAATGTTTTCCAACCTTCTCTAGAAAATCCTTAGAAACACCCTCAAGTCAAACTGACGACGGAATCATTTCAATTTCCTGAGAGAGGACTCAAAATAACTCCGGCAACAAAAGTCTTCAAAATCCCTCCGTCAAGAAAAAAAATCCCATCTGACCGCCGATGATGAAAAAAAATAAATGACATATTTTTTTCTCACCGAGTCGGAGAAAAAAAAACTCACAGAAGAATTCCTCTTTTTAAAAAGAGATAAGGCGTGATAGCTCCCCCGAGAGTAGAGTACACAACAATTTGCGTCGCGATGAATTATTCATGTCTATAAGAAACCGTTTTGTCACACACCAAAATGAAAAAAAAAACTTAGAGCTAGTTATAAATTGAGTGCGCAGCGAACTGCTTTTCTATTTGAAGCGACCGTGGCTATTTATGGCACTCTCGTCAGGTGTGAAATAAAAACGCAGCTTGCTTTAATTTATACTTTGTTCGTTTAGAATTGGCGCCTGAAAAATAGTGGATAGTGGTGCAAAAGCGTAACCATAGCTATGCTCTTCGCGCAGCCTCAGAGACTCATTCGTTGGTTGTATTTTTCTTCTGCAGTTTAGGCTAGAGAGCCTGTATACGAGAGAGAGGCTACAACTCGCTTTAAAGTGTCTCTGCGCATCCAGTTCTGTCCAAACTGTATCATGCCGCTTGTCTCGCGTCCCATGCTAATCCTATGGAGGGAACCGCCTGAGGCGAACAGAAACCTGTTTACCGACCTGCGCGCGCAATACTGAGTTGTCGCCTCTCTCTCGTATCAGGATCTCTAGCTTAGGCTAGAGAGCCTGTATGCGAAAGAGAGGCGACAACTCAGTATAGCGCGCAGATCGGTAAACAGGTTTTCTGTTCGTCACAGGTTTCCCTCCATAGGATTAGCGTGAAATAAAAGGGGTATCTTTGAAAATAAAAGGAAGAAGGATCTAGAAAATAAAAGGGGTATCTTTGGGAGATGTTTACATTTTACCGGATTACGGAAGTCAGGTGGGTTGAAAGTAGTGAGTCTTCTTCGTCGCTTTGACGATGATAGTTGTTGCTATGGTTACTGATTCGGTGGTGGGGGAAGGAAATATTTTCAGGCGCCTATATTCAAAATGAATAGAGTATATGACTTGAGTTGAACCAACTTTCCTCAACAGACTTTTAGATGAGGGGTCGGCAGCAGGCAGACCGCGTGAAGTTATTTCCTGGACCTCCAAAGCATTTTGAAAATGATTAATATGTTTTTTACCCTACAAAAAGCGGATCCTTGAGATCAAGCGCACAGATCTGAAAATGTATGTCTCCAAAACCCAATCCAACTTTACAAAAATTAGTTTCCAAAAATGTCCTGCGGGAAACCCCCATTTTTAATGTTAAAATCTCTAATGACATTAAATTTAACAATTTAATCAAGCAGATAGCGTACTCAAATTACATCTTTGTAAAAATATACTATGTGTATCTGAAGATAAGAATTTAAAGTTGTAATAGTAACCTATTTTTTTTTACTCTGGGACATCGATGAAATTTTTCAAAAATATTTGCACTCCAAGTAAAATTACTTAACGACCCCTGTTTTAGATTATCAAAATTCAATTTAAACTCTTTTTAAACCTATTAAAAACAGGTCGTTCATTAAACTTTTAATTTTAATGAAAAATTGTTGAATAGCCTCCTCTGGTGTAAGGGACCAAGGCGTGTTTAGCAATTCAACACTTTATTAGAACATTAACATAACGGTAAGGCAAAAAGGTAGAGGTAAGTTAAATAAACAAGAGCAGCAAGCTTTATACAGTTTTGGAGCAGCGCTGCCAGCGCAGAAGGAGATGCGCCTTGAAGAAGATGCGCCTAGCGCTTTGGCGATCTGGCACAGGAGTAACTCGCCGTATTCTCCCTTTTGGCGATTAGGCTTTAGGCGTCGCACCGCATACTCCCCCCGCAGTTCAACGAAAAGTCACAAACCGTTTTGGTGGTTTACTCTTTCTACCAGAACGTGTAGTAGTTCCGGGAGAGAGGATAACGTCTTGAGTTGAAGAACCAAAGTCTTTTTTAGAATCACAATTGACAGTCTCTGTCGCACAGTCGTGGGTTTCGATCTCTTTGTTGGATTCAGTGTCCGAAGAGAGAAACACAGGCTTAAGACGATCGAGTGATATGGTGCTCTTTCGACCGCTGATATCAATGTCGTACGTCTTGGCATTGCGGCATAGCACTTTATAAGGTCCGTCATACGGAGCTTGGAGAGCTGTACGAACTCCGCCTTTGTGCAATAGCACATGGGAACAGGTATGAAGTTCTGGGTGAACAAAAACACTAGTGGGTCCATGGCTAGAAGTGGGCACGGGGCGAATGCGGGAGAAAGATTCCTTCAGGTCCAGTAGGAATTGTTTGGGGGTTGATTCGTCGATTGATGGCGATGGGGAAAAAATTTCTCCGGGAAGTCTGAGGCTACGTCCATACACCAAGTCGGCGGTTGTGGCTTCCAAACCTTCTCTGTAGACAGAACGAAAACCAAGTAGGATTGTAGGTAGAACCGTTGACCAGTTTTCTGCATTGAGACACTTCATGGCAGCTTTTAGTGGGCGATGGAACTGCTCGACTAGCCCATTAGCCTGAGGATGGTAGGGAGATGAGCGATACCTTTTTATCCCCAAAAGGTTAAGCATGGCGCTGAAGAGTCGGCTCTCGAACTGGCGTCCTTGGTCAGTCGTTATGCAGGACGGTACTCCAAATCGGGAGATCCAAGTAGAGTAGAAGGTCTCGGCCACGCTCTCAGCAGTTATATCCTTGATGGGGACAGCTTCCGGCCACCGGGTTGCTCTGTCGATCATCGTCAGTATGTAGGAGAATCCTTTAGAGGGAGGTAATGGTCCTACAAGGTCAAGGTGCACATGGTCAAATCTCTTAATCTGGTCAGGAAAAGTACCTAATGGGGTTTTAGTGTGTCTGAATATTTTAGATTTCTGGCAAGGAATACATTGTTTAGCCCAATCCTTACAATCTTTGTTTATTGAAGGCCATATAAACCTAGATTTAACTAGTTTGGTTGAAGCTTTTATTCCAGGGTGGGATAAATTATGTAAACAAAGAAAAACCTGCCTACGAAATTCCTTAGGGATGTAGGGTTTGACAGTTCCCGTAGATATATCACAGTAAATGGATATGTCCGTGTTGGGTAAATTTACTTTTTTTAGTTGCAAGTTTTCAGAATTCAACAAATCTTTTAATTCCTCATCATTTAACTGAGCTTCGGCAATTTCTTTGTAGTTTATAGGCTCAGGCATAGAAATGGTACTAACTCTAGAAAGCATGTCTGCAACAATGTTTTCCGACCCCTTTATGTAACGAATGTCCGTCGTGAATTGTGACAAATATTCCAAATGACGGCATTGTCTGGGGGAACACTTTTCGGATCGTTGGGAAAATGCAAAACACAAAGGTTTGTGATCTGTGTACAAAGAAAATACTCGTCCTTCGAGCATATACCTAAACTGCTTAACCGAAGCGTAAGCTGCCAATAACTCGCGGTCATAGGCGCTATATTTACACTCACTTTTTGAGAGTTTTTTGGAAAAGAATGCTAATGGCTGACACTCTTGTCCGATCAACTGCATAAGCGCCCCTCCAATAGCAAAATCGGAGGCATCGACTTGCAAAATTAATTTAGCATCCTGTTTTGGATGCGCTAGCAAAGTTGCGCTTGAAATTAATTTTTTACAGTTTGTGAACTCTTCCTCAGATTTTTCCGTCCAATCTATGACTCTGTTGTCATTCTTTTTGCTACCCCGTAAAAACGAATTAAGGGTTGTCTGGTTGTGTGCCGCGTGAGGCAGAAACCGACGAAAAAAGTTCAGTAAACCTAAGAAACGTCGAAGTTCCTTAATGGTTTTGGGACGGGGGTAATCCAAAATTGGTTGGACTTTATCTGGTAGGGGTTTTGTACCCAGTTTAGAAATATGGTGCCCAAGGAAGGAAATCTCCGACACACCTAGGGTGCATTTGGAGACATTAATAGTTAAACCGTAATCATTCAGTTTTTTAAAAACTAAACGTAAGTGATTTTCATGATCCCTTTCGTTATCACTGAAGATCAGTATGTCATCAATGTATACGTAACAAAATGGGAGTTCCCCAAGAATTTCGTTCATAAACCTTTGGAATGTTTGTGCGGCTCCGCAAAGCCCAAAATTCAAGTAGGGAAATTCAAAGAGTCCAAACGGTGTACTGACAGCCGTTTTAGGGATGTGCTCCGGGTGGACGGGTATGTGAAAATATGCTTTTACTAGGTCAATTTTTGAAAATATCGCTTTCCCGTACAAAGTATTTGAGAAGTCTTGGATGTGGGGGATGGGGTAACGATCAGGTATTGTACAAGCATTAAGTTTCCTGTAATCCCCCACAGGGCGGATACTACCCGAACTTTTTGACACAACGTGTAATGGAGAAGACCAGGGGGACTTTGAAGGTCTGCAGATGCCCTGATTCACCATGTATTGGAATTCCTGTTTGACCAACTCGTACAATTTTGGGTTTAACCTCCTAGGTTTGCAGTACACAGGAGGACCAGTTGTTTCAATAAAGTGTTCAGTTTTGTGCTTTACTGGTTTTACTTGTGGGGTCAAACTAGTTAATTCTGGGAATTCAGCTAAAATTTTGAGGTAATGGTTTTCTCCAGAAATAAGTTTGATGGTAGATCCAAAATCAAGTTTAGCTTGAAAACCTGACGTAGATAATTTAGTAACACTATCGATCAATCTCCGATTTTTTAGATCGATCAAAATGCCAAAGTGTTTTAAAAAATCAGCCCCAATGATAGGGATCGGAACGGAAGCTATCAAGAATTTCCATTCTAGATTACGACGTAGACCTATGTCTACACCTAACAACTTAGTTCCATAAGTAAAGATTTGGGAATCGTTTGCAGCAAAAAGCTTTAAAGGGTCAGGTTTTAGGTTTCTAGCCCTTTTTGGAACTGGGATACATGAGACATCCGAACCAGAATCTATCAAAAATTTAAGATGAGATTGCTTATCAAAGATAAAAGGCGACTGGAGTTAGTGGCTACCGGTGAGTTGGTCGCCGATACTTTTTTTCCGACAGCCCCTCCTAGTTTTCCTGGTTTTTAAAAGAACATGGTTCCTGGCACTTCCTAGCCTCATTACCAAACTTTGTATGGTAGTAACAAAACTTACCCTGGGAATTTTTACGGTGGTGGGGTGACTTATTAAATCGTCCCCGGCGGCGGCTTCGAGAGCGACCGCGCGAAAGGCGTTCAACTTCGCGGCGTAATGCAGCGATTTCTGAGCGTAAAGAACTGTTCTCATCAAGTGCCGATTCTTTTGTCACCGTAGACACAGAACTGCCACTGGCAGCAAAAACATTATTTGAGGGGTTTAAGCGTACCTCTGCGACAGTGTCAGCTAACCTAGCTAGGTTATCTAGTGATTCTGGGTTCACCGCAAGAATCGTTTGCATGTCCACAGGTAACCGTTGCGACCAGATGTTTTTCAAGAAATCATCCTGGACCGATTGTCCCGCTAACTCTCGCATCCTACGTAAGAGATGAGATGGTTTCTCGTCTCCAAGGGGGAGATCAGTAAGCAATTTTTTTATTCGCGCATTTTCAGAGTCCGAAAATTCCTCAATCAGACGTTTTTTTAATGCCTTGTACTTGTCAGTTGCAGGCGGATTAAGCAGAATGTCAGATACCGCGGTTAACGTTTCAGTGTCGATCACCGCAACTAAGTGATTGTACTTTGTTGAATCGCGGGTAATTTCCGAAAGTTCGAAACCACATTCTACCTGGGTAAACCAAAGTCGAATGTTGTTTTTCCATAGGGGTGGTATTTTCAGTCCCATCTTAGCAACCTGGGGTTCAACCTGGGGTTGAATACTCTGATCACTACCAGATGCAGCTGGCTCTTCACTATCGTTAGGCATTGTGATCCAACTAAACTAACTAGCTTACTCTTTAGATCTAACTAGATTGGCTAT
This sequence comes from Tetragnatha versicolor, assembly GCA_024610705.1. Taxonomy (NCBI): domain Eukaryota; kingdom Metazoa; phylum Arthropoda; class Arachnida; order Araneae; family Tetragnathidae; genus Tetragnatha; species Tetragnatha versicolor. Next base: position 874,436 of record JANDEH010000003.1, read on the forward strand.
GATCGCAGTCATAAGTTAACTTGAAAAGGGCAGAATCAGGGCAATTAAGTGGTTAAAAAAAATCTGACCAGACAGAGATCGACCAGTGCTTACCATGTTTTTGACCTTACAATCACGTCCGGCTCATCAGTGAAAGGGACCAAGGCGTGTTTAGCAATTCAACACTTTATTAGAACATTAACATAACGGTAAGGCAAAAAGGTAGAGGTAAGTTAAATAAACAAGAGCAGCAAGCTTTATACAGTTTTGGAGCAGCGCTGCCAGCGCAGAAGGAGATGCGCCTTGAAGAAGATGCGCCTAGCGCTTTGGCGATCTGGCACAGGAGTAACTCGCCGTATTCTCCCTTTTGGCGATTAGGCTTTAGGCGTCGCACCGCATAACAGATTTCTCTTTGCCACACTTGGCACGTAAGGGTTACATCTGTGGTACAGCCTATCTACTTGCTTCTCTATGGAAGGGAGGGAAAAAACACTCATCTTTGGAATAAATTAATTCCCTTTATTTGGTTTCGCTTAAATATATGGATTCCTGTCCACATGGTTATCTGAGTGAGGAGGTATCTTTCGGAATATCTGAACAGTTGGCGATTAAATGCTTAATATCCCTGGTGGAGAGCGTTACATCTTTTAAAGGGGCATTCCCTTAGTAATGGCGGTTTTGTATCTTACAAAAATCTCTATCAAGCTTGAATTCAGTAGGGGAGGCCAAGGGATTTATTTAAATGGTAAATGATTTGTTTTTTAGAATTTGACATTAATTTCCGTATGATGTTTTGCTTTTCATCTTTAAATTTGTGGCGAATGATTCTATGACACGGAACCCCCCCCCCCCAAAAAAGCATTCCCAGGTAGCATGTGTGAATTTTGCACTATCTCTTCTTACATTTTTGCTATTTGCGCGATTATAATTTCAAAAATAAGCTTCAGTTGTACAAGTAAGCCAATATGATAAAAATTGTTTCAAAACAACGTAAAACATAGCAAATTTAAAACAACAAAAGCTAACAATATGAAAATTAAATTATAAAAAATAATAGATAAAATAATAAATTATATTAAAAATAAAACTATAAAACTACATAGTTTTTATTTTTATTTTCACTCTGACGATGGTTATTGAAATTCAGCATGTTCTTTTGAAATAATATTTTTTATCCCACATAACATCTGCGGCGTACAAGAAGCTATCATCTTTTAGAAAAATCATGAAAGGATGACTTGGAAAAAAATATGTTGATATTCAAATTTTTCGGAAAGTTCTTTTACGTAATACCAATTGAATCGCCAGTTTGAAGAAGGGAATAAGTCCAAAAATCAAGTTTTGAGAAAATCGAAAAAAAGTAATGGAATTTTCATTGTATGGACATCGATTTCACAACTTCAAGGGGCGATATCTCCCTATAGGGGTTAGTTATTTTCCCCCTCTTTTCCCCCATGTGTAGAGCAAAGCTTGGAGATTGTTTTGAGCACAAAAAGTCAATTTGTCATTTTTAGGACTTATTCCCTTCTTCAAACTGACGATTCAACTTAAATCCAATTTTATGTTCCCATTAAAATTTCTCCTAAGGTTAGTCTGACATTTAACGATCAAATTAGACATGCTTAATATCCGGAACTAGTAAAAGGGTTCTCTCTCTCCCAACTCTTATTATAACAAACCATAATCCAGTTTCGAATTCCAAACAGTTGTCTTTCCCCCTCCCTGCATATTTGTCAAGCGTAATTGCCCCTCCGATGACTGTAGTGGTGGGGAATTATGCGGCTCGGATTAGAGGAGATCGGATTGCTCCTCCATGAATCCGATATTGCCACATTAATTCCAACCCCCTGACAATGTCGAATAGGGTGTTTCTCTGTGGTAGGATGTGTTCCCTTTTATTCTCCGTGGTGCTACTATTTTATGTATATTATTATAGGGGGGGAAGTATCTATCGATACACTTAGCGGATCCAGGACGACTAGGAGCAAAAAAAAAATTTTAACGTTACACAATGTAATACATTTTGATTTTTTTCTCTGTTTTTCCCTATTTATAAATATACGTGCTAACATTTTATCTACTGCATTATGATTTTCTGGAGGTTTTTTCGAGCAAATATTTTTTTGAGTCGCTAAATTGAAATAAATTAATCATGTTTGGGAAATTTAATCCGTTAGAGCTAACGAATTAAATTGATACTTTTGAGCACCACCAGTACTAACACTGAGGGCTAAAATATTATCACAATACAAAAAGAACCATCGCAGTTTCAAGTCTGAAAAAATAATACACTTTCCTTTTGACTACTTTTAAGGGAACAAAAATGACAATCATGGGAAGCCGATCATCTAAGCAGCTGAAAATAGATATTTGTAACTTTTTTTAATACTAACAGATATTCCCCTTTTTAGACATTTCCCTTAATAAAAGGTACCTTATGGACACCTTATGTCTACATCGGAAGTACAGCAAGTGAATCTTCAGATTCAGAAATTTTTAAAATAGTTATCTCTTTGATGTTATTTTATTTAACTAATTCATAATAAATTAATGTTTATATGTATTTTTTATCTAAATTATAGTATCCGTACATAACATTACGAAGTGTATGTTCTGAAGATATTTACTGTGCCCCCCTCCCCTGCAGTATTTTAAGATATTTTTTTTATCCCCTCTCCTCTAAAATCCCTTGGAGTAGGGCTCTTCCATACACCCTGTGAAGAAGGTCAATAAGGAGTCACCTGTCCCTAATATGGACATGCATGTCCATAATAGGGACAGGTGGTTCCTTATATGGACACTTGCAAACGTTTTTTGTTATTATCACTGAAATTAAACCAGAATAATTACAAGGTCGCTAATTTTAATAATCATAGTCAACAGTCCAGGGATAGTGGTCATACAATTTTGGAGTCCTATGACGTGTACCTACTGTACACGGGGGTGAAAAAAGTACATTTTCCTTAGGGTGTTCATATTGGGTACAGGTACCTTACTACCTTTTTTATAAAGTTACAGAAAATACCATAATTTCATATCCCTCCTCGTTTCCCCAGCTTATTTATTTCAAAACACATCTCATTTCTCCAAGCACCCTAGTTAATACCTCGTCACACCCCACGGTATTTTCAATTTCATTCCTCTCTGTAGTGATACGAAAGTAAATTCCTCCTGCACATATACGAAGAACCGTAGAAGAACCCGATGAAATTCCGTGTGCTGCAGGTACGGAACGTTTTAGTGCGGTAGTAAATCCGCCCGTTTTACGACCCCCCCTGCGATAAAAAGGACGAAAGCCGTAAAGTCTCGGACTGATGAGATTCCTTCTTCTTTTCCTTCTTTGACCTGTTATACCTCTCTAGTTATACCTGGACAGGTGTGACGTAGTTGGCTATGCTGACTTTGGACGTTTTTTGTTTGGTTGGGATTCTTAGAAGTCGATCATCATGTACACAGTCGTTATAATTATACTCTATTCATTTAGAATTGGCGCTTGATAAATAGTGCTGTCCCCCACACTAGAAGCGTAACCATAGTTACGCTCTTCGAGCAGCCAATAGTAAGCCTTCTTCGTCACTTTGACGTCGATAGTAGCTATGGTTACTGATCGGTGGTGGGGGAAGGAAATATTTTCAAGCGCCAGTTCAAAATGAACAGAGTATAATACAGGGTGTATCTGAAATAGTGCAACAAACTTTCAGGGATGATAGTACTCATCAAGACGAACAAGAATTGGTATAGAAAGGGGGGTCGCAAAGGAGTTCTAAGGGGTGAAACCCCGGGTTGAAAATCAGCAAAAAAACTTGCATATTTGTGCAGAAACAGATACAGTTGTTCGATTCCGGCATTTATTACATTCAACCAATTCCAATACTTTGTATAAAAGTATTATGAAAATGTTAATTTAATTAAAAAAACAGACCAATAAATCCAACAGGCACGCGTTGTAGGTAGATAGACTGCAAAAGAAAATGTCACGTTTAGTGATTTTGCAGTTACTAAGAATTATTAACAAATTCTACAAATCTGGACGATTTACGAGAAATAAATTTTAGAACCATTGAAGGGACTTCTAGGCCAGATTACATGCCGTTCGTGGCTGATCTTCATTTGGTAAGGTGATAAGACTTGTTATTATTCCGTAAACACGGTATGGTGAATAATGCGTAAAGATTAGGGGGTGGATCGCATCCCCATCTGATGTATTCTTGGTATAACAGCTGTCAATACGAGTAAGCTTGCATGTGAGGAGCTGTCTTGCAAGCGACTGGCATCGTGGTGATTAACTGATTACTTTTAATTATAGTCATTGATGACCGGTGACGCGAAAAAACCGTTCAGTGCAAAAACCGTTCAGACAAAAACCGTTCAAAAAACAAAAAAATTCATAGCTTTACACATGTAATTAATTTTTTTATATTTTATTTCGTTCTATTATTTAGTTCTTAAAATGTCAGCTTTAAGGACCAAAGCAGCAGATTAAGAAATGTTTTGAAGTAAAGGAATGAAATCTCAGTTTGCGGTTTGCTTAGCGTTGCTGACGAGGGGGAGGGAGGGGGTCAAAACTGACCAATAACTTGCTTACGTAATATTTGAATGGCCCCTTTTAAAATAAGATTTCGCGGGTCGCATAGTGCGCAGGTTTGAAACAATAATCAATGCGTCATCTTATTTTTTATGCAGGAAGGAATAATTCGTACTAATTGAAAATTTAGAATGGAGGAGAGACCCTCCTAATGTGTTCTTGGTGCTCCCAAAACGGCTGTCAATACGGGTAAGCTTTCTCCAGTAGCTGTCTTGCCAGTGACTGGCATGGCCGTAATGAAAGAGGGGGAGACGTCTTCATCGTTCTAATCCGTTTAGGCCTCGCGAACGTCCGCTTTTACGACCCCGCTCCCGGAATTCTAATGAGGCATTCGAATGCCGTGTTTGTTCTGCAGGAGTATCCGCTTATCGACCACCGTTTCAATCCTCCATAACGCGATTTGTCGGGTCAATATTTTCACGATTAGAGGCGAATATAGGAGACATTCGCGTTGGCTGTAAAAAGCATACATATATCATTTGTCTGAACAAGTTGCATACATCTTTAAAGCAGCGGTTCTTAAACTTTTGATCGCCACGGCCACCCTTTATGTAACAGCCAGACATCGCTGTCCCCTAAGAAGAATCAATGTTATTCCTAAGGTGCCCCCTTTAGGAGTATATTTATACGTTAAGCTTTAGATTAGTTAAAAGTTAGGCTTACCATACGTCCCGGGTTTACCCCGGACAGTCCGGGGGTTTTAGAGCTGTCCGGGGAAATGTCCTGGGTCGAAAAATGTCCGGGGTTTCATACATTTAGGATTTCCCAGTCATTTATAGGTAAAAATCCCAACCAAGCTGTTTAAAATTGCGCATTTTTACATTTTCTAACGTCTGTTTTACTTCAGAAAGCTTACTTTCTGTTAATTTTGTGATAAAAATTAAGTAAATCAAACAATTTTTGAAAAAGTAATTTTAAAGGAAAATATTAAATCTGATATTTCTATTGAAGGGTTATTAGTTTGAATAGTTTTTTTCTTAGTTTTTAATCTTTGGTAGTTTTATATAGCACTTATTAAGAAATTTCAAAACTATGTCCTGGGTTGGACCCGAGAAAATATGGTAAGCCTATTAAAAGTAGTATTTAAATTTTGTTGTTCATAATGTTAAAATTTTACAATAACTCCAGGTAATAATGGGGGCCAACAGACAAATTTTTAAAATATGCCTCAAAAAGTAGTGTTTTAGCTCATTTTGAGACTTTTTTGGTCGCTCCCAAAGAGAAAAGCTCCTTTCCTTGAGAAAAACATTTGTTATTTACCCCTTTAAACTAGTGTTTTATCTTATTTTGAAACTATTTGGGGAATACTCAAAGGTTACTTCAATGTTCCCCAAGGTAACTCGTGGACCCCCTGGGCAGGGTCCGCAGCAGGGTTGGCAAAAACCCCGGGTTTTTTTGAAAAAACCCAAGTGGGTTGGGTTTTTTCAATAAAACCCTGAAAAAAAACATCCAAAACTGGGTTTTTTCGGAAAAAGTGTGGGTTTTTTCAAAATTAAGTGGTTTTCTCCTATAAAGTAAGTGGGTTTTTTCAAATTTTAGTGAGTTCTTTCTATGTTAAATGTGTTCTGTCAAAATAATGTCAGTTTTTCCACAGTTAAGTGGGTTTTTTCAAAGTTTTTATACTTTCAAAAAGCCCACTGAATTGTTTAACACCCCTTATTTACTGAAACCTGTTTTAAATTTTGAAAAACCCACTTAAATTTAAAAAATATCCTAAACTTTGAAAAAACCCATTCAATGTTGAAAGAAATCTATTCAACTTTGAAAAAACCCACTGAATTTTTTTTTAAATCTTCCTTTTTTTATATCTAGTTTGAACTTTAAACGTCCTAAATTTTGAAAAAACCCCATTCAATAATGAAAAAACCCACTGAATAATGAAAGAACCTATATTTAACTTTAACTTTGAAAAAAGCTCCCTGAAATTGAAAAAACACCATTTAATTTTTAAAACCTAGTTTAAATTTTGAAAAAACTCATTAAAATTTTAAAAATATCCTAAATTTTGAAGGAACTGCCAAAATCTTGATTTTTCTTGAAAAAACCCAAAAATGGGTCCAAAATGTGGGTTTTTTCACATGGGTTTTTTTGAAAAAACCCATTGGGTCCAACCCAATTGGGTCCAATCCAGCCAACCCTGGTCCGCGGACCACAGTTTAAGAACCGCTGATCTAAAGGAATTTAGGCCGTTGCTATTTTTTCCACAGAAAAATCTTAAAATTTGACCCAGAATAGAAAAGTCAGGTAATTTTATTTCAAAAATTGAGTGGGAATAGAAATTTCACACCGAATAGTTGGTACTTCTTCCACGTTGTCACTTACTACCTTGGCGACAATATACGTGTCCTCTGGCAACCCTGGAACCTTTCGCACCGAGCAAATAGAGCCCTGCAGAGAAGCGACCTCCGGATTTCATGCGTTACTTCAATTTCGCAAGAACGGGGGGGGCTCTGAAGGGACCCATAAATCTGGATGAGGTGGGGTGGTCCTCCCTTTTACTGCGCGTTTATTTACTCGCCCGCTGCACGAGATTGAGATGAATATTTGCGCCGGGGAACGAAAAAAAATATTTTACCGCGATAAGACTTTATTTAGTGCCAGGTTGGCAATTTAAAACATTCTTTTTACTTGTGGTATTTTACAGACCTTTTCTGCGAAACTGCGTTTTCAATAGATATTAGAATTACAATAAAAATTACAGGGTGTTCACAAAATACCGATTCACGGCTTTTATTTGAAACCAATGTCTCTCTGGGAGGTAAGGTGAATCCATAATTAAGTAAACATGGAGAATCCATTGAAATTGCTTACAGCACCCCTAGCGGTAAAATAAGAAAGTTGAAAAATAATTTAAAGAACTAAAGGAGAGATAGAAAACCTCAAAGATGATATTTTTGTCCCAATCTTATGAGAAACTCACTGAAAAAAATTTCAAGAAAATTATCAAGAAATCTTAAATATATTCGAGGAGATACTGGCACGTGAAAATAGCACTTTTTCAGGTCTCTAAAAAGAAAAGGTTTGCAAATTTCTTTTATGATTTTTTAGTAAAAATTCGTCTTTATATAACTTATAAACGATCTAAAGGTTTAATAGTACCTTTGTGATAATAGTTAATTTTAAATTAACCAAATTCGAGCAAAAAAATTTAAAATTGAATTCAAAATGGCCAATAAATCAAGTGCTGATCTTTGACTTATTTATTCACCCATTACAAGAACTTAAAAACGACAACTACATCCATAATACATAAATTTAAATTTTCCCTCCCAGAATAAAAAAAAATTATGTTCTCTTTGGAGCAATATATTTTTGGCTACATCACTACCTCTTTAGTATGAAAACATCCAAAACAGCTCAGTAAAATAATAATAATAGTTAGAAAACTAGTAATCTAAAAACTAGTCCCAACATTTCATCCAACTTGGAATGGGCACTGTAAACAGCCTTCAAATTTAAGTTAACTAGACTCAAAGGGCACACACAAAAACAAAAAAAAAGCCAAATCCCTCCCTAACTGCAACCGTAGTAGTTATTTACGAGTGAGAAACGGAAGTCGGGAGAACCCCTTTCTCCCCGCAGAAGTAATTATTTCTCAAAAGCTCCCCCTGATTAACATGGAATGTGTCTCGCGTTTCCTGGGTTAACTTTTAAGTGTAATTTATGGAGGGAATTACTCTTTGATGGCTGGCAACACGGGTTTATATTAATAATGCTCGAGGCTGCTGCGTTTTTAATCTGTTTTAGGAAAGGTTAGAGTTAACCGTGGGGAAGATTCGGAAAGTCTGGTTGAATGAATGTGGGATTATTAATTTTACGTGTGATGTGAGAGGATTTGGTAGGTAATTTGTTTTTCGTTTCGCCCTTTTAACCATTTTTGTGTAGGTTAGGGAGGAAATGTCTTTATAAACGAGCATAGAGGAAAATAAAATTGATAACTTCTGCTGCTGTACCAAAACCAGGCTCGGATTCAAGGGGGGGCACTCCGGAGAGTGCCCCACTCCTACTTGGGTTGAAAAAGAAAGAAGGGTGGAAAAGAGAGAAAGAGATAGAGAGTGAAATAAGGAGAGATAGGGAAAAAGATAGTGGTAAAGAGATAGAGAGAGAGAAGGAGTAAAAAGGAAGAAAAGGAAAGTAGGTTCAGAAAGTCCAAAAAATTTCAGCCATTTAAAAAATGTACTTTTTTAACTTTTTTTTACTATTTTCTCTTTCTTTTCCCTTCTTTTCCCCTAGCCCTAGAATGTTCAACATTTTTTGTTCATCAAGCGATGGTGCTAATCAAAAATGAGATATTTTGGGTCAAAATCACTACAATTTTCTGGGAGATATATCCGAAGACTATTCTATCATCCTCTGAAAAAAATTTTCACCCTTGAAGTTGAAATACAATTACAGGGTTGAAATATAGAGAGGGAAACAGAGAGAAAGAGGGGGAAAGATAGAGAGAGAGAGGGGGGGAAAGAGAGATAGAGAGAAGGCGTGAAAAGAAACAAAAAGAAAGTAGATACAGAAAGACAAAAAAAAATTTCTGCCATTTTAACGAACGTACTTTTACTTTTTTTACAATTTTCCCTTCTTTGTCCTCTTAGACCTAGAATGTGCAAAAATTTTCATTCATCGAGCGATTGTGCTGTAATAACAAGAGAAAATACTGAGTATGAAAAAATTTTCGTTTGAATAATAAAGAAGGAAACACAATCTTTAATAACATTCTAATGGGCTGTATAATTACTTTGACTTTACATTTCTTTCACTGTTGCCAGGTTGTTTGGTGATTCATACAAGGTTTCGCATGAAAATCTACTCAACGCAATCTTGTCGCAAAACCAACCCTAATTTCGAAATCGGATAATTTCCTTTGTTAACACAGAACACTAACGACTTGGCTAACCAGTTCCATCCGTCTCATCAGAGTGAGGTTGTTATGGCGGTGTAATGCGCTGGTTAATGTTTCGCCAATTATCGGCCTACCGCTGCACGATGCGCCATTACTAGGAAGACGAACTGTAATTAGCGGATTGAGCTTGGAAAGAGTTGTCTAACTATTCCGTGATTACTGCTGCTGCTGCAGGAAAGACGGATCTAACAAGGCTCCGTTTGCATTTGTATAGAGATCCAAAACACGTCCTATTCATTTCTTTCATTGTTCAGTGTTCATTTGTTCATTTCAATGGATAATGAGGAAGTTGCATGATTTTTTTTAAATCTATTCTTCTTGCAAAAATAAGCAACTACCCAAAATTTGAGGCCGATCGAGAAATTTTTTTATTGCCAAAAAAATTAACAAAAATCCACTTTTTAAAAGCGCGCGAAAACGCCAAGAGTTTGGGATCATCGTATGTTGACGAACATGGTTGGAAAGCAATGGAGTTGATGGTGTGATTGTTGACATCTTTAAACAATAAAAGTTTTCAGTCACGTGTTTTTTTCTCGACTTTTAAATTAAAATATTTAATTACCTGTACATTTTTTTTGAAAAATTGACGAGATATTTCATTTTACCATACAAAACACCATACGGAACACTTATTTGTTTTTGAAAATCTGACACATGCAACTTCCTTATTGCAGTCAAATTTTTGTTTTCAATCTCAATGTATTCAGAATGGATTAAAACCTCCAAAAACATTTTAATTTACCTTTCAAATCCCTAACTTTTAAGTTATTTTCAATTAAAAATAGCTTCTTTTCTGTCTGAGCTGAAACAGCTTGTGACGTCAAATGTGCCTTGTTTACTATCATTCCACTTTGAAACACTGTGCTCTAGTTTTTTATAGCCTATAGTATTTCGATGAAAACGGTGTTTCCCACATTTCCAAGAGGCACATGTGACGTCATACTGTTAGGCGCTTTCTGTAATAAAATATCTCATAATTAACTGAAAAAAAAATTGTGGGAAAAGACAAGAATATTTTTGGAATCAGGAGAGAATTTTTAATAATTTAAAATTGAATATTCGGAATTTTAAGAGGCACTGCAATTCTCCATTCAGTTCAAGACTACAATCAGTTTCCTTACGCAAATTTTTTTTGAAAATACTGTTTTTAAAAGTAAATTGGGTACTTTTCCATTAAATATTTTAATTTAAAAGTCGAGAAAAAAAAACACGTGACTGAAAACGCTTATTGTTTAAAGATGTCAACAATCATACCATCAACTCCATTGCTTTCCAACAATGTTTATCGTACGATGACGTCGCATCCCAAACTCTTGGCGTTTTCGCGCGCTTTTAAAAAGTGTGTTTTTGTTAATTTCTTTGGCAATCAAAAAATTTCTCGATTGGCATCAAAATTTTGCGTAGTTGCTTGTTTTTTGCAAGAAGAATCGATTAAAAAAATATAAAAAAATCATGCAAATGCCAAAATCATCTCAAATTCAAAGATTCCTTCACACTGTATTAAAAATTTCTTTGCTCCAGGGACATTTCAAGAAACGCTCGCATACTTTTCCCCTGCTCTAAATTTATCCAGACAGCGGTTTCCCCTACAGAAAAATGCAGAAAGCGACCTGATGCGAACAGCGAATTCAATTTAATTCCATAACTACCCTTCCGCCCTCCATCCTGAATATAAACCACATTACCTGCAATAACCGCCTGGCTCATTACCATCACGTCTACAATATCCTTCTAACTCGGTTAAAACGATGACAGTTAACTCCGAACGGAACGAATTTATTCGCTAACGAAATGGGAAAATGTAACGAAATTTCTGTGTGCCAACTCTAATAATAATCGAAAGGGCCCCAGATATAATTCGAAGACTGCTCCATTGTCACCCTGTTGTTCTAAGTGGATTTTCGAAAGTCCTCGCGGCGCTTCTGAAATTTTAATTGAATTATCTTCCCCGAGAATATTATTAAATCGCCCCCTTCCCGTTAATTTACTCCCTTCCCCCTCTCTTTCGATAATAAATTTCGGTGACAAAGAATAACGATGTCGCAGGGTTGCCATTTTTGTGACGGTTCTCGCCTGCTCTGGTGATTTTTTTAATGAAGTACGAAATTAATGAGCTTTCGAGGCTATTACATCACACCATTTCAGGGTTACCATTTTCTTTCCTCTCATAAGTTGTAAAATTTTACTGTCCTTTCATCTCATTGAAATGTGTTACTAATGAATGACCCTAAATCCGGGATTGCTTAAAATTATTGATTAGAATTAGAATGATAAACAAAATATTCATTAAGTTTTTAAATAATTATTTCACGATGTGATTTTTAGGGGGATTGTATGCAAAATCCTTCCCTTTCTCATTTTAAACGTTTTCATATTTTAGTAGCCCTCTCTCTAAGAATATGTGGTTATTTAGCCAGTTATTTTCTTTGATTTTTTCCAAATAAGATAATCTTAAATATTTTTATAGAAGTAAAGTGGGAATTCCCCAAAAATATTTTTTTGGCAAAAATTGTTTAAATTAATGTTCGGAAGGTTAATTAAATTATTTTTAGAACTTAAAAAAATATTTTTCTCAAAGAAAACCTCAGAGGGAAAAAAAGGAGATATCCGATAATATTTAAATCAGTTCACTCCTTCCAGAGTCTGGAAAACTCACAGTTCTCATTGCACATCCCAATGTAAGGTTTATAAAATCTTGTTGTAACCTTCCTGCGTAACCTATTTATGGTTAATCAGTCGTAATGAACAACCCTGTTTGTTTTGAATTAATGTAACTGGATTATACGTATATATTAAAAAACTTCTTGTAGAGTATGTTCATAAAAAAACTTTTAAACCAAATCAATAGAGCAGAAAGAACAGTGTTATATACAAGATTTAACATAAGAACAGCGAAAATCAGTTAACAACCCTTATTATCATCTAAAGAAATAATACATTATAATGTTCTTAATAATATAAATAAACAGGACAAAGACAGGTGATGTACTATGGACAAATTTATTTAGCAAAAGAAAATTAAATGTTAAAATATTCAAAAGAACTGTAATACTTTGCCTAATATATCAAAGTAGAACAATGAATTAATCTATATAAACCAAGATCTTTAAAGCTTAGGAAACTGAAAAACTATTGTATGAGCTTGCAATTTAACTGAAACTATGGCATTGAAGATCCGAAAAATCTTTCAGTAACACAACTTAAAACTCCTTTTGACTTTAAAAGTATGCAGAACTACAGTTCTCGTTGAATCTCAGTATTAGGAGTTTTTAATTTTTTCAATGTTTTTAACAATCCGATAAACATTGGGGGAAATGAATTGGAGATAAAAAAGGAGATATCCGATAATATTTTAATCAGTTCACTCCTTCCAGAGTCTGGAAAACTCACAGTTCTCATTGCTCATCTCCATCATCATCATTGTGATTTTTGACACATTGCTTCTCGACGTTTCTTTAGTCTTACGAAGTCTAAACGATTCAGGAGCTTCAAATGGGATTTGATTGGAAACTTCAAACGCATTTGGGTGAATCAGACCTATGAGTCTACATGGTGAGAGTCCTCATAGTATATGGATGATATTAGTTGAGTATAATTGAGACGTCCTGATAGATTATTTTACTATTTAGACCTATGAGTCTACATGGTGAGAGTTCTCATGGTATGTTAGTAGTAATAGATGATAGAGACATCATGATGGTCGATTCGTGTGTTAAACCTATGAGTCTACATGGTGAGAGTCCTCATAGTATATGGATGATATTGGTTGAGTATAATTGAGACATCCTGATATATTAGTTTACTATTTAGACCTATGAGTCTACATGGTGAGAGTTCTCATGGTAGGTACGTAGTTGAGGATGATTGAGAGTAGATTAGTCTACTCCTTTTGATCTATGAGTCTACATGGTGAGAGTTCTCATAGTATAATAGTAGTTGAGTTGAGGATGATAAAGACATGATGGTAGATTAGTGCGTTAGACCTATGAGTCTGCATGGTGAGAGTCCTCATAGTATATTGATTATATTAGTTGAGTATAATTGAGACGTCCTGATAGATTATTTTACTATTTAGACCCATGAGTCTACATGGTGAGAGTTCTCATTGTAGATACGTAGTTGAGGATGATTTTTAGTAGATTATTTTACTATTTAGACCTATGAGTCTACATGGTGAGAGTTCTCATAGTATAATAGTAGTTGAGTTGAGGATGATAAAGACATGATGGTAGATTAGTGCGTTAGACCTATGAGTCTGCATGGTGAGAGTCCTCATAGTATATTGATTATATTAGTTGAGTATAATTGAGACGTCCTGATAGATTATTTTACTATTTAGACCCATGAGTCTACATGGTGAGAGTACTCATGGTAGATACGTAGTTGAGGATGATTGTTAGTAGATTATTTTACTATTTAGACCTATGAGTCTACATGGTGAGAGTTCTCATAGTATAATAGTAGTTGAGTTGAGGATGATAAAGACATGATGGTAGATTAGTGCGTTAGACCTATGAGTCTGCATGGTGAGAGTCCTCATAGTATATTGATTATATTAGTTGAGTATAATTGAGACGTCCTGATAGATTATTTTACTATTTAGACCCATGAGTCTACATGGTGAGAGTACTCATGGTAGATACGTAGTTGAGGATGATTGTTAGTAGATTATTTTACTATTTAGACCTATGAGTCTACATGGTGAGAGTTCTCATAGTATAATAGTAGTTGAGTTGAGGATGATAAAGACATGATGGTAGATTAGTGCGTTAGACCTATGAGTCTGCATGGTGAGAGTCCTCATAGTATATTGATTATATTAGTTGAGTATAATTGAGACGTCCTGATAGATTATTTTACTATTTAGACCCATGAGTCTACATGGTGAGAGTACTCATGGTAGATACGTAGTTGAGGATGATTGTTAGTAGATTATTTTACTATTTAGACCTATGAGTCTACATGGTGAGAGTTCTCATAGTATAATAGTAGTTGAGTTGAGGATGATAAAGACATGATGGTAGATTAGTGCGTTAGACCTATGAGTCTGCATGGTGAGAGTCCTCATAGTATATTGATTATATTAGTTGAGTATAATTGAGACGTCCTGATAGATTATTTTACTATTTAGACCCATGAGTCTACATGGTGAGAGTACTCATGGTAGATACGTAGTTGAGGATGATTGTTAGTAGATTATTTTACTATTTAGACCTATGAGTCTACATGGTGAGAGTTCTCATAGTATAATAGTAGTTGAGTTGAGGATGATAAAGACATGATGGTAGATTAGTGCGTTAGACCTATGAGTCTGCATGGTGAGAGTCCTCATAGTATATTGATTATATTAGTTGAGTATAATTGAGACGTCCTGATAGATTATTTTACTATTTAGACCCATGAGTCTACATGGTGAGAGTACTCATGGTAGATACGTAGTTGAGGATGATTGTTAGTAGATTATTTTACTATTTAGACCTATGAGTCTACATGGTGAGAGTTCTCATAGTATAATAGTAGTTGAGTTGAGGATGATAAAGACATGATGGTAGATTAGTGCGTTAGACCTATGAGTCTGCATGGTGAGAGTCCTCATAGTATATTGATTATATTAGTTGAGTATAATTGAGACGTCCTGATAGATTATTTTACTATTTAGACCCATGAGTCTACATGGTGAGAGTACTCATGGTAGATACGTAGTTGAGGATGATTGTTAGTAGATTATTTTACTATTTAGACCTATGAGTCTACATGGTGAGAGTTCTCATAGTATAATAGTAGTTGAGTTGAGGATGATAAAGACATGATGGTAGATTAGTGCGTTAGACCTATGAGTCTGCATGGTGAGAGTCCTCATAGTATATTGATTATATTAGTTGAGTATAATTGAGACGTCCTGATAGATTATTTTACTATTTAGACCCATGAGTCTACATGGTGAGAGTACTCATGGTAGATACGTAGTTGAGGATGATTGTTAGTAGATTATTTTACTATTTAGACCTATGAGTCTACATGGTGAGAGTTCTCATAGTATAATAGTAGTTGAGTTGAGGATGATAAAGACATGATGGTAGATTAGTGCGTTAGACCTATGAGTCTGCATGGTGAGAGTCCTCATAGTATATTGATTATATTAGTTGAGTATAATTGAGACGTCCTGATAGATTATTTTACTATTTAGACCCATGAGTCTACATGGTGAGAGTACTCATGGTAGATACGTAGTTGAGGATGATTGTTAGTAGATTATTTTACTATTTAGACCTATGAGTCTACATGGTGAGAGTTCTCATAGTATAATAGTAGTTGAGTTGAGGATGATAAAGACATGATGGTAGATTAGTGCGTTAGACCTATGAGTCTGCATGGTGAGAGTCCTCATAGTATATTGATTATATTAGTTGAGTATAATTGAGACGTCCTGATAGATTATTTTACTATTTAGACCCATGAGTCTACATGGTGAGAGTACTCATGGTAGATACGTAGTTGAGGATGATTGTTAGTAGATTATTTTACTATTTAGACCTATGAGTCTACATGGTGAGAGTTCTCATAGTATAATAGTAGTTGAGTTGAGGATGATAAAGACATGATGGTAGATTAGTGCGTTAGACCTATGAGTCTACATGGTGAGAGTTCTCATAGTATAATAGTAGTTGAGTTGAGGATGATAAAGACATGATGGTAGATTAGTGCGTTAGACCTATGAGTCTGCATGGTGAGAGTCCTCATAGTATATTGATTATATTAGTTGAGTATAATTGAGACGTCCTGATAGATTATTTTACTATTTAGACCCATGAGTCTACATGGTGAGAGTACTCATGGTAGATACGTAGTTGAGGATGATTGTTAGTAGATTATTTTACTATTTAGACCTATGAGTCTACATGGTGAGAGTTCTCATAGTATAATAGTAGTTGAGTTGAGGATGATAAAGACATGATGGTAGATTAGTGCGTTAGACCTATGAGTCTGCATGGTGAGAGTCCTCATAGTATATTGATTATATTAGTTGAGTATAATTGAGACGTCCTGATAGATTATTTTACTATTTAGACCCATGAGTCTACATGGTGAGAGTACTCATGGTAGATACGTAGTTGAGGATGATTGTTAGTAGATTATTTTACTATTTAGACCTATGAGTCTACATGGTGAGAGTTCTCATAGTATAATAGTAGTTGAGTTGAGGATGATAAAGACATGATGGTAGATTAGTGCGTTAGACCTATGAGTCTGCATGGTGAGAGTCCTCATAGTATATTGATTATATTAGTTGAGTATAATTGAGACGTCCTGATAGATTATTTTACTATTTAGACCCATGAGTCTACATGGTGAGAGTACTCATGGTAGATACGTAGTTGAGGATGATTGTTAGTAGATTATTTTACTATTTAGACCTATGAGTCTACATGGTGAGAGTTCTCATAGTATAATAGTAGTTGAGTTGAGGATGATAAAGACATGATGGTAGATTAGTGCGTTAGACCTATGAGTCTGCATGGTGAGAGTCCTCATAGTATAGGGGAGACTCGGACAAAACCGGGTAGGTGGACAAAACGGGGAATTGAGCTTTATTCCTTGATTACTGGTGATATTTGGCGGAATCGGCTAGAACTACTTCCCAGGCAGGTACCCAGACATCGTCAAGTGAAAAGAAAGTATATTTACAAACCCGTCTCGCTGAGGGAAGAAATTTAAAATTTCACAACAAAATCATAAAACGAAAGCGTCTGACACATTTGTCTACCGATCCTAAATACCTACAGATTCAGTTTAGGTGAGTGTAGCGTATAGATACCTCATTATTTACTTGTTATTTTATGGTTTTCATTCTTACCTTGGAGATGTTTAATCAACGCTAGAATAAAATTTCTTCAAAATGGCATGTTCGGACAAAACCGGGATGCAAAGGCTTTTACGGACAATCCAAATATAAAGAAATGTGGATCCAGTACCGACAATGCAAGGGGTGGGCACATGAAGCCTGCAGCAATGTGGATAAAAAAAGACTAAAGTTTCATCTGCGATTTTTATTCTTAAAAAGGTTCCATTAAGTCCCTTTTGGCTAAAAGCAAAGTCTTTAAGGATTTATTTTAAATTAATATTATTTTATGAAAATTTTTTATCGATTCAAAGTTTAGAATGCCATTCCCAGCTATTTTTCTTTTAATAAATAATCTTTTTTCGAAGTTACTATCTGATTTTGATTCTTCTCCATCGTTCCCGGTTTTGTCCGAATAGGTCGGATAAAACCGGGACCTTTTACACATCTGAAAAGTTTGCTTTTATGATCTATATTGCTATTGGTTATGATGTATTTGCTATTTTTCTTCTGCATAAGGGTCCAGTTTATCGTTTTAGCACCAGTATTGACTGTTTTGATCACACATAAAGTGATTATTCAACAAATAAAGTTTGGGTCCCGGTTTTATCCGAGTCTCCCCTATTGATTATATTAGTTGAGTATAATTGAGACGTCCTGATAGATTATTTTACTATTTAGACCCATGAGTCTACATGGTGAGAGTACTCATGGTAGATACGTAGTTGAGGATGATTGTTAGTAGATTATTTTACTATTTAGACCTATGAGTCTACATGGTGAGAGTTCTCATAGTATAATAGTAGTTGAGTTGAGGATGATAAAGACATGATGGTAGATTAGTGCGTTAGACCTATGAGTCTGCATGGTGAGAGTCCTCATAGTATATTGATTATATTAGTTGAGTATAATTGAGACGTCCTGATAGATTATTTTACTATTTAGACCCATGAGTCTACATGGTGAGAGTTCTCATTGTAGATACGTAGTTGAGGATGATTTTTAGTAGATTATTTTACTATTTAGACCTATGAGTCTACATGGTGAGAGTTCTCATAGTATAATAGTAGTTGAGTTGAGGATGATAAAGACATGATGGTAGATTAGTGCGTTAGACCTATGAGTCTGCATGGTGAGAGTCCTCATGGGCCAACAAAACTTTTAGTAGGTGGGGTGACGTTGGGCCATCTGGAACACCGTGCGGTTGTACTGTGGTAGGTACCGGTGCACCTGGTCATAGGCTTTGGTGACTTCCCGGTGAAACTTTCTCTGGAGCAGCTGTTTCCGCATGTCGTCACCAGAGGGCCTGATTGGCTGGCCGCTGTAGCACCAGACAATCTCCTGATGCATCCTCTTTCGCCAAAGGAGGTGAACCGCTTGCTGGACTTCGTGGTACCTCCGGAAGAACCTTTTGAGGAATCTTTTCTTCTTCGTCTGAAGGTCCTCTTCAGGGTTTGGTGGTTGACATCCAAGATGGTTTTCTTCTTTAGAGTCACAATTTTCCACAGGCATCTCTTTTCGGGTTTGAAAGAGATCTGTAGGGGGAAGATGTTGAAGCACCTCCTCTGGAATCTCTACAATGGTGAAGTCGGGCTTGGGACCGAACACCACCAGATTCTTTAAGGCGGGCTTGACTTTCAGGTCCTTCTTTGAAGAAATCTTGGCTGGGTCCTTAGAGCTTGGCTCCTCCGCGTCACCTTGGCTTTCGTTGCTCTTGAAGAGGTAGCCCAGAAAATCCGCGATTTTACCACCAAGCATCGAAGTCAGCTTGGTTCCAAAATATCCCATAGAAGGGGTCTCTGCTTCGAATTTTGATTCAGGAGCCGAAAAAAGGTTGGGTTTGCGAAGAACCCCAAAAAGGGATGACATTCCTTCTCCGAACATATTTATTTGTTCGAAAAAAGCAAGGAAATTAAGTTTTTAGAAAGCGCTGTGAGATAACTAACATAAGTCGCATCAGTTTTTTCACACAATGAATGATATGAATATTTTTTCTTATGTTGTAAAATCATTGTTGTAAACCAAGCATTGTTTAGGTGATATTTCTCATTGTTGCTGTTTTTTTAAAAAAAACCATTGTTATATTCCTATTTTTGTGACTGGTAGTTTTCTAGTTTGCAACAATCATTTATTATTTTACGATAAATCCTACTTAAGGTCTTTTAAATAATGCAAGATATAATATCCTTTAATGAAAACCCAATAAATTAAAAATGAATGAGTTATATAAGTTCTAATCGTATAAGACTCCAGTTTAAAAACTATTTGCATTAGAATTATGCAAAAATAAACTTGCAGAATCTGAACTGGACCATTTGAGGCAAAAAGATAACTCAAATTTAGAACAATTTGAGTTTTCTTGTAGCGTTTCAGCTTGAATACTATTTCAGCACAAGCTGACTCCAATGTAAAACTATTGTAGTTAGCTCGTTTAAAATAAAGCTTCTAATTAATGCTACAAAAAATAAATCAGCTTTCTGTATCTACACATAAAAATCTATTTAGATCTGTTCACAGCATACACATACATATAAATGATCAAGATAACCAACCGACAAAAGCCTTCCCGAATTCGCGGAGCAAAAAAAAACCTCCACGAAAATAGATTTAAGGTAAACACCTTTTTTTTTCAAAATCGAGTGCTTTTAAACGATTCCTACACTTAAAATAAACCCGATCGTTTTTTTGCAGCCTTTTCCATTAACTTAAACCGAAGCCAACAGCAATAAAATATTGGAGAAGCCCAATTTTTCTCTTTTTGCGATTGAATAAAAAAACTTTTTTCTCCTCAGCTCGGTGAATACGGTTCCATATATTGGAGCAATTACCAGTTTAATTCCAATTTTTGACGTATTTATTATAATTTTTGTGTTCTTTTCTTCTTTTTCTTCGCGAGAGCGCTCCCATCAATTACCTCGGTGTCACGTGACCGTTAATGAGGTAGCGTAAACTGCGCTAACGAAATTTACAGCGGAACGATGTATTTTTTTTTACTTTCCTCCTTTTTCCGTTTTTCTTTTTTTCCCAGTTTTTTTTGAGAATTTATTCCGCTCTGTAGGCTCCGGGTAGAGTGAGAAAGATATAGAGCAAAGGTCGAAAACTGCCGGTTATTCCTTGACTGCCAAAATATTTTGAAAATCAATTTATTCAACATAAAATCAGTTTGATCTCTCTTTTCATCAAGGATCCAATTTCCAAATATTTCCTTGGTGAAACACCCAACCCCCTTTTTATATACAGGGTGTTTCAGATAAGTGTTTCATAACTTATAAGGGGGGATAGTAGACACCTAGACGAGTCAGAATCACATAGGATTTGGGGGTCCCTGACCAAATCCCAGGGAGTTAAAAATGGAGCGACACCCCAAAAAAAATTACTGAAAAATTCAATTTGTATACAAATACAAATTAAGTCGACCAACTATAGGCGTAAGCCCAGCAAGGTTGGTCCAGTCTTTTTAACCCGAACTACCAATTTTTACCAATTCTAGAAGAACTACTATTGGTAAAAATTAATTATGGTCTAAAAATCGTGGTTTAATATGATCTTTAAAATTATCTCAAAAGTCTTCCCTTTAAAATTTGTTTTATTATGAAAAAAGTTTAAAAAATGTGAAAACTCTGCCAAAACCTTATTTTGTATTATCCTTTCTTTTGATTTGATAATCTGAAAGATCATAGTCTCACGTAAATACAATCAATATTAAACGCTTGAGGCCCTGTTAAAGTTTCTTTTTGCGTGCGCAAACAGTTTTCTAGATCTGTTTTCTGAACAGCTGTTTGCGTACATTTCTTATACATTCTTAAAAGTAGTTCTTTTTGGGTAATAAACCAAGGTTTTGGGAGTCCTGAATTCCCCGGCCATCCCCTTAACATTCTCTTGTTGACGAAACCCATTCATTTTAGGGTAGCATTGACAAAGTTTTTTTAAAAGTATTAAACTAAGTAAATTTTATTTTTAAGTAGTGATGCTGTGATGTGAAATGGATAAAACAACAATTAACAAGAGCTTTTTAAAAGCACTCTTGCTTCACCACATTGGAAAAACTGAACTTAATGTTATTTTCCTGGGTAATCAGGTTTACGAAATTTTTCAAAAAATATCTTCCTCAAAAGGAATAAGGTAATACATAATAATACCACCTGATATACGAGGGACTTTAAATAATGACAATAAACCATTGAGCATAATATTCCTCGCAAATAATATTTAATGTACACAATGACTAGGGTTCTAAATATTTCTGAAGGAATCGATTTCAGAATCGAATACCTTGGAATCGATTCCAAGGAATCGAACCCTTGAAGGAATTGATTCCAACAGGAATAATTATTACCGCTGGTTATCTTTCCCCAAATATGGGAAACCATTCAATACATATTTACTTTCAACATCAGCAGCCAGCCAGAATACTGATAATTATTAACAATTGTGCTCACTAATTAATTAGTATTTTGCAGCAGGAATCGAATCTTAGGAATCTCACTTATGTTTCTAATTAATACAGATGATTAACAATATTGCTCTCTAATTTATTGGTATAATTAATTAATATTTTGATGATCATTAATTAAATTAGTAATAATTTCTAATTGTCTTTGATTTGTGATTGAGATAAATTCGATTCTACTTTTTAGATACTGACCATAAGGAATCGATTTCAGGTCGGAATCGAACCTCAGGAATCGATTCCGGAATCGAATCGAACGATTTTTTTTAGATCCCTAGCAATGACACACTGTTTTGTGTTACTGATGCCTTCCATGCAGTGTCACCATCCGTGGTCCCTCTGTATCTATCCATCTCTACCCCTTCTTTCTCTTCATTCTCTCAAACCCTTCTTCCGTGGAAATTTCTTTCTCCAAACAGAATGAAAAAAAACATTCTCTTTTTTTATCCCTCCTCAGTCTGGTTCAAAGTATTTTTCCGGATGTTAGCAACGCATTGGAGAGATTAGCGTTTAAATTTAGAATACCGCAAAGGGGCGAAAAATTTCATTCTCATTCCCTCACTCGCTGTTAGTTTAAGAGGTTTTTCTCCACAGAGAAAACTATCGTTTTTTACCGCTTTTTTTCCTTATAAAGAAAAGAAAAGTTTCCCTCATTCACTCCTCCAACTCGAACTTAAGTGCTCTCATGTATAATCGATATATTTTTGCGACGAACGCCGCGTTTGCATCAGGAGCAATGATCATAAAAAAGCTCTCACCCCTTTTCTTCTGCTAGAAAAGGGGGTGGTCGGAAGAAGAGAACGTTCGGGGGTGCTTTTCTTATCGTTTGCTAAATGCGGCGCGAGAGAATTTTCTCAGAAACGCATTCTGCAGAAATGAGATATTTTTTGAAAGCCGCGGCACGAAATGGCTTCTCACAATACTGAAACTTGAATGGTTTTCTTAACTATAAGAAGAATGGTTTTGGTTTATGTTGATGCCTGCTGAGCGAACGGTTTAAAGAGAAAACTTGTTATTATTGTTGTGGGGGAAAAGCTGATGTTTCTGATAGCGAGATTCCTTCCAGACTTGCTTTGTAGAGTATAATAAAAGTGGGAACACATTTTGAGAAAATTTTCTCAAGTTGGGTTTTTCTTATACACAACAAAATACCATTATTGAAGTAAGAAAAGTTGCAGATCCTGTTGTAAAGATATAGAGGAATACACACAACTATGTATGTTGGGGTTACTTTCCCCGAAAAGCTTTATATTATATTCCCCCCTTTGTCAGTAAAGCAGTGAACTAAAATTCAGAAATTCAACCTCTTTTGTTGAACTCTATACGTTAAAAGAGAATCTTGTAGTTTTCAAAGTCTTCTAGGAAATGTGAGAACTTTTCCTGAAACTGGAATTTCTCGTTAGTACACGGGACTCTGAAGGTTGTTGTAAAGTTATCAGAGCGAGTTCGTAGAACTGATGGTAACGCTGTTTCTCTTTTATTCTTTTGTCTTATTCTCTGCCGGAAAATGTGGAGTCATATCCATTCAAAACTGTATTAAACTCCTGTTCATTTAAAATAGGCGCCCTAGGCGTAATGTATAAAAAAGCAGTTACTATTGTAATATCAAGGAAAATTTTTCTTGTGCAATGACAAGGTACCCTAAACAGAAGTAGTTGAAATACTGTAAAAGAACCGGTCACTGAATTTGCGTTATGAGCATTATTAGCCGTTTTTTATCCTAATTCAGACGCTTTTTCTAAATCTAAATGAACAGACTATAGCGTATACCACGACGTGCGTATGCATTTGCAGTGGATGTCTTAAACATTTTATTGTACCTGCTTCGTGCTCTAAAGACCTGACCGAAGTCTTTAGAGTACGAAGCCGGACGTCTGGGGTTCTAATCCCCATTTGGCATGGATGTTAGTTTCTGTCCTTGTGTGGAATGAATGTGGTAAAAAGGGGTTGTGCGAGCGAATGGTGTGTGGCGCGGATAGCAGTATCTCACCTCCGTGACCACAAGTTCCTGCTGGTTAACGCTGATGAGGTACTACTTCTTAGGGCAATTCAGTACTCAAGGATTAAAAATCCAATACCGTTCTTCAAAATACACTCTTTAATACATCACTGCATAACCCTTGATCCTTCCTTATGAGTAAAAGTTTCAAAGGGGTATTTTCATAGGATTAAGGGAGGATTTTTTTTGTATATTCATTCTACTAACAACATCCCTGTCGATTCCCTGTAGACCGACAAAATTATTTTAGTTCTCCTGGCGGAAGCTCTCTGAGGTGGAGTGAATTACTCAGGCATGTGATTTTTCCGCTAATTAGCGGAAATCCACTAATTTTAGAGATGTTGAGAAACGGAATTCCGCTCAATTGTGTGCGGAATTAATATTTCAAAGCAGGAAAAAATCGGAATATTTGTTTCCTGAGTGGACATAGAGTGTATCAAAACGATTTAAAATCGTTTTTTAGGGACAAATTTTAAAAAATTTCTGAGATTGAGTTTAGTAAGATGAGAATCCTATATAAAAAATATTAAAAAGCTTAAGTGAACCTATTGTATGGGATAGGGATTTGAATTTAGGCCCCTCCCAAAATAAATTTCAATACCACTGTAACTTATCTAGACGCTTCTAAAAAAATTTTCAGATAATTTCTTTCTTGAGCAATCACATGCCTGATTACTGGAGAAAATATAAGACTAGTCGTTTAAAAAGGCTTAAGTTTAATTTAGATAATTTAGTCGGAAGTTATACAGCCAAAATCCAAATTGCTTTCAGTCACTATCCATCCGGTTATGATAAAAAAAACTAAACTAAATTCAAATCATTTTAAAATACATATAATATCTAACAAGTCGCCAAATATATTAAAACAAATTAATAACTTTTAAACAATAATTAAAATAGTCCCTTTCACAATCCCTATATTGCGTATTTGGTGGGCAACCGGCAGACACCTTGCGTTACTCATTCTTCCCCAAAAGAGGAAATCCCTATTATTTTGATTCGATCCCCCTACCGTCGTGATGAGGTCCGTCGCGTGGATACCCTTCCTTTCAGAATTTGGACGTCTCAATCGCATAAAAAGCGACATGAATAATGCAGGGAAGAAGAAGAGACACCGTCTTGGCAGACGTTTCCATTTTTCTGCACCCACCGCCCCCGTAGAGGAGTTACATGTAGACAGAAGTTTAGACATTTCTGAACACACAATGTAGGTTCTTATACAGGGTATGTTTAAGACAGTGACGGATCCAGGGGGTGGCACTCTGGAAAGTGCCCCCCCTTGGAGACCCGAAAAGGTTCTTAAAATGAGTAATTACCCATTGTAGCGTATTGGGTTTTTAAATGAAAAATACAGTTGGTAAAACAAAGATGTTTATTTAGGCAGCAAAACAAATCAGGTGGGAAGCCTCCCTTTCACACAGCTGTCAGGCTATTTATAAACACTTTTCATAATCACCTCACTTTACTTCAACACTAACAAATATTTACATGCGGCCCTTTAGTAAAATAGGCCGGGGTTAATGGCTATATTACAACTTGTGGCCGGGGTTAATTGCTACATTACAACTCCTCCCCCCTTAGAAAAACTTTTTACACAGTAAAAAGTTACAAAAAATTCATTAAAACAAAGACCTGAAATTTTACAACATCAAATATTAATTATTTTGCATACTCTAAAAACATACAGAAGAAAATTATTTTACAGTAATTTAAAACAGACGACTAAGGCTGTCAGCATTCTGGTGGTTTTTTCCACGACGATGGACTATCTCGTAATTAAGAGGTTGCAGTGCCAGAGCCCACCTCATAAGACGTGGATTAACACCAGAGTTCTGTTTTAACCATACCAAAGGATTATGATCCGTCTGAATAAAGAACTTGTTGGACCCGTCAAGATAGCACCTTAGCTTCTTGACAGCATACAGGATAGCCGCGCATTCCTTTTCGGTGGTTCCATACTTACGCTCGGCTGACGAAAACTTTTTACTAAGGTAGAGAACTGGGTGCTCCTCTCCAGACTCAGTCCTCTGGGAGAGAACCACACCAAGTCCCACATCTGAAGCGTCACACTGGACATAGAAAGGAATGTCGAAACGTGGGGCATAAAGGACCGGGTTTTCAGTGAGGAGAGCCTTGAGTCCCTCAAAAGCCTGTTGACACTCCTCATTCCAAACCACCGTGGATTTCTTTTCTTTACCTTTAAGCAATTCTGTCAAAGGAGCCACTATAACAGAAAAATTAGGAATATACTGTCTGTAGTACCCAGCAATTCCCAAAAAAGCACGAATTTGGGTCTTGGTCGAAGGAACCGGAAAATCCTGGATTGCCTGAATTTTAATTTCACTAGGAGATCGTTTGCCCTGTCCCACGAAATGACCCAAATATTTCACCTGAGCTTGAGCAAATCGGCATTTACTGGCCTTCAAGCTTAACTTGGCTCCCTTTATCCTCTCTAACACTCTGTCGACGTGTTTTAGATGCTCGTCCCAATTCTCAGAGAATATGGCGACGTCGTCAAGGTAAGGCACAGCATAGGTATCACATCCTCTCAGAACCTCCGACATCATCCTACTGAAATAAAATGGAGCGTTCTAAAGACCAAAAGGCATTCTAAGAGGACGAAAAGACCCAAAACTTGTGAGGAACGTTGCGTACTCCCTTGCTCTTTCCGTCAGGGGTATTTGCCAGTATCCCTTGGATAAGTCGAGTATAGAAATATATCTCGCAGCAGCAACAGCTTCCACCCGCTCCTCAATGTTGGGTATGGGAAAATACTGAGTCTTTGTTACCTCATTCAACCGTCGGTAGTCTATACACGGCCTAGGATCTTTCCCATGCACTTCAACCAGGATCATCGGTGATGTGAAATCGCTCTCTCCAACCTCGATGATCTTCATTTCCAGCATCTTCCCAATTTCCTCTCTCAAGATCTCTGTTTGTCTAGGAGACATTCGGTAGGGTCTTGAACGAATCTGTCTCTGTTCGCTAAGTTCGATATCAAACTCAACTATATCAGTCAATCCTGGAACATTAGAAAAACAGTTAATATATTTGCATAAAACATCACTCAATTGATTAATTTGTTTTTCAGACAATCGCCCATGAACCTCACTGATTTGTAAAATCTCTCCAAGGTCAAAAACATTGGGACAACGGTAAAAAGACGGATTTTCTTCCTCGGAATCTGAAACCTCCTCCTCCTCCCCAGTTGTCACCAGATTCACAAACTCGGGTCTCCGGAAATATGGCTTTAAAAGGTTCACGTGATAAATTTGGGACGAACCTTTTCGCCCAGGCAGAGCTACAAAATAGTTAGTGTCCGAGATCTTACTTTCAATGGTACCAGGACCATGCCATTGAACAGCCAGCTTGTTGGCAGGAGAAGTTGCCAACACCAGTACCTGATCTCCCACTGCAAACTCTCTCTCAACGCTGTTCCTATCATACCAGCTTTTTCTTTTCTTTGCAACATCCTCCATGTTTTCAATAGCCAAGCTCTGACACTTCTGTAAACGTTCTAGAAGATTCAAGATGTAATCAACAACATTTCTGTTATCCTCTTCGGGTTGCATCCAGCTATCGTACAAAAGGGCTACTGGAGTTCTCAAGTTTTTGCCGTGAACAAGCTCCGCCGGACTGAAGCCAGTTGACTCGTGCGTAACTGTCCTCAAAGCAAAAAGCGCTGCATGCACATGATTTTCCCAGTTAGATCCCTCCTCAGAGCACAGAACTCTTAGAATCCGCTTTAGCGTTCTGTGAAACCGTTCTACAGGGTTGCTCTGTGGATGATAGACTGAACTTCGTATCACCTTGATTCCAAAACGCCGAAAAAACTCAGAAGTGAGCTCGCTCATGAACGAGGTTCCTTGGTCATGTTGAATCTCCTTAGGGAATCCCATTCGGCTGAAAAGCTGAAGAAGAGCATCGATCACTGACCTGGAAGTTATGTCAGTCACTGCCACGGCATCGGGGTACTTTGAAGACATGCACATGGCTGTAATCAAATACCTTTTACCTGAATCCGTTTTTGGCAAGGGTCCTACAGCATCAATGTTAATTCTTGAAAAAACTTCTCCAATCACGGGAACGAGAGTCATAGGGGCTTTCTTCTTGTCTCTTGCCTTTCCAGCCCTCTGACAGGAATCGCATGATCGCACAAAATCTTCCACCTCTTTATAACAATTCTTCCAAAAGAAAAATTTAGTCATTCGGTCTTTGGTCTTGGTGGTCCCAAGATGACCAGACGTGCCTTCGTGGCATAATTTCAGTATCTTTTCCCGATACTCAGCTGGCACAACGATGAGTCGTCTCTCCAAGCCAGTCTTATCCTTCTTTACCTTTACAAGAAGCCCGCTTTGAACAAGTTCAAAATCTTTGGGAGGGTTTCCCTCTTTAATCTGCTTAACCACAGAACTCATCTCCTCATCCGAACCCTGAGCCCTCACCAGTTGTTCGGTATTAACCTTCAATAGTTCCGAAACCTCACGATCCTCCTTCGCGGGCAGAAACTCTTCCTCTTCTTCTACCAACTCTTGTTGAGTCTCCTCTGAAATACTGACCTGTTCATCGGGAGAAGAGGTGTTCTCCTGTTCTACCAACCTCCTTTGCTGTCTTGTAATTACAGCATTCAGGCATTCATCCGAAGGCAGATTTCTCCTCTGGAATAACGCCGCTGTGCGATTTCCCAGTAGATATCGACCCTGGTCCAAGCTATCGGGAATGACAGCTGCTTTGGTAAGCGTGTTTCCCAACTCGCACTCCACCAGAACCTCAGCCAATGGCAAACAAGTCGAGCTGGAGTCCAATGGCTGCTGGACCCAAACATGTTCTCCTGTCAAGTCAGCTGGACCAACCAATTTTTGACAGACAATGTCTATGGTGGCTCCAGTGTCTCTGAGAATATTGATCTCTTGGCCGTTGATCTTGCCCCTCATGGTGTATGGCAGCAGAACTATCTCAGGATCTTCCTCCCCAATGAAATTTACAGCTTCTGATCGTGGTTTCCTCCAATTCGGGCAGTTTGGCCTTATGTGGCCAGGCTTATTGCAATGATAACACCGCATTTCTCTCCTCCGGTCAAACTCTCGATCAGGCTCTAAAGGACTACGCTCCCTCTTGATCCCTTCAAAATTCATACGATCCCTTCTTTGTGGAGGAAATTCAGTTTTGGAAAACCGACCTTGGGCTCCTGCCCCACCTTGATCCTTGGTTTTCTGTTTCACGGTCCGCCGGACATCTTCAAACTTTTCCAGCAGAACCACCAACTCTGTAGGGGAGTTGATTTCAGTCCATTCCCTTAAATACATGTCCTTGAACTCTGAGGGTGACTTTTTCTTCATTTGATCGGTAATTATTAAATCCCTCAGTTGTTCTAGCGTTTCAACCCTGCACCCTGCGATCCATCCGTCAAAGTATGTGGCCAACTCATAGTAAAAATCCCTCCAGTTTCTCTCAACTGCTTTCTGATGCGTGTTGAAAAGCTGTCTAAATCGTTCCGGAGTTAGCTTAAACCTCTGAAGCAGAATCGATCGAATATGATCGTAATTAGCTGCTTGTTCCGGTGGCTCGCATGCTATGATTTGCGCTATCTCTTGAGGAACTAGACCCAATAGATGAGAAACCCACATTTCTTTCTCCAGGGACAGCAGAGTTGCCTGTCGTTCAAACAAGACTAAATAAAGACTCAGATTGTCCTTCATGTCGTACTTGGGTAGAATTCTGGTTAAATCCCGATTTGGCGATCGAAAACTATGATCCTCCAATTCCTCTGTTTTCCTCGTTGCTTCTATTCTCAGTTTTTCCAACTCAAACTCTCTTTGTTTTTGCTTATCCTCAAACTCTTTTTGCCTCTCCTCACACTCTCTTTGCCGCTGCTTCTCCTCAAACTGCCTTTGCTCAAGATCTAGCTTCCTTTGACTCTCTTCAAGATCCAAAGCCTCCTTCGCTTTGCGAGCATTGACAATTTCCCCAAAAAGCACCCTGGCAAATTCCTCATCATAACCCTCACTAGTTACAATAATTTTGGTTAATGCTTTTATTGACTTATCTGCCGAAGCCACCAAATCCAATTCACCCATCAACTTGATCAAATCATCTTTCCTACCCCTTAGTAAATACGTCATACTGAAACTAGAATACACCAGAACACTGACCCCTTATTACAATGATTTCAAAAAACCTATGTCACCCAGGAACAAAACAAATTAATTGTTAAAAGACAACAGCTTTAAAAATATTTTTATCCTAAAAAGTTATAAATCTATCAAAATTCAAAAAGTTAAATTTTCAAGATTGAAGCAAAAATTTTAAATAGAACATCAATCACAAAAGTTAAGATAAATATTTACAATAAAATTCAAGTTAAAGTTCTAAATCAATAAATATAACCATCCTAACTTCAAAACACTCATCAGACCCCAATCGCTAAAAATCGTAAATACAACACCCAATTTCTTAAGCGTAAAGTACTTTTAACTTACACTCTTCTCGCTCCTGAGACCCAGACCTCTACGTAGCAGGAAGCAGAAGACTCAGAGCACTCTCGAGACGAAGTGTCCCACAACTACTAAACCGGATGGCTCCTCCTGAAATGGACGGGGTGTCCAACGGCTTCCGGACCAGGATGGTCCCTTCTGAAATGGACGGGGTGTCCAACGGCTTCCGGACCAGGATGGTCCCTTCTGAAATGGACGGGGTGTCCAACGGCTTCCGGACCAGGATGGTCCCTTCTAAGCTAGATGAAGATATCACAGGACAGGGCGTCCCAGGCTACCGGTCTTACTCGAATCGCAAAAATCCAACAGACCAGACCTCCTCCGATCTCAATTCCTCCAAGTTTACTCTAATCGTAAATGCACCAGTCTCATTCGAAGAATCAATCCCACCGCTGGCTCCAGAAAAATTATATATGTAAGCTGTAGCGTATTGGGTTTTTAAATGAAAAATACAGTTGGTAAAACAAAGATGTTTATTTAGGCAGCAAAACAAATCAGGTGGGAAGCCTCCCTTTCACACAGCTGTCAGGCTATTTATAAACACTTTTCATAATCACCTCACTTTACTTCAACACTAACAAATATTTACATGCGGCCCTTTAGTAAAATAGGCCGGGGTTAATGGCTATATTACAACTTGTGGCCGGGGTTAATTGCTACATTACACCATCTAATTTCAAAATGTTTTCTGGGGGAGGACCTCCTTACCCACCATTAGTATCAAAATGGGATCTTCAGTGTTTATTTTTAGGAAATCCACAAAATGTTGACATTTTGGGTCTAAAAGTAAAGGTGATGGTCTGGAAAAGTGCCCCCCTTGGACCAAAAAAGCTCTCAAAATGAGTTAAAACCCTACTTTTACACGTCAAATTTCGAATTTTTTTCTGGGGGAGGACCCCCAACGGTACCACAAGGGAACTTGTCTGGAAAAGTGCCCCCCCCTTAGAGCCATGCTGGATCCGCGACTGGTTTCAGATAAGTGTTTTATAACTTCTAGGGGAGGTAGGGTACATCAAGACGAACAAGAATTAGTATAGGTTAGGGGGTCGCAAGTGGGGTTTAAGGGGTGAAAATCAGCAAAAAAAACTCGCAAATCTGTCCAGAAAGATATACAATTGTTCGATTCTGGCATTTATTACATTTAACCAATTTAAATTGTTCCAGTAAAAATCAGATGCAAGTGTTTATTCTAATTAGAAACAGACCAATAAATGAAACAGGCATGCGTGGTAGGCAGATAGACACAGTGTCACGACGAAAACATTTTGATTCTAGAGTCTTGTTGGTTGCTTGGAGTTACGTGGCGCCAGGAACTAGAGTCTGATCAAGGGACAATTGTAACTTTAAACATATATTTAATTCCAGAAAGGCAAGGACCTTTCATTTCTGGAATAAATCTGATGTAAGAATGCCAAGTCATTCCAGCAGATGAGTGGAGGACAATGGTCACCATTTTTTCAGTTATAGTCGGCTAGACTGGTACTTGCCCTCCACTCTCTTGCGTTGCCTTCCTATGCCGTGATGAGGAGTCCTAACAAGGACGAAACCGGTCCACTGGCTGGAGGCGACGCTTGAGAGTTGTGAGTTTTATTGTCCGCTAACCAGCCATAATGGTGAAATACTCCTTTCATTTACCCTGTATACATTCTTTACCATTTTAAAAAATGGGTCTATCCTAAAAATGTTACAGGGACCCTGCTGCCCTGTGATCCCCTGTAAATGTGCCCCTGCATTTTGCGGTTTTATTTTTGCCACGTAGGGTTACCTTCCAAATCTCACTCTGCACATAGTACACCATCCTTCCAAGACACGCCATTAACTTCTCTTGCATTAAACACACAAACGCTCAGAGGTCCACCCCAGATGCGCAACCATGGCAACGCAACCTCCCCCGCAGACGATGAACTCCGGGGGGTCGGGGACACACGAAGAACAAAAAAAATAAATATTCTGTAGTGATTTGTATAGGGCTCCTCCGCAATCTTTTGCAAGAATGCGTCGGGGGGTTCTCTCTATGCACCCCCGTTCTATTTTTTTGTGGGGGGGTGTTTTTTTCTCTGCGCATTGTTTTTAGTGTGGTTTTTAGTTCCGGAAAGGCGTTTTTGATGTGGGGGGGTTCGCTATTTGCTTGGGGGTGGGATGCGAGTAACTTGCCTGCCAGTTGACAGATGATTGTGTGTTAAAATGTGGGGCTTTTGAAAAAGGTAGTGTAGACTGTGGAGTGTCAGGGCTGTCTGTAACTAACTTTTCAGAAAACGCGAAATAATTCTTTGGCCATGTTTAAAGAATTTTTTACTGTAAGAAAGAGGAACCAAAGAGAAATGTTTTTAATTTGCTTTTTCATAAATTCTCGTTTATATGATTTCACTGCTGAAAACCAATAATTTAATTCAGCTAAAAGAAGAAATATGGCATTTTGGAATTCATTTGAATTTTAACTTCATCCTTGTTTTCAGTTCCCCCTTGTCTATAACCTTTAAATACTTTCTTTTTATAAGGTCCAACACTATTGATTGCTAATTATAAAATCCTACTTTAAAATCGCATTTGATAGCGGTTATATAAAGTGTTGAAAATCAGTAAGCGCACAATTAAGGTTTCTGTGCTTTTTGGAACCCTGGTATCAACTACATAACAGCTTTGTCATGCCAGCCCATACAGAGAAGGTGTGTGCAAGAAAATATGTATCGTCGCTGTGAAATCATACTGGCATATCTTCAAAAATTGAGTTTTTGAGTTGTTGGTGTGAAAAAATTTCTTTTTTTTCCTGTGTATTTTTATGTCAAACCGGCATACCGTTTAGTTGAATAAAACTCCGTCAGATCGCGTTGGACCAGTATGCATGTAATCGGGAATAGCCATTTTGTTTATCAGAAGACAGATCTATTGCACAATACACCAGTCAAAACCTTCAAGGCGGAAAGATGTCGATCATCTAATCTAAGTAAAACTGAATTATCTCACAATAGTACATTTTTATTATTATTTTAAGTATCACATGCGAAAACTTTAAAGCGCTCTAGCATAATATGCAAAAATATGCATTTTGCAGATATGCCAGTTTGATTTCACAGCTACGATATATAAAGAAATGGGATTTTCTGTAGGGTAAAAAAATCACTGAAGTAAACAATATTTTTGTAAGCCTGTTCACCGCATCGGGCATAACAACTTGTTGAATAAATCATAGTTTGAAATTATTGCTACCATGGGCGTAGCCAGGGTTCAACTTAGGGGGGGGCAAGCAGGGTCGACTTTTTTATGTTTGTGGAGAACAATTTTTAAGCCCTGTGAAAGAGGGCCGTCAAGTTTCAACGGGGGGTCTGGAAATTTGCCCCTAAGAACAGGGTTGTAAACTGCTTTTTGGTACACGTAAACCCAAATTTGGACATACATTTTTAGGTAGAATTTTGATTTTAATGAACTTATTATAACAAAAGTGTGAATAATAAATGTTGAAATACTAAAGGGGGGCTTGGGGGTCCTCCCCCAGAAAAATTTTGAAAATTTGACCCTAAAATACTGGGTTTTAACTTACTAAAAGTAAAGTAAAAGTGTAGGGAGAGAGGGAGACTTATGCTAAGTAATAGGTGATGGAAGTCACTGTTACAAAAGTTAAATATTCGGAACTTAGGGGGGGGGCAGCTGCCCCTCCCTGCCCCCCCCTTGGCTACGCCCATGATTGCTACTACTCTACTACACTTTGGTATTGCTTATTAGCTAATGTGACTACCAACCCTACTACATATTTTCCAGACTTTTGGGTGGTAAATTACGGTCACAGTTGGCATATAACAAAAAGCTAAAAGAAAGCCAGTAGCTTATCCACGCAGCAACTCGCCCGGGGAGTGATGCAAGGAGGTGTCTGCCCCAAACGAGAACGGATGGCTGGGGGGAGAGAGTGCAGGTAGCTCCCCAAGGACGCCCCCTAACGGGGCTTTTATTCCTTATTTATGTACTCTTACCCATTCTGATGAAGACGTTTGTTGCTGCTCTGCTTTCTTGTCCGGGGATTAGTTTTCTTGTCGGCGCGACTTTTTTTTTTTTTAGTGGTGGAGAATGTCTTCAATAAGGAAAATGTTTTCTTTTGTGGGGTTCTGTCGTGAAACGCGTCTTGTTGCTATGGCTAGTTGGGGTGTAAAATATATTTTTCAGTAGTGATGGGCAGGTATCGATACCAAATACTTAAGTACTCGATACCTATAGGTATCGAGTGTATTCGATACCCACAAAAGTATCGATACTTTATTGACATATTTCGTTTTAAATTTTTCAATGAAGTAATCTTTATAATACCTACTGTAGATCAAACGCAGCCTGTTTCCGTTTTCATTTTGCAACGCTCAAACCCAAGTCGTTATCATCCGCGAGAGAAATTTGACGCGGCTAGGTTTTTCCCCCGCCACATCCTTCGCCTCTCTATCCACCTACAGGCCCGTAGCTACGGGGCTTTTTGATGGATCGCTTTCAGTTTTTTGAATATAAGTCTGATTATGGATAGGCCCTAAAAAAATTGTCCCTTCAGGTTCATTTCCCGACATTGAAAAAAAGTACTCGATACCTATAAGTATTCGATACCAAAGTATTCGATACCTATAAGTATTCGATACCTAAAATTATTGATTTTGCCCATCACTATTTTTTAGACACTGTGTAGTATCTTTTGTTGTCAATGATTTAGTTGATACTGCACTCAGGAAAATGGGGGGTTTCGGAAACGACTATTTGTATTCCAGTCTCTCCTGTAGTATCGCTTCTTCTCTCATTCTTTTTTTCGCATATCAACTCTTTTTTATCTTTATTTTATCTTTCTCTGTTTTCATCTTTCCTTCACTCTGTCTTTACCTTATCATCTTCTTCTTCTTTACTGGCTCGATAGTCCAGGATGGGCCTTGGCCTTCTCTAGTAGTTTTCTCCAAGCTGTCCTTTCTTCCATCCTTACAACGTGACCTGCCCATTTTATCTTTTGAACCTTAATGAATCTTATGATTCATTAAGGTTCATTATATGATCGATAGAGTTCTAAATTTGATCTTCTTATCCATTGACCGTTTTTATTAATTTTTCCAAAAATGCCCAGCAATATCTTTCTTTCAAATATGCCGAGCATGTCTTCATCTGCAAGAGTCAATATCCATGTTTTACATGCATGTGTTAAAACTGCCTTAATAAGGCCTTTAAATAATAACAGCTTTGTTTACCTCTTAATTACAATTTATGTTAGATACTTTCTAAACCTTATCTCTCATCTACTTTCTCTATTATTATCTTTTCTTTATAGTATTCATTATCTTCTCCCATTTTCTCTTTTTCTCTCTCTTAGGGTTTCTTCTCTTATTTTTTCTCTCTCTATTGTTATCTCCTCCCTTCATCCTGCGTTCTTCCTTAACTCTTTCTCCATTTCTATTCTCCCTTTCTAGTTAAGAGAGAGAGAGAGAGAGAGAGCTCTAAAAGAAAAATGTTTTAGAATGTATTTGGGACCCATGAATGACAGGAGTCCGACTTAAGCCTCGAATGATAGATGCCGCCACAATCTATCGCCACCTCCACAATTTTGCCATGCCTCTGAAGGGGAGGGAAATAGTCTCCAAACGACCTGAACCCATCGTAAACTGCTCCACGACCGACCACAGGACTTTCGGACCCACAGATTTAACGAGCAAGTACTCCGCATATACTCGGTGGGTCTTCGGTGGCAGTGTTGGGAATCGAACCCGGGACCCTCCGATCCCCATGCGTTAACCACTATACTTCACAGCAGCGTTTCCTGAACCCAGTACGTCACTACGCGGAAGGAGAAAGTGAGTAAACAGAAAGCCTGTTGGGTTGATAGGAGGAACTTCGATACGCGAATTGTGATAAAAAGACACTATTTTTACATGGGGAAATAATCCTATTTTAAAATTGACGTTCTTTGTTTCACTCGAAATTCAGACACCGCGATGGGAACTACTTTGTTTTAGTGACTTAGTAGGTTCAACTTAAGTTGCTGTCTAGTATAGGCTCCCCACCGCTCTAGCATCGGTTCTTTAAGCTTGTAAAGAAAAACATTGAAAACATAAATCTATTTCTCTCCTCTGTCTAACTCTCAACTCCTTTAAAAACAAGAACTAACCTAACAATATTTCACACTCCTTTAAACTGACGCAGCGAAGCCTAACTAAACCCCTTTATCTGCCTGGAAACAGCCCAAAACCATGAAAGGGAAAAAGCAGAGAGGTTTATATATATTTGCTTTCCTGTATCAGCATGGCTCAACCCTTGCGGCCCTCTTTCAACTTTTGATTTCTTTTGCTTTCTTTCTCTCGATTATCGATTCGGTGTTTTTGAGTTTTCGCAACATTGACACGAAAGGGGTCGGATCGATACTGGCGGGAAATCGATTCTTGTGTGGAAGTGGGGGGGGGAGAGTTGGAAAGATTTGCTGTTTGTTTTAAAAGCGTGTGGAGTGTTTCCGGAACTTTTCGGTCCCCTGTGACTTTTCTGTCGAATGCAATGCTTTTGGAAAAGGATTAAAATGTTTTATTTCGAAAGAGGAATATACTTGAAAACTGTCGAGGAAGCAGATAAAATTGCTTAACATGGATTAGAAATATGGAGTAATTTAAATTAAAGATTTATCTACGATGGAATTTTTTTTATTGTACTATATTGTTCGTCTTTTTTTCCTTTGTTCAGCAGTTTTTAAATATGACAACTAAAAGTAAATCGCAAATTCTTAACCTTTGAATCTGGCATATTCTTTATTTTCGAAATCCTTCAAAAAATCGAAATACTTTCGAAAAATCTAATGGTGCTCTTATTAATTTTATATAAGTGTATTTTTAAAACATTGGTAATGAAGTCCAATTTGGGAAGATTTGTGCCCGACTAATTCTAAAGTACCCAGTTTTTATTGATAAGATAACACATGATAATTGACCCTCCATGGTATTTCTACCCCCACCTAAGTTGCCCCCAATAATACTTTTTTGTGGCTTCTGTCAACTTTTCTTTGCCCTCTAGATCCTTAGAATCAGGCGCGGAACCAGCCCGCAGGGATGCCAACCATTCCGGATTTTGCGGAATCATTCCGCATTTCGGCCCCGAATTCCGCAATTACGAATAAAGCTAGAAAAACTACGGAAACTACACTAAGTATATTTTAAAGACAATGTATTAAAATTTTTCTTCTCAATTCTCTGTTTTTAGCTTCAATCCTTTCAATAATGTTTTATTTTACTTAGAATTGCGAATAAAAACGATAACGCTAGTCGCTAGTAACTGATGAGATGGACAATAAGAAGGGGGAATCAATCGGAATTCGGAATATTCTAATCTGCATAAATGATTCATTCATGGTAGAAAAAAATGCCTTCTTTTCTCAAATATTTGCGTTTTCAGGACTTTTCTAAAACTTTTCAAAATATTGGGTCACTTTTCTACTTGCAGAAGGTCACGCCGGATTTTTTTTCGCGAGCGGGGGTGATTACGGATAAGCGTTGTCTCAGGTTGGCATCCCTGAGCCCGGGTAAAAGGGGGGGGCACTTAAACAGATCATATTTACCTTTTGACACAAAATGTCGGGAATATGCTATAAAGTATCACACAAGATCCCCTTGTGGTACCGCTGGGGGTATGGATGTCCTCCGCCAGAAAAATTTTTTATATTTGACCTGTAAAAGTAGGATTTTAACTGATTTTGAGAACCTTTTTGGGTCCAAGGGGGGGACATTGTCCAGAGTGCCACCCTTTGTATCCGCGCCTTACTTAGAATTGCAGGGAATAACCCCCTTACCAAAAGCAATTCAAAATGAGGTATTTGCATGAGTGAGGGATTTGCTTGATTTTATACTTTTTCGATACATTATGGTCTAAAACTCCCAAATTTCTGATTTTTAAGTTCAAAAATGTGTTTTAAATAATTTGAAATTCAATTTTATTTTTGCTAAAACGTCAGAAAAGTCACGTTATCAGAAAACGGGCTTCTATTGCATGTGACGTCACAGCGCATGAATTGTGCTTCGAAAGTGTTTTCACGCCCAAACAAAAAACGAAATTTCAAAAATTTATATCTTAGAAACTAGGCTACGGAAATACTTGATGTAAACGTCATTCTTCATGGTTTTTATCTACTATTTTAATAAAATATAATCTCAAAACTTGAGAATACCTCATTGTCTTTGGTTACTGGTTAGTTTGCACTCCCTATCATTTTTTGCCCATGAGTTTTTAATCACCCTGTATAACAAAGGGTTTTTTAAAGTATCACTACTAAAATTGAAGCTAAATTTTATTTCCTCAAGAGCTATAAGACTTTTCAAGGAAATTTAAGGAATGGAAACACAAATATTATTACACATCATTCCGAAAATAATCCTCATAATTATTATACACCACCATATTGGACGTTCGTGTTCCCAAACCACCTACAACATCAAACACGAAAAAAATATTCCTCCCATCAACATTCCACCACACCCCTCTACTCAGAACCCCCCCTACAACATTACGCGACACCCTCTTTACATTCCAGAAAAAGCGACATCAAGAATTTCCATAAAGCAGGTGGCATCATCGTAAAGAAAAACAAAAGAGCGAAAAACCGCGGACACGATAAGAATTCTCGCCCGTTATTACCCCCTCCCTACATTAGCATTCCTGCTCAAATTAAGCGCGTCGCCATTAAATTAACGGCAACACTAATAATGAATATTTAATCTCTCCCTGTGTGCGTGGAGGTTTTGGCGACGACCGATGGCGCTCGCCTCTGCCGGTTGTGTAGAGTAGAGGGATAATGATGGAGATGTGGGGGTGGGTGGAAATAACATGCATTTCGGCAATTGTGATACAAGGAAGTGTGTATTTAATGTTTAGAAATAAAATATACCTAAAAGATGATGAGGGTTATTTTGAGAAAAATAAGATGATTTGATACACATTTATACTGTGGAATAATCTTGCAAGAAGATTTAGATCGCATTTTGCTATTATTTGTGTGCATAAATATATTGCATATGAAACCCATAATTCCGGTAAGCTAGTTTGTAAATTTTAATGAAGGAAATTAATTTTTTTTCCTTTAGAAAATTCTAAAAGTTGGTGCTATGTGTGTTTTTTTCTGTTTTAATTTACATTACAATTTACAATATTGTTGTGTGTTTTAATTTACAAATATCTCTAATTTACATGTATGACTAAGTTACATGAAATATCTTACGAATTTTATCTATATCTTGAATGGGATAATTTTCCCCTTGGTTTTCATTTCTGTTGTAATGACTTAATGTCAATTTTTTTAATTAGAAGTAAAAAATGCCCTTTGACACACACACGCTATTCTACTTCCTCTCCCTTTCTATTGTTTTTCTAAGGGGGTAGTAAAGTACACTAGAGAAAGTTATCGTTATAAATTTCGAGTACCTACTAACTTTTATCTTACTGGATTGATACAAGCCTTTTAGGTGAGACACCCTAAAGGGAACAGTAGAAACCATGGGGGAAGCTGCCCTTAATGTCTCTAAAAATATGATTTTCCTAAAATCATCCTTCCTTCCTTCCTAAAATCATCATTCCAAAAGTTCCTTCATTGAAAAAATTTGAAAATAAATCAGAGGTGTAACGCAAATGAAAAAAAGCAAAATGTTAAAGTGTCTGTGGCACTATTCTATTACGTACTTATTTCCCCCTTCTTCAATTGTTTTTCTAAGGGGACAGTATAGTTTGCTAGAGAAAGTTAGCACTGTAAATTTCGAGTTCTAATTTTTATTCTACTAGATTTATTTAAACATACACTCTTAAAACGATTGTATCAAAATTGAGTAAAAAGTACTCAAAAAGGCTCCGATACAATAAGTACTCAAATTTGAATACATGAATATACTCATTCTGAAATGTGCATACTTAAAAATGAAACATCGTGAGCTCATTTTTGAGTTCAAGCTCAAGATGTTTCATTTTTAAGTATGCACATTTCAGAATGAGTATATTCATGTATTCAAATTTGAGTACTTATTGTATCGGAGCCTTTTTGAGTACTTTTTACTCAATTTTGATACAATCGTTTTAACAGTGTAATATGCAAACTTAAGGGGAAATCCTTGGATAAAACGATAGCAAACTCGAAGGGAAAGGCTAGGTGTCCCTGATTTCTCAGCGGAACAAACTTTTTCAATAAAAAAAGGGAAATTTGGGGAGGAGCATTCCCTTCTATAACCCCTACAAATTCTCCCTTTAGTATCTTCATCTCATATACCCCGTTTAGACTAAACAATTCAAGAAAACCTCTGAACTAAATTGGTTGCAAACCTGGAAAATACCTTTCTCGAAACAGGTGAAAGTGTAACCGGCTTTTCCGAAAATTGCGACGTCGTTCCTGAAATATCTCCCTCCTTAACCCCCCAAGAAAACAAAGCACTGGAGAGAGAATAAGTCAGAGATATGATTGCTCGAGAAATAACTCCCTGGATATTAGACCATCTTCTCCGACTGATGGGGCGTTGCACCCCTTAATGCACCCCTTAAGTGCTCTTCCTCCCCCTCAGGTGATCGCGAGGTATTGTTGTTCGAAATCGTATGCAAGGGAGAAATAAACATTTGTGTGGTCTTTGTTTTTTTCTGATGTGAAGTCGTTTGAGTGAGAAATAAGGGTCCCTCTGTGGTCCTTTTGCAGGATTTGTCGCATGTTTCGCGGGCCATTAGATAAAATTTAAAAGTGAGCCTCTTTTAGGGGGTAGATTATAATAACAGCAGAAATTAAATTTTATTCTTTTAATTTTATTTAGTTCTTTTAGAAATCTAAAGATTTTTAATATCAATAGGGAAATATGTTCTCAATATTGAATTTACCACCTACCAAAATTACATTCGTTTAACTATGTATTAGGTACAATGGAGTAAATCATAATAAGCATGTCACTTTTTCGAGCCTCAAAAAAAGTATATTTTTGATTTTTTTTAATGAATTATGTCTTTATTTATGACTTTTCTTTTTCGAATCCTGAAAAAGTGATATTTTCACACTTGCTAATATCTCGGATATTCACGATATTTTCATGAAATTTTTTTTCAGTGCAACAATACTGTCATTAAGCAACAATGGCAACAATACTCCTATTGAGGTTTTTGCTCTCTCCTTCCGTTTTTTAATTTTTTTTAAATTTTTGTATTTAAACGCTAGGGGTACTGTAAGTCATCTCAATGGATTATCCAGGATACTAGGGGTACACCTAACATCCTTGACCCTAGGAGGCGTTGGTTTAAAATAAAAGCCGCGAAAGAATTAAACTAAGCTTATAACCCAATAAAACAACCTTATTTTAACTACGACTCTCAGACTATAGTCCGTTCATTTAGAATAGGCGCCTAAGACGATATGTATTAGAAGCAGTTACTATTGTAATTACTTAAAATTTTTCTTGTGCAGCCTAAAAAGAGGTAATTAAAATACCCTAAACAAGGTGGCCTCATACTTATCATGATAATTATCAGGGAAATTTTGGGAATCCGCCTAGTTTCAACAAAAATTCTCCAATTTTTTAAATATGTGCATTTCCGTTCTCTTACAAAATAAAATCTCCAATCCATATAAATTAGTGTAATTGCAAATGTTTAAAAAAGGCTTCCTAAGGTTCCATGTGAAAAAAGTCTTAAAATAATATTATTTTATGTTCCTATCTAAATCTTGTTTATATTATTTCTTTTGCTTTCCGCGATTTTTACCGTCATTCTCTGGTTTTCTAGATGAGTAAAGTGTAATATATTTATAAAATACCAAGGAATATCCTACCAGATTATCAGGGAATTTTGAAATAAGTTTTCTATGGTCACCCTGGTAAAAGAATCGGTCACTGAAGTTGTCTGATGAGCATTCGTAGGCATTATTAAGCGTTTTTGATCCCGTTT
The DNA here is from genome assembly GCA_024610705.1 of Tetragnatha versicolor. Taxonomy (NCBI): domain Eukaryota; kingdom Metazoa; phylum Arthropoda; class Arachnida; order Araneae; family Tetragnathidae; genus Tetragnatha; species Tetragnatha versicolor. The sequence continues at coordinate 916,563 of JANDEH010000003.1, forward strand.
CAGGCGCCTATTCTAAACGAACATACTATAACTTTATAATACGGTCCATTTAGAGACAAACCCAATTAATTTTAAAAGGAATTAATAAACTTGCTCTGCTTCACAAACGCAGACTGCTCACTGGAGCAAAAAGCAACCAACTTCAAAGAGAAGTTGGAGGAACAAACACACACACAGCAGTCGCTCCTTTTCCCCTTTTGTTGCATCAGAGAGCGCAAACCGGAAAAATTCTTCCGGACTGCCGGATTCAATTAAAAAGAAACGCGATCCGGGGGCTTCTTAAAGGAACAGATGCGGGAGGGGCTATTTCTGTGCAAGGGTGCGGAAAAGGGTTTAGTAGCGGAGCTAATTACCCGGAAAAAATGTTCAGAGGGGCGAAACGGGATTCCGGGACAAAGGTTATCCCGATTAATGCGGGCGGCTTTGAACCAAGAGTTGCTCTTACTTTGAGGAGAACTCTAATGCAAGGTGTTGCTGCGAGCTACAGAAATTTCTCTTTAATACATAAGCAGGAGTTTAAGTTGGGTAAATCCAAAGAATCCGGGCCTGGGCTACGAATTTTGCGTTGCCAATGCCGTTTATTGTAAGCAATTCAACTTCGGTAGATGCATTACATCAAATCTTGTTTAAAATGTTCACAAAACTTGATAAAAACAATGATTGATGCTGCTAAGGTACATAATGAGGAAGTTTCACGATTTTTTATTATTTTTTTAATCGATTCTTATTGCAAAAATAAGCAACTACCCAAAATTTGAGGCCGATCGAGAAATTTTTTGATTGCCAAAAAAGTTAACAAAAATCCCCTTTTTAAAAGCGAAGAGTTTGGGATGTGACGTCATCTTATACTAAACATTGTTGTAAAGCAATGGAGTTGATGGTATGATTGTTGACGTCATCGTTACTTTTTAAACAATAAACGTTTTCAGTCACGTGTTTTTTTCTCGTCTTTTAAATTAATTACCTGTACATATTTTTGAAAAATTGACTAGATATTTCATTTTACCATACAAAAAACCTTACGGTAACTCCAATAACTTATCTTCCTGATACTTTTTAGTGCTCACCAAATATTAAAAATGCCTTCTCAATAAGAAAACGTGGTGTAAATGCTATTTTTAAAATACGACCTTCCGGTGGCTACTTGACGAATCCTTTTTTTAAGGGAATGCAATATAGATTCATCCAGCCAGACCCTATTAAACTTGAAGTAAAAAAGACATTAAGAAACCCGAACAGAGGCTTTAAAGCCGCACGCCATGATGCACTTTCCCAACCCCAAACATCTGTCCTTTCCAAAAGACGAACTCACTCTCTGTTTCCCACTCGTAGTGATATTATGATATAGGTGGACCTTTGGTATGGATATCCAACATGGTCTTCTGTGGCAAAAAAAAAGTCACTTATTCTTTTTTTCTCTACTATCTTTCCCTGCTCTTTCTTCTTTTCTTTCGCATTTTTTTCCATTCCAGGAGTGTAGAGGAGAGGAGGGTACACTGTAAAAAATAAAAATATTTTAACGTATTCTTTTCCGTGAATTTTTCATGGATTAATTCCGTAAACTCTAAAAAACGGAATTTTTATCGTGAAGTTTTTCACTTGAGAGGGTTTTTAATTTTCCTCTCCCCACGCATGCGTATTGTGCCATTTCTCCACTAGTTTTGGTGACACTCAAACAGCGGTATTCTGACAGTTCTCCTGCTGAAATGCAATTCGCGTTAATATAATCGAAACCCAAATTTTTTACCCAAAATGTCAAAATATTGGGGATTTCTTAAAAAACATCATTGAAGATCCTCTTCTGGAACTAATGGGGGTCCTCCCCCAGAAAAATTTTGAAATTTGACCTGTAAAAGTAGGGTCTTAACTTATTTTGAACACCTTTTTGGGTTCCCCAAGGGAAGGGCACTGTCCAGAGTGCCACCCCCCTGGATGCGCCTGGAGTTGAATTAGATGGTGGCCACACTTGCTTATAAGGGAGTTCAGAACACTCTCTGAGCTTAGTACCTCTATACTTTCCCACCATCCAATTCCCATACGCACACATAAAAAAAGAAGATAGGAACTCCTTTTTTCTTTTTCTCCCTACAAAAGAAAGAAAGAAAGGAGGCCCGAGAGTTAATGAATAGGATGGAGAACTCTGAGCTGATTGGTGGAGCTGGGGGTGGTTACGCAGGTAGTAGAAGAAGGGATCAAAAGGGAAGCACTTTGGCCGTAATGCGCCCCCTATTTCCCCCGATGGCTTCGATCTCTTCGCTAAATAATGGATTGCTCCTTAGCACGGTGGTCGGATTGGACGTTAAGGAACTGCAAATATCTAGGAAAATGTTTTGTTTTCTCAAAACATGTTTGTGATATACTTTCTTGTTTTCTATCTTTCTCTGTATTGCACAAAATATTTGAGTTTCTCTCTATATTCAGCTCTCTCTGTTCTCCGTTTTTCTCTATTATGGAGTGTTTTCAGGTGACGTCACGACCTTTTCTTCCTTGCTGTAGGTCAAAAAGTCTGTTGCTAAGGCCGTTGCTAGGTGCGGAGGTATCTGTTGCTGTCATGTGATTGCAAGTGCTCCAAAAGAAGCATTCCATGACCAGTTATTTTATTTTAACTGCTGTCAAACAATCTGTTGCTAAGACCGTTGCTTGGTCCGAGTCATGTGATTGAAAATTCTCTATATTTTAGGGAGGAAAAGGTGTTGTAAACTCACTGGTAGTACTATTATTCGACTCACTAGTCTTATTCAAATAGTGACTTTAACTCGGGTCTAGAGTTTTGAATTCGTATTCCATTGATTTTCTAATTTATGATGTTGATTCTATAGGGTTTGGTTTTGTTAGTGTTTTACTGCGCAAGAATCAAGTTGGATCCTAATGCACCAAGAAAGACATAAACAGAAAGGATTCTACAGGGTATCAATTCTGGGAAGGTGTTACACACTCCAATATAGACAAAGCCACATCAGATTCCGATATGATACCTTAATCCACACAGCACTCCATCCTAATTGATCACCCCACCCCGAAGCAACAGTCCCCCTCATCTGGGGATCATCTCCCCTTCTAGGAGAAGGAGGAGGCAAGCGTGGGTGGGTGGGTGCCCCCTTGAATATTCCAATTCCGGACTATTTTCTTCCGCCCTGTCGACCTCTTTGTTGCGAAGGACAGGAGGCGAGGGTGAGTGAGCAGGTCGAGAAGGATCAAGGCTCTGGTATAATTGCTCGAGGGGTGCATTGTTTTCTGACGAGACCCTCGCTACCCCCCCCTTTGTATGACGTTCCTTACAAAAGGGATTCGAAAGAGTAGAGGGAATATCAGTTGAAATCGGAATAAATCCTTTTTCTCTCGTTAAAAAGATTATCTTATTAAAAAGGGAGACTTGTTAAAAAAAAAAAAAGATCTTAAAACAGTTGTTTCATTAATATTTTATTTTGAGTTTATTTTTTTAGAACGTCCCTGTTAAGACATGAATGGTAAACTTATCAAAAACTGATGAAAACTTCTACGACCTGAAGAGTAATTTATTCCATTTTACGGGATGGTGTCTGTTGGAATTTATTTTTAGTTATGCAATTTTTAGTAATTCATAATTTCGCCACTGATGATAGTTTTTCCACTCTCTCCGAAGAAACGTATGGAAATAAATTCCGACAAACACGGCCATCCATCCCGGAAAAGGGAATAAATTATCAAAAACTGTTTAAAAATGAATTTTAAGTACTTAAAATAGCTATAGTAAATTTTAGAAATATTCTAGAGAGTCAACCTTTCATCCCTTCAATGGGTCGATAAACTGTGATCCAAGCGTTCTTGGAATAATGTTAAAAAAATCGAATTATCTATCTATCTACGTATCATGTGTGACATGTTTCTGCACTAAAGCTGAAATTTAATATGCTGGAAAACTATTTTAAAATTACGTTATTTTTATAATTCTCACTTTAAAATGTGCGTTTACCCCTACAGAATCCCATGACATCATTAACTCATTTTTGATAAAAAGTGGCGTTTGACACGTTTCAGAATTAAGCCATTCAATTGTTGCCCATGATGGGAATTTCTTTAAAAATGGTAGACTATATTTAATATAAATAACTGACGCACATTTAAAAGATAATTATTCTCAGGAAAGTAACGTAAATTTTTTTTGTAAGTTAATTAATGGTAAGACGTTGGAAATGTAGTCTCTACCCCAGATTGATATACCATATTGTAATCGAGATTGAACCCAAGCAAAAAAAATTTGAACAAAATATATCTTAATTTACTACAGATTGAGTTAATAGGATCTTTAAATTTCCGATCTTTATTAAATGAAATGCCAAAATATTTTAATGATGGGGTGTTATTAAGGAGATGATTATTACAATCTCAAAATTCTAGGGGAAAAGGAAGAGAGAAAATGGTAAAAAGAATTGAAGTAAATTTTTTACATGACTGAAAGGTTTTTTTGGTCTTTCAGATTCAATTTTTTTTCAAATTCAAATTTATTACAAAAAGAAAACAAAATACAAATAATGAAATTACAAATACAATTTAACAAGTTTAATACATACAAAAGAGAGAAAAAAAGAGATATAATGTCTATCCCAAAGGAGCTACTGCTCGTCCATGGGTAAATCGAATATCAATATTTATAGCACTCAAAAACAAACAGTGGACAAAATTTTTTCTGAATCTACTTTCTTTTTTTCTCCTTTTTACTCCTTTCTTCCCTATCTCTTCCTCAAAGGTACAGAAAGCACAGGAATATTTATTTTATTCAGTTTACGGTTTACATAGCAAAGAAAACAAATTATAAACATTAAATCCTGTTGCGTGACAACTTGGCATTTTTTCCCTGAACAAGGTAAACTGTTAAACCATCTAAATGTTAGAATCTCTCTTGCCTTACCTTCCTATACCGTGCTGATGAGCCCTAACAAGGGCGAAACCGGTCCACGGTTGGAGGCGACGCTTGAGAGCTGGAGTTTTCTCACATATTCCTTTAACCAGAGGTAGTGGTGAAGTACTCCCTTTTCACATCTAAATGTTGTTTAAAAGTAACCAACTACATCATCAGTCGTTCTTTTATTTGCAGTCTAGGATCCCATCATACCCCCATCAAAAAAAAAAACCTAGCGTCCTTGATTCCACTCAGTGAAAATCGGAGAATTCCAAGACTCCAAACCGGGAAAAAAATCACCTGTTCCAAATCAAATTAACCAGAACGAAAGAAACCAAAATAAAGGCCAACTTTCAATCTAGAGACCCATCTATACAACACCGGTGCGAGTGGACGCCTTTTATGTCGAAAGAAGCACTTTTTAAAAATAAAAAAAGAGGCGCAACAGATTGAACCGAGGTTCGGTTTCAGAGACACTTACTCCCAATCGATTAATCGATAGATCCCGTTTCATCGCCCCCTCTCGATGATGATACGGGGGTGTCCTCCCACCCCCCTTCTTCTCTTTTCCATTTCCACTTCGATTTTTTTCTGCTCCTCTTTGAAAAACGAAACACGATACGCGTAATGAGATTTTGTATCGTTTTTTTTCTTTGCATATAGGGCGGGAAGGGAGATTTTTGCTCCCCCGCCCTGATTGCGGATTGTTTAGAGGGGGGGGCAAATGAACTACAAATTAGGCGGAAGGAAAACAATTTGAACGATTGGAGGGGGGAATGGTAGAATCGTTTTTTTTATTGTGAGGTTGAAAAGTAAGGATTTTCCCGATGTACGATAATTTATTTCGCGTTCGTTGTACTTTTGGAGATCTGACTTATGTTGGTTTGAAAGTAGACTGACTTACGTAGTATTTGATAAGTAGTCACATCATATGTGAATTCGGACGTTTTCCCAAGAAAAACGTTTTGATGATGGTTTTGGAATTTACATTTTTATTTTGAGTAGTTAGTGTTGTTCCAAAAACTTTTTCTTTGCAATTGTTTTTTAAATTTGCTCTAAAAATTGCAATATATAGTAATGTTCAAACTTTTTGGAATAAAAAAGTTTAATTAAAAAAAAGTTACATTTGTTAGTTAACTAACCGGTGAACAGAGTGATTTAAGTTTAACCACCAGTCAGAATCGAGTCTGGCAGGAGCTACGAAACAAACATGGCACCCTCCAGGAGGACAAGGAGATAGGCCACGGTCACCCTGGACGCAGTATCAGGTGTATCTCTCCGATCTCTCTGTGTGGTTAGGTGCGAACAAAAGAGTGGGGTAGATATCCACTGCCGGATAAGATCCGCCTTATCCTGCGCTCAGAGCGACCGTGGCCATACAGTTAGAATTAGGAGGAGAAATCTAGCAATATTGGTTGAAATATAGGGGGGCTGCAACCCCATTACCCTTTTCTCTTAAATTCGCGCCTGAAACTGAGTTAGAATTTCACAAATAATGAAAGAACTTTTTTAGCATACTTCCTTTGGATGCTTTTTCTTGCAATGATATATTTTCTCTATTACTCCCCACCCACACTCTAGAAATAGCAGTTTCTCTCAGGTAGAGAACCGGCAATTTCACATAAAGCTCTCATAACAAAGCTCTTAAAAAAACTATCCTCGTTATACGACCACATCATAATATAATTGATGACCCCCTTGGCATAACAATTCTTTAGCGGGAGGGACCACACAGGGGTAATTGATGAAGAACAGATTCAGAGTACCTCCATGCAACACGTTCCCAAGATAAATAATATCACAAGCGGCAGCTTCCGTTCGTAGAGAGAAAAAGTAACTAGAGAGCACGTACGGCTCTTTTGCAATACATCAAGAAGTGTTCCTGGAGTCACTGACTTAATTTAAACTTTTTTTCTGGTTAGGCTAAATGTCATGTATTAGTCAAGCAGTGGGGGGCATTGCCAAGGAGGGAGATTTGGTAAAATATACCCTTCAAAATTCGTAAATTTTATTTTTCTTACAGTACAGTAGAAAACGACTAAAACTACCTTATATCCCCCTCCAAAAAACAGCATTATTTCTGACTTAATTTATTTTCTGGTCAGGTCCCTGTGACCAACTATCCTTCTTTTCCCCTAATATACTGAGTGGAAATTCTTAAAGGAGATCGCGTGCTTTATATCTCAATGGAATTTTTTTATTTTTTAACGTCAATTCAGTTTTGTTTTATTTTGCAACGTTATTATTGGTATTAAACTGAATGCTTTTATCAGGGTTTTAATTTTTCTGTAGTTCATATAGGTTTGATATAATGTGCTATCTATGTGTGATAATACGCGGGTCTTGCACCTAAACTAGGCCAAAACCTACTTGAATTTCTAAAAAGCTACGATTTGTAAATTGTTCATATTGAAATAAGGATTAATTTTATCAGTTAATCATTAATTCAATCAGTTTTGTCTGAAGAAGTTTACCAAAACAAATTAAAGATTCTCTTAGAAACTGTTTTTAGAGAGTAATGCTTTAAAATTATTTCCAATTAAACTGACATTATGTTAAATTACCCCAAATTAAGAGATCTTATATGGAGAACTTATCTTTTCCATGAAAATGTTCCTAGAAACATTCAGTCTTTCCAAGACCGACTTGTTGCTAATTCCCAATGGTGTACGGCTCTACAGTACCATACGAAAAAATTAATAATTTATTAATCAAAGCTTTTCAAAAATCAGAAAATATCTTTTTAAGTTTCAAGATGAGTCAAAATCAGGGGATGTTATGGGAATTTTCTCTTGTTAAAGATACAATCACTTTACACCACATATAGGCAACCTACGGCCAGCGAGCCGGCCCGCCTAGCCATTTTGTTCCTGCCCGTGAAACATTTTAAAAATTGTAATCGAAAAATCACCCTGGTTTTCGTCAATAATGGCAAGAGAGGGGATACGGAAGAAGATAACTTAATATTTGAAGTTAAACTTGCTGCACAAATAGGTTGTGCTGTATTTATTCTGCTCGTCACTTCGAAAAATTGTTGGCTTTACAGCAGTGGTTTCCAAAGTGGGTGGTGCCGCCCCTCAGGTGGCGTTGAAAAGTCATAGGGGGCGATGATGGGGGAGTTATTAGAATTAAAGGGGGCTTTGACTATTTTTAAACAATTGTTTATTCATAAAAAACGTTCCAAAATCTTTATAAAAGTAGCATATAATAACTTTTTAACATGCAAAAATTCGCCCCGGACCCCCTTTTATCTTTGGATGGAGGTATAAATAATTTGAGTGATTTTAAGGTAAAATTAGGAAATTTCCAGGTAGGGGTACTAAATTTCCATGGACTTAGCAAGCCCAGATATCACTAAAAGGGGGTTCTGTATATTCAGAATTGGGGGACTACTTTTGAATGAAATAATAATTGAATTTTATAAAAAGTAGATAATAATACCGACTCATTTTTCACAATTGCCTGTTATCAACTTTACGGCCCTCCACGTCATTATTTTATATTTGAGTTTGTCCCGCAGATTCAAAAAGGTTACCTAAAGGTTACCTTTACACACTCATCACAGTGACACGTATGTTATACAAATCTTGCGCACTCTAATCCCCACCCTCTCCACGCTGCTTCCGTCGCGGTTTTTTCTCTCGCTACTTCTGGCACATTCTCAGCAGAGGTGCCACCGAAGAAGGGATTCATTCACTGCCTCCCTCACAGGAGGGATAGAACATAATAACCGCCCCAAATGAGTTTTCTTTTAAACAAGAAGGAACCCTTTTATGTGTGTGTGCAGCGGCTACAATGTGCTACTGTTGCACCTCCCCCCCACACCTCCTCATTCTGTCACACCATAAGAACAAAAAAAAAATAAGGAACGTCGCCGCAGAGAGTAGGAAGGGGCTGTTCCAGCGTCGTTGTCGTCCATATTTCGTGGTTCGCACGTTCTTTTGTGTCGCTAAATGTCGCACCCTCCCATAATGGGATCTTTTTTGTTTGTTAGAGGCTAATTTAAGCTTTAAAGAAGTGACATGATGGACAGTTAGATATTTTCGAGGGGGGATATTGCAATTTTCAAGGGGTGTAACCCCCCTTACATTATATTTTTTTACTGTTACCCATATGTGGTTCGCACACATTCTTTTGTTTCGCTAATTGTAACACCCTCACTTAATTGGATTTTTTTGTTGCTTTAATTTTTTGAAACAAATTTAATTTACTAGTTTTAACTTTAAAGGCTTTAAGAAGAAATGACAGTGGGACATTTTTAAGGGAGGGAATATTGTAATTTTAAAGAGGTTTAGACAGACGACCCTACATCACTGCATTTTTTTATTCTAATTGCTGTAAAGTAATTTTATTTGAAGGAGTTTCAACTTATCTGTTAAAAAATTTTTTATGAAGTGACAATTTGCCCATCATGTAATATTTACTTCTATTGTTTGGCACTGATTTTACTTAAGGGGTCTTTGACGGAAGTTAAAAAAAAGCTCTTTGAAGTGTAACGTAGTAAAGAACTTCCGATTGTTTGGTTGGTTGGTTGGTTCTATAGATTTTAATGGCACAAAGTCCATATAGAAAGAACTTTAAAGGCAAGTGTTGGAATTTTAATGGATAATGGCTTCGTTAAAAAAAACAAGCAGAATTTTTCCACTTAATTCACGGATATCATGATGTACTTACTCCTTAATGGACATTTTTCTCCCTCTAAGTTCAAATAGTTGTTTTTACCTTAGCTCTTAACAAGGAAAATTCAGTCACTGTAAAAGAAGCAAATACTAAAAAACCAGTTTAAATGGCTTCTTTCTTTTAATGATCTGAAAAAGTGATTATCTTTATAGTTTAACCCTATATTCAGTCTCATTTACAAGGCTTAAATACTTGATATAAGCTCTTTTCCTTACAAAACTGAAATTAATTCTCTGTGAAACATGATTTATTCTTAAAGATGCCATTTGAACCTTCCTAATATTGAATGAACAAAACTTGAAATTTTGTTAAAAAAGAAAATATTTACCAAAAGAGGGTAAATAAGTGTGATCTTTTTAATGTTTTGAATTCATAGTAGATTAACAAAGTGTTCTATAGTGTTATTTGTCTTAAAAGTTTTGAAATTCAAACCTCAAAAATTCAATTATATAGTTTCAGAATATAAAACTAGCTGCTTTTCACTGCTTTAAATAATCAACATTCCTTTAATAATTCAAAATTTTTAATTATTTTTTAATTCTTAAGCAACATTTGGCAAAAAATCAAGATTAATTTTGAAAATATTAAGGGATAATATACTTTTATAAGTGTTGTAGATTGTGACTAGCTCTATTACTCGATTCATTAGTAACTCAAATTGTAACTTTGACTTTAACTTGAAACTAGCGTTTCGAGTAATAATACTAAATGGATCTACTTCACAAAAAAAGGTTATTTAAAAATTTCTAGTGACCCTTTCAGAAGTCACACCTGTATCCACCCTGTATAAAACCCCTTTGAGTGCCCCTCTGAGCTTCCGTGTTCGGGCACCGGGGGCGCTGCGGTAGCCGTCACGCTGTCATCTAGGATTACGCGTGCGACTGACGTGATAGTCTGGAGGAACATCTGTTCGGTAGAAAACCTTTTTTTTCCTTTCTTGTTCCAACGAACTGGAAGTGCGCGGGGAAAAAAGTGTGAGAAGGGGGTTTAGCGTATAAATATGTGGAAAATCGTTTGAAGGATGAGGCGGACGCAGAGGGGTGACAAAATGTATCGCCGTTTCGGTCGTTCTAATTTGCTTCTCTGTCGCGTCTTCTTAATTTAGCCGGGTGAAGGAAAAAATGATGTCAGGAGAGAAAAGAAAACGTTCACATCGCTCATATAACAGTGTGAATATAGTGCAGGTTATGGGTTTCGTTATGGTGCAAATTATCGTTGATAACTTGTTGGATTTATTATATAAAGATAAAAAAGGTTATGTTGTTTTTTGAGCCATGTAAAAAATCAGCAATCAAACAAACAGGTTCTCACGGGTTGTATCTATTACTTCCGTCTACTACAGTAGCTCTACTACTACTTGGTCTACTGTTGTAACTATGGATGAGGGGGACTTGGGTTACACAATTTTCTTTTTAAGCCCGACTGTTCCAATAGAAATCTTGGGTTCTCTAGGTTTGAAAGTTTTAAGATTTTATGTTTGTTTAAATAAAACTTCATAAAACAATTAAAAAACATTAAAAATCATATAAACAATGTAACATTCATTGATTGATAGCAGTTGTTATTTTTATTTCATGTGAAACAAGGCTCGAATTTTGGCCTATGTTACCCTAGTTAATGGTAGATCAACTTGAAAAGGTCCTAATCAAAGCTTTTTCATGCGCAACATGTCTTATGAGCCTTGCTCCATAAAAAGTCAACCAAACAACCCAATCAAAGCTTTTGTGTCATATTTATTTATAATTGGTATAGAAAACTACAACATTTTATTGGGATGTTTTTTATTCTATAAATTTTGTTTAATGTAGATTAAAAGAATCTGAATGAATTCTCAACTGAAATTTACAAAAAGGGGAATTTAAAATGAAATTTCTTTGTTGAAAAGTCATCAAATCTCAAGAAATCTCAGGCTAAAAGCTCAGCACTCACAACAAGCTTTATGTTTGACTTCCCACACTCAGGGGCGGATCCAGGGGGGCACTCTGGAAAGTGCACCCCTTGGACCAAAAAAAAGGAGAAGGAAGAGAAAAAAGAAAGAAGATACTTAAAAATTGGGAAAAGGGAGAAATAAAGGACATTTTGTATGGCCGAAAAAATCCTCCTTTTACATTTTTCAGGCAAGAGAGGACACTTTCCCAGGTTTTCTTACATATTTCGGCCGATTTTCTTACCTAAAATTATCTTTCGGTTTATTGTTTGCTTAAATGAATGCAAAAAGTGGCATCCGCTTGGGCCCAAAAAGGGTAAGAAGAAAATTATTGAAATAAAAAGACGTAAAAAGCAACCAAAAAAGGAGACTATGTCAGGCGCGGATCGAGGGGGTGGCACTCTGGACAAAGCCCCCCCCTTGGGAACCCAAAAAGGTTCTCAAAATGAGTAAAAACCCTACTTTTACTAGTCTAATTTCAACATTTTTTTTCTGGGGGAGGACCCCCATTCCCCCTATTACTACGCAAAGGGATCTTCAGTCATAATTTTTAGCAAATCCCCAATATTTTGACTTTTTGGGTCAAAATGGTGTTGAAAATGGGTAATGGTGGGTAATGGGTTGGGTAATAGTGTTGAAAAGTGCCCCCCCTTAGACCCAAAACGTTTCTCAAAATGAGTTAAAACCCTACTTTTACACGTCAAGTTTCAAAAACATTTCTGGAGGAGGACCCCCATACCCCCAATGGTACATCAAGGGGATCTTGGCTGGAAAAGTGCCCCCCTCTGTCCACGCCTGCTTAAACTACCACATTCCGAATCTGCCCCGCACCTGTACCACCTTCTCCCCTCCCCCTCCTTTTTGGCATTCTCGAATATCATCACTCCCCCCCCCACACTCACTGAGTGACAAACCCATTAATCCAATTGGTCCACTTCCGACACCTAAACACAACACCCTCCATTCACAAAACCGCGTAAAGTTTCACGCCAGCCAACGCTTCCCATCATCGCAAAAACCTCTATCTCTCAATGGCAACTCGATCTCCTCGTTGCCTTGGAGACAATGCTTTCACTACTAGTTCACTTCAGAGGCTTCTTTGTCATGGGAAAGGTACACTACCGGTAAGGATCGTTAACTCCGCGATGGCTATATCCTCCACTACTACACGATGCTATCTCTTTGAGAAGCCTTTGAATGTCTATAGTGCCGACTGGGGTATGAGTTTCTTCCTGAATATTAGACGGTGAAGAGGAAATGCTATTCTTTAAGAAGAAAAAATAGGGAATTAACCTACTGCAATGTAACTTAGATCTTGGCTGAAAGAACTGAACTCATCTGCATCGAATGGAATAAAGATGCGTATTTAAGAGGAGTCATGTGCCTCTTTTTTCGCTGCTAGAAATTTAAACCTTACTTAGGCAGATTTATGTTCTTATCTTGCAATTAAATATACGAGCCACTGAATGACCCATGTTATGAGTTTCAATTTTTCTGAGATGAATGGACAAGCAAGGGGATCCCATACAAGACTCAGATAATTAAGTAGTATAACTATCGCCTTTGAAATGAAAAAAAAATTATGGAGCTCAACATTCTTTTTAGAACTTTATCTGAATTTCTTGCACTTATAAACATCTACCTTTTAAAATGAATTAATACTAGTCTCCATAGGAATGGGATAATTCTATTCACGATTCCCCAGTTGATTCTGTTAAATTCTCATGATGATAGTTCCGTAGTGATAAATGGCAAACACTACCTAAACATGTGTATTTGGACTAGGTGTACCAAAACTAGTAAAAAACTTGTTTCTAGAGTAAATTTTCCCAAACATTTCTGGTGGAGGACCCCTCTTTGGTACTACCCTGATGGTTATGAAAATAAGGAAGTTGCATGTGTCAGATTTTCAAAAACAAACAAGTGTTCCGTATGGTTTTTTGTATGGTAAAATGAAATATCTAGTCATTTTTTCAAAAAAATGTACAGGTAATTAAATATTTTAATTTAAAAGTCGAGAAAAAAAACACATGACTGAAAACGTTTATTGTTTAAAAAGTAACGATGAGGTCAATAATCATACCATCAACTCCATTGCTTTCCAAGAATGTTTATTGTACGATGACGTCACATCCCAAACTCTTGGCGTTTTCGCGCGCTTTTAAAAAGGGGATTTTTTAAAATTTTTTTGGCAATCAAACAATTTCTCGATCGGCCTCAAATTTTGGGTAGTTGCTTATTTTTGCAAGCAGAATCGATTAAAAAAATAAAATATATCATGTAACTTCCTCATTCTACCTAAAATGTACTAAAAAGCTACATTAAACAATTAAATATGCATGGGAGGGGCATGAGGAATAGTTTTGAGAAGAATAGTTTTGGGCCCCTCCCAAAATAAATTTTTATATACGCCACAGGCGCCTGGTTACTGCAAAAGTACCAGATGGCTATTTTTGTCTGTTATTTAATCAGCGAATGTTCAACTCTAAATTTCAGTTCCATTTCAACTACTAACCCTTCACACAAACCTTTCACTTTTATCCGCAGAACATTCCAAAAGCCACCCCTATCTTCCCACAGACCTCTTCCCTAGCAGAAGATAACTTCGCACCCCTTTTAATTCTATATCTGCCGCGCTCATCGGGTTCGAAGAGGGCCTTTATCTTCATCCGAGGGCCCTCCTCCTCTCTGAGTGATGTCTCCCCGAAGGCAGATAAGGAGGCCTCCTCCCCCTCTTATCGCCCGGCAGATGGCGCTTTCCGAGGATGACCCCTCTGCGTGTGGGAATCCATATGAGTTCTTGTGTGAAATATTTTTGATCGGAGAATTCATTCTGATGTGCCACAGGAAGAGAATTGAAAGGAGTACCATCACTGTGAGTGCTTTATATTGGAGAGAATATAGTAACCATAGCAACCAGATGAGAGTCATCATCGAGATCACGTGACCTGCTTGAAGACTCGGTATTTGCCACAGAGTATGCAAATATGGTGGTGAGGATCAGCTTTAGCTTTAGTGATAATTTCCTAGAAAACATTCGCAAAATATTTGAAATTTTCATGATTTTCTTGGTTTGTGAGTCAATTTTACTTTTACGTACTGATCTGCTAATCACTGCTTCGATTTTTTTTTAAAAACTTTATTTTTCACAAAAAATAATGAAATGGGCCCCAAAATATAAAACCTGGATCTACCCCTGAACATGAACTGAATGACTACTATCGTAACGTTGATAGTTTTTATGGGTGTTCTTATCGATATTTAAATATTCCTTGATACAAAAAAACTAACACAAATTAAGCATTTATATTTCTTACTCTCAACTCTAAACAAACCCTAAAACAATTTCTAAGAAATTGTTTTTGAGACTTGTCAAAAGTTGGAAAAATTAACTCTTAAGTCAAAACATGTTCCAGTAATTAAAAATATTTTCATCTGCTATATTTTAATGTATCCTCCCTATTGTCATGAAGAATGGTTACAAAAAAATTCTGATGTTAAAAAAACTACTAATTCCCTTTTAAAGTCACGGCATCGGCTTTAAAACTTTCCATTGATAAACATCCTAAAATTGTTTCCAACAAATTTCATGAACTGTGACTGTACTTTCATAACGTTGAGGGTTTTCCCGTTACCTTATCCAGAACTTTTCCAATTTGCCTCATTGCACACAAACTTCATTAAAATCTCCTCCATAAAAATGTCAACGCTATCAGGGACCGTCCGCTGCAGGAATGACAAAAACCGAGTACTGGCTGAGTCAGAGAGCGGCTGGCCAGCTGCGGAAAGAAAAAAAAACTTTCCTTTTTATCACTCGTTCGAATTATTACTGGAAGAGGAACTTACGTGTAATTGCCCATTGTTAAAGGAGGAGTAGCCACCATATGCCGGTAGTAAATAACTCCGAAAATGGGTTTTTCCATTTCCGTTTTTGTGTGATGCAGGTTTTTAAAGCCGTTTTCGTTGGTTGGTTGGTTGGTTGGTTGGTTGTTTTCCTGCTTGATTAAAATATTCTACCAATAGCAGGAGAGTTTTGGCACATTCAAATTTTTTCTGTGGCTGTTCAAACTACAATCCACAAGTATAAATGCAATAATCTTCTTTACACTTTAAATCTGTACATTGGGTATTGGGTAGCCCAATCTACCCCCCCCCAACTTTTCAGTTTATGGGGTAATAGGGGGGACCGTAAATACTTTATTGTAAAAACAGGGTAAAACATACCAATTCAACAATATAAAAGGTCTATAACAAAAATGAGTGAAATAGATTTAAAATGTTAAAATTAAGTAAAACATTAAAAAGCTTTGACAAAATGCGACACAGTGAAAATAAAAGTCATTGTAAAAACAAGTTAAAACATACAAATTCCACAGTATAAATAGAATCCCGATGATGTCAATATCTCTTAGTTCTTCTGAAAGAGTCATAATAAATCTGTACATTGTAAAACATGATTACAAATTTTTTAGATGACTGATGATCCTATATTATGTCTTTACTTCTTTTTTTTTGCACAATTTAATGTTTTTTCGCTTATAATTTCTATTTCTTAAATTGTTGAGGGTTTTATGGCTAGTTCTATTTCTTAATATAAGTTTTTATAAGGCTGAGATGGGGGTTTCTCGCAATATTTTCAATGAAGGGTAGTAAATATGAGTCAAGCTCTATTTTTGCTTCTCAAAACTCATGTAATTCTTTGTTTGTAAAAGTTGGAATTCGTCATGTATGTCTTCTGAGTAGTTTTTTTACATGGTTTTTAACTTAATGAACTTGTTTTTGCTGTATTTTTATTTTCCAAATACTAAATACTTTTAAGCAATTTCAGTTTTAGGAAAATAAATATAAGATATTGCTTTTTCTGTTGAACTTGTAAAAAAATACCTTTTGAGAAACACCTAACATTTACTTTAATATAGATAAAGGCTTGTAATGCATTTCTCTCTGATAGTAAACTCACCATTTCTCCCATTTACATTTCATTTTTTACACCGCACGACTTCGGCATTTTTTTCTCGACCGTGTCCCACGAGGAGCAACAAGTTTCGCGCCGAACGACACTCGTCGCGTGCACGCGCGCACGTTCCTCCATAAAAACTATTTAAAGAGTCACGGGGGAAATCGAATGTTCGATTTCTGTTCGTTCGATACTCTCTGGGTCGCGGTGGCAGCCCCCGGCTATCTCCGAAAACACCTCGATAGATACCATCGATCCGATGATGATGATTATCATCATCGTCATCGATTTGTCGTCTTCTTCTTCTTCTGCTGGCTGAAGCTCTTTTAGGATTTTTTTATTTTCATATTTTGTGTGTGTAAAGGTGTGTGCCATCGGCCGAAGAGAAAAGTTTTGCTTTTTTGGTATACCGTAGAGGCAATGGGTTGGTAGAGTGCACGTGTTTTGAAACCCTACGTGTCAATATCCGTTATGGATGGAGTGGTCAAAATAAATTCGTGTCACATTACAATTCCATAGGAGGCTGAATTTCGATAGGAAAAAATCGCTTCTGATTTTAAAAAAAAATATTATAAAGGGTTGTGCAACTTCTTAAACAAGGAAACAATGATAAATTAGACAACAAATGAATGTCGGACAAAAAAAATTTGCGATAATTTTAAAATTTTGTGATTTTGGAGGGACTGGGTCGCACCAAAATCTGGGGTGATTTCGTACTGGGTGATTTTCGATTGTTGTTAAAAAAACTTTTTTGTTTGGGAAATCCCATAGTTACCTAATTAGTTAAATGCACCTTACTTATTTAATCTGAGCCATTTCTGATTTGTCTATACCGGTAGTATATGATGGAAGAAAGGTGTTGTTATAGGTGTTGGTTAAAGTAGAAAAGTATGGAATTTATTCAGAGTGTTCCTTTTCGAAATACGCTGGAAAGGAACTACTACACGTTAGAATAAACCCTAGGAAAGAAGGATATCTGTATGCGTAATACTACAATAAAAAATAATGTTTCCCTACGTCATCTTGTATCTATCTATTGTTACTTATGATTTGACAAAAACCAAACAGATTTTAATACTAAAACAGACATTTTAAGTTTGGTTTGACAGTTTACATTATAAGATTGGGTTCACATATAAGTTTCAAGTTTCGTTTTATAAAGAAAATTGTCGTGTTATTAATCAAACCGTGGAAATTTCACCCTTTGATTAATAACACAAGTCACTCATAGGGATTCACTTGTATCTTTATAACACAATAATATTTGACTCCACAGCAACGACTTAGTTCAATTCAGTTCAATACTAAAAAAACTGCACTTGTACCCCTTGGCTTCTAGGCTCAATGAAATCGGTTATTTTGACAGATTTGAGTTTGTAACATATTTTCACAGCTTTTTCCTGAATTGCCTTTGAAAAGCAATTTATAGAATCCAAACTCCAACGAAGCACTTTAATCGCCATTTCTTATACACGGACACTCTGTACTCTGCATGACAAGAGATGTTGACACCCTCCTTGTGTGGAGAAATTCGTTGTGCACTCTGTCAATTGCGACATCTACGCTCTGTGCCCCGCCGTGTTTGCTTGGGTTTACCGGTATAGTTATGGAGTTAATCGAAAGTGTTTTGCTCTGGTCTGTCGGGTTATCGAGCGCAATAGACTAATGGAGTCGAAATGAACAGAGTTTTTTACCTTCTTATTCAATATCGGAACGAGGTTCTTTTTCTTATGAAAATTTACGTATTTCGTCTATTAGTGGCATCGATCATTTGATTACTTTATTAGCGTCACTTGAATTTTAATAGGGTTGTCGGAAGAAATTGTCTTTGCCATTGGACTTAAAAAGAATGTTTAGGTTGTTAACGATAGGTACCTTAACTGTGTTTGATGTATGATGTATATTATGTACTAAATTAGCATTTTTTGTCTTGTTCATTGTCCTGTTTGCTGTTTAAATTTAAAATGCTGAGGCTCTTGGACCAAATCTCTTGATATTTTTCTGACTATTGTTGATGGAAGCTTGTAACAAAATCTGGCATGGCTTTTCCGATATCCGTGGTATATGTTATTTAAATTACTGAATTGTGAATTTTTCAGCACTTTTATGGCTTCTTAGATTGTGATTCAAGAAAAATTATTTTCTGCACTCAAAGTTGTACAAACCTCGACTTTTGTTGTACATAGTTTGATGTATTTCATTGAACGCCAAATTTTATGAGTGTAGGTCAACTATTGTAGGAGGAGTAGCAGTTTTAAAACACCGCTTGAATTTTAAAATTTAAAAAAATCATAAAATTTGATTATTCAAGATCCTTTATAACCAGCTATGTTTACTAGGTGATGTATTTTTATTCTAAAAAAACATTATTTTTCAACTATTTGTTGTAAATCTCTAAACTATACCTATCTTGTTTGGCGAAACTTTATCACACACAGTTTCAGATCCATTTTTTTTCAAGAACTAGTATCGAGGGACCTAGTATTGGAACAAAGTATCGAGATTTTAAAATCCATTTGAATCTCTGTTAATTTATCCAGACTCACTCTTATTTAATACTATCATCCTAGTCTTCAATCAAAAGGTTTCAGCACTCCAATCAATAAGAAACCAATTTCCCCCAAAACACAATAGACCCTGGTTAAAGGCCGAAAAAAAATGGGGATCACTTCCAAGCCATCATCCTCATCACCGTTAACCAACACCAATAGTTACCCTAACTACCTAATCTCCCGAGAAACAGCAACACCAGTCCCGGCCGTCAGAGAAACCTCCTAGCACGAGCTTCAGAACGAAAGTGACCCAAGTGCAACAACGAGAAGGAATTTTAGTTCGTTTTTGTACAGTGGGCATATAAATCGAGTTTTTTCAATAAAACCCTGAAAAACCCCATGTAAAACTGGGTTTTTTTCTGAAAAAGTGTGAGTATTTTCAAAATTAAGTGGGTTTCTCCTATTAGTGGTTTTTTCAGATTTTAGTGAGTTTTTATATGTTAAATGTGTTCTATCAAAATAAGGTCAGTTTTTTCACAGTCACGTGGATTTTTTCAAAGTTTGTATAAAACCCACTGAATTTTTAAAAAAATCTTCCTTATTTTTTTTATCTTGTTTGAACTTTAAACGTCCTAAATTTTGAAAAACCCCATTCAATAATGAAAAAATAACCCCTGAATAATGAAAGAGAACCTATTTAACTTTTTTGAAAACTCCCTGAAATTGAAAAAACACCATTTAATTTTTAAAACCTAGTTAAAATTTTGAAAAACCCATTTAAATTTTAAAAATATTCTAAACTTTGAAAAAAAAACATTAAATTTTGTGCCAAAATCTGGGCCAAAATCTTGCCAAAAAAACTGCCAAAATCTTGATTTTTCTTTATAAAACCCAAAAATGGGTTTTTTCATATGTATTTTTTTGAAAAAACCCATTGGGTCCAATCCAGCCAACCCTGATCCCATGTCACTACTCGAAAAAAATAAAATTATTCTTGATTTTTGGACACGAGTGTGTAGAATGTTTCTACTTAAGCCACTATGATTCTGAGCGAGTCATCCCGGGATGATGATAATAATGAACAGTTTGTTTTTCTATCAACCTCCCTTTGGGAGAGAGCCGTGGCGCTTTCTTTCTCCGCTTATGATGAATGGCTCTCCCTCCGCTTTCTCCTATCTTGTTTATTTCGTCGCTTTATTTATTGGAGGCTCTCTCTGTTCTCTTTTTCTCTGTACGGATGGTTTTTTTTCTCCTTCTCTGGATTTTCGATTTGTCTGGTTTGCTTGTAGTGTTATACGATATGGCCGTGAATTACGAGCTTGTTCTAGATTGGAGAAATCGTTTGTATGAGTGGGATATGAGGGCATGGTGTATTGTAAAACGGGACGTATAGAATAGAATGAATTGCGTGTTTTACTGTTACCAGTGGATACCAATGGGATGCCTCGATTTTTAGATAGAGAACGTGTGTTGGGGTTCCTCCTAATTATTGTTTTCAAAAGCTTAATTTCGGCAAACATTTACAACTTTATTTTAGCAAACATTTTTCGTTTTTATCATTGAAATTAAACCAGAATAATTACAAAGTCGCTAATTTTAGTAATGATAGTCAACTGTCCCGGGATAGTGGTCATACATTTTTGTCCTATGAAGTGTACAAGGGGGTGAAAAAAATACATTTTCCTTAAGGTGTCCATATTAGGTACAGGTACCTTATCAAAGGATGACCCACCACGCTAAAAACCCGAATCTTCAATTAATTACGGGCTCAATTCTAGATGTGGGTTCAGTCGCCGAACGAAGTTGTAGCGCCAATGGGCGCCTAAGTATCAAAGCGAAGTTGGCGACGAAAAATTCACCAACAGACGCCAACCCAAACCCACTTCTAAGATTTTACCTTATTACGAATGCAGATTCGCGTTTTTGGCGTGGTGGTAACGGTAACGATATCTTGCTATCACCCAGGGCAAGGGCAATTTTTTACCTTACCCTCAAACTTTTCATTTTTCACCTTAGAAAACTACCAAATCTACTCCATAACCAGGTAAATAGGATTTTTTAAGGCACTAACCGTTTTAGACACCCCCTGCCATAAAAACACATATCCCAACAACGTCCTAAAAACTACTCAACACAACTTCACTCCCACAAGTGACCCGAGCATCGATCCACACCACTTGATGAATGCCCCCCTCCCTCCCCTGCTTATTCCACAAGAGAGAGGGAGGAGGACGAAGAAAAGAACACGTGTCGCGATGCATCACTGTCCCGGGGGTTGTCTTGTCCGCGCCGCCTTAATTTCGTCGTGATGGAGTACCCAACCAGATTGGATTCTCTCTCTCTGCAGCAGAATTCTTTGCATTTTCCGTGTTCTGATTTTGTTGTGTGGGGATTTAATGCAGATGGATGTGTCTCTTTCTTCTTAAGGGATTTTTCGGGAAGAACGAAAGCTCCGAGATAATAAGATCAATTTTTCCGATTTCCGTCGCTAATGATATTTCCTGTTCAAATGTGTTAAGAGGGATTAAATGTTACTATTTCGATGTATTTTTATGGTAAAATTTGTACGCATTGAACTTTTTTAGGAGTGAAAATATAACGTTAGTTTTTTTTAAAGCGATTGGTAAAGTTTGTTAACCCATAATGCTTTTTTTATTTCGCCCATAAAATCGACCAAATCAGCAGGCAAGCTTAAGAAAGGTTTGAATCTTAATGACTCTAAAGAGTAAAAAAACGCTTATTTTATTATTTTTATTTATAAAATTACGGAATAAAAAATTCTTTTCGCAATATCTTTATATTTATCTGTCTTACGCTACAATGAGTGGATGATCCCAATCGCACTTGTATGTGTTTATCACTTTTTACTCTAATAATTTAAATATTATCTGTTCAAAAAATAATTAATCTATTCTAAATTTTTATCACGCCAAGACGCGGTTGATTTTTTTATCACCACGCATATAGATTGCCTTCGAAAATGGCACATTTGCCTAACTTTTAATGACTTTTAATTTACGTATTGTTTGATACAGAATGTCCCAATAGGGATCTTAGCCATAAAACCCCCAAACAACCAACCTTATTACTTTGAGAATTATTAAGTTCCCACAGTAACTTTCCCATAAAAATCCGGATAAAATCTGATCGTAGTGCTTTTATGCGACAAAATTTCCCCACACCGTAGTGCACTTTGCGCCGGTGTCTTCAGCTGGCTTTCCTCAAACACGCTGTTCAAACACTCGCGATGAATGTCTATGGAGTGCATGTTGAGTGCTCGCGTGTTTGCAGACGCCGTGACCGCTCCTGTTGGTTCAGCGTCGTTTGCCCTCGCTTGCTAGAGAGGCTAAAAAAAGATTCGCGAAGAAATTCTGTTCTGGATTTCGATGATCGAATTTGGGTGCTCGAAGCTTTTAGCGCTGTAAAGCAGAAAGAAGATTTTCTAATATTAAAAAAGTATTTTAAGACTGAACTTGTTAAATTTTAAAAATAATACTTTTTTAAGGAGTATAAAAATGGAGCATTTTTGATCACGTGACTCGGACCTAGCAACGGCCTTAGCAACAGATTGTGTGACTTACAAGCAGTTAACAGTTAAAAGAAAATAACTGGTCATGGAATGCTTCTATTGGAGCATTTGCAATCACATGACAGCAACAGATACCGCCGCACCTAGCAACGGCCTTAGCAACAGATTTTTGACCTACAGCAAGGGAAAAAATAAATGGTCGTGACGTCACCTGAAAACCCTCTATTGGGTAACAAAATTTACATACTTGAATTAGGTATTCAGTTTTTATTAGATATTTTTGTGTCTAAAGGTACAAAATGCTTAAATCTGGGTTAAAAAATGTGTATTTAAAACTAACGAACAAACGTTTAAAGGAAATGAATTCCTGTATTTTGTAGTGGATCACGCAGCTATTTTCGAATTCCTGTCAAAATAAAAAAATATTTCAATTATTATTACAACATAAAAACTAAATGTTTGTAGTAGAAAATTTTTTTTTAATGTGAGGCTGTCAAAAATGAATGATCGAAAGACTAATTAAACATTTTGGGGTTTTTTCCTTACTCAGCAATTCAAATTTTGATTTAATATGCATATTTGTAAAACCAGTTTTAGTTTATCACATTATTAATAGTCTTTTAGATTAAAGATTTACCCAATAAGTGAACCACAATACTAATTTTAACGAAGTATAAATAAATATTCAGATTTAAGAACAGCTTTCTACCCATGGAGAAAACTATGGGGGAATTTTCTGTGTCACGAGAGAACAAAATAAATATAATCTTTCCTAAATTTAAAAAAAAAAACGCAACACCCCCCACACACACAACCAACCATCATCAGATTAGATATTTTCTCTCTGGTGAAAAAGTATCCATTTTTATATCAATAACCATGAAGTATCCATTTTTATATCCATATCCATTAAGTATCCATTTGTTAACTCAGACTTCGCTACTCGCAACCTACCCTTAACATTGACCTAATTCCCCAATAGGGTGTATCGAAAAAAACTTTTTTATTTATTTTGATGATGCCTTAGTGCGGAAAAGTTGTCTAAGGTGGCAGAGAGTACCTGTGAATTTTTTCAGAATTTTCGGATAATATCTTGAGGTGCCGCCAAGGCCCTGAAGGTCCCCATGTTAATCCAATGGAGCGCGCAAGCCAAGAAGGCCGAAAATTGGTTTTTCGCCCCTCATTTCTACCCTAATCACACGACAAATGTCTTCACTCGAGTTATGGACCCTATATGATCTAGGCTATCCGACAAAACTTGAATAATAGCCTAAATCTCTATATTACGTTTTTTTGTATGCTCCAATTTTGTCGAAAATCGCGTATTTCCTCGTTCAAATCAGAGCCCACAATCAACATAATCTAGATATTTGTGCTATTATTCAAGTTTTGTCGGATAGCCTAGATCATATAGGGTCCATAACTTGTGTGAAGACATTCGTCGTGTGATTAGGGTAGAAATGAGGGGCAAAAGACCAATTTTCGGCCTTCTTGGCTTGCGCGCTCCATTGGATTAACATGGGGACCTTCAGGGCCTTGGCGGCACCTCAAGATATTATCCGAAAATTCTGAAAAAATTCACAGGTACTCTCTGCCACCTTAGACAACTTTTCCGCACTAAGGCATCATCAAAATCAGAAAAAAGTTTTTTTCGATACACCCCCAAGTCACGCCTTTCCAGACCGGGAAGGTTGTTTTCTCCGCATTGCTAGCGTTACCTGTAGAACTCGTTTCACTGCTAGGGTCGTTACAATACAGGGAAACAAACATCACGCTGGGTGAGACTGCCTCGTTTTTATCACGTTTCTGATACTTTACGGAGAGCTAACATCCTAAGAGAGAATTTTTTTATTCTCCATAGCCTTAAAAAAATAATACTCCATGGTTTTCCCCTATCAGAGGTGTTACTACACTCGATTTAGTATTATTTATTCAATTCCGAAGTTTTGACATTTTCAAACGTTTCAGGGCAAAGGTTCAAGTTCTCTCTATTGCTTGCATGTTAACAGAATACAAAACTAAACGCGTTTATTTATTTGATGAAATGGAGCCCGAAAGCTATAGAACGACATAGATACGAAATTTCTTTTGAAAAAATATGAAATTACAACATGTACGTAAATAAATATACTATAGTATTTTAGGGAATTAATTTTACCTTGCTTACCTCTTACCCTGTTTTAGAATTAATGTTTTGCCCCTTGAGAAGATTTGCATCCCTATGCGACGGCAAATCACGTACAAGAAACGGATGTTCAGTGTTCACTCGTTATTCGAGGTAGTTACGTTCCAAAATATACCACGAATGCACGAAATCCGCGAATAACGAACCCAGTTTTAAAACGCGCATATAAGATAATGTAACACATATAATGGTTTGATTCCGTAATTTATTGCATAAAACTAATAAAACTGGTGCATGCAAAAAGTAGTTTGTAGGAAATTTGTAGGAAATACCAAAAGGGTTACTAGTTAGAACATTTTTTAAGTAGAAGAAGTTACGTTTTTCAAAATGGTTTTACATAATGAATACAGGAATCTAACAATTATATCTTTTCTGCCAATTATGCAAGTTTAATTGCTAAAAAACTTCGAAATCGAAATCCGCGAATATGCGGGGGTAACATTGCTCAACCGCGATTACTGAACCGCGAATATGCGAGAGCCCACTGTATAGGAAATTTGTACTCCAGGTTTATATATAGCTGAATAGCTCAGTGAATAAAATAAAATTTGCTACACTTTTTCTTACTACTTATTTTTACTATAATAACTTTTATGCCTTGTAATCAAATCCTCAATTGCCTTTTTAGTGGAGAATATCAAAACCACAGCATCCATTAACTACAAACCCTCCTTCCCCTCTCCATTTTTTGTAAAATTTATCGAATATATTCTAAGAAAGCCTAAAACTTTTTCAAAAGAGAGAGTTATGCGTGACCAAACAAACCATTAATACTGATAAGAAGAGAGGAGAAGCAGAGGCAAACACCTTGCTCTAATTTATTTAAAGACGGCGAAACGCGTTTTTGCATTTTTAAAGGAGGCGCGCGTGCTCTTTTCCTTCCCATACTTACGGAGAGAGGGGTGGCACGCGTGATTAATGCTCGGAGCGCAAAAGCGAGTCCAGATGAATTATTAATGGACGCCATTAGCAGTATCTCTTCGAACGGACAGATAGATATTCTCCGCTGCGTAGGGATGGCAGAGGAATAGATGGTGCGCGAGTTGGAAGAACCTTCGACGTAAAGACTATATTCATTTAGAATTGGCGCTTGAGAAATAGTGCTTTCCCTCACGCTAGAAGCGTAACCATAGTTACGCTCTTCGCGCAGCCAATAGTAAGCCTTCTTCGTCACTTTGACGAGGATAGTTGCTATGGTTACCGATCGGTGGTGGGGAAGGAAATATTTTCAAGTGCCAGTACAAAATGAACAGAATATAGATGATACTTACGGGTTTGGTGTTGTAATTTCTGAGTTGTGGGATTAACCTTCCAGAGGGCGCGCGTATCTATTGAAAAATACACCACGCAGTTTGGTTATGCTTCCATTTTATTACAATGCAACAACAACAATACACCCACTATTTATAAGAAAAACAAAGTAAACATGTTGCCATACAAATGAGCTAAAAAACAAGACTGATCTAAAATACAAATGTTCGATTCCCTAATACTGCTAAAATACAAATATGAGCTAAAATACAAATGTTCGATTCCCTAATACTGATCATCTATTGTCACGTGATAATTTAAGGGGGAGGGGAGTGTAGCAAATTCGCTCTAAATCTCACCAAGGGGGAAAGAGGGGTTTAACATTTTGAGAAAACACCGCACGTAATTTATGGAAATCCCCTTATGGGTCTTGCGATGTAAATATTAGTCTATCCCTAAAAATGCCTTTATACTCCAATGGTGAGAATATAGTAAATCACAAAAGTTGCAATATTAAGGACCAACAGCGGGTCGAAGGGTGCCACGTATCGCCAAGTATCCCAAGAAATAGCTTGGAACTACTTTTATCACACTGCAATTTTAAAAAACGTCAGGGGTCAGGCCCCCGTTTCAGAAATTATTCCTAACCTGCTTTCCTTGGCTATTGTAGCTTTAGCGTCATATTATTATTGATTTGCATGTTTGTTACATTATGATTGAAAATGGGATACCAACAGTGTTATTCTTAGGATTTTTTTGGAGGAGTAAAAATACACTCCTGAACTTTTTTTGGAGGCGTGAAATTCATTTATGAGGAGTGGAATAGGGAAATACCGTAAACTGCATATACAGCGACAATTTTTTAAAACTAAAAACGCTTTCTTTTTTAATGGACAAAAATGAAATAGAAAAAAACGAGAATGGTATTTTGGTTTTTAACAATTATAGCATCTTTAGAATGTATTAGTAGAAAATATTAAGTTGTAAGTATTAGACAGAATTAGTAGGAAATATTAGACATCATAAATAAAATAATTTATTTTTCATTTAACATTCTAAATGAAATATTTATTCAATATTACAAATTTGAGTAGAAATAAATATTTTTTTATTTCGGTGGGGCGCCATGGATTTTCTAAAACAAATCCTTTTTAAAAATACAAAGCGTAAAAATACGCCTTGCTGGTTTTTAAAAGCGTATTTCCGATTTTCAATGCATGAAATGCGCTCTCAGAGGCGTTAAAAATATCTCTGGATACCAATATTGAATGTTTGAGAAGAACTACCCTTAAAGAATAACACCAAACTTGAGTTTCATATCCACTCTCTGGGAGAATTTCTCCTTTCGCTCGGTTCGATGTTCCCTCTGTTTCTTCCTCTGTCTCCTCTCGGTTTCTTAACTGGAATGGATCGAGCGGCCATATTTCTTCTCCGCCGAGTTGAGTTGAGATGTTTCGGAGTGACTGAGTCAGATTATCGTTTCCGAGATTATTTTCCTTCCATATCGAAGCGCGAGCGGTAATTGTCGTTTGGCTCAAAAAACCATTTGTTTCTTCTCTTCATCCTCTTCGAAACTTTCGGAAACTCTCTGGGGAAATATAGATAAGGGTTTCTTTCTACTACTTCTTATTCAGTGGTGTAGTGGAAATAATAAACATGTGTTTTTATATATCGTTAATCTAAAGTTTATTTGGTGGTATGTGGAGGTTTTCCCACTCCACTTTTAAGCTGTAACTGTCAAGTAGAGAATAAAATATCAGTAAATGAGATTACTAATTATGAATTACGACGCTGAATATTGAGATTTAAATGTGCGCTCTAATAAAATTATAATTATGGTGAATTGGGCTATAAATTTAAAGTGATGTAAGATTATTTGCTTTAATTTGAATAGAAATCATTTAATTGAACAATAGAAATTTGAAAATTTTCGAATGTTTATTGATATTAATGTTATAATAAAGCAGGTTAAAAGCTTTTTATAAACATCTGCAAATTCATTTTTCTAGAATTTTTAGCTCTTCCTTTAAGTTAAAGATGTTTGTTGAAAATGAAATAGTTTTAGAATAAGGAAGTTGCATGTGTCAGATTTTCAAAAACAAACAAGTGTTCCGTATGGTTTTTTGTATGTTAAAATGAAATATCTAGTCAGTTTTTCAAAAAAATGTACAGGTAATTAAATATTTTAATTTAAAAGTCGAGAAAAAAACACGTGACTGAAAACGTTTATTGTTTAAACTATTAGATGACGTCAACAATAATACCATCAACTCCATTGCTTTACAACAATGTTTAGTATAAGATGACGTCACATCCAAACTCTTGGCGTTTTCGCGCGCTTTTAAAAAGGGGATTTTTGTTAATTTTTTTGGCAATCAAAAAATTTCTAGATCGGCCTCAAATTTTGGGTAGTTGCTTATTTTTGCAAAAGGATTCGATTAAAAAAATTAAAAAAAATCATGCAACTTCCTCATTGTCACTAATGTTGAACTATAGCTCTTAACTTTAATAGGTTGTTAATTTATCTTTTTAAAGCCAGAAACTCTTTATTATAGGTCCTTTGATTGTACTATACTATGCAGGACAATCTTACTGTATAATTTGTGTTTCTTACTATAACTGTATAATTTGTGTTGTATAATTAGTAAATCTTACTGTGTAGTAATCTTAGTAGTATAATCTTATAGTCTTACTTTATAATCTTAATCTGTGTAGTATAATCTTATTAGTGTAATCTTACTGTTTAACTGTATAATTTGTGTTGTATAATTTGTTTTCCAAGTGTTTCAAATTTTCTTTTCTTTATTTTAGGTAAGTCCCTGTTTCTTTTGGTTTATTCTATGATGAATTCAGACTAGTATTTTGAAATGTTGTAAGTACAATTTTGAAGTGTGTATATTTTTTATATGCATTTAAAAAAAACATTCCTTAGCTTTTAATTATCCAACTCAATAAGTTCGTTCATTGGTTCACGCTTGCAAAATTGGTGCTTCATGCACGTTTGGTGATAAAAAATACAATCGAATTACTCTACAAAAAGTATCCGAATGAAAGTTATGTAACCGAAAGTAAGCTAACCGAAAAAAAAATACCGAACCATTTATCCCTCTATTATAACAGTCTCTATTATAACGCTATTATAAACAGGCGGATCCAATACAACACTGAAAACGCCATTAACACTTTTGTGAACACTATGATGAAATCAGTTGATCATATTACGATTGTGTTGTTTAAGAAAAATATAAATGTTATAAAATGTATTCTTATAGAGTTTTGGTTTAAATTTAGGAACACAAATTCTAAACGCTATTGGTAAAAGCATGATTTCACCATATGTTCTTAGATGACATTTTTAAGCATTCGTGATGTGCAAGAAAAAGATAAGTGTTGTAAAAACGCTATTGTAAGAACACGATTTCACCACAAGATGCTCTTAGATGGCATTTTTAAGCATATTCAAAACACTATCGCTACGTTGTAAAGTGCCGTACTTCTTCGTATTTCTTTTAAACTGCTTTTTAGCTAACGACACACTAAAATTTTGTTATTTTGGGGCATAGTGATCTGATAAAGTGAACGAAAAAATTTATCTAGCCGTTAAATCCCATTCAAATTCACTTTTATAAATAGTATACTGTTCCTTTTGGTATAAATCCGCTGTATGATGAGGTCTTAAACTGTTTTTAAATGTTGTAAGCATACAATATTTAAGTGTGCATGTGCACCTTTTATGAGCAAGCTTTTGTTACTTTTAAGTCTCATTTTTCCTCTAACATTTACTTACCTTACCTCATTTAATAATTTTATTAGTTCAAAACACGTACACTGTTAATAATATCAGTTCAACCTTTCACCAGAAACTGGTTCCAATTTAGCTGCAACCAAGGTTTGGTAACAGGTTTCACCAAGTTTTTGGTTTTTTCTCTAGTGAAAGCACCAATTTTTCGGTATTTTCACTAGTAAAAGCACCGAAAACTTGGTGAAACCTGTTACCAAACTTAGGTTGCAGCTAAATTTGAACCAGTTTCTGGTGAAAGGTTGAAAGTTTTTGGTGAAAGGTTGAACTGCTTTTTTTAACAGTGTACAATAAAATACAGAAAACGTTATTTTGTGACAAAAACCCTGTCGAATTAATCCACAAAAAGTATCCCTTTCAAAGTGATAAGATAAGCCCGTCCAAAAAAAATAAAAGACCTTTAAGCCCTATTCAAATGCACCTTTACCAACAGACGGTTCTCTGATGTCTTTCCAGAACATTACATGAGGAAGGAATCTCCCATTTAAGGTCCTCCCTCTGATGGAGGGATCTGGCAACATCGGGCGATTCCGCGCAATAAAGCGTCTTCTTAAATTGAGGTGGAATTTATTTCCATTCCTTTTCCTCCCCGGATTGCTTGTTTTCGCGTTCCGCGTGACGTATGTGAGGGGGGGGAGGAAACGAAGAGCGAGTCGCTGGGTTCCAGCTACTGCTTCGACTGTTTTCTGGATAGATCAACCGTGGTCTTCGTTGCTACGCCATAAGTAGTGTTCGGCAACTACTGGTCAAAAAGTAGTTAACTACCAACTAGTCTGGGCAAAAGTAGTTGTAACTACTAGTTAACTACTTTTTCTTGGAAGTAGTTGTAACAAGTAGTTGATTATTTCCCAAAGTAGTTAACTACTAGTTAACTAGTCTATTTAATTTCATATTTTAGATATTTTTCATATTTTATATATAATCATAGATATTTTCCCCCAAATTTTCGATTACTTTTTCTTACACATAGCAAAAATATCATGGCTAAATATATATCAAGGTTGCCAACTATGAAAATGTATCACGAAAAATGGCATTGTTAGAAGATGTTACATATTTTTTAAAGTTTTGATCTTTCAATATTTTTTTGAAGTAGTTGAACTTTTTGAAAGTTGTTGGAACCAGCAGTTGGTGAAAAAAGTAGTTAAACTACTAGTTTAACTACTCTAAACCAAAAGTAGTTGAACTACTAGTTAACTAGTAGTTGAAACTAGAAGTTAACTACTTTTAGTTAACTAGTGCCGAACATTAGCCATTAGCCATAATTAGCCATTAGCCATAAGCCAGTTCTAAAAGCTCAAAAGTGCAGCGATTCAATTGTTTGTGCAGTCCTTCCGTCATAGTACCAAATAGCTACATAAGGGTATGAGTACAGGATGAAAAATGGATATCGCATATGGTTAATCAGGAATTATCCCGAAAAAAACTTCGCAAGGTGATATTGGAATTGGGAGGGGCATATGGTATGCATTTTGTCTTTGTTTATGATAAAAAAAACTTTGAGAGATATATTCCCAAATCTTGCTGGGTAGATGGTTAAGCTATAGAAACTTAACTTATTTTACTTCTCTAGAGTCCTAGACATGTATCTCAGTGTCGTTCTTTTATATCAGTCTTTCTTTTGTTTGCACATTATATCATACCAAAGTAAGAAATATTAGGGTCTTTTTCTTTAAAAAATTTTTAATCTGACATTTTAATAAAGGATTTCACTCATCATTTTACATTTGTGAGACCCAGGGTTGGCTGGATTGGACCCAATTGGGTTGGACCGAATGGGTTTTTTCAAAAAAACCCATGTGAAAAAACCCACATTTTGGACCCATTTTTGGGTTTTTTCAAGAAAAATCAAGATTTTGGCAGTTCCTTCAAAATTTAATGTCTATTTTTCAAAGTTTAGGATATTTTTAAAAATTTAAGGGTTTTTTTCAAAATTTAAACTAGGCTTTAAAAAATAAATGGCGTTTTTTCAATATCGGGGAGTTTTTTTAAAAGTTAAATAGGTTCTTTCATTATATTCAGCGGATTTTTTCATTACTGAATGGGGTTTTTTTTCAAAACTTAGAACATTTAAAGTTCAAACTAGATATAAAAAATAAAGAAGATTTTTCTAAATTTCAGTCGGTTTTTTTCAAAGTTGAATAGATTTCTTTCAATAATGAATGAGTTTTTTCAAAGTTTAGGATATTTTTTAAATTTCAGTGGGTTTTTTCAAAGTATAAAAACTTTGAAAAAAAACCCACTTAACTGTGGAAAAACTGACATTATTTTGGCAGGTCACATTTAACATAGAAAGAACTCACTTAAATTTGAAAAAACCCACTTACTTTATAGGCGAAAACCACTTAATTTTGAAAAAACCCACACTTTTTCCGAAAAACCCAGTTTTATATGGTTTTTTCAGGGTTTTATTGAAAAAAAAAGAAAAAAACCAACCCATTTGGGTTTTTTCAAACAAACCCGGGTTTTGCCAACCCTGGTGAGACCCCTTTTTTTACATCCAGGCTGTATTTCTCTTTTTAGGGCACACAAATTTTGATTAATAAAAAATCCCCACAATTTCAAGAGGAGGGTGTAAACTCCATTACTCAATTTGGATATGGCCATGTCTGTTGATCTTAAATCCTCATGCCAGCCACTGTTGGGGGGGGGGTCAATACAACTCAACTCTCCCCCAAATGAGCGTATAGCGTGAGGAGATTCCCTCAGGCACACTTGAACTTAGAGTTATTTTTTTTATTTTACTTCATCTTTACTTTTCTTTATCCTCCTTTTCTTTTCATTATCTTCATCAAACGAAACTTTAAGTGCTTAGTTTTGAACCAAGAGTCAGAACTCGATAAACGCCCGAATTTACTACTAACCTAAGGTTAACCTGGAATAAAAACATCTGACGGCCGTATTCACCGGTAACTTGACCGGCGATTAACCGAGAGTCAAACCTCAATTGTTTTCCTTCTTTAACTGCCAATCAGAATCTTGACTGCCGTTTAACCGCCGGTCAAGTTACCGGTGATTGATTCCAAGTTAACCTTTTAAGTCCTAGCCGAACCAAAATTCTCGAGCTGTCTAGGACGGAAAGGGTTAACCTTAGGTCAAAGTTAGTGGTGAATTACAGTCGTTAAGGTGGATTCCATTTATTTCAGTTTCAAGTTATGGGTATATTGAACTTCAAGAGTGAATTCTATATTGTATTTTCAAATTTCTTTTTCATTGTTTTCTTTGAATCAAAATTTACGTGCTCAGTTTTCCAACCGATCTAAAGAAAAAAAAACATTAATTTTTCTCCTTATCTGTTGATCTCAATCCATTTCGTGCCAGTAACTGCAGGGTCAGTAGCTCGGCAACTCAACTCCCCTCCTACAAACGAGCAAAACGCGTGTGAGGAGATGCCCTCAGGCCGTGGAGGGAGTCGTGTTGACCCCGTATAAACACATACGCTCCTCCATGATGATGAGGGATACAGGGGGGGGAGGGAGAGGGTTTCTATGGCAACCCAGAAGACGCGCATTATACGCTTCTGGGTTAATTCTCTTGTCTCGCGTGCAAATTGAGGGGTTTAGAAAGGGGGTCTCTTCTCCTAAAGGGGGGATTTCGATGGATGAAGTACTGTCAGACTGATTTGCATGCTTTGTGTATGGCAGTCCATCAGTACTCTCGATCCAGTGGATATGCCATTGGACCGTATTGAGTTTGTGTTATCTCAAAGAAAGGAGGGCGCAGTTCCGTTATTTGTCCCGTTTAGAATTATAAAGCTGTTTTTTGACGTCCAATAACAAAATTATCGACCCCCAAAAATTTCTACCTTATTCAAATATCCTTTTATTTTGGTAAGAGCAATAAATATTGGAGATATTATATTTTATGTCTAAAACGGTGTGGCGATATTTAACGGGCCGATAACAGAATTGTACCGAGAAAAGTTCGTATAACACATATTAGGTTTAATATTAACTAATATTAACACATATAAGGTTTTTCTGGATTTTCTCATTTCTATATGGCTGCGTTTCCAGGTGCGGATCCAGCACGGCTCCAAGGGGGGGGGGCACTTTTCCAGACAAGATCCCCGTTTGGTACTATTGGGAGTATGGGGGTCCTCCCCCAGAAAAAAATGAAATTTTACGTGTAAAAGTAGGGTTTTAACTCATTTTTAGAAATGTTTTGAGTCTAAGGAGAGCACTTTTCAACTAAGGACTATTACCTTTATTTTTGACCCAAAATGTCAAAATTTTGGGTATTTTCTAAAAATAAACACTGAATACCCCATTTTGATACTAATGGGGGGTATGGAGGTCCTCCCCCAGAAAACATTTTGAAATTGGACCTGTAAAAGTTGGGTTTTTACTCATTTTGAGAACCATTTTGGGTCTCCAAAGGGGGACACTTTCGAGAGTGCCACTCCCTGGATCCACCACTCACTGTGAGTTTCTTAAAAAGGCGGTTTTAACAGGCTTCATAAGACTTAAGCTCCAAGAGGTGTAGCTGGGGTAGGTATACCCCTTCTGTTTTTAACAAAAAAATTTTTCTTTTCTTTTATTAAAAACTCTGATTACCAATAAAAATTAAAAGTAATTGTATTTTCTATTACCCTGTGTTCTCTTTTTACTATACCTCCCTGAGTATATGACACGTTTTTTATGAGAATAGGGGGATGTATGGATTTAAAACTCATATTGTGTGTGCCCCCCTTACCCCCTTTTATTGAATTTTCAGGAATCTTTAATTTTTTAGAATTTCGCATTATATTATGCAACCAACAGTTTTTTTTATGAGAAATGTATTCAAAGTTTTCTTGGTTTGATTTAAAATGTACAAACTTCATTACTAACTTAAGAAGATTCTTTAGTATCAAATAAGTAAATTCATAAGTTTATGTATAACATCTTTTGTGTAATGTAAGTACTCATTTATCGCAATAAAATAACTTTATGTCGACATACTTTCATCATGATTCCCCCCTCTTATAATGTTTTATGATCAATCTCGAGGGTACTTGTGGCACTCTATATATTGCGATAGACGGTTTATTGCCCAATAATGCAAGTTGATTAATAACCTCGTAACGTCCCCATTTTATTACCCATGATGCATTAGGCTGAGATAAAATGAGTTCTTGACTCCTACTTGCAATATAAATATAACTCTTTGACCGTAACAAAATCTATGAGGTCTGTCTGAAAATGCATATTGAATGAGAGTCTGGGACACAAAAATCGCCAGATTTTCAAAACAAAAAATTTGCTTTTAAAACTTAACCCAGTTTTCTCTACTTAAATGTACCCTGTTTTAATGTACCAGTTTTTTCTACCACCCTGTGGTACCCACTGGGTGGTATGGGGGTCCTCCCTCAGAATTTTTTTTGGAGTATGGCTTATGTGGGTTTTAACTCATTTTGAGAAGGGGGCACTGTCCAGAATGGATCCGCGCCTGGTTTAGAACACTAGAATTTCGATAGTAAAATAGAGTACACAAAAATACAATTTCCACAAAAACTTTAGTTTGTTTCGAAGCTTTGCGAAGTCGCCTCGGATGTGAGGCGAAAATTTAGGTTATTTAAACGCCTATTATAAAATTATGAACTTCAGTAATTACGAAAACAGTTCTTACTTTAGAAGCCCTTTATAATGATTGTTTTTTTTTCAATAATTTTATAGACCATTCTCATGATGCTTTATCCTACTCTTAGCGATGCCAACTTTGTAGGTTTTGAACCTTTCTCCCGTAAAACTCTTTATCAACCATCCAAAAAAGATCCCAGGACTTGAATAAGTTAGGGATATCCTCCCTAAATAATATCCCTCATTCTCCCTTCATAATAAAACTGATACCCCCTCCGTAATCGTTCTCAAAAATCCATACAATAAACACTATACACAAGAGCAACCTGACACTTGTGGAATATCGATTTCACGCCCTCCCTCCATAAGCGAATTAAACACTCGAGAGATGCACCTCCCCCCCCTTTCACACTCTCCTCTTCTCCGATATTAATTCCCTCGAGTGGTAAGGGGGTGGTCCCTCGGTGGAAAAACACATTCCTGCAACCCCTGCATATTGACAGCTCGCTTGTACGGAGCGAGAAAACCCGACAAATATTCCGGAGCAAGAAATGCTTTTTTTTTGTTGATGCGTACAGATATGGTGTTGAATAGAGTGCACAACGAACCTTCTTGGAGCGACAGTGTCAACATCTCCTGCTCTCCTCAGAGAAGCAATACAGGGTGGTCCCGAATCCGTGGTACTAACTGGGTAGAGTAGGTAGAGTACGAACAAGAATTGGTATGATTAAGGGGGTTCGCAAGTGGATTTTAAGGGGTGAAAATTAGCAAAAAACCTCGCATCTGGGCAGAAAGAGCAACAATTGTTCAATTCCGGCATTTATTACATTAAACCAATTCAAATTTTTCATGTAAAAATGAAATTTAAGTGTTTATTCTAATTAAAAACAGACCGCAATAAATGAAACAGGCATGGTAGGTAGATAAAAGTTAAAATTTTCCTTGGTCACACTCTTGTTCCTTTTGTGCCATAAAACTAAGAACTACCAACCAACTAGACTCTAGTTGGTTGGTTGGTTGGTTGTTATGTTGATGCCACATCAATGCGTCATTCCTATTCATTTTAATAAAAAATGCTTCGCTTATACAACAGACTGAAATATCGGTTATACGCCGTTTAAATTTCTTGTCAGCGTTTTAGCCTCGGTTGTTAATGACCAATGGGGCAGTAAGCTAAACTGGTTTAACTGATAAAGATTTCAGCTTTGTCATTAACACATTATGCTGGTCTGGAGTTCTTGCCTTTGCATTTCACCAAGGGTGGATCCAGGGGGAAGGGGGCTACAGCCCCCTAGAATTTAAGAATTCTCCAATTTTAATAAAAATTCAATAAACACTTATTTCATAAAAGCGGGTTGTACTAAGGAATTAATGATGACGTTTCTTTGGAGACATCCTTTACAATATAAAAATTAAATAATTTAAAAACAAGAAAGTAATGGAAATATACTTTTAAGTTTAGGCTTGCCCTAGACAAAAATCCTGGATTCGCTACTGTATTTTTAATAACTCGTACCATTTTTAAACCCGTGCCCTTTTACA
This sequence comes from Tetragnatha versicolor, assembly GCA_024610705.1. Lineage (NCBI taxonomy): Eukaryota > Metazoa > Arthropoda > Arachnida > Araneae > Tetragnathidae > Tetragnatha > Tetragnatha versicolor. The sequence continues at coordinate 953,365 of JANDEH010000003.1, forward strand.
GGTTTTCCCATGAGTTTCGTATTTCTTTTTGCCACTCTAGCTGTTTGTATACTTTTTGGGTTGCAACTCTCGCGCTCTCTGTTCACATACCAACCCTACGGCCCACTAGGTTCGTTTTTAATAATCCCTTTCACACATTGGAGTTGTTTCGAATAACATTTCTGGGAAACTTTTTTTCTCTCTTTTTTTAGGGCGTGGAAGCTTTCCAAGGAAATCTAATCTGCGAACCTTCTGGAATATGTATTGGGGGAGGGGGGAGGGCGTCTCAGGGGGCGAATGAAATCCTGTTAAATATGGCGCTTCGTTTGCGATAATATCAAACGCTTGAGTGGTTTATGGGGGGTGGAAGTCTGTGGGGAGAAATCACAGAGAATTGAAAGGATCTGTATCTAGGTGTTTTTGTGAAATTTTCGCTGTACTGATAAACGAGAAGTTGCATTGAGACGTTAAAAAATAACGCTTTTTAAGTGTAGCAGTTGCTATACTTAAAATGTGTTTAGTTTAAAATTTTGGATATCAAGCTTGTTTGGTTTGAATTACTTTCATAGATACTAAATTGCATGTTTTCCAAAAGATTATTTTATTTTGTTTTTGTTTTTTCATTTAAAAAACAGACAGTTTAATATACCCCATGCGTTAAACTTTCCCTTTTTCTATTAATAGGGTTATGAGGAAGTTGCGTGATTTTTTTAATCGATTCTTCTTGCAAAAATAAGCAACTACCCAAAATTTGAGGCCGATCGAGAAATTTGTTTACTGCAATAAAAATTAACAAAAATCCCCTTTTTAAAAGCGCGCGAAAACGCCAAGAGTTTGGGATGTGACGTCATCGTACGATAAACATTGTTAGAAAGCAATGGAGTTGATGGTATGATTGCTGATGTCATCGTACGATTTAAACAATAAACGTTTTCAGTCACGTGTTTTTTCTCGACTTTTAAATTAAAACATTTAATAAACTGCACATTTTTTTTGAAAAATTGACTAGATATTTCATTTTACCATACAAAAAACATACGGAACACTTGTTTTTGAAAATCTGACATGCAACTTCTTTATTATGTCTTAAATTGCAAATTAGTATTATTATTTTTTATTTCAAAAAGCATACTTCAGAATAATTTCTCTAATTTTCGATGTATTTTTCGGTTTTTGTCCTTTTTTGGCGTTTTTTTTGTCTACTTTTGACCTTCATAACACACGTTTCTTTGAAACATCAGAAATTTCAAACTAGAATTAAATTACAGGAAAAAAACAATAGAAATTCAGTTATTTTACTTTAAAGGTTTTTTCTGTATTACTTTCTAAAACAAAGTTTTCAGGAGTTCTAGCAAAAAAATAACTTGAAGTGTAATCCTCGTTTTTGAAGTGTAATCCTCGTAAACAAACTAAAGTAAATGACTCTTTGTCACAATTTTTTATCGTTCGTTGGACACCTCACCCCCCAAAAACGTCACCGAGAAAAACCTCTTCGGATGAAAAACAGTTCCACTTCCTCAACTTCAACTCGATACATCCTTTCCTTCAAAAAAAAAACTCCACAACAAAATGAACCAAGTCACCCCTCATTTTTTATCCTCTCTCGCGGGGATTAAGAACTGGCAACAACCGTGAAATATACCAGTACACGCAGAGAAGAAAAAAACAGCGTTGCCACTAATTCTCCTGGGGGATTAGGCCGCGGATGATATCAAACGATAAAAAAAAGAAGATAGCTGCGAAATCTTTAACACATGCCCCCTCCACTGGCCACTAATCCGGCGATTTTTTTCTCTCCTGCCTCCCCCCTGATACCCTTTTGCAGACGATTTATTTTTGGAATATGGAGAGATAGTTGGCAGTGTTTGAAATAAATTTCGCCTGCTGCCACGACTTTCATTACCGTCGCGTGTAATGGCAGATTTTTCTCCTCGTTTGTCAAGCTTTAACTGTTATGGAAACTTTTATTTGTGTCACTGAAGTACCTCAGCTGTCTTTTTTTGGCAGTAAAACGACTTAACATGGGAACTATAGCAGGGTTTTTTTAATACTATCCATCAACCCATGTTAATGTTATTTCCAGAAGAAATATTTTGTAATTTTTAGATATTTTGTCAATTTCCTTAATTAATTTCTTTTTAATTTAAAGTAAAACCCCTTCTTTTTCATAAATATCTTGTCGCAGTCTATCTGAAAGTATTGAAGTATTATTATAATAAGCATAGTTTGACAAGTTAGTTGAAAAGTTAGCAAGAAAGTGTATCAATAGAATGGACTCAATTCACGTGACGTCAGCGATCGCATGATAACTAGTGAATGTATAACTATACTTCACAGCAACGTTTCCTGACCCCAGTACGTCACTACGCGTTAGGAGAAAGTGAGTAAACACAATTTCTGTTGGGTTGATAGGAGGAATTTCGATACGCGAATCGTTATAAAAAAGACACTATTTATACACGGGTTTAACGAAATAATCATATTTTAAAATTGACGTTCTTTGTTTCACTCGGAATTCAGACACCGCGATGGGAACTACTTTGTTTGTTAGTGACGTAGTAAGTTCAACTTAAGTTGCTGCCTAGTTTAGAAGATGCTATATTTAGACAAATTTCTTGTCAGGACCCACATTTTAAGAACCTCTGCCATAAACCAACACCAAAAATACCTTTTTTTCTTTTAACTTTTTATCCAACTTAAAATTTGCATGGAATAACCATCCTTATGAACGAATGTACTGACGATACTGTGAGGGAACACTCTTTTAGTTTTACCCAGTTTTACCCACAGAGTATAGAGCTTAACAGAGTGTTCATCTCCATAGACGCTAATGGCAACTTTTTTAACAGGGCTTTTCCCATTGAAAAACTTTAGGAAGCCAAACGGACCCGCCTCCTTACCTCCACCTCCCATCTGTCACTCAGAGTCATTTGCTCAATCAATCGCATTTAGCCTTTTCTGATTGGCTGCTGAACTGAATTATAATCTGCGAGCTGAATTAAATTAATTACCTCAGGAGGAAAACGGCCGTTTGGCATCTCTGTTAAGCTCTATACAGGGTGTTTCAAAAAACCTGTAACCATAGGCTATTTCCTAAAATATTTCCCCTAGACCCATACTTCCAATGGAAGATTTTCTTCAAATGAGGTGAAGAATTATATGACACCAGTTTCAACTCCATGGAGGGTCTATTTTAGAAGATGCATTTTTATACGGCCCCCGTAGATTGAAACCCCCAATGAGAAAAATTTTCTCCATTCATTTTTTAATCAGATACAAAAAATTTCATCTCGATATCTTCAAAATTCACCAAGATATTAAAAGCTAAAATTTGTGACTTACACCACTTTATCATACCTATGAGTGACCTACTTTTACTGCAAAATAGGGGCCATCCACAAACTACAGTTGAACATTTTAGAAACCAAGCTACCGTAAAACTTTGATTTTTTTAAGTGACAAGGACTACATGAAAAACTCCAATCAGCCATGGTGTTGAGCTCGCTCAACTAAGCTAATCCAGATACCACTGTCATTGCTACTCATATCAGCGATGCCCAGAGGGGGCCCATCAGCTCTCATTTTGCGTTCAGATTTGTGACGTCATTGGTTTGAAAGTAACCCTCCTACCAATCAATACTTATACCTAAATCAATACTTATTTATAAATTACCTTGAGTTATCGAAAAGATTATAAAAAATATTTCTTGGAGCCCCAAAATCAGGTACTCCTTCATACCTATTAGCTACGTAAAAAATAATCGTAGCACGAGTGTGTGCCTCCCAGAAACACTTGATACTCAGGAATCAATACCTATAAGTTCCGATTTAGCCAAACACTGCTTTATTGTTTAATAGAATGACGCGCTTTTTAACTTGCGGACGGTCCCTTAAAAATATAAACCCGCATATCTCAGTGAATTTTGAAGATATCGAGACAGAATTTTTTCTATCTGATTGAGAAGAGAATGGAGAAAATTTTTTCCACTGGAAGTTTTAGTCTACGGGGGCCGTATAAAGAGTTATTTTCTGCATCTTCTAAAATAGACCCCCCATGGAATTGAAACTGGTCTCATATAATTATTCACCTCATTTGAAGAAAATTCGCCATTGGAAGTATGGGTCTAGGGGAAATATTTTAGGAAATAGCCTATCGTTACAGGTTTTTTGAAACACCCTGTATACTCTGTGGTTTTACCCTTCCAGGATAAATAGCAGCTCTGGTTCTTCTATGATGACTATTTTAGCAGGAATTTGACAAGATTTAAAACTGAAGATGTGTGATTTCAGCTGCCAATCTTGATTGGATTCCAATGGTTGTCATTTTTGTTCCCTCAAAAGCAGTTAAGGTCAAAATGGAAAGTGTATTATTAAAGAGTTAAAACTGTCATAAAAAGTCGTGTTTCTTTTTCTATTGTGAGAATTTGTTAGCACTCCGTGTGAAAAGGGTAAATAAAAGTACCAATTTAATTAATCAGCTCTAACGGATTAAATCCCCCTAAGTTGAGTATATTTTATTTATGTATCTCTCTTAATTTTGAATTTAGTGACTCAAAAAAAAGTATTTCACTACCAAAATTACAGAACATCGTAATGCAGTAGAAAAAGGGTTAATTATGTTTCAATACGATATCTCCCTTTACAAATGTTACTTAAACAGAACTAAAGAATTCCCATCAGAATCTTCTCTTTCATTGCAAGAGAGAGAGAAGATGACAAAGCACTTTCAGGAGTTAATCCGTCATGATTAATAGACTCAACTGTTGTTGTTCCCTCCCCAGGTTTTTGTGTTTGCTCTCTCTCTCTCTCTTTCTGTCCGGGGCGTAAATAGCTTTTAGCGGGGCTTTTGTGTAACACTTAGCCGAGTGTATTATCGCCATTGTTATGAATTGCTTCTTGTCTTTGTTGGCTAAGGAAGGTGTTTTACTTCTACTTGTTTATGGGACTAGTGATGGTTATGTTCCTGATGGTTGGTTGGTTGAAAGGACACTTAAGAGATATAGGGGAGAGTGGGGGAGAATTATTTTTTTTTAATATTTTATATAATTTATTCCAAACGCAGCTTATTTATTAAATATACTTTTTTGAGCATCTAAAAAAATTTTTTCCGACCAATGATCTCTCTTTTAGGTTTATTGGTTGGTTGGTTTGTTAAGGTTTTATGCAGGGTTGTTACGTTTAAAACACTTTATTTTAAACACGTTTAAAACAAAGCAAAAAAACATTGTTTAAAACAAGTATTTTTTAGCAAGTTGCTTCCTTTATTTAGGCCAGTGTGGTCCAACCCGAGGCACGCGTGCCACGAGTGGCACTCGAAGAAATTTTTGTGGCACTCGGCCTTAAAATTAAATGCGTATTCTAACTAACAGAGAATATAATCAACATTTCAACTTTTATTGTAGAAAAGTGTTAAAAACCTGGTTTTTGGAGTTTTATTTTCAAAAAATTTCAGGGGAGAACCCCTGACACTCCTTGGAAATTATTTTTAGCTTAAAATTCAAAAGGGCATCAGTTAGAAACTTTAGTTTGAGGCAACAGTCCCATGGGCATTGAATTGAGTGAGGTGCCATGCGAAATTTAAATGGAAATATGATCTTAAGCAGACCCATTTTACCAGGCTAGAAAGTGCGACGGCCCTGAAAATTTCTGGAAGATGGTTTCTAAGGAACACTTCCCAGAACTGCTTAAATTCTCCCTGAAAATGTTATCCCTGTTTGGGAGTACATGTGTCGAAAGTGCTTTTTCATCTCTCAAACAAATAAAATCAAAAGCAAGAAATCAAATGGAAAATATTTCTCTGAAATCTAGCCTGAGACTTTGCCTTACTGAACTCACTGTCATCATCGATAAACTTGTATCAGAAAAAGAATGTCAATCCTCTCATTGATTTCACCATTGCTCATAGTAAAATATAGTGATATATAAAATTAGTTGTATGTAATGCTTTTTTTATTTATGTCTTTTTGCACTCACTCTCATATACTAAAGTTAGTTTGGCACTCGGGCAAGTAAAGGTTGGACCACCCTGATTTAGGCAACAAACTCACTATTTTCATCTATGGATCACCCAGAGCTTTAAAAAGAGGGTGTCGAGAATAAGGCTTGGGTACAAACCACCATATCGCCATGACATAGACAGTACATTTCTTGATAAAGATCATGATTCTGTGAAGAAAACTTGCAAATATCATTTCAAAGAACGAACTATTTGTGGTGTATTTAAAACTATAGCTTTCTTAATCTAATTTCAATTTGAAAAGTCAAATTTAATTTTTTTAAATCATGGGTTTTTTAGCATTTCTATGTCGTGGGTAAAAAAACAAATAAAACATGTTTTTGTTTTTGATTTAAAAAAAACATGTTTTTTCCAACCCTGGTTTTATGACACAAGAATCAAGTTATATCATCTTGCGCCACGAATGACATAATCAAGAAAGGATTATTTCTTTTAGGAAATTCATAGTAACAAATTTAAAAATCCTTTCTTTGTGTCCCAAGGTTCCCCCACTAGTGTGCTTATTGGGATACTATATGTGCGATATAGTGTCCAATTGCTATAATAATATGTGCGATGTTATATGAATTGCTTCTTGTCTTTGGATCGGGAAGGTGTTATACTTCTTGTTTATGCATGAGATTTGTGATGTTACGTCTCAGTGTGTTACGTTTCCGGTTTGTTGGACCTATTAGAAACTGAAGAGATAGTACCTAAAGAAAGAAGTATATTAAACCGTACTTTGAATTATTCAAACTAATTTCCGCGGAAAACCGAGTGCTAATTACTACAGAAGGTCAATTAATTAACAGCAAATCAAACTTCTCTAACATTATGATAAGTTGATCCTGCAGCAACTCGATTTCCGTAAGTCAATCAGAGGAAATGAAATATTTATTAAGAAAACCGTGGAGTGGACCTCAGCCGCATTCAGACTGTCATCCGTTGATTAATCACTGTGGCTAATTGAAGGATGCTTTTGTCTCCCTTAATGAACTGCCACTGTGCAATTACGGAATTGTCGCCTCCTTTGAACGCTCGTAGTGCGCGGTTACCCCAACGGTCGTTAAGGGGACATTAGGGAGAGAGAGAGAATGCAGTGGACGTTGTTTCGACTCGCTTTGTCCTCAACCGTTACATTAGACAGTGTAGTTTAATGGGAAACTAGTAGGGAAGGGTCATTCCACGACAAATCAACACACTTTTTGGAATTTAGTACACACGATCTAACGATGTAGATTTTTTTAAAAATACCAACTTCCTTTAAAAAACGTAAGTTGTTCTGGAAATTTAAATGCGCAAAATTGTCAAAAATGGGCCGACATGAGTTTTTTTAAATTATACAAGTAAAATGGGTGGCGTTTTAAAGTATATCAAACGATTCTATAATCATTTATTTTCTTTTTACGTGCTATATATTGTTTCGAAAATTAATATTTTATACAAAATAGAATTCTAGAAATCCAGAATCTTAAAAAAATGGCATAGATTTTTTTAAATGTTCACTGAAATATAGTGATTTTTGGCTCCTTTGTGACGGTCCAGATTGGAGTCATGGGTGTCGCTGGGAAATCGCTGTTACTGACGGAATTTGTGACAGTAATATGTGACCACTTTTTGACTTCACTGTGAAGACAGTTGTGACAGATGACATGAAGACTTCCCTGTGACGGCGCAGAGTCGTCACTAAATACTGGTCACTGTGGGACTTCCAAGTTAAGTCGCGCAGTTTGGTCACGGAGATATTTGTGGCAAGTGTGACCAACAGTGACGTTATACCAGGCGAGGATCCTGGGGGTGGCACTCTGGACAGTGCGCCCCCCGCTTGGGAACCCAAAAAGGTTCTCAAAATGAGTAAAAACGCTGCTTTTACAGGTCTAATTTAAAAATTTTTCTGGGGAGGACCCCCAATAGTACCACAAAGAGATCTTCAGTGATAATTTTTAGGGAATCTCCAATATTTTGACATTTTGAGTCAAAAAGTAAAGGTAATAGTGTTGAAAACGTTTCCAAAAATGAGTCAAAACCCTACTTTTACACGTCAAATTTTTAATTTTTTTCTGGGGGAGGACTCCCATACCCCCTATGGTACCACAAGGGGATCTTGTCTGGGAAAGTTCCCCTGGAGCCGTGCTGGATCCGCGCATGCGTTAGAGTGACTTCACTTTAATGATTTTTGTGTTAGGAATGAAAGGCTGAGTCAACCTTGCCCTGCCCGAGAATAATTTAACTCCTACAGTTTTTAAATTAATTTTTTAACTTTTTTATTTCGCCGCTAGGGGCGCTGAAGTTATCTCAATGGATTTTCCAGGGTCACTTACCTAGGAGTAGAGCTTACTTCCTTGACCCTAGGACACGTTGGTTCCAAATAAAAGCCGCGAAACGGACTTTTGAAACACCCTGTATATATTTTTCAAAAACGTTGACCGAGAAGAAAATTCAATTTTTATGACATAGTTTATTTATATCCACGGAACATCAGAGTACCGAAAACGGCTAGCATAACTTCAACCGCCACATTCAAAAACTGTTTTATTCAGATAAAGGCAAAGAGAAGCTGGACGTGTATAAGCGATAAACACCAACCTATCAGCGATGTTATCCGCATAAATTCTCGCACCTCCGGAAACGGATAGTCCAATTTGCACTTTTGGAAGAGATCCAATCGCTTTGGAGCACGTTTTTAGGATCCTCACCTGCTGTTCCCTGCGCCCCCTCGAATTTGCATCGTCCTAAAGAAAGGAACGAAACGGCCCCGTGATGTTTGAAATGCTTGTTTATTGAGATGATGAGTTAATACTTGAAGGTGAAGTTTATTCTTCTTTTATAGTCGTTTTATGGGAGGTAGTTTAATGGTTCAGAGTTAGGTACTCTTCTTTAGCAGTTATCAGGGTGGACAACTTTTTTGGAAAGAGTGCAACTACAGGGTGCCCCAAAAGTGACACATTTTAAAAATCAATGACTATTTACTCGAAAACTAAAAAAGATAAAAAAAATACGCGATTTGTTGCATCCTACACCTAAGACTCCTAGATAAATAGGATGTAACAAACCGCGTATATTTTTATCTTTTTTTTTAGTTTTTGAGTTATTAGTCATTGATTTTTAAAAAGTGTCAGTCTTTTTTGGGGCACCCCTTTATTGCGAAATAAAACTTAGGCGTGCCACTTCCGCTCCAATCTATAGCAATAATATACAGGGTGTTCTGAAACACCGTGGACAAACTTTGAGGGGTGGTAGAGGGGACCTAGACAAGCATATTTCGAATAGGAATGGGGGTCGCAGATGCACCGTTTAAGAGCTAGAACCCCTAATGTGGTGCGAGGGCCTTAGAAAAAGCGGTTTTCCTTAAGCCCGTTTTACGAAACAGAACATAATAGAATGGAAAAAAATATTGCATGAGGTACAGCAGTATCCATACTATACTTCCACCATAAATTTGAACAATATTGGACCACTTGTTAACCCGTGGGGTGAGTTATAAAACTTGCAATATTTGTTCCCTTGTTGTTGTCGTGTGCCACTTGGAATTACCAAGCTCCACAAGGATTCAAGGCAAAGGGGGTGCGGCTCCTGAGAAAGTGAGGCCCATAAATGGCAGGAGTCCGACTTCTGCCTCATGAGATGATAGATGCTGCCACTATCTATCGCCACCTCCACAATTTTGCCATGCATCTGAAGGGGAGGGAAATAGTCTCCAGACACCTGGACCCGTGGTAAACTGCGCCATGACGGACCACAGGACTTTCAGACCCGCAGATTTAACGAGCACGTACTCCGCATATACTCGATGGGTCTTCAGCGGTGTCGGGAATCGAACCCGGGACCCTCCAATCCCGAAGCCGATGCCTTAACCACTGGCTCCCCATAGCCATTTGTTCCCTTAGTGTAATGGTATGGAAAGTTGGTTTCAAATAATTCTAATAATACTAATTTGAAAATCATTTAATCAATCAATAACTTTTCAGAAAATATCCAAAACCCAAAAAGTTGAAACAATACTGTGTTGAATTAGATTCAGCAGAATTTCAGTTAAACCACTTCTAGTACAATGAAAGATAAATAATTTTAAGTATTCTATCCTTATCCAACCCGGTTTGTTATATCAAACCACTCGAGTTATAAAAAAATCTCAAAATTCGTACACTTTAACATCAAGAAATTATTAGTCTACACTGGCAAAGGGGAAGTGAGGTTGGTAACCCCCGCACAAAGTGTCTGACTTGAAATTGGCAGCAAACAACCACAAAATTCTCACCAGATACTCCACCCACCCTCTCAGATCCTCTCATCGGCATCACGAGCTCTCGAGCGTTAAAACTGCGCCGAGAAGAGGTATCGTAAAATATCTCCCTCCCCCCCCCTGGAGGAAGGATCCCCCTTCATCTTCGTTTGGGGTCCAGAGTGCATTATCGCATCCCCCCTCCACCTCCCACCCCTCTCTATCCTCGAGGGGAGGAGGATGCTGTTCTCCCGCATCTTCCGAAGAAAATGTCTCCTCTTTTGAGTGTGGAGTCGCCATCTGTTGGTGACTGTTTGAACTATGGGGTGTTGGTTTTATTGTACTATTACCAAGTTTTGCGAAAAGTTATAGGGAATTTTCATGGTATTTTTTTCTATTAATAAATTAGAAAATAACACAAATGCGTAAAATTGGTATAGTCCCCTGGGACCCCCCTGGTCTATGTAGGTGACCAAATTAATCAAAATATTAGTATGGAATGATGTGAATATCGGAATAACGAGAAAAAAGAGTAAATCAACCACAATAAATTTTTTTAAGTTTTGTGATAAGGTTTTGGGAGTTTTCATAAGTGTTTTCTTATGGGAGCACTTAATTTCTCAGAAACTAATTCGAAAAAGGAGTGACGAGGTGCAAAACTTCCTATCTAAAGAGTATTTAAATAACTTTTGCTGGAGCAAAATCCCCGTAAGGAATTTTTGAATAGATAATAATCTCATCCATTATCTTTGGAAACCAAAATGACCCTCATACATTTATCTACAAATGTTCAAAATTTCATTCTATTCCATCGAATAGTTTTTTCGTAGTAAGAATTCAAAAATCTCAAAGCGAACATTTCTCGTCCCCCACTCAGTGGTGGGTTTTGGGGGGTTGGACTTAGAATTATTTTATTTATAAAAAATATTTTTGTTATGAAATCAACAATTAAGGTAAATGTGGGTACAGTGGACACTTTAAGGAAAATTTTTGCTTAAATTCTCAATAAATACCAACCTATTTGCTTGGAAACCATGAAACCTTGGTTCCCGACGTCAGAATGAAACCAAATTCATACAACACTCATTTTAAAGAACAATCAACAGTTTATGAAGAAAAAATGATCCAAATTCAATGTTATTTAAGTTTCTATTAGAAGCCATTGCGGTGGCCACTATTGGAAAAACTAAGATTTTGTGATGGTATAGTGGCCACCCCCATAAATCCTCGTCAAGTCAAAATTTTAAAATAAATTTTATGTATTATCATTTTATACACTCTTCTTTATCTTAATATAAATTTAAAAGTCAATCAAACGGTTGTGAATACAAAAAAATCAGTTCCGATGTACCCGTTTCCTTACGCGATTCAATAAGCAAAATCAAATTTCAGTCACTCGGCCGATGTTGTTATTTTCAAATATTTAAATATCCTCCCCATGCTGATCTGTGGTATCGGTGGTAATTTACCAGCTTACCTGATTGTACTATCTACTATGCCTATGAATTTTGACCCTGTTTGATGCCTCTAACTCGTTTTATTTCAAATTAATCAGCTATGTGGCCACTATTGGTACAGTGTCCACTATACCCACATTTACCTTAACGTGTAAATTTATGTAACCCGCAACTTGAGATATGGACGGTGTCAACCGGTCACTAGTCAAGTCACACCTCGCCGTTTAATTTCCGCTTTAAGCTGAAAACTCCGATTACTAGTTGACCAGATCATTTAAAATTTTCATTCATAGGATCATTTTTTTTAAATAAAATTTATCAGTGAGGCAAGACGTCACCTTAAGAAGAAGAAATAAACCCTACAATTTATGCATTTCAACAGTGCAATTTAGGAGTTTCCATCGGTAAATTACTTCCGGTTGACACCGTCCCATAAAAACAACACTATATTATTAAGATTTGATTATTAGGTCACAGCAGTAGCATTTAAAAAACATTTAACTTCTTGAAACTTTTTACAATGAGCCGCCAAGTCCACTGCAACCATCAAAACGCCGTCTTTATGGGGTGGTAGTATATCGACCGGGCTCTTTTCATTAGGGTTTATCGCCCCTTTTAATTGGTCGCTGGATAATTAATGCCGCTCCATGAGCAATCTGAGAGGGTTAATTAAGTACTGTTTTCCCCCGTTTCGAAATTAAATTCGTTTCGTTACATGCAACAAAGTATTATGAGTGGCTTTGATTTCTTAAGTGTATAATTCGCTCCAGATTTTCTCATTTAGACATCGTGTAGTAAAAAAAATCCAGTTTTTTCTCTTTCTTTCTAAATTCCTTAATCTCTTTTTATCTTCTTTCTCTCGTGATCATTTTCTATTATTGGTTGTTTATCATATCTGACCCCCCGGAACATTTTGAGGAGTTAATTTGGTAAACTAACCTCCTGATAAACCGTTATTGTTCTAAGACTCAATTTTCATTTCAATGCACAATTAAAAGATATCCCTTGTAAGCTGTCGCGAAAAAACCGTTCAATGCAGATTCCGTTCAGACAAAAACCGTTCAAAAAACAAAACAAAAAACTCATAGCTTTACTCATGTAATAAATTTGTTTTTTATTGAACGGTTTTTTCGTATATCCCCGTGTAAGGGTTTTATCTATATTTTTATATAGGGGAGAGTGGGGCAGGTTTCAACAGTTTCGTTTTCGATTAAAATCGTTTTCTTGTTAGTTATGCGTTTGATTGAAATGCCATCTGGTGTTAAATAATGTTTTTTATCATGAGAACATTTGTTCGTTGTATTTCCACAGTTTCACCTTTAAAATTTTTTATAATCGAGTAAAGTTGATTTTGACGTCCCAAAGTAACTTTTTGAATTCTTTGAAAAAATCGGATTTTACTACCTTTTTATTAATTTAGGTGAGTGATTTTTACATATATTATTATTTAAAGTCTTCTGCTTCTATGTATACCATTTTCAAAGTGATATCTTTATTCTGAAGGGTATGAGAGGTCTTAAACCATGACGACCAAAGGTGGGGCACCTTTCAACACTTAGGGTGGGGCAGGTTTCAACACCCCAAAAATGCGTTTTTCTTGGTATATTGAGCTTTCTCAATGTTTTTTCTTGAAGTAAACTCTTTTAAATAATTTATATGCCATATAATATTATTGTATTAAGGTTAATAATTTATTTTTAACGAAAAAACAGCTTAAAATTGGTTTATATTATTCACATTAAAATACATACAATTTTTAAAGTTACGACTACTGTACGAGTCCTAAAAACTATTTTTATGCATTTAGTAAATATAAGCATCAATTTCAATAAAACTTTTTATTTTATTCCTCTCTTTGATGACTAGTAAGTAGCAAAATTTTACATAAATTAAAAGACATTAAAAATAGAATATCTTTGGTAAATTATGATCGAAAAATACTCGAATTAACAAGATATTTTTGTAATACAGCTCAAAAGAACTTTTAAATGAAAAAATAAAGTTTAACACACTTATGTGAGTCAAAAAACACAAAAAAACAGAAAAACGTCAAAATTTGGAAATTTTTTTAGAAATTTTTACCCCAAACGAGTAAAATATCTTTATTATAATGTATATTTCAATGTATTAAAAGTTAAATCAATTGAAACTTTCAAAATTTAGAAATAAACCCGCTGTTGAAACCTGCCCCACCTCTTGTTGAAACCTGCCCCACCCGGTTGCCAGATTTCAACTGAAGAGAACCGTTTTTAAAACGCAATTTTGGACAACTTAATTTTCTCTGAGAACTTGGGTAAAATTACACAATGTATCCGAAAGACCAAGGTAGGATATGCAAGTGAAAGTTTAAGGATGCGTCAATTTGTTAGATCACAAAAAAATAAAAACCGAAATCTGTTGAAAGGTGCCCCACCTTCCCCTATTTTATATATTATATATTTTTTTAAAAATAAATATCAAAATGAAGTTCTACTAGAAAATACATGGATTTGTGAAAGTCTTATGTCATACACCGCCACTTTCAAACTGTGATGAATTAGTGGACTATTATTTTTTTATGGAAATAAATTTCACAACCTCCACTAACATGTGACCAAGTTTGAGAAAATGTGGTCCAGTATTTTTCTTCTTGTAGCCATATCAAAGTGTAAGTTAATGATAACCACATCGTGTTTCAAAAATTAACACAGACTACATAACCCCCACTAAAAACATAAATGCAATTTTTTTAATTTAGCCTTTTTCTCTCGAAAATTTCGATTTGATTCGTATTACATACGATACCACTCTAAAATGTACTAATGATGTACAAAAGTAGTAATGATTCAAATCCAAACGTTTATAACGTAGGTAGGTTGGTTGGTTAGTGAGGTTTTATGGCGTAAGGGCCGTATTCGGCCATTCCACGTGTATCTTTTTTATTGAACGGTATATATACACGATTTTTTATAGCTTAAATTGTAAAACGTATAAAACTTAAAAATCCAATCGTGAGGTTTTTTCCCTTAAACCAGGCCCGATTTCACTTTAGTCATTAAATCAAGTTTTGGCCATCAAGTGTGATGATTAGGGCTAGGATTTATATGTAATTACATATTTGTTCAGGGATCTGATATTAAAGTGTGTCCTTGAATTCTATGTTTTAAAAGATTTTTAATCGATTAAGACCATGTTTATTTTACATATTTTCACATATTTCGGTTTATTTACATATTCAACCTATAACTACATATTTTTATTACATATTTATCCATTTTCAAGTTTTTCAAACATAATCACACGTTATACCGATTTTCAAATTAAAGTAACCCATAAAATGAAATGCGTATTCAAATTGTAGTTAAAATTAGTGCACCCAATTCTAAATTTAACTTCTAAAAGGTTTTGAAGTCGGGATTGTTGGATGAAACTTGTCAGGCGCTCCGAGAAGGGAAGTAGACACTTGGTTTTCGTTTTTTTTCTCGCGAAAAGATAGCAAAAATTTTTTAATTGCATGTAAATCACAGCCCTGGAGATGATCATTAAATTCAAACCCAGAAAAAGGGTGGTTATCTTCCTTTATGCAGGAATGGTCCCCTTCTTCTTTAAGAGCTTCTCCATTAAATTCGAACTCACTTATCTTCATCATTTTCCGTCGTTTCTCAGATAAATCTTGATGAAGGGAGAAGAAGAAGCATCCGATCATGAATAATATATCTCTCCATTATCGTTTGCTCCCCCTTACACGAGAATATACACACATCACCCCTAGATCGAATTCGGGAAAATTTCCAAAACAAGCCCCCCTCCACTCTTTATTGTTATTTATTATACTCCGAATGTAGTATTTGCCAAGATCCTCCTCCTCATCCTTTCAAAGTGACATGAGTCAACAATGATGGAAATATAATAGAGGTACAACTGAGTATAGGCAAAAATATCCCAGTTAAAAAATTGCTGCAAAAAAGGAAGGGAATTGAGACACTTTGTCTGCAGTTTTTTTAATACAGGGTGTATCTGAAATGGTGCAACAAACTTTCAGGGATAATAGTACTCATCAAGACGAACAAGAATTGGTATAGAAAGGGGTGTCGCAAATTACTTTTAAGGGGTAAAACCCCGAGGTGAAAATCAGAAAAAAAACTTGCATATTTGTGCAGGAAGAGACACAATGGCTCTATTCCGGTAGCTATTTTGTAAAAAAAGTTGGCAAAAGAAGTTATTTTGTAAAAGAAGACTGATCGAAATAAATCTTTGGCTACGAAAAGATAACTTCCTGAAAAAGGAAGTTACTTTAAATAACTTAAAATTACTTTTTGCAAGTACGAGTTTCATTATTTTGATGTAAAAAATTACGGAATTGAACAACTGTGTCTCTTCCTGCACAAATATGCAAGTTTTTTGGCTGATTTTTTACCCTGGGTTTCACCCCTTAAAACTCATTTGCGATCACCCTTTTTATACCGATTCTTGTTCCTTTTGATGAGTACTATCTTCCCTAAAAGTTTGTTGCACCATTTCAGATACACCCTGTATACGACTGCTGAAATGTCTTTAGACAGGTATTTAAAACTGCTGTAAAAACACTGCAGACTTATGTGCTTAAAGTTCTATTGCTACAAAATAACTGCAGACATCTTTGAAAAAACTGTTTTTTTGACGCTTTTTTAAAGTTATATTGCATGTTTTTGCTGGGATAGTATTGATTCGAAATGGTTATAAAATACTTTCTATATTTAAAGTTTCCTTATGAAAGCAAAAGCCATGCAGGGCAAACTTAATTCTGAACTCACACACACATTTTGCTTGTAATATAAGGTAAATGTGGGTATAGTGGACACTTTAAGGAAAATTTTTGCTTAAATTCTTAATAAATACCAATCAATTTGCTTCGAAACGGTTATCATCCTATTTTTAGGTTAATTGGATCTTCTTCTTTCGATTTTACTATTAAAAACTTTAATTAGATTGGGCAAAGTATTTTTAATTAATTTTTTAAAAGTACTCCAAATTGCATCTATAGTGGCCACATAGATGAAGCTGTTGCTTCTATGGTGGACACTTCTTGCATCAATAGGGGACACCTGTCTTTTTCTGCCTATATGAGGGGTTTATGCATGAAATTGAGGGGTTTTTCTTGGTATAGTCGTTTATTTCTAATTAAATCTTCCTTCCCAACGAAATGTATTTTAGATTCAATCAAATTAGCTTTATTTAAAAAAAATTGATAGTTTTCGGCCCAAAGTCTACGCTATAGCTGATTTGAGAGGAATTTAGCATGTAATTCAATGTTTTAGAAACATTGGTTCCCGAAGCCAGAATGAAACCAAATTTATTTAACACTCATTTTAAAGCACAGTCAACAGTTTATGAAGAAAAAATGATTCAAATTAAGTATTATTTATGTTTCTATTAGACGCCATTGCGGTGGCCACTATTGGAAAATCTAAGATTATGTGTTGGTAAAGTGGACACCCCCATAAATCCTCGAAAAGTCAGCATTTTCAAATAAATTTTATTCAGTATTATTTTATACACTCTTATTTATCTTGATATAAATTTAAAAGTCAATCAAGCGGTAATAAATACGAAAAAATCAGTTCCGACTTACTCGTTTCCTTACGCGATTCAATAAGCAAAATCAAATTTCAGTCACTCGGCCGATGTTGTTATTTTCAAATATTTAAATATCCTTCCCATGCTGATCTGTGGTATCGGTGGTAATTTATCAGCTTACCTGATTGCACAATCTACTATGCCTATGAATTTTGACGCTGTTCGATGCCTCTAACTCGTTTTATTTAAAATTAATCAGCTATGTGGCCACTATTGGTACAGTGTCCACTATACCCACATTTACCTTACTATAAGGTTATAATTATAACCTTAAGTAGTACTATAAGGTTAATAATTATTCACGCTACCACCTGATTTTTTTATATTTACTCCTTAAAAACTTTAAAATTTTTTACGTTAGATAGAAACTCATCTTGGAGTAAATTGCGTCAAATATTTTTGTTCAAATTTTGTAGAAGTATCTCTCTTAAAAAATAAGAAAATGGAGGATTTACTTTATATATATTTTCTCCCGAGCGTACTTATTTCGCTTTGAAACTAAAAACCTCTATTTTCTCGCTGCCTCTCAATTTCAGGAAGAAAATGGCAAACTATGACTAAATTACCGATGCATAAAAAATACAACAACGGAACACAAAGATGCTTCTTCTTGAAGAGTGTTTTTTTTAAAGATACAAGACCGATAAAAAAGCGTCCTGGGTAAGGAGAGAAAAATCACGTGCTTTAAATGCAGGGTTTTTTTTCGATAACCAAGTTATCCGCTTCTGACAGATGGGTTCATGAGGAACCAAAGTTATAGTCCAAACTGACCTCCCGGGGTAATTTTTTCCGATGTTTTCGTTTCATAAAACTTTTTATATGTGCATTTTTCTTGCAAGGAATAGATCCACCAGAGTTAATTGAGTGTTAAAAAGGAAGTTTTGGAGAAAGTTGGCAGTTTTTATGGTGAAATGAAAGCATAGGAGGTTTTTTAGCCGTTGCCTAGCAACTTGAAAAAAACTTGGGGGTCACTACTTCAAAAGATTAAATCTTTATTTATTATGGATGTTTTATCCACCGCGTTGCAAGAACAATAGAACTGCGCCAAATCGTTTGCTATGTTTGGAAATGTTCGGTTTAGTCCCTGACTGAAATTCCATCGTGTGATGGGGTGAGACTAGAACAATCAATCTTGGGACGAAACGGGAGTTATCGACACTGCCGTGTCACTTTTATGTGTTGTAGAAAGTGTGATAAAGTGTTTGCTGTGACTTTTATATGGATCCTATAAAAAAACGGTTTTTGAATCTGAGTAGAATAGTTAATGTGACAAACTAACAGTGGCGTATATAGAAATTTATTTTTTGTTAAAATAATACATGTAAAAGAACTTATTAAATGAAAAAGTTGTGAAGAATTTTGTTCCAAGTACCAAAGAAACCATTTTTTGGAAATTTGACCCTAAAAACAGGATTTCTACTCGGTTTTGGTACACCTAGTCCTAATTTTGGAGAAATATTTTTATGTAATATTAGGGTTTTGATGAACTTATTATAAACATGCTTGGAATAATAAAATTCCAATCAGAAAGGGGGGTTTGGGGGTCCTCCTCCAGAAAAGTTTTGGAAATTTCCCCCTAAAAACCATGGTTATAGCTTGTTTTTTGGTACACCAAGTCCGGATTTCGGTGGGGGGCGCCCTTGAACCCCCTATATACGCCACTTCAAACTAATGAAAAAGCATACGTATAGGTATTTTAGTGTTTGCTTATTTAAAGTTTGTTTTGAACACAATTTTATGGTTGTGTATTCGGAATGGTTGGGTTTGTTTAATGCGAAATTTATTGCAATGAGACATTTAAAATCTTTTGCATTAATGAAATAATGAACATCTGAGGAAAGTTATGACCTCCATACCATAAGATTTACACTAGGCTTCAAACAGTGAGATTTTAGCCTTTCTTCCCATTCGATTAGCTATTTCATTGTAAAATTTACAACACTGAAATTTATAATTTTCCAGTTATAACCTCCTCGTAACAGAGAAATATCCCGCTTCTTATAGATTGAGAAATCTGCTCGCGTTACAGTACTAAGACAATCCATTTTTCGAATACTATGCTATCGACATCATTCCCTCTTCACTAAAATGGAGCTACACCCCCTTGTAAAAATGTCAACCCCTAAAAAAAAGTACCTTCGCAATACGGCAGTTCGAGATTAACGGCATTTCCGAGCAATTAGCGACGGCAGCATGAAAAAGCGGCTCAAGGGATAATTTTTCAACTTACTATAGAAGGGAGGGGAAAGGAATTAAGTAGCGAGTGTAATTATGGGTAAGGGGAGATATGGGACAGTTACTGGTCGGGCGAGTTACTGATACTAAGTAGGAGCTGTGGTTAAAACTGTATTGTTGGGATAATAATAGGAAATGGTGCGAATCTGAAGTAATATCCACTTCTAATATATTTTGGAAATATGGTTCTTTACTTTAGTAAGCTTCAGAAACACAGGATCTGTACTCTTTTTTGTCTTATTATGTTTTAAGTGTCTTTAAAGCACATTAAAATAGCGTTTTTTCAACTGTGATTTTGTGACCTTCTGAAAAATATTAATAAAACTGTTTTAACGCTTAAAAGCCATATTCACAATCGGTGTTTAACCAATAGGATTAGGCTAAAGGAAGAAAAATAAGTTTTTCACTGACTGATTGGTTGGTTGATTAGATTTTTATGGCGCATGACCCAAGATAGGGCATAGTGCGCCAGTCACAAGACAAAACTAAATCATATTATTTCTTAAAATAACTGGTCAAAGGCAATTTCGGACTTACTCTATAATACGTCAAATTTATAATGGTTAAAATACTGTTTAATATGTGATGGGTAAAACCAATTTCATGATTCATGAATATATTTTTAAAAAAACAATGAAAGATCGGAGCAATTTAAAATTTGTGAAAGGTTAAAATCAGTACAATTAAAAATGATTTTTATAAGGGGACTGATTGGTGTTATCCTTCTCATTGACCTATAGGATTTGACACTGGAGCTGATACAGGGTGTTTCACAAAGAGCCCCCGATTTTAAAAATTAATAACAAAAAAGCGAAAAGAGATAAAAATACGCCGTCTGCGGTATCCTACTTAAAAGATCAAAGAATTTTCGTACACAAATTTTTGAAAATTCGTAGTTCTCACGTCAATTTATAGATGGAAGCACTGCTTCATTTGATATTTAGGGAAAGTTTTCCTCAAAGTCCGTATTTTCGTTTGTCATAGGGAAATCGAGTTTTGGGAAAGAATCGATTCATGAATCAAATTAGAATAAAATAATTTTGAATAATTTGGAATCGATTCTTTCGAAAAATTTGATTTCCCTATGACAAACGAAAATAAGGAATTTGAGGATAGCTTTCCCTAAACATCAAATGAAGCAGTGCTTCCATCTATAAATTGACGTGAGAACTACGAATTTTCAAAAATTTGTGTACGAAAATTCTTTGATCTTTTAAGTAGGATGCCGCAGACGGCGTATTTTTATCTCTTTTCACTTTTTTGTTATTAATTTTTAAAATCGGGGGCTCTTTGTGAAACACCCTGTAGCTGTGAACTAGACTGCAAGTGACAGGTTTCCTTTTTATTGCAACTCGACAAAATTTGGTTGGAATGTAGAATAGAACTTTCCTGCAATAGAAAAAATGCCGTGCGAAATAAATAGCATTTTGAGACTAGAATCTTCTTTTTACACTTTTCTGATGTTGTAAATTTGATTAATTTCAGCACGTAGAGAAATTAATATTAAGTATACCAAGTTTATGATTTCCCCCGTCTACCTTACTAAAAGAGAGAGAGAGAGAGAGAGAGAGAGAGAGAGAGAGAGAGAGAGAGAGAGAGAGAGAGAGAGAGAGAGAGAGAGAGAGAGAGAGAGAGAGAGAGAGAGAGAGAGAGAGATATTTACTTTTTTTTCTGCAATCTTACTAGTATAGTACAAGTCTAATAAATGGAGGGCAATGTGTGAAAACAAGCGACAGCCGTAGCAGGCAACCTCGCCGTACCAGTTCCTGTCAGGAGAGTAGCTCGTACCGCAGGGGTAATCAAGTAGTGTCGCAGGAAGGGGTCATTACACCCCTCCATCCCCTGGAGGTGGGATCTGTAATTGACCCGACCCGATTGTCAACCTCGCCACTTATGGGGGTATATTTTTTTCTGAGTACTCTAGAATAATTTGTCGCAAAAGATTATATTGGGAAAAGATTTTTGAAGCAGACTGGATTTTATATCGAAAGAAGAGCAATATGATTTTACCCAAATGCATCGATGGTAATTCAGAAAGATTTTTATGTTGGTGGTTTACCACTTTTCGGTGCTGAATAAATATCTGAAGCTCTTCAGTCATGATGTGACAATCCCAAACTTCTCGATTCTGGAGCTTTTAAATTACTTAAGTGGAGGCCAAATTATCATAAAAATATTAAGAATGTTAAAAAATTATTTAAATTTAAAAGTGGGTAAGCATAGTAATACACAATACTATTTCTTTATCACTAGATTAGCTTTAACTTAAATTATGGATAGTAGCAACCTTATGCTTTTTTGGGCTTTTTTGGACTAAAAGCTCTCCCTCCACTCTCTTTGCTCCACTCTCTCCCTCCACTCTCGTTGCTTTCCTATACCATGCTGATGAGCCCTAACAAGGGCGAAACCGGTCCACGGTTGGAGGCGACGCTTGAGAGCTGGAGTTTTCTCAGTAACAAGACTGTTTAACAAAAATGGAGCAAGTTTTTGTTTTGCTTATTTCTTTCTTTTCAATGTTATGATGTTTATTATTATCAGACCCGTAAAAAACTCTCAATTTTCCTTTTTTAAAAATTTGTGTTATTCCTTGATAGGTTGTTGCGTTTTATAATATCATTTCCAAGTTTGTTTTCGTATAGATCTGGCCTATATGTCATTATAAAAACTTAATTCTGTATTTGAGTTAAGTTATATAATAATGAAGTAGAAGTATAATTGGTGAAGTATCTCAGTCCTAGTAAGTATCTATTACGATGTGTATATTCTACGTTTTAAGTACCTTTCTTCATTTTTCAAATAATGATCTGATAATCCAAAATTGAAACAGTTTCTTTTCGCAATTCAGAGCGAAATTTAAAAAAAAAAACACCTGTAACATCTATCAACGCCATTCCCCCTCAGGAAACTAACTCCTTTTTACCACAAGATTTTCGAGAAATCAGAGGTTTGTCAAGAGGGTCGAATTCCAAATCATGCAAATAACGCCCCCTGGCGGCCGTTATCGGAAGAGAAACGTCACTGCTGCATAATGCAAAAGAGCGGGAAGAAACGGGAGCTCCGCGCTGGAAAATTTTCTTCTCCGGTTTAATCGGGAAGAGGAAGGGAAAATTTTATTTTTTTTCTGGATTTTGTGAGGGAAAAGTTAGGGAAATAGATACAAAAGATGGTGGCTTGAAAAATGTAGGGAAAAAAGGAGGGATAAATTAGCCAAGCTGTCAACCCCTTTTATCGCTGCTTTAATAAGGCTGATATATTTTCACCATGGAAAGTTGAATTCTTTTGAATTTTGAGGTTTTACAACATATATTGGTTTTTATTTAACCAATTAATTTGTTTCATTCAATTCACTAACTCAGGCCTTCTAAGCTTCATAATCAAGGGTGAACCAGGGAGGGGCTGCAGCCCTCCCCCTTTGAATTGAAAAAAATTCTTCAAATTTTAGAACTAATTCCTTCAATAGTTAGATTTTCCCCCTTTTACATGAACATAGATATTAATAGGGAATTTATGGCGTTTCTTTAAGAGAAATTTTTTAAAATTTGAAAATTAAATCCTTCTAAAACGATAAAATCATAGCAACATAGGTACTTCAGCCCCTTAGGCAAAAATCATTTATCCTCTACTGTAATAAATACAGTTATAATTCAAATTTTCAAAAATAAAATAACATTAAATTGATTGATTGACTATTTAAGGTTTTATGAGCTAAATAACATGTTTTTTAGCAGTTTTATCTATGCTTCAATTTAGTCTTAGAAAAACTTTTAAGTATAAGTAGTATATTAGCATTATTTTCTTTATTTAGGCTTTTACCTTAGTTTTTAAAATTACTATAATAAGTGTTTCTTTAAAACTTTTTTCCTCCAGAAAGCCTTAAAGACCTTTTTCTCCAATTTTCCATGCAGATAATTCATTAATTTTTTAATTAAGGGTGTATGAATCAATCAAAGGATTTTACAAGAAATAAAATGTTTACAATATCATTCAGATAGAGAAGAACACCGTCTTATACGAACTAATAAATTAGAATTTTCTTTTTCAATTAAAAAAATAAGTTGGATGTTCTGAAAGTTAAAAAAATTGCTTTGAGGGATGATTTTTAACTTAATGCCTCAAGCACATTCTAATTGTAGTACTTAAAGTAAAATTTGGCATTTATTCAAATTTGAAGATTTTAAATGGATGCCTTGAATTCACCACTGCTCATAATCATTATAAAAACATTAGTACATGCATAGTACCGGAATTGTTCTACTAGTAAATTTAATGCTCGTATGCCAACCTACACCTTATTAAAGGCCGAAACAGGCTCAAATTTCCCCACAAATCACGTGATTTATTACTTCTGGAACAAAATAAATGAAATAAAAAGACAGCAGGCCGCTTTTATCTTGTAAATATTCCAAGAATGCTTCTCGAAACTCTTTTTTTTTCTGCTCCGGAAAGAATCCTTTGAAAGGGTAAAATAAATTTCTGTCTCTCAAAAGGCGTCTCTTCGCTCTATTGTTAAAAGATGAAAAAAAATGGCAGGTTACTAGTTCCACCAGAAGAGATCGAATATTTACGACCAGAATGTTCTCTGCTTTTTAGTTCATTGATTTGTTCTGAAATCTTCGGTTTCCTCCCGTTCGTTAGTTCTGTTCTGAACATTCCCCTTCAGAAGAGAACTTTTCGAATCCCTTCTTACTTTGTTCGAGAATAAACAGACACTACTGAGGAAGCGAAATAATTATTTTGCTGGGAAACGCTGGAATGCAGTTTTATTTTTTTTGAGCAAAGGAACTCTTGTTCCGATTTTAAGTGTGCGCTAAGATATTAGGGAAGACGCAAGAGAATGTGAAAGTATGGAGAAATTTCCTCTGGTAGTATTCCTATTTCAATTTGTTGGATATTTGTTTTAAGTGCATAACTTTACTGCTCTCTTAAGAGTCGGCGTACAAGATTATCTTTCTTAAAATAATGACCTTACATGCAACATAGTATAAAGAGTTCATTTTGGAAACGACATTTTTTGTGCATCATTTTTACAAAGCTTTTTTTTAACTCCAAAAAAGTAACTGAAAACTTATAGTACTTTTCAAAGAAACTTCAATTTTCTGATAAAAGTCATTCATTTTTTACTGGAGTTTTTGTGGGGTAGTGGGAAGAAACTACTACATCATTTATCTAAATATCGGAAAATTTATCTAAATTTTGGATTGAAAGGAGATTATTTTCTGATTTTTTTTGGGGGGGGGGTTCAAAAAAATTATTTCATAGAAACGTTGTCCCTACTTCAATTAGTAGACTATGGTGTTAGAGTGAATACTGTGCTGCTTTCTTAGTGTTGGGCTGCCTATGAGAGATGTCAACCGGAAGTAACTTACGGTCCGGGAACTCCGATTGCATTGTTGAAATGCATAAATTCTTAGGTTTATTTCTCCTTCTTAAGGTGACGTCTTGCCTCACTGATAAATTTTATTTCAAAACATCTTAAATTTACAACAAAATTTAAGACAAAAAACATTTTAAACTTATATTTATGAAGTAATAAAAGTTATCAGAAAATTCAAATTACTAATTCAAAATATTATTTACTTTTATTAAAAATTTTAAATGAGCTTGTCAACTAGTAATCGGAGTTTTCGGCTTAAAGCGGAAGTGAATATTGGATCACGACTTTTGCTGCCATCTCTAATAGCTTTACGGTTGTCACCGTTCATAAAAATATATCCTAAAATAATGGATAATTACTAATTTTTATAACATTGTATAAAGATGCTCTTGCAGAAAGAACATCATTATGTATCTTTTCACAAATATAAACTCCAAATAAACTACAAATAACCTAGGAGATACCGTGGAAAGCTCTATTATTTTTTTATTCTACTCCAAAAACTTGTTGGAAAAAATTGTTTGTGGCACTTAATTTTTATTAGATCGTATGTAAGTTGTATAAAAAATATTTAGAAATAAATTTACGGAAATTATAAGTTTATTTAAATTTTGGAATCATGGTAGATTTTTCTTCCGCGCAAGGGCTCTTTGGGAGCCATTCTGCTCCAAACAAGAGATGTTCAAAAAATTTTACTATCACTTTTCTAACATTCTTATAGAAGAAAACAATGGTTATACCGAGTAAAAATTTTGTCTAACTTAAATTGTTTTGAGGGCTGCCATTTTACTAACAACTAGCATAAAGTATTTTAAAGGCAAACTTTTATGAAAAAACCTCCTATTATACCCAAACCTCTTTTTCATCATGACCCTTTCAAAAAAAATTAAGAGCTCTTATGATATGGAGAAAAAAAGGAAAAGTGCAAGCTCACTGTTCAGAACTTTAGGTTTCGGTTTGGGCTATGCAGGGAAAAAACCTTTACTTCACAGTTGTGGTACAAAAACTAAACATTTGCAGTAACGCCATCTATCCATCATTCCTTAAAACAAATCTTCAGTGAATATTCTTGCTTTCCATAAGTAAAAATTCAGGTATACTTTCCATTTCCATTAAGTAAATTAGTAGTTTCCAGCGTAAAAAAACTAATGGGTTTTTCATTGCTGAAACAAAAAATTTTTCTTCAGTTTAAAATAAAGATCGATGTAATGATTTATTGAAACTTGGAAGTTTAAACTGATCCTACTTATTTTGGGAGGAAATATTGTTTTTCCACGAAGTCTCTTTAATCTACGCTTTAAATAGAAAGAAGGTATTAGTTAATTATTATTTAAATCCTTATTCTTAAAAAATTTAGTTTTCAATAGCTTCCATGATATCAAGTTTAAATTTAATGTACTATTTTAAGTTTGAAGACTTTATTCAGGCTGCATCACCTAGAATTAAACCATTTTCCAGAATTAAACAAAATTTTTTTAATTAAAAAAAATTGAAATTTCATTACAAATGTTTTTTTATTTAATTTCTCACTTTATTGCCTACTACACAGGGTACAGGGAAGTTAATCCTCTTGATAATTTGAATGGAGGTAATTATCATAAGAAATTATAATGTTAATACAAATACAAATTAAGTCGACCAACTACAGAATTAAGAAAACGGTTTCAATAACACCTTAAAAGTCGAATACTGGTTCTCTTTTTAAACATTTTTAAAAATATCAAATACCTCAAAGCACTTTAAGCATTTCAATGACGTTAAAACACGATGTTCTTTGCAGTATGTAAATAAACATTCTTCCCATTTTGAGGTCAGGCAGTTACTATGTCAAGATTTTAGCACTCTTCTCGTGGACAGATGTCTGTCATCTCTGTCTCATCAGCCGTCATGAAGATGTGAAATGATAAGCAGATAAGTGGTTATTATCCCGCAAAGTTGAGGAGAAACTATCTTAAGTTTATTTTTCCTTGCATTAATGTGTTTAGTAGGGGTAAATTCTAATAAACTGAGCATATTTTGAGGCTGTTCCAGAACCTCTCTTTACGATATTTGATGTATTTTGTTCAACAATGAGGTATTTGCATGAGTGAGGGATTTGCTTGATTTTGTACTTTTTTGATACATTATGGTTTAAAACTCCTAAATTTCTGATTTTTAATATCAAAAATTTGTTTTAAATAATTTAAAATTCAATTTTATTTTTGCCAAAACGTCAGAAAAGTCACGTTATCAGAAAACGGGCTTCTATTGGATGTGACGTCACAGCGCATGAAAACCATTGTGTTTGCTGTTTTCACGTGATCAGAAAACGGGCTTCTATTGGATGTGACCTCACAGCGCATGATTTGTGATTCGAGAGTGTTTTCGCGCCCAAATAAAAAACGAAATTTCAAAAATTTATACCTCAGAAACTAGGCTACGAAAATACTTGATGTAAACGTCCTTCTTCATGGTTTTTTACCTACTATTTTAATAAAATTTAATCTCAAAACGTGAGAATACCTCATTGCTTTTTTAGTTTTATTTTTATGGTACAAGGGCACCCCCCTAACAGAACAATTCATAAACTCATTTCCATATGCCAAAATCCTTTGTCGATTAAAAAGAATCTACTG
This sequence comes from Tetragnatha versicolor, assembly GCA_024610705.1. Taxonomy (NCBI): domain Eukaryota; kingdom Metazoa; phylum Arthropoda; class Arachnida; order Araneae; family Tetragnathidae; genus Tetragnatha; species Tetragnatha versicolor. The sequence continues at coordinate 980,837 of JANDEH010000003.1, forward strand.
TACAAAATATCCCGAAAGGGTTTGAAATATCTTCTTCTATATTTTCCTTTGGCCAAGCTATAACAGTTTGACTAGCCTGTTTGCCCGTCCTTAAAATATTTAAAAAATACCTTTAAAACCAAAATTAAATCACTTGACCAAATATAACTTTCTAAATTAATTTTAAAATGGGAATGACGCTATTTTATTGGTATTTTATTATTATTTTTAGAAAGAACAGGTCTCTATTCAGGATAGCTTTGCTTCACTCCCCATTATATTGTTTCTCTATTTTAAGAGAAAGGCTTAGATTTCAGTAATACGAAAAAGAGAAAACTTTTTTCACCCCAATGTGTATTTTAGAGATGTACAAGTAAAGTTCGCCCACTTTAACAGGTAATCAAGAATAATTTTAAATCATGTTATGCTGGTCTCTTGGATATATTTTTTATATACCCAGTTTACTTTTAAAACCCTGAATGAAATGGTTGGTTAACAAAAGACTTCTAATGCCCCAAAATATTTTCTCTCTCTGGCTCTTATCTGTCTTTGCAAGACCCTATAAAGGCCTCTTTTCGGATGAAAAAAAAACTCCAAGCTGTTCTGATGGCAGTTAACAGAGTCGTATGAGCTCACAGTTTTTAAAACATTTGATCCTAACTGATTCTTTCTCCGACTTCTGCGAAATAAATGCTCGTGAGGCCTTGTTAGAGAACTATCGAGGCATCTGAGGTCAATGCCGTAGTTGGCTTGTTTGGCCTGTAAATAAATCCCTTGTATGACCCCTATGGAGTATACAGGGGTTAGAAAGAGGGCACCATTCCACAAAATACAAAAAACACACTACTTCCGAGGAAACTTTCTGATTCTATATAAAATTATGTAAACTTCCACGACCTGAAGAGTAACTATTTACTCCATTTTCTGGGATGGATGGCCGTGTTGATTGGAATCATTGAAGAAGGGCGAAACGTTTGGAGATCAATTCCAATCAACATGGCCATCCAACCCGGAAAATGGAATAAATAGTTTGTGATTCTTGGTGCTTACAATGTAATTTTATGGCTTTAGAAACACCTATTTCAGTATTTCAAAGCAATTCTCTAATTTTAGTGCAAAATATGTTTCCGGGGGAAATCTTTGGGTCTATAAGTATGGTCAACATAATCCTTTGAGCATTTAAATTTTTTGAAAAGCCTTTTATATTTTAGGAGGTTATCGTTTAGCATAGTCAGTTTTGTTCTTATTGTTTCATTAAGTAATTTTTTATGCTGTAGTAGTCGAATATACCATGTTAACCCTTTTCACAAGAGATCTGGAGGAATCATTAAATTTGTAACTCCCATCTACTTTAAAAAATTTGGGATTTTTCTTTTGGAATGCCAAGTTTTCTTAGTAGAAAAAATTATATTTTCTGTTCAGTTTTGATAATAGTAATAAACTTCTACATACAACAATCTAAAAACCTACTTAAATTTAAAGAAAATTACCGCACAGGGCGACTATAATCATGGAAATCATCATAAAAATTCTTCATCGTCATTCATATGCGTTTCATTGATTCGGGATTGGGTACAAATTGATGCAATGAGTTAGTTTTAAATCAAGAGTTATTAGGCTGCACCCTTTTAGCTCCCTGGATTCGCCTCTGACTCACGAAAGACCATGACTCCGAATCAAATCCGTGCCCTCTCTTTCACAGTAAGGAGGCCTCGCAGAAGGGTTTTTCAGATGAAACTCTTACCCACTACCAAATTTATCCATTCCCTAAAACTGTGAAAACCGCCGCCTGAGACGTATAAATTACTCCTTTTCTCGATTGAAAAGAGAAAAGGAAAGATTTATCCTGGTCTTTATTACCTCTTTTATCTAATTCCGTCTCGGATTACGTCATCCCTCTTTTTTCCCCTTTCTGTGGGTTTTTTTTCAGAGAGGGGGAAAGTTGATCTCTCTCTCTCTCTTTTCGTCCTCTTAGGGATTTTGAGGAAGCAACTTTCTGTGGTATTACCGTATTTCCTCCATTGGCGTTGCATTTGATATTGGCATACAAATTTTGACAATTTTGTCACTCATTCGAAAAACAAGTTCTTGTGATAGAAAAAAAAAGCTCTGGACACTTTTTTTAACATAGAGTAAACTACAGGGTATGAAAATTGCACTAATTTTTTACCACATTCATCTAGTTTTACTATCTAAAAGCAGTTTTCTGAGGAATCATGTATGGGGTATTTTTAAATACTAGCTGCATGTAAATAAAACAAAATCCACTTGTTCACAAATGAAAACAAACAAGAACGCGATTTTTAATGAAATACTGATATGTTGTTTTTCTAGCATATCAATCTAAATGCAAGGAAGAGCTTACTTTCAGGTATTCACCAGGAGTTTTTTTCGGGTTTTTTTCCCGCTTTACATCAGTTACTCCGTAGTTTTCTGCTAATTTCCATGAAATTGGCTATTGTGACCAGACAAAAAATATTTGTTACTACTACAGCTTGGATTAGAAGAGTTTTTACTAGGGCAAAAATTTCCCCTTGGGCAATCATATATTTTTCTCTCAAGAATAAATCAGTTTTTCACCCATACGCTCTAAATATGATATAAGCACCAGCATGGCAGCTTCAAGTGGGGCTGTTTTCCGACATGTCAAGAAGTAGCTCGAGCGGGATGATGAGACCCAAGTGTCACCGGCGCCAAAGCGTCATTTCGCTCGTCGGAGAGGAGCAATCGGATATAGAAGCTTTTCTCTCTTTATCGGTGGTTTTCTTTAATTATATATAGATTGGAAAGGAGATAAGGAGCAAGTTGATAGCGGCGGAAGCGCTTAAAGGAGGGAATTCGTATCCCCTAATATGAATAGACCAAAAATTCACGTAAAATCTTACATTTTATCATACTAAATCGGTTTTTCTTGATTTTAAATTTCCTTTTATTGTGATTGTAATACCTCGTTCGCACTGGCCTTTATTTTTGCCTCTATTTTCGTTAGCACTTTGTTGTCATGGAAACACACTAATCAATTCACTAGTGCTAGTCAATTAATAATCTTTTATGTATTTTTACTTGTATTTTTGGTGATTTTATTCATTAGTTTTAAGTTGTATTGAGAAATTAAATTTTTAATTATTTTACAAATCATGCTGTTATTGTTTACACACAGTAAAGTGCTTATTTTCGCCCCTTGTCAGTGCAAACGCAGTTTTCAAAAGATGGGGCGATTTTGCCTGTTTCCATGACAACAAAGTGCTAACGAAAATAAAGGGTCTTTTTTCTGCCAGTGCGAATACCTCGTTCGCACTGCCGCTAAAGTACCCTTAAAACATATCGCACTTAAACGTAAAGTGCGTTTTCTTAAAACGGCGTTCGCACTGGCAAAGGGTGATTGAGCACTTAATTGTGGAAATCTAAGAAATATTTAATTTATTATTATATAACTTAAAACTAATAAATATAATCACCAACTTTTTTTAAAAAATGCATGTAAAAATACATAAATAATTATTAATTGACAGAAGATTTAAGAAAACTATTTCTGAATTTCAAATAAAAACAAGACTCTTGGGCAGCAAATGTCCCTACTACTTCAATATAATAATAATAATAAAAACAAGACAAGCTGACTGGATTGTAGTGGGATAAATTGGATCATATCAAGGTAAATAAACTAAATTTTTTTATTAAACTAAATTTAATCAGTTTTTGGTCCATTGTTTTCCATATTTTGATGTACTTTTATTTTACCAACTGGGTCTTTTTTGCCCTAAAATCTAAAATATTTGGATACAATGGATATATTAGTTTGGCATAGCAGAACACGAAATAAATTTTATATTCATAACAAGAATGTTCTGAAAAGATTTCTTGATTGAATTTTTGTTTAATATTTTGATTTCTTTTTATCAGCAGCTGTTTTTAATTACATTTATACTATTAAGTAATTAAAAGCAATGAGCGGAGATATTGAAGTACAGCATTGTTTAGCTCACGGTTCAATTTTTGATGGGCTTTTTTGTGTTAAATTATTGTACTAATTCAAAGAACTTAACCTATAAATATGTGTGTAATTGTGTCCAGTGTGAACTGTTTTAAAATGTTTCTTTGGCCTCTATTTTATGAAAAATCACCAAAATAAGCATTTGACCATGCTGGGAAATATTGTGCGCCGCCATCTTTGTTAAATAAGGGGTGATTTTCAAACACCCTTAAAATATGGGGCGATTTTGTTATTCCTAAAGTGTGTTTCTATGGCAACTAAGTGCGAAATGAAAATAGAGGGTCTTTTTTCTGCCAGTGCGAACGGGGTAGAACGGGGTAAACTCAAGTTCAAGTGTAAATTGCTTTTTTTAAATGATATTGACCGCTATTTTTATTCTGGTTTCTTACTTGAAATTTTGAGGCTCGGCATAGAAGCGATCCTATTCGGATGTCACCCAAAAGGGTTGATTAAGGCGCATGGTTAACGTGACCAGACGTCCCGTTTTGAACGGGACTGTCCCTTTTTAGAGTTAAGAGTCCCAGTGTCCCCGTAATGAACTCTGGGACGCAAAATTGTCCCGTTTTCTGAAAATTCCCGCTTAATTGAAAAGGAATTTTGGTCAATAAACGAATTAAGCATTTGGTGTTGGATTTTAAGGCTAAATCATCTAGACTGTGCAGATTAAGAATCAGGGGTTTATTCTTTAACTACAGCATAATCTCTGTTCATGCCCCTACAGAGGAAAAGGAAGATTTAGAAAAGGACTCTTTTTACAGTGACCTGGACATGCTCTATAGGGAATGCCCTCGAAGCGACATTAAATTGTTATTGGGGGACTTTAATGCAAAGATTGGAGGTGAAGATGAGTTTAGACCTGTTATTGGAAGACATAGTTTGCACGACGTCACAAGCGAAAATGGAATAAGACTAATTGATTTTGCTGTGGAACACGATATGATTATTGGAAGCACAATGTTCCCACACAAAAATATACACAAAATGACTTGGCGATCACCTGACAATAACACCTTTAACCAGATTGACCATGTGTTGATAGATGCTAGGCATTGCTCTAATCTGTTGGATGTCAGGACCTATCGTGGGGCCAATATTGATTCAGATCACTATTTGGGAGTGGCCAAATTAAGAGCTAGAATATCTAATTTCAGGAAGATACAAAGGAAAGGCCTGAGCAAATTTAATTGCTCAAAGTTAAAAGTTAAGGAAATCAGTAACTGTTTTAATGAGGAAATAAATAACAAAATACAAGATTTGGATTTTGATCACCTTGAAAATGTGGAATCTAAATGGCAATCAATTAAAGAAATACTTATAAATACGTCAGATCAGGTTCTAGGACCTGCTGAGAAAAACAATAAAAAGAATTGGTTCGATGATGAGTGTAGTTTAGCTACTGAAGAAAAAAACAAAGCATATCACTACATGCATCAGAGAAGGTTTACTAGAAGTTCGGTCGAGGAATACAAAGCAGCAAGAAGAAAAGAAAAGAACATACATAAAAAGAAAAAGCGACTATTTCACGAGGAAATTCTTAAGGATGCTGAGCATCTAAGGGGAAGTGGTGAAAGCAGAGCTTTTTACAAAACAGTTAATAATAGTCGTAAAGACTTTAAATCTATTATTACTTTTTGCAGGGACAAAAATGGAGCCCTTCTCAGCAATTGTTCTGATATAGCTAACAGATGGATGGAGCACTTCGATGAATTATTAAATACTGGCCATCCAATAAGTCTAAATGAGGAAGCCGAACAGTCACGATTAGCGTCCAATGTATCTCCACCTACACTAGAAGAAGTGGAACTAGCCATTAAAAAACTTAAATTAAATAAATCCCCAGGACCTGACTGTATTCCGGCTGAATTTTTTAAAAAGGGGAGCCCTAGGTTGACTGAGTCCATGCATAGAATTATTTTGTCAATTTGGGAGGGCGAGATTCTACCATCTGACTGGACTCGTGGCATCTTGTGCCCTATACATAAAAAAGGAGACCCTACGAATTGCTCTAACTACAGAGGCATCAGTTTATTGAACATCTCCTATAAAATTTTCTCAAATATTTTATTTGCAAAGCTTTCGCCCCTGGTTGAGGATATTGTAGGTGAATATCAATGTGGATTCAGAAGGGGAAAATCCACCTGTGAGCAAATTTTTAATTTGCGCCAAATTCTTGAAAAGTCAAGAGAGTTTGGAATGGACATGCACTACCTATTTATTGACTTTAAAGCTGCATATGATAATATCAATCGAAAAATGCTTCTAAATGCTTTGGGTGATCTGGGAATTCCAGATAAACTAGTAAGGCTCATAAAAATAACTCTAACTCAAACGTCTTCTTGTATTAAATTACCGGGAAATCTAACAGAATACTTTGAAGTTAAAAATGGTGTACGACAAGGCGATGCTCTAGCCTGTCTTCTTTTTAATTTGGCTCTAGAGTGGTCAATTCGAGATTCTGGTATTAATACCAGAGGAACCATCTTTACTAAATCGGTCCAAATCCTTGCGTATGCTGATGACATTGTCATCATAGCCAGAACTAAAAAAGCTTTAACAGAGGCATTCACTGCTATTGAAAGATCTGCAGCAAAAATACACTTGAGCATTAATGAAAGCAAAACTAAATATATGCCTGTGTGTAAGACAGCAGTGAGGTCAGACATCATGGAAATTGAAAATCATAAATTTGAACGTGTTGATGGCTTTAATTACCTTGGCTCAAACGTAAACTGCCAGAACCAACTAGATTCGGAAATAAAACAGCGTACAGTTGCTGCTAATCGCTGTCTTAATGGATTGAGGAATTTTCTTCACTCAAAGTTAGTACAAAGGAAGACTAAGATTTTATTGTATAAAACCATTATCAGACCAATACTCACATATGGCTCAGAAACCTGGGCAATGACAAGATCACATGAAAATCGGCTGGCTATATTCGAAAGAAAGGTTTTAAGAAAGATTTTGGGTGCTGTAAACATCGATGGCATATGGAGGCACCGATACAATAACGAGCTGTATAGCCTTTATAGAGAGGCAAACATCATCAACTTTATCAAAGTTAACCGTATGAAACTTGCTGGACACCTCTGCAGGTTGAGCCCTTCCTCTCTAACAGCAAGAATCTTTCAGTTTAAACCAATCGGGACCCGTTTAAGAGGCAGACCCAAACTTAGATGGGTGGACTGTGTTGATGAGGATTTTAAAAAGTTAAGAATTAGCAATTGGAGAACCCTATCCAAGAAGAGAACAGAATGGAGGAGGATTCTTAAGAAGGCCTTGGCCCACAAGGGGCTGTGGAGCCAATGAAGAAGAAGAAGAAGGAACACTTTTGGGCAGCAACCTAATAGAATTGTTACCCATGATTTTCATGATATGAGTATAGAATTCAGGATTCCTATGTTTTGTTACTGGGGTGGTGGATATGGCAATATTTCAGTGTATGAAATTTTAGAAACAATTTTCATATTGCTTTTGAATTAGCTTAAAATCATAATAAAGTATTGATATAGCAGAAAATATAAAATAGAATGTTGAATAAAAATTATGTACTATTATGGTTAAATGAAGATTTTATGTAAATTTTTCGGATTCCAGAGGGGGGCCGGGGCCCCCCTCTGCCCTTATGTATGGGCAGGGCCGCCGAGAGCCAAGCCGGGCCCCGGGGACAAAGTCAAAAAGCGGGCCCCCGGTCACATGCACTCATTTCGAGGGAGGGGGCGAAAATTTTCTGAAGTACCACTAGTCATGCATAGATAACGTGACCAGACGTCCCGTTTTGAACGGGACTGTCCCTTTTTAGAGTTAAGAGTCCCAGTGTCCCCGTAATGAACTCTGGGACGCAAAATTGTCCCGTTTTCTGAAAATTCCCGCTTAATTGAAAAGGAATATATTGACTGTAATAAAGATGCAGAAGTTTTTGACGAATTTTCGTTAATTTGTAAATACATTACATCGCAGAAAGTAACCGAATGGGATAATATAAATGTTTCCACGAAAACTCGTTGGGTGGAAGTATTTAACATTTTCAAGCAAACAATCTTTAGCATGAAAACCTTTCTATTTCAATTGAATATATTTTATGTTTGCCTGCTAAAAATGCTCCAGTAGAAAGAGCATTTTCTATGATGAACAAATTGTGGCCATCTGAAAAGACCCAGTTACAAATTTCAGTTCTAAAGGCGATGTTGATAATTAAGGTGAATATAAAAAACGTGCCAAGAGTTTCATTCTTACTTAAAATCATCACCAGCTATACATTAAAGCTTTTTCTGAATAAATAACTTTTAAAAAGTGTTTTTTACTTACTACCTGTTAATTAACCTAAATAAACCAATATCCCGTTTTGAGTCAAAAAATAAATGGTCACATTACGCATGGTCCATCAAGACATAATGCGCTATTCTTGTGCTGTATATACCGTGAACTGATAATCCTAAAAAAAGAACCTTCTAAGCAGGATAAATTTTTACATACTTACAGTCTAGTTCACAAGCAAATTTTTGGCGCATTTAAAAAACAATTTTAAAACCGAATCGTCCCTTCCAATATTCCTTTGTACTTAAATTGCGTTTGAAATTAGTAGATTAGACTGATTTTTTTCAATTAAGCAGATCTTTCTTTCATTAAAACTCCATTGTGTCCATCTCAAAAACCCTTAGATACCTTGAGTAAATTCGTCCTAATAACATGATTAATACACGGACAGAGGATATCTTTGGAAGATGTCCAATAAGATGAGTCAGCAGTGTGTGGAGAACCCCCTGTCAATGAGAGGAAGTCCTTTTCTCAAAGTAGATTGATCACCAGCGAAAGACAAACAGATGCAGCCCTCAGAGTGATTTTTCAAACGATCCTTTCTATCGTCGTTGGTCAGATTTCGTCCCCGTGGCTCCAAGAAGCCGAGTCGTGTTTTTTAACAGTCTTCGAGTTTTATTTTGACACTTGTATAATAGGAATGTTGGAATTTTCGTGAAGAAATTTTTCAACACAGGACAGTAAATACACTCAGTGCCGTGCCAAGGGGGGGGCGAAGGGTGCGGCCGCCCCGGGCGCCAAATGCACTAAGGGGCGCCAAATTCATGTTTGAGAACTAAGTTTTTATGAGTTGTTACTATTAAAATTTTTTCCCGATTTCTTTTTGCCTTCCACTTGAGGCGCAGGAAGCAAATAGAACCATAGAACACGGTCACTCACAAACACAATGCCACGGGGGAGAGACGCCACGGGGGTCGCCTATTTGCTGGTCTCCAGATGAAGCAGGAAGAGCGGCACGCTTTTTGGTTGTAAAACAGATGTGTCCTTTTTCAGTCTTCGGTTGCAATGTTGTTTTAAGACACAGTGGGGGTGACGATTGACAGAGAATGGGGTAGGACGTATGAAGGATTTATGGCCCAGACGGACTAGGAAGGTTTTGTACTGCCTGGGGCTTACTTCAGAGGGGGTGCTGTTGTGATAACAAACATTTTAGGTTTCTTGACCAAAGAATTCCAGGAAAATCTTGAGTGCTCAGGGATGAAAAGAACGTTCAATTAGTTCCATTGCCACCTGCTTAAAGTAGCTTAAAGGGGTCATAAATAAATCGAAGATAAAGGATTCCCAACGCTTCATGGGCTCTTCATCAGCTATTGGTTCATTTTACGAAGAACCAATCCTGTGTATTTGGGGGTTGGTTTTCATCTCCTTTCATTTAATGTGTTCACGAGACTGCTTCCAAATAAGCTCCGTTTTGCTTCTCAATTCGCAGTGTAGAAGACAGAAGAGTTTAGCCTTTAGAGAGTGACTATCCTAAATTTGTTCAAAAATACAAATCGGAACATCGTTTTCTGGTAAGGTCTTATTTGTTTTTCGTATTTTATTGTATCCTAATGATGCAACTGTTTAGTTAAACAATATGTGCTTTCCCTTTCTTATAAATGGAATATTGAGATCAGATGCGCCCATAAGTGTAAAAATTTTTGTGGCCGCGCCGTAAGTGTTTTTGCTCCAGAATTACTTTTCAGATCAATGAAAATTTATTACTACGCGCGCATTGGATATTTCCGAAAACGAATTGTTTTTGTTATTCCGGATATATTGGGTCTCTGAATAAAGGGTCCGTACAATTATAGAAAATAATATTTTTCTTTTTATCTGTTACAACTTATAAGGCCAAGGTCAAGTTTTGATGATACAGGGAAAATAGATTGAAGTATAGGATCTTTTTTTTGTATTTCTTTAGAAACACATCAATAAATGGCAACCCAGAATAATGACATTTAATAAGTTTTTCTTTTTAAGAATCCTATATTAAAAAAACCCTTTTTATTAAATAAAGGAACGTTTAAAAAATCGTATTTTATTACAGTTAAAAAAATGTATTATTTTGCTAGTACAGTAAAACCTCTCTGAGCGACCACCCCTTCTAACGACCGGATTTTGAAGGCACCGATTTTTTCCTCTATTCTCCTAATGCTAAAATACCCCAATTAACGACCATTAAAACTCCTCCCAGCAACCAGTTTTTTAATTCAAAAGAATTTTGTTTTTGTTTTTAAAGGCTAGGAAAGGAAGAAAAGGAACAACTAGAATCGGGTCATCATTCAATCAAAAATAGAACACCACGTTAATTTTTTTACTCTTATCTTTTCGTAAATTCTTATTTTTTTACCGATAAACCAGAATTTTTGCATTAAAATTTAAAGTTATGGACAAAGAGCAATTCTATATCTTTTTGATTCTGATGCGAATTTGATTGAAAATAAAGATTATTTTGTCGTATTAAAAGGCTAAAAATTAAAAATAAAGATTTTAATTTAATTTTTTACTGTGTATCAAGTTAGAAAAATTCTAAAAATTCATTAATTTAATACGATTCATTCAATTCCATATTAAATACGTACACCATTTGAGTAGATTGAGATAATTCAGAACATAGTTTTTTAAAATCACATTTGTTCTAATAAGAAATTTGAAAGATCTCTCAAGATTGGAAAATGAGAATACCATTTCTTTTAGCTAGCTTTGAATATTCAACGTGGATAAGACGGCAGTGTATTTTAGAGGTCTGTTTAATAAGAGCGCAAAAAGATTATATCGGTCGACTTCAGTGGAATCAGTAGAGGTACATAATAAGCTATCTTAGTTTTTTTATCACTAATTGTTTGAAAAATGTTTTGAGTAAGTTCTAAAGCAACATCTTTCCACTTTTAAGATGACCCCTTTTGAGCGAACACCCCTCTTAACGACCGATTTTTCGTGGAACGGATGGTGGTCGCTCAAGAGAGGTTTCCACGATGGGACAAGAAAGATTGAGCAGCCTATGCTTAATTTCTACTGAGCATGAGCTGGTTAAATCTTTAAACTTGGAAAAAACAATCGATGATTTTGCATCTTTAAAAGCTAGAAAAGTAGTTATGTAAATAATAAAAATGTTGCAAATAAATATCTGTTCATTAAAAGCTTTAGTTTTGCGTTATTTTTTATTTTTGTTTTAAAAGGTTTCTTAGCTGTATAAAATGAAGTAATTTTGTTTTCATTTTTATGGGGTGATCTAAGATCCATTTGTGGACTTTAAATATAAAATTTAGTCATGAAAGTAAAGAGTATAGGAGGAATTTCTCAGGATTAAAATTTTTATTAAAAAATGCTAGTTGAAACACTTTCTCTTTCCCTTTATAGTCATACTTAACCAAATATTTATATTTTCTACACAAATTTATCTTATTTTTATTATTTTAAAATAAAGATAGAGCTACAACCAAAACGCAATTTTTTTTTCCATTTTTCCAACTATGAATCTTGCATATGAAAGGAGAAGTTCACCATTTATCGCTGGTTAAGTGGACAATAAGTGTTAAAGTCACGTGAAAACATAGCAAGTAACTCATAAAAAGTTTCTTTTTTATCAAAGTTGTGCTCTTATATATTCCTTCGTTTATTTTATACTTGAAATATTACCATGAAAATATTGAATGAAAATTTTCATGTATTTCTGTCGCATTTGCTACTTGAAATATTAAATCAGATCTTAAACAACCCTGAAAGTGGGCACCTACATTTCTTAGTTAAATCATCTTATATAGAAAGATGGGGGATCTATTAAAGTTTTTCAAAAAGTCCTGGTGTGTTAAAAATGGAGGGGGGGGCGCCAATTAGCTACTTTCGCCCCGGGCGCCGTTTTACCACGGCACGGCTCTGAATACACTCTTGACAGGTCAAGTCTGCATGAAAGTTGGCACAGATCTTTTTTTTATTTAGCTAAACCAGTGGCGTATATGGAAATTTATTTCAGGAGGGGCTCAAATTATTTCTCAGCCCCTCTCCGCATATTTAATAGGCCTAATGAAGCTTTTTAATGCATTTTTAGGTAGAATTTGCATCTTAAAGAACAATATAGGGAAAAGATGTGAGTAATAAATACAGTTCCAAGTACCAAAGGGGGGTCTGGGGTCCTCCCCCATAAATATTTAAGAAATTAGGCTCTAAAAACAGGCTTTTTTATTAATTAAACGCTTTTATTCTACTTGCTTTTGGCGGCGTTTTACGGGTGGAATTTTAAAACTCGATTTTCGGGCACTTCCCGATATGTCAGGGATCCGAAACTTTACACATCGGTGGAACCCTCATGACACTCCAATATCCAACCATTATCTAGTCAAACAACCAAAGGATTAAGTTAATTAACGAGTATTTTTAATTAACAGAAAAAACAGAATTTGAGACCTTTCCCAAGGGGCTATTCTCCCTAAACCGTGCACAACTGTTTATAAGACATAACTTCATCATATTCAAAAGTCAAAACGAGAATTGCCCAGTAATTACGATAATTATAGACTATTAATCACTTTTTTTCTTTCTGGATTCTTGTACATAATATTTCAGGCACTTCCAAACGATATAAAGTTCTGAAACTTTACACCGTGGTGGAAACTCGATGACAATGCAATATTCAATCATCAACTAGTCAAAACCTCCGTAATTTAGGTAATTAACGAGTGTTTTTAGTTATCCTTTTAATTCATATTTGAGACACTTCCGTGAAGCCAATGGCTCCCAAAATCTGTAAGATAATTAATAGGTATATAACTACAATATTTAATCTTCAAAATGTGATTTCCTACCTTCCAATTAAGATAATTAGCGATTTAAGATAATAACTGCGAGAAAGAAATCAATCGCCAGAAAAGCGAGAAATCGCCGAAAATTTATCCCATCCCGAGGAAGTGAGAGAGAACTTTTATAATTTATGGACTACTGAAAAGAGTGGATAATACTGTTTGCTCCTTGATACACTAATTCTGAGTTTTATTTTTGTCTGGGCTTACGATTGGTTATTATTTTATCGAATGCATTTTCTTTTTCTTGTGAATATTTTTTATATGGATGGATTTCATCGGTGAAAGAGCGGATGCACGCTTAATCGCTCCGCTCTGTAATTATAAGGATACCCCTAGCAATATTAAATATATTTTAATTAACTTTGTTGTTTCTCGTGTGTCACCCCTCCCACAAAATTGGGAAATAGGCTCAGAATGAGTCGCGGGACCATTTTTTTCTTCGTCGCCAGCGCTGAACTGTTGCTCGCGAACCCATCATATAGTAGAAAACTAAAATTATAAGATTGAACATAAGATTAAATATGGTTGAAATAAATATTTTTTTTAGTTTTTGTTTTAAAAATACGATGACTAAAAAGTAAAAAATAAAATAAGTAAAAAAAGATTTTTTAAAAAACGCTTTTATTGAAGTGTTCTAAAAGGTCAAAAATAATTTATTCGGTTTGACAAATAATTTATTGGGTAATAGAAAATAACTTTTTGGTAAGTAAAAAATAACTGATTTTCTAATCACTAAAAATAAAAGCGTGGGCGCTAGTAATTCTTCATTCACTATTTATTCCAAATTCTTTATTCTATGTTCCATGGGGTAAAATTTACAAATTTCTCATTTGTGAGGTTTGGGTGGGATGGATTCACTTTAAATTCTCTATTAGGTATTTTTTATGTAAAATTACACATAAATACCGATGTAATGGCCTAGTAGTTAGAGCATCTGACTGCAAAGCCGTACGTCTGGGGTTCGATTCCTCGTTCGGCATAGATGTTAGTGTTACTGTACTTGAATTTACCTATACGGGTCCATACCGTCAGGTGAATTTGTACAAATTTAAAAAAATAAATAAGAAAGTTTTAATTAAAAAAATATATATAAATTACTAGCGCCCACGCTTTTATTTTTAGTGATTAGAAAATCAGTTATTTTTTACTTACCAAAAAGTTATTTTCTATTTCCCAATAAATTATTTGTCAAACCGAATAAATTATTTTTGACCTTTTAGAACTGATAAAAATTTAAACTCAATAAAAGCGTTTTTTAAAAAATCTTTTTTACTTATTTTTTTAACTTGTTTTTGCACACTAAGTACGTAGTGTTGTGAAGCATAAAAGGGGATAGGGGGGTCCTCCACCAGAAACTTTTTGTAAATTTGACCCTAAAAAGCAGGGTTTTAAATGTGGAAAAAAAAATCTGAGAATGCATAGAGTGGAGCCCAGATGTCAGGGGTCCTAGGCCACCGAGTCGACGATCGCAACCGCTGGAAGAAGATCGCAACCGTCGTCTACATGCGACACAGAAGGTCCCCGAACGACTCTGGTCCCCACACCAGCATCTCGAAAAAAAATCCGTACTTGCATTTTAAAGACAACCTCTACAAAAAGATTTACCAAAATTGTATAAACAATCTCATTTCTGAATCCTTTTGGGAGCCCAATGATGGCGTAGTGTTAGCGAATCCTATTGTTGCCAACCCATATAGGCATCATGAGTTCTGTTCCCGTGTTGAGCAAGGCAGACTTAGCCTCTGATTCCTTCGGAGTCGATAAAATGAGAACCAAGTTCGCTTGGGGAAACAAAGGGATTTTCATCAGCCGACTAGGACTTTCGATCACATGTTCTGTAACTTGTTGTAACAGCTCTATTGCTGGATCAACCAGTGAGGCTGGTTATAATGGAGTTTGAAAATCTAACGACATAGGTACTCCCTCAAGTATCCCCATGTTTTTTCTATAGCTTTTAATGACGAAAGGTCTCCAGCAAGCCCCCCTTGTCTTTTTCCAAAATTCTCTCTACCATACTTAATTTAACTTTTGTCATTATTCACTTGCTGTTGTAGGGGAGACTATAGAGATACTTGATCCCTTAGCAAAAAATATAAAAAATCAATTAGTAGAGGTTTGCAATATAACTAGAATTTTAAAGTTTTATTTGTGCACAAAAACTAGCAATGCTTAGTATTTTTCAATATTTTTTTAACTTAATAAGTGATTGTCTGAATATGGCAAGGAAATTTTTCTTCGACGCAATATATTGATGTTTGCAGTAACTATTCTATCAATTGCGTAGCTTAGAAAATTTAATTATGTGTGAGTCGATAGTATTTTTTTAAAAAACGTAAAAATAAGTTCTTTGGTTTTTTATTCCTTCTCGCGGAAGTTTTTTGTTGGCACATTTGTCTCTCGATTTGACAGGAAACATCCCAAAATTCACCCCCTCCTCCTACTAGATTTTTCTGTGCCCCGTCGTCGTAATCACATGATGCTTCGAACGAACACGTGCGAGCGAGGGCACCCCTTTCCCTCGATGATGCAAATTCTGCAGTGGGGGATGCATTGCTTCTTCTCTCCTACTCCATATTCGATTTCCGTTCGTTAAACGCAGTGGGTTTGTGCCATAGAGGTTTTTGTGCCTTATTAATGAAGGGAGGGTGTTTTTTGCGAGCGTGAAATTCGAGATGGAGTGGTTCGCTCTGCCATTCATGCGTGATTCGCTTCTGGGGGGAAGGGGGGCGTTGTCAAATTGAATTCATGTCGATAGTGTTGCAGAACACTAGAAAACCTGAACACTTCTTAGACTAGTGTTACGTGATATGTTTTTTATGATGAACAAGCATGTAAACTGATGAATTTTAATATTTGTTGGGTAATTTAAAAAGATATCGAGAGATAATATAATTCGTTATGAATGCTAGAGATAGTATTTATGGTCAATTCCATTTTGTGACAGACATGACATCGAACAACATTTTGGCTTCAAATAAGTACTTAATTCTAACTCATCTTAATTTTTTTGGTGTGCTGGTGTATATATATGAAATGGCACAAAATAATTTAATTATTCTGAATGAAAACACTTTTAGTTTATGAGAGAAAAATACGCCGTGACAGCCATGACACGAGTTTGAGAGACCCTTAACTATTTCTCAATTGCTCTGATTTGGCATGTATTTCATGTCCAATGAATTTTTTAAAACTTTATATATAGGTAAAAAACACTGTAAAAACACTGAAATTTCCAAATTTTATGGAAGATTCACCCGATCCTAGATCGCCGGACCGGACATATTCTGCATCCGGGGATTTTAACTCGTTGGTTGATTGGAGGCGCAAGATCCCAAAGAGGACATTCTACGCCAAACAAGAGATAAATGAAAAGGTCAAATTTGCATTTTGACGAACTTAAGGTAAAAAAGTAAATAATAGAGTTCCGAGTATCTAAGGGAGGTCTGGAGGTCCTCCCCCAGATAATTTCTGGAAATTTGACCCTAAAAAACATGGTTTTAACTCGTTTTCGTAGACATAGTCGCCTCACCCCAGAAAGGATCAAGTAGCGACAATTTTTTCCAGATTTTTAAAATGCGATAGTTGCTAATCTATGATGTATATACGAATGAATAGGGAAATGACCCTATATGAATCCCTTATGAATAGGGAAAATAACAAAATTAAAATGTCGTATTCCATTCATAAAAGCTTTTCATTTTGGGGGCGAAAGCCCTCTAGCCCCCCTGGATCCGAAACCATCACATACTTTCCCTGATGAGGCGTAATTCGTGCCTTTATTTGAACTGTTGTGTTTAATGTTTGAGTATTATAAAATATATATACTATATTATAGGTACTCGATTATAGTGTGTACTCGATTTGAAGTTTATGAATTGGTTACACATTCTCTTAAAAAAAAGGTTACCTAGACCAGAGGAGAATTCATTCAAATTGAAACATGGGAAAAAACAGATGTTTTTATGGTTGTTGCTTCAATCAACATCAGCTTGGTTCAATCCTTTCTTTTTTTTCGTTGGGAGGTCTCATAGGGAGCTAGCTCTACGTGATCCTCTTGTGCAGACATCACATCTGCGATATTTCGCTTCGCCTTTTCTCTAAAATTTTCAAAAACGGTGAGCCAGCCTCGAAAAATTTGACTGGGGAAATTAAAATCTCCAGAATTTTTTTTTCATATTTCAATAACTTTCACTGATTTTTCCTGACTTTTTTTACTCATACTTTTGTAAATTCCCAAAGTCAGAGTTAAGTTAGTTGATAGTCGTGTTTTCACAGAAACAGTGTCTCTTTTTTAAGAGATATTGCGACATTTCAGAAAAGAATATCATGGTAAAGTTATGATAGAGAAGCATAAAACATGTCTGTTTTAGAGTGAGAAATATTGCGAATGTCCATTTTTTTTTAGATTTTCCAAATTTCATTCTAAGCAGGGACGCTTGCTTATAACGAATCCCTAGCTATAAGACCTATTTTACCGTTATTGTTTTTCTTCCACGTAAATAGCTGTTTTTTTCTAGCTTTCCAACTGTATGAGTTTGCGACTTCTTGGTGGCTAATATGTATTACCTGCTTAAATTTTTAAAACCCTGGAAACTTTTACTATAGTTAGATAGTTTAACCTTTTTAATTTCAAATTTATTATGAATATCTAAAGAATAGGAAAACAATTTCGCTGAATATTTCTTATTTTTTAATAAAATATATTCATTCACTATGATATCAACGTCAAGAAAATAAGCCAAAGAAATTTGCAAAATTCTTTTTAATGAAGTAATGCGTAAACTTTAATTGTTGTCATACCTTTTCTATATTGTCATGTTTAAAGTATTCAATGCACTTTATTCTCATGCGTATCATTTCTTAGAATGTGAGTTTTTAAAATCTTTCCGAATTATAGTAACAAATTTACTCTTTCAAATTACACTTTTGCATTACAAAATTTATTTTCAAATTCTAGAATATTTGTCGATGGAATTATTTGTTTGTAAAAAACGTTTCAAAACAATATATACAGCCGTTGCATTTCTCATAATAAACTTGTGCAAAATAAAATCAATAGCAGTGTGTAAAAACCGCGTATTTTGTTTCAGAAAACTAATTCAAGGATATTTTTTCTTAACTTCCAAAATTTTAGTTCTTTTCCAAATATTTTTCAAACCAAATATATTTTTCAGAACAAGAGCACATTTTAAAGAAAATTTAAAAGGTGGAAATATTATTTCGACTTTTACCATTAAAGGCATTTAAATTCTCAAAATGTTTCAATTGTTATGGTTATTAGTAAGTGTGAAAAAAAATGTAGAAATTTAATTTTACCATTCTCCAATCGAAAGATTGTGTTATATTAATTTCTGTCGGGAAGTGTAAAAATATTTCCCACGAACGTGGAACATCTCGTAAAAAATAATCCACTTAAAAACAAGACCCTCTATATACATGGCCACCCAACTCCGGACGATGACGTCAAACGTGAGTGAAAATTGCCATGTTAAGTCTATGGAGTGACGTCAAAGATGAGTGAAAGTTATGACGTTGCACGGCCGAGTTGGGAGGCCTTTATATAGATAGAGGGTCTTGTTAAAAAGGCGAGCGCACTTCCTTTCTCGACGACTTCTTCGCAGCTAATGAGAATTCCTTAATCAAACTCAAACGATAATTGAAGTGATTGAATTCATAATGAAAATTTGAGTCAATTGAATTTTTATAATTTTATTTTCAAAAATTATTTTTTTATTAAAAGAATATTATTTTGTGCGATTATATAAGTTTTATTTAATAAAATTTGATTCTTTAAAGAAACGTTTAGACTAGTTTTAAGACATTTAAAAAAGTAGTACAAGTCATTTATTTTTTGAAATTATTTTATAATTTTAGTTTTAAACACACAATTTTTATAGCAAAATGCAATTTTAATAATTGAAATTGTTTATTATAGTAATTTTAGCTACATCTTTTAGTTTTATAAAGGTTCGATTTCAAAATTAAGTTTTCGAAAATTTTAAAAATCAACACATAGCAATCGCTTTCAATATTCAAAAACAAAACTTTAATTTTGTGTACATTTTAATTTAATTTAATTTATTAAAATCTATTTTCATAGTTTAAAAAATGTTAAAGGTTATTTTTTTAGTCACCTTAATTACTTAACTGTGAAAAAATATAACTGTCAAACTTTATTGATCCGCATCAATAACATCAAAAAAAATCCAAGAAACTAGGGTTTTTCTTTTCCTTTTTCTATTTTGAGGGGGAGGTAGCTGGGAAATCACCCACCTTATTTTCCGTTCGAATTTTCTTTTCCTCAATTTGTCTACTTCCCCCGTGCGCTCCGCAGCTGTTGGGCAGGCAAGAGCGAGCAAACCGAGGCGTGCGCATGTAGCTCCCAACTCCACCCAGTCCGACAACAACATGGCGGGAACGCTGTGTTGCTCGCTGATCTTCGCTTTTTCCTTATTAATTCCAGCCTGCTTTTCGTCGGAAACTACCCCTAATTATGAAAATTCCACAGATTTGTTCGAGGATTTTGAAAATTCCAGGTGAGAGGCAGGTTCCGAGGTGTTTGTGATGCGTGAAACGGGCGCAGTGGTCGTAGTGTTGTTTTTACCCGATGTGTGTGTAGTATTGGAAATCCTCCATTCCTACACACATGATGTTTGTTTTTGTTTCTTTTTTGCGGAATACATTAGTTCTTGGTCTTGTTTCCATTCCAGGTTGTGTTTCTAAGTATTGTTTTGATTGCTTCCTGGAAGTAAATTTGTTCCCTTATATTCTCATTGATAAGAGCTGCGTGTAACTATTTTTATTACTTTATCTCTAAATATATCCTCATTCATAGCCGTGCCCTCTTGGGAATCCTAGTATTTCATGAAAATAGATATTTTTATGTTATATGATGGGGAATGATCTTTTAGTGGGAAAAAACCCAGGATATTTTAATGTAATTTATTTCCCTAAGGTGTGCTATGTTTGGAAAGATGGGGTGTAAATATCTTTTAACATCGTCAACAAGTCAATAGCTGAAGTAGGCTGGTTGCCTTAAGATTTAAATTGTTTTAAAATGTAAATATTGTATTACCTTTCCTTTTATTTCATTTATCTTTGATAGTAATTACTTAAAAGTATTTTCTGAGATAGCACTATGGTTTTCCTGGTTATTATTCAGGGGTGTCTGTTTAGAAGAATTTTGGGTCCGTATTCGAACCCTTCACAAAATATTCTATTTTAAAACGGACCCTTCACAAAGTATTTTAGCCTTTTGGACACTATTTTTCTCAATACTTCAAATATTGGACCCTATTTTCCCACATTCACAAAAACAGACTCCTGGTTGAAATAAACTAATTTACCCTAACTTCAAATTGGCAAAATTATGCGTAGATTTTCAAAATTTTTACAAAAACCAAACCCTTCTCAAAAATTCTGGACAGAACCCTGTATTAATTGTTTTTCCCTTACCAATCAACACTCAACAGTGCGTTTTTAATTTGTACACTCTAACATCTGTGAAAATCATTACAAATTTAACTTTTTGGAAAGTTAATGATAAAAATTTTTTGGTACTTAAAGATTGACTGGGCTTAAGAGCCAAGTGGTCTGATAAATCAATATAAGCAAGTATCGAAATAAAAATTAATCAAATTATCTCAACTAACAGTGTTGCTTTTAAATTTTAATGTGTGATTTGGGTTCTTTCGTATTATCCTGTGAACCGTGCCGCTGAATTCGAAAAGGTTATTGTAGTCTTTTGACTGTTGTATGACTGACGCTGAATTTAATGGCTGCTGAATGGTTGAGAGGAAGAGGTATACATAAGTGTACAGGTATACAGAGGTATACATAAGGGTGGTTGAAGGTATACATAAGTACCATAATTTGTTAAACATCACAAATGAAGGCTTTATAATGGGTTCTTGCATATTATCCTGACGATCGTGCCTCTTAATCTAAAACATTATAAAAGCCCATTGACTTTTCTATTTCTGTGCTGCTGAATTAGACGGCCACTGAATGGTCAGCGGGGTAATATGTAAGTACTACTGAACCGATATTTGCGCCTGGATAATCCTAAACTACCAAATTTTCACAGGTTAATTAGTGTCCTAACTGATAGAATTTTGAGAAAGGCATACCCAGTTAATTTTATGATTGGTTTGTACAATGCTCATCCTCCCGTTTTCTCCACAGCATGCCTGAGGTGGAGCCCCACCAAGCATCGCAGGGGTACTGCCAGCTGTACCGGGGCCGTACGTGCGAGCAGTACATCGGCAACCACTCTGTGTACGTGCGTCCGCCCCTCTCCCTGGCGCTCATGGAAGAGAAGTTGACCGCAGCCTTCACGGTCATTGCCACCTCACAGGACGTCTCGGAGGAGTGCCACAAGTTCGCCATCCGCTCACTCTGCTTCTTCGCTTTTCCCCTGTGCGAGACCGGCACGCCGTTCCCAGTGCCACGACAAGTATGCACTCTCTCTCTTTGGCATGTGTTCATGACTCTCTTGAGAAATTTCATAGTGAAACCTGGAATTTGTTATAAAAATTGTAGAAATACACACTTGACTGCACATCTTCCGATACATACTTACTACCTGTCCAATGTTTAGGATTTGTACCTCTGTGCTTCTGTTTTCTTTGCCACCCCTTTAGATCAGTGGTTCCCAACTTAAATATGTCTGCAGACCACTTCACTTAAATTTGAACCTCGTAAGGACCATCTCTATACCCAACTTCATCTTAAAAGTTTTAACCTTTTTTCAATGCATTTATTCCTCACAAAAACTATTTTTTCAAATTTTCCACACATTTTTGGCATGAGTTAAACAACTTTCTCACGGACGACCAGTGGTCCGCGGACCACCTGTTGGGAACCACTGCATTAGATAATGCCTCTATCTGTTTTGTTTACTACCTTTCTTGTACCTAACTTCTTGCTTGTTCCATCTTTAGGCCTGAAGAGTCTCATTTGATTTTACACTCAAAACTGTTTTTGTGCGAACCTTTTATGTGCGATTTTTCCCTTCGACTTTTTTTGTGCGGTGTATGAAAATTTCAAATTAGAAAAAAAATCTTGTATATCTGGCTAGCGAGACATACATGGGTCTCATGAAACAACAGTCGTCGCCAACTACATGGTAACTGAAAAAAAGTCTACGATAGGTATAGAAACGGTTTCTCAATTCAGCTGTAAGATGGGGATTGTGTTATGGTTCGAACATAAAGATCTTTTCAATGAGGTATTCTCACGTTTTGAGATTAAATTTTATTAAAATAGTAGATAAAAAACCATGAAGAATGACGTTTACATCATGTATTTCCGTACCCTAGTTTCGGAGATATAAATTTTTTAAATTTCGTTTTTTGTTTTGGCGCGAAAACACTTTCAAATCACAAATCATGCGCTGTGAGGTCACATCCAATAGAAGCCCGTTTTCTGATCACGTGAAAACAGAAAACACAATGGTTTTTATGCGCTGTGACGTCACATCCAATAGAAGCCCGTTTTCTGATAACGTGACTTTTCTGACGTTTTGGCAAAAATAAAATTGAATTTTAAATTATTTAAAACACATTTTTGAACTTAAAAATCAGAAATTTGGGAGTTTAAGACCATAATGTATCGAAAAAGTATAAAATCAAGCAAATCCCTCACTCATGCAAATACCTCATTCAGCTATGCTGAGGGATTTTCGCTACGGTCCTACGTGAAACTTCTTTTATGCAGTCCTTATTCACCGCACAAAAAAAGGATTGTTTAAATGTGCTGCGAAAACTATTTTTTATAGCTACTCGCGAAGTTTGGTGCGAATTTTTTTATGCGATTTTTTTTTTTGCGGTCCCTATTCCTCGCACAAAAACAGGTTTGACTGTACTTTGAAACTCCCCTCTATCTGTTACCACTGATAAAAGAGACACAGCTTCGATAAGAGTCGACCAGCCGTCATGTTGACCCACAGCTCAAATGATGATACGCAACTATATAGATTTAATTTGAGCTGGGGGTAAACATGGTGACTGGTCGACTCTTATCGAAGCTGTGCCATAAAAGGAAATATCCTTCCGTTATACAATTGGTATTTTTGTTGATCATTTATTTTAATTATCCTAATTCTAAGTATAATAATGGGTCAATAAATATAATTATAGCAGTATCTATAACTTTTGCCATGGAATATGATTCGCTGGCACTTAGGGTTTGGACTTCAGTATGGATAATAGAACAAGGGGTCACAGACTCAAATTGAATGAGCCACAATATTTTAACTGGGAAAGCAGAAGACGTTATTTAATAGGTTTGTGGATAGAGGGAATGGGTTGCTAGAAACTATTGATAGTTGCATTGGAGTAAAAGAGTTCAAGAAAAAAATGGACGGATACTAGGAATCTGGTCCTTAAAGTTAAATCAGGGGTCTCTCTAGGTGTTTGTTATATGTACTTATTTTGTGAAAATTTAGAAATAATTTGTAAACATTTCCCTGCAATTTTGTGAAAATTTAAGTACAAAAGCCTGAGAAAATTTAGTCTGGAATGTTTGACAATTTCACAATTAACAAAATATAGCTTGTTAGAGAACTTGATTTAAAATTTTTTTGGGAAGGTTGTAAAATTTCCCTGGACAGACAGACCAATGGTTAAGTGAACTAACCAGGGTGGCCACATACCTTAAAAACCTGGAATTGTCAGGGAAAATTAGAAAACCTGGAATTATCAGGGAAAAATTAGGGAATTTTAGAAAATCTGATAATTATGGGGGAAATTTTGTAAATCTGCCTGATTAAAAAAAATAATACAATGATTTTCTAATTTTCAAGTCTTTAAGGTGCCTGCCTACCTATAGAGGCTTTTTTTATAATTATTAAAATTTTGGCCTAATGTGTGGTTAATACAATTAAATGCATCTAAAAACTATGAATAACATAAAAAAAATTAAAATTTTGATTAAAATTTTCATATTATTGAAGAATTTATGCATGAAAATCACAAAAAAACGTCTTTCCGCAAATCAACATAACTCAAATTCATATGAAGATATTTTTGTTTTGTAAACTTTGTTATCCTCGTGGACTTATATTTTAGGAGGCCTACTACTTTTATGTCTAAATTTATTTAATATCAAAAGTTACAGAACCAAACGTGAAAAATGAAAAAAAAAACACCAAAATTCAGTAAAGTTTTAAGTTATACTATTCATAAAATAAAAAATATTACACCCACAACCAAAAAAATAGTAGGGCTCCTAAATCATATTATGTCAAGTATTTTCCCCAATTTTTATAGAAATCCATTCATAATATTTTGAGTTATGCAGTTTTGCGGAGAAGGGAAAAAGCAAAAATGTGATTCTGAGAAAAACGCGAATTTCTTTATTTTTTCCTTAATAAAATGCCTATTTAGCTGTAAGTAAAAGTTCTGTAACTTTGGTTCTAGGAAAGATAAAGACAAAATTCAAACTGATTTGGAAAGCTAAAGATGTGCTTTTTGAAATAAGATAATAAAATTATTTTTGAATTTTGGGTCCAAAACGGCGTTTTTTAGGTAGGCAGGCACCTTAAATATGTGCATTTTCATTCTCCTCCCAACAAAATAAAATCTTGAATTAATATAAGTTAGTATAGTTGCAAAAGTGTTAAAAAAAGGTAGGGAATAATCTTATTTTATGTTCCTTCTTTCTCCCACTGCCCCGATTTTTTGTCGTTCTCCCTATATAATAAAGTTTCCTATATTTATAAAATATCAGGGAAAATCATACCAGATGATCAGGGAAAATCTGGAATTATCAGGGAATTTTGAAATACATTTTCCGAGGCCACCCTTCTCGCCTGTAATTGTCGATATTTGTACCTAATAAGAATGTTGCGTTGCAGGTGTGTAGAGATGAGTGTGAGGTGCTGGAGAGCACGATCTGCCGTATGGAGTACTCGATCGCCAAGCGGCACCCACTGCTCGGACAGCAGCAGATCCTGCCAGTGTGCGAGGAGCTCCCTCCTGTCGGATCAAAGGAGAGCGACACCTGCATGCGCCTCGGAATACCCAACGTCATACTCGTCGACAGGGGTGAGAAAAAACTTTTTTTCATTTGTTTCTGTTCTCCACATAAAGTAGTAATGTAGTCACTTCAGAAAATATTCGTCCATCCAACAAATTTGTGCTCTAGTATACCAATAATGGCTAAATTCCATGTGCAAAATCCAAACAAAAATTACCCTTTACTTAGTATATCCTTCATTATAATCTACCAAAAATGAGAACAGTTGTTGTGTATGACTTAGTGTGAAATCCTGATTTTTAAGTAAAGAAAAGATTCGTTAACACTACAGTAAACACAATACATAAAATACACTATGCATAACAGGGGTTTTACCAGACAAAAATTGGGGCCCTTTTGCTGCCCCTTCACAAGAATTCCCCCTTTTTAAATCTGTCCCTTCACAAAAATAAATTCATAAAAACGCCCCTTTCATGAAATTCAAATTTGCTTTTTTTAGTGATAATTTGCAAGAAAACATTCACAAAATATTTGAATTTTTCATGATTTTCTTGGTTTGTGAGTCATCTGCTAACTATCACTGCTTCAATTTTTTACAATAAACAATTTCTTTTTCACAAAAAATAATGAAATGGGCCCCAAAATATAAAACCTGGATCTACCCCTGTATAAAAACACATACAATTAGTACGCACAAAATATAAGCATAAAGGCAATTAAACACTAAAGCTATTAAAAATTATGGATATATAAAAGCTATACAATAAGGAAAAAGAAGGGAGAAAGGAAATTAGATATTGCAATGTATGAATCACTGCCTTGGCAATGTCCCCAAGGCTGTGATTCACGCCTTTGACAGTAAAAACAGTTAGGAAAAAAATTTAAAAATTAAGCAATTTTTAAGCCTGAACAAGTATTTGTACTTCCATAAACCAATATGGGAAACCATTGCCATAGAAGGACTTAACATTGCTGAAAAGTATATATTGTTCCTAATCCATACATGTGATTTTTCCGCCAAATGGCGGAAATCCGCCAATTCGCTGAGCAAAATTAAAATCTGACAATTGGGTTTGCAAAACTGAAATTCCACTCTTATTTTCCTATCGTTTTATACTGAAAACTCATACCACTAGTGTGGCCTAGTGCTAAATTTTAAGCAAAATCGAAAGAAAAAATTTTTAAATATCGAAGTAATATGAAAATTAGTTAAGATGTAAGTTAAAAAATATGAATCTGGCTGTAGCATATCGAATCCTAGATCTAGGGCTATCCTGTCTTGGGTCATGCGCCATAAAAACCCAACCTAGATCTCGGGAAGTAAAAGCCTACTTAAAATGAAGAAAAATTTAGGTGCCATCGAATTTTTTTGATTATTTTCTGCCAATTTTTTGTCTGTAATCACATGTATGTCCTAATCTTAATTTAACAATGCAATGAATGCAATTTTTTCCTCTTGAGGTCCATAATGACATCAAAAAGGCACTCAAGTGCACCTGCACGAGTCTAAAGGGCTTTCAAATTGCTTCATTTTTTAATCATTGAGTTCATTAGTAGGATTAAACCCAAGAATTTAGGTTTTATTGGTATGAGTCTCTAGGGGGGGGGAATTAGATTCTTATTTAGAAAAAGTGCCCCTATTTTAGAAACGTTTCCGAGAGGCGTACCACTTCTACTTCTTATAATTTTTCTCAAATGCGAAAATTAAAATATAGGTAATACACCCCTGAAAAGTTTTAGGAATTCTCTCTTGGAACAAATTTTTTACCACAAGGTAATTTGAAAATAACTTAATTTATCAACAACTTGGAACCCTGGAAGTTTTTTAACTAAACTCTTTTTGACTCTAATACCACATTGAAGAGCAAATCGTTTTTAAGTCATCCAATAAAGTTGATTTTAAAATAAGAAACTTCAAAATTGGGAGTGAATAGGATACTGTCACTGGGACTCCTAAGGAGGTGTTTGGCCCAAGCCAAATATTATACTCCACTCTGCATCTGCACTGCTAATAACTTTCTATTTCTATCAAAGTTACCATGTTTTACAGTGTCACTTAAATTCTTTTAAAACTATGGGGAACCTCTTCATTAAAACATTTTTTTGTTCAAATTCGTACATCAACAAAATTGACATGCTTTTCTACTTGTGCAGAGGACACCTGCTTCGAAGGAAACGGGACGACCATGTAAATTTTTAGAAAAAGGTGAAAGTAAAACACTCAATTTTAAATGACTTTCAGTTAAACTATTTTAAGACTGGGTAACCCATCTTTTCTGGCAAATGCAATATACTATGAAGCAGAGGTGCAGAATATGTCCGAACGCGCGAACGATATTCGGGGGAAATTTGAAGAGATCTGGGGAAATTTTTCCCCAAGATAGACGACAAGACAGAAAAACTAAAAAATCCAACATCATTAGCTGATAAACAGATATTTTGTGCTATGACTACATCATAACCTCCAATTTTAACGTAAAAACAGCGGAGTTACAGATTTAGAGTGGGAAAAACTACGGATCTGCGCTAAAAAACTCATTTTCTAGGTTCTTAACCTGGGTGTTGGTTTTTCCTTGCTTTTCGATTGGTATGCAGAAAAAACAACCTATCCGTGGTAGAATGGTAATTTTCACTATTAATAGCGTTCTTGTTCAATCACATCGATGTTCAAAAAAAAATGTTGAGTTCATTAAGTAGAAATTTACAGGTAGCTCAAATTTGAGATAATTAGAAAATTTTTCATATTTTAGGGAAAGGGGCACTTTTTAGAGCAAAGATAAGTGTGCAAGAAAGACTAAAAAAGAGTATTAAGATCATTAAAATTTAAATTTATTGATTATTTGAAAATTATTGAATCTGAAAGAAGTATGGACTGGAATAAACTATTTTTTAATGAAATTTCATTTTTGGAGAAATTTTGGAGACAAAAATTGTGTTCTGGGGAAATTTTGGATCCTGGAACATTTTCTGCACCCCTGCTATGAAGTGCACTTAATGTTAAGTTTTGTGTAACAACGTGTGAGCCCAAAGAAAGGGGGGTCTGGGGTATCTCCCCCAGAAAAATTTAAGAAAATTTCCTTATTAAAGTAGTATTTCAGCTCATTTTGAGATATCTTGGGTTAAAAATAAAGAGCGCTGCTCCTGTTATAAGCCACAAAATTTCTAAGAAAAATCTACTGCTATATTAAATAAACATTAAAATTTTGGAAGGGAGTTTTGGGTCCTCCCCAAGAAAATTTTTAAAATTTGACACCTAAAGGTAAGTTTTAAACTCATTCTGAGACCCTTTGGGTTTCCCTCAAAAATAGTTTTTTAGTTTTCAAGAAAAAGAAAGCCCAAGAAATGAATATACATCAAAATTTAGGAAGGGGCTTTGGGTCCTCTGAAAGAATTGTTTTTTAAATTTGACCCTTCAAATTAAATTTTAAACTCATTAAAAAATTCTTCGGGTTACATACCAAAAGTCCCGTTCCTTATAGGCCGCATCCGCATAATTATACAAAAAAGAACATGGACAACAACGCAGACTTCAAAATTTCTGAGGGCGGCTGGGGTCTTCCCCTTCCCCCCTAGAGAATTATTGAATTTTTTCCCCTTATATATGTAGTACTATAAATAATTTTGAGACTCCTTGGATTGCACCCAAAGATCTTTTTTGCAACCTGCACTTTTAGCAAGGAAAAAAATTAATACAGTAAATTAATTTATTTATCAAGAATTTAAGTTATCTAAACAAATTTTCTTCAAAATCTTAGTTTTCTGTGCTTGCCATGTCATCCATGTTTGATTGACTTGCTTTCCTACTTGTGCAGAGGACACCTGCTTTGAGAGCAACGGGGAGACCTACAAGGGCACCATGTCCTCCACCATCTCCGGACTGAAGTGCCAGCCCTGGAGCGACCAGATCTTCTACAAGACGGCCGACTACCCGGAGCTGGTGGGGGGGCACAGCTACTGCAGGAACCCTGGGGGCAAGGAGAGCCAGCCCTGGTGCTTTACCACCGACCCCAACGTCCGAAAGGAGATCTGCAACGTCCCACAGTGTGGTAAGAACCTTCCTTACCGTTTACCAGAGCTAGACAATATACAAAAATGAATGAACGGTGTGAATTTATTTTAACAGTCTAGATATTTTTTTAATTCAACTGTGCTTTGAATTGTTTTTACATGTTGTAAATGCCATAAAGACCGGGTATGTGCAAAAGATAGACTAATTTTATTTTAAAATTTCTAGATTGTTTTTTAGGGTAATTTTGTTCTTCTTTTTGAGTTACAAATAAACCTAAATTATACTACTAAATTTTGTTTGAAGCGTAGTAAGTTTGCTTCATTAAAATGTTTTTTTTCTCCAAATTTAAGAGCATGTATGTTTTAATTCCTAAGCAATACTTTTCTACCCTTTAAGATCTTTATTGGTTCTTAATATAAATGTGTGTCACAAATGAGGAAGCAGAGGACACAAAATGTCCAACTTTGTTAAGCTTAGTTTCTCCAGGAGAAAAGCAAAATTTATATTTTAGATTTACACTCAAATTTTAATTTAATTTACCCTCGGGATTTTAGATTTAATTTAATTTTAATCTCTTTACATGCAGTGATTTCTTGATGTTAAGGTGTGCGTGTTTTGTGTCCGTTTTCTTAAAATAAAAGATGTTTAATCTATATATAAAAGAGACTCTGCTACCATTTCCATAAACCTTCAAAATACATATACATATTCTATTCAGTTTCTAACCCTCAGGGGTGCAGAAAATGTTTCAGGGTCCAAAATTTCCCCAGAACACATTTTTTTCTCCAAAATTTCCCCCAAAATGAGATTTTGTTTAATAGAAGTATTTTTTAATTAGTAAACTTCTCCCAGTTTCAAAAATTTTCACATAATCCATAGATTTAAATTTTAATGATCTTAAGATCTCCCCTTTTTTAGTCTTTCTCAGACTTATAATCTTAAAGCTCTGATGTGCCTCTTTTCTTAAAATAGGAAAAACTATTTTTTCTCAAATTTAAGCTAAATGTAAACTTCTCCTTAATTAATTAACTCAATTTTTTAGAAAAGAACATCGGTGTGATTTAACAAGAACGTAATTATCGTGAAAATTACCCATCCTACCACAAATACGTTGTTTTTTCTGCATACCAATCGGAAAGCAAGGAAAAGCCAACTTTCCGGTATTCACCTAGAAAACTAGGATTTTTAGCGCAGATCCGTAGTTTTCCCGCTCAAGATCCGTAAATCCGCAGTTTTCACCTGATTTCCATTGAACTTGGAGGTTATAATGCAGTCACTACCCAAAATATTTGTTTGTCAGCTAAAGATGATTGGATTTTTTTAGTTTTTCTTTCTACAGTCAAGTCCGCTTAATGTGATCGCAATTGTCCGAGACTAAACTGATAACATTATCCGATCGATAACAATAAGCGATCTCATATAAAAAAACAGCAAACAGTGTTACTTGATTGTTTGCTAATCAAAATCATGTAATCATAATAAATGTATTTAGAACTCTATTTTTATACTAGGAAAAATTTTAAGGGGAAAATATAAGAGTAGTTCAGTTAATAAAATTAAAATAATCGCTCACTGTGTATTTTAATAGAAAGGTCTCTCTTTTTTCCGCTGCATTATATCCTCTTCCACTCCAATAAACCACTTATTTATTACATAATCTGAATTTCATTAAACAAGAGAAAATCAAAATCTCTTATCAGAAACATCTGCAAAGCGTGGATCTGTTTCTTAAACCAATCACAAGTATGGATTCGGACCAGGTCGGACCCCCCCCCATAACCATTTTCTTTCAATATAATATACGGAATGTTTTATTTTTCTTACCCATACTGAATTTCAGAAAAAAGAAGCTCCAGATTTTCTCATGGAGAAGATGTTTACTTGTAAAAATTTACCTTCAAAATGAAACTCGAACCCAAAAGCAGTCGTTTTAAAAGGGATATGGACAAATTTTGATAATATTAAGCGAATTGATTTTTCATAGTTGATCACATTAAACGATGTATTTTACATTATATTAAATAGGAATGATTGGGACCTGTCGATTCCGATAACATTATCCAGGGTGGCTACAGATCAGGGGGATCAGGGAAAAGTCAGGGAATTTCATTCATCTGGAAAAATCAGGGAAAAGTCAGGGAAATTCTTAAAAAATTTAAATAATCAGGGAAATTTTCAATAATTGACTCACAAAGAGCAATGCAATCTAAAAGATTTCAAAATGAGTCAAAACACTACTTCTAAGGGTAAAAATTCGAAAATTTTCTGGGGGAGGACCCCACACAAAATTTGGAAATAAATATATTATGTTGTGATTTTCCTTGAAAGTTCTGTGACTTATGAGGAGCGATCTTTATTTTGTGTAATAGAAAGGGTTTAAAAAATGATTTGAAACACTACTTTATGGGACAAAAATCCAAAATTTTTCTGAAACAGGATCCCAAAAACTCCTCTTAAAATTTTGCTGTTTATTATACTATGCTGGGTTACTTTTATAATTATGCAATCCTCATTGAGCAGTGCACTTGTGGTGTAGTCCAAAAATTCCTTAAAATGCTTTTTTGAGTGGGAAATTTCCAAAATTTTTCTGGTGGAGGACCCCCAGACTCTCCTATAATATTGAGAATTCGCATTTTTACAAAAAATTTTAAATTAAATCAGGGTTGGCGGGTATGGTTAAAACATGGTTTAAACCAATTAGTTTTTTGGTTTTTTTTAGAAATTATAAAACATTTTCAGGATTTTTTTTAAAGAAAGTGTTCTTAAGTATAATCTTTTGCACAAAATTAAAAGGACAGATTTATCAAAAAATTTACATTTTAAAGTGATTAAAAATCAGAAATCTTTTAATTAAATGGTTTTAAATATTGAATTCTCTCTAAACTTAACCTTAAATTAAACTTATTATATGTTGCAAGAGATAGTTTATTTATTAATTTCCTTTAAAATGAAACATTATTTCCAAGAGTAACTAAAGATACACAAAAGTTACCTGTTTTTCACTGATAAAGGATGGCTTATGTTGATTTTAATTAATTAATAAAACCAATTGGTCTTATTTGTCTGTCATAAAAACCAGTTGTTTTTTTACTAAATTGATAAAACCCGTTGATTTCTTTAAGGATAAAAACTAAAAACCAGTTGGTTTGTTTATAAACATATAAAAACCAGTCGGGTTTTTTACTAAGTTAATAAAAAACCGTTGATTTCCTTAATCGGATTAATTATCTCAATCCTTTATCCAATTTCAATTATCAACATTTCACTTTTATTTATTTAAAAAATTAAATTTTCTCTTTCTAAAGAAATTTCTTAAGTTCATAAATTAATCCATTTAATTAATATAATTAATTTGATTATTTTACCATTTAATAATTATTTAAATTAATTATCTCAATCTATTATCCAATTTCGATTAACATTTGTTTACATTTCACTTTTACTTATTTAAAAAATAAAATTTTCTAAATAATTTGATTATTTCAACCATTTATCCAAGATAAATTAACACTGATATTTATTCACTACAGTAATATTACATATTCAAATTGGAATATTTAAAAAAAATATATTTTTAAAACAAATTAATATAATTTTAATGAACTAATTGAATTAATTAATTGAAATATACAAATCATTTATCAATTATAAAAAACCCCTGAAATAAATGCCTCACTTACAACTCAGTTTCAAACATCACTACTAAAATAACTTATTCTGAAAAAAAAATTCTAAAAAAACTTGGTTTAAACCAAAAAAACCTGGTGTATACCAAATAAACCAGTTTTGTTGTTTTTTTAACCCGGTTTTTACCAACCCTGAATTAAATTCACCAAAATTAATGTACGATGTTAAAGTCATAAAACTTGACGTACAATTGGTAACCCCCTTAAACCAAAGTCTAGTTACGGCCGTGTTATAAGCATATAAGCATTAATAAATGAATAAATTCTATTTCTTCCAATTCACAATATACTAATTAGTAAACTTTTTATGGCTGAAGATTTAAAGGAAAAAAATTCATATTTGATAGTAGTTTTTTTTTCATTTATTTGTATATAAAAATATTATATCCTTATAATTAATATTTTACAATTATTAATATTTTTAAAAGTTATACAATTATTTTTATTTTAAACATCTATTTGATAGAAGTATATCTTTGTGTAAAGTAACTAGCTAAAAGTGTTTAAATTATTTAGAAAAGCCGAAAACCATTTGGATGTATATCAGGGAAATTTTAAAATTGTAGTCAGGGAAAAGTCAGGGAAATTTGTTCCTCAGATTCTGTAGCCACCCTGTTATCCGATTGATAACATTAACCGTGATCACATTAAGCAGATTCGACTGTATCTTGGGCAAAAATTTCCCCGAGCTGCTTGAATTTCCCCTGAACCTCGTTCGGGCGTTCGGACATATTCTGCACCCCTGCTAACCCTGTCTCTCTCTCTGCAGTGGACTATCTGTGGCTGTACATCCTTCTCCCCACCATCGCTCTGGTGGCCCTGGTTGGCCTCCTCCTGGGGTTGTGGTGTGTGAAGCGTCGTTCTAAGCCCTCCCCCAAGGCACTCAAGAAGTCCCCTGTGCGCCCCGTCAGCCACCAGAACGTGGAGATGAAGGCGCTCATCCCCCGGCCCAACCTCCGGGTCCCAGAGGTCCCCCTGACATCCGTGCGTTTCCTGCAGGAGCTGGGAGAAGGCGCTTTTGGAAAGGTGGGTTCCTGCACATATAGTTTCCGCCATTTTTTACACTCAAATTGCAATTGGTAGCAGGGTTCGTACAAGTCATGGAAATCCTGCAGGGTGGCCACAGACTTGGAAAACCTTAAAAACCTGGAATTATCAGGGAATTTTAGATTAGCGGAAATCCGCTAATTTTAGAGGTGTTGAGAATCGGAATTCCGCCCAATTGTGTGCGGAATTAACATTTTAAAGCTGGAAAAAATTGGAATATTTACTTCCTGAGTGGACAAAAAGTGTACCAAAACGATTTAAAACCGCTTTTTAGGATCAAATTTCAAAAAATTTCTGAGATTGAGTTTAGAAAGATGAGAAACCTATCTAAAAAGTATTAAAAAGCTAAATTGAACCTATTGTATGGGATAAAGATTTGAATTTGGTCCCCTCCCAAAATAAATTTCTATAACCACTGTAACTTATCTAGACGCTTCTAAAAATGTCAGATAATTTCTTTCTTGAGCAATCACATGCCTGAAAATTATATCGGAAATTTTGGAAATCTGCCTATATAGTTTTAAAAATAAATTCAAAATTTTTCTGATTTTCAAGTCTTTAAGTATGTGCATTTTTCCATTCTCCTTCCTACAAAATAACATCTTGAATCCATAAATCCATTACGCAACGTAATGTTACACAACACATGCCTGATTCATTTTGTCTGTCTTTGGGTTAGAATAAAAACTTAAATCTCATTCATACATTAAAAATTTAAATTGGTTGAATGTAATAAATGCCGGAATCAAACAATTGTTGCTCTTTTGGCCAGATATGCGAGTTCTTTTGCTAATTTTCACCTGTGATTTTCACACCTTGAACCCCACTTGCAACCCCCTAACCTAAACCAGTTGTTCGTCTTGATGTACCCTACCTCCCATACAACAAGTAAAACACTTATCATACATGTGATTCCTCCGCCAATAAGGAAGTTGCATGTGTCAGATTTTCAAAAGCAAACAAGTGTTCCGTATGGTTTTTTGTATGGTAAAATGAAATATCTAATCAGTTTTTCAAAAAAAATGTACAGGTAATAAAATATTTTAATTTAAAAGTCGAGAAAAAAACACGTGACTGAAAACGTTTATTGTTTAAACTATAAGATGACGTCAACAATAATACCATCAACTCCATTGCTTTACAACAATGTTTAGTATAAGATGACGTCACATCCAAACTCTTGGCGTTTTCGCGCGCTTTTAAAAAGGGGATTTTTGTTAATTTTTTTGGCAATCAAAAAATTTCTCGATCGGCCTCAAATTTTGGGTAGTTGCTTATTTTTGCAAGAGGAATCGATTAAAAAAATAAAAAAAAATCATGCAACTTCCTCATTGGCGGAAATCTGCCAATTTGTTAAGCATAATTAAAATCTGACAATATTCGATTTGCAAAACTATAATTCCACTTTCTTATTTTCCAATCAGTTTTTACTGAAAACTCTGGCCAAGAGTGTTGCCTAGTAATAAATTTTAAGTAAAATTGAAAAAAATATCAAAGTAATATGAAAACTAGTTAATATTTAAGCTGAAAAATATGACTATCATATCGAATCGTAGATGATCTTAGGAAGTAGAAGCCAATGGACACCCTCTACTTAAAATGAAGGAACATTTAGGTGCCATAGAATTTTTCATAAAATATTTTCCGCCAATTTATTGTCAGAGTAATCACATGTATGACTTATCTAAAACACCCTTGTATTGCACTTATTTCACAACACCAGCCTCAATTTAAACCTGAATTAAATACTGTAGATCAAAGTTTTCAGATGTTATGCTCCCCTCAGGTGTACAGTGGGGTATGGAGCACTTAACTCCAGTTCACCTCACTCAGATTATGCAAGATTCCATCTCTTCTTTCTCTTCGCCGCAGGTGTACCACGGCGAGCTGCACGGGGAGACTGCGGTGGCCATCAAGACGCTGAAGGAGAACGCGACGCTCAAGACGCGGCAGGACTTCCAGCGGGAGGCGGAGCTGATGGCGGACCTGCGCCACCCCAACATCGTGGGCCTGCTGGGGGTGTGTCTGAGGGAGGAGCCGCTCTGCATGCTCTTCGAGTACATGGCGCAGGGAGACCTGCACGAGTACCTGGTGCTGCACTCGCCGCGCTCCGACGCTCACTCCGAGCCACCCTCCGTGCTGGAACTGCCAGACTTCCTGCACATTGCACGACAGGTGGGTGGTCTTTACTCTGGTGGCATCCTTAAGTAGTAGTAGTGTTCTCTGGAAAAAATTTACTGTTTTACAACAGAGACATTATTATTATTAGTAATTATTTCCTTCCAACTTCCGGCACATCCCCCGATAGGTGGGTAATCTTTACTCTGGTGGCAGCCTTAAGTAGTGTTCTCTGGAAAGAAGTTACTGTTTTACAGCGGATTCAGGGGGTGGCACTCTGGACAGTGACCCCCATGGACCTAAAAATGTTCTCAAAATGAGTTAAAACCCTTCTTTTACCTGTCAAAATTCAAAAAATTTTCTGGGGGAGGACCCCCCTTACCCCCTTCAGCGGTCCATTAGGGGATCTTGCTGGATACTTTTTAGAAAATACCCAACATTGACATTTTGTGTCAAAGTGTGCATCTAAACTTTAAGGATAAGCTTGACAACCCTTATGATGATCTCCCCTTGTAAATTTAAGGATATCTCCCTCCTATCCTTAAGTTTACTGAAACTGTTAAACGGTCATTTGGTCACAGATTTTATGAGTGACTGGTTTGTTTGCATTCATACTTGATTGCTTCCTTTATTGTTGTTAAGTATTCAGATTTGTAGCTTTTCCTGAACTTTCATAGAAGAATACCTGGTAAACCTTAAACTTGTCAGGAAGTTATTTCAGCATCAGAAATTTGACTGGAAGTAACAAGGAAAAATTGCTCATGTCCTTAAGACCTGGAAAAATCATGCTGAAAACCAGAAAAATTACCTATTTTTGCATTTTGCAACTAAATAATATTCTCTTTAGAATGTTTGCTTATAATGAGCCAGAAATATCTTGAAAATTATGACTTTGGCCTATGACTTGTGTTGATACTTAAATTCAGCAGCAGAGTTGCGTGGAAGGCTCTTGATAATGTAAAGAAAATACTAAGACGTTTTTAAAAATATAAACTCGTTTAATAAAATAATGATTCTGCAGACAATAAAACGTAAGCAACGATCAGAAGAGAGAAGCAACGATCGTTCGAGGCAGGCCGTATTTATGCTTTACAGAAGAGGTAATTAGCATAAATACGGCCCGAAAAACAGTTGCCACTAAAACAACCTTAAATCCAAAAACTCGAACCTTGATTCAGAGCCGTGAACTTAAAGGTTCGATTCCCTCATGAAGTGGGAGATCAAAAATATTCCTAACAACTTGACCTTTGACTATGACTTTGGCCTATAACTTGAAAACTAATATTTCATAATTTTAATAATCGTTTTAAATGTCTTTTTAACTGTCTATTAGGCTGTGGGGAGCCTAGTGGTTAAGGCATCGGCCTTGGGATCAGAGGGTCCCGGGTTCGATTCCCAAGACCGCTGAAGACCCATCGAGTATACGCGGAGTACGTGCTCGTTAAATCTGTGGGTCCGAAAGTCCTGAGGTCAGTCATGGCGCAGTTCACCTTGGGTCCAGGTGTCTGGAGACTATTTCCCTCCCCTTCAGATGCATGGCAAAATTGTGGCAATAGATAGTGGCAGCATCTATCATGAGGCAGAAGTCGGACTCCTGCCATTTATGGGCCTCACTTTCTCAGGAGCCCCTTTGCCTTGAATCCTTGTGGAGCTTGGGTATTCCAAGTGGCACACGACAACAACAACAACAATGTCTATTAAGTTATGCCAACCATTGCAGACCCTCATTCTCGGTGTCTTCCTTATAGATCGCGGCCGGGATGGAGTACCTGTCCGGGCACCACTACGTCCACCGCGACCTGGCTGCCAGGAACTGCCTGGTTGGCGAGGCGCTGACGGTGAAGATCTCTGACTTTGGCCTGTCGCGGGACATCTACTCCTCGGACTACTACCGCGTGCAGTCCAAGTCCCTGCTGCCGGTGCGGTGGATGCCGACGGAGTCCATCCTCTTCGGAAAGTTCACCACCGAGAGCGACGTCTGGTCCTACGGCGTGGTGCTCTGGGAGACCTTCAGCTACGGACTGCAGCCCTACTACGGATACAACAACCAGGAGGTGAGACTAACAGGCCTTTTTTGTCCTTAACAGTCCTCAGTTTTACCTATTCCTTGAACTTTTTTCTGTTTTTCCACACAGAAACAGAAGACTCCACTTAATGTGATAGCAATTGTCAGAGTTTAGTATGATTGATTGATTAGAATAAGCGACTTCATATCAAAAATCAGCAAACAGTGTATCTAGATTGTTTCATTAGAAAATGAGTTTTGTTACATTTAAAAGATGGAAAAAAAAAGCATTGCATTAAACCACTGGTTCCCTGATGAGCTGAAATGAAATTGGGGGCATTATTAGAGTAAAAGGGTATGTTGACAAACTATTGCTTAATGTCATTTTTATGGGTGAGAACATTTAAAAAATCCAGGTAAAAGTAGCTTCTGTAGCCTTCAAATTCAGCTGGTTATAAATTAAGTAGCTGAAGGTAGTATTCTGTCCACAGTCCTTAATGTTTTTCAACATAGTATTTCTATATCCTTTCCACAGTATTTTAATCATAAAGTGTTCATGGGGTACAATTAGGATGTACTGCTGAATGTACACCTTGCATTTTTTACACAAACTAACAAAAAAACCAACATGCTAATTTGAAAGGCACATTTTTGACAAGTTTTTCACTAAAAAAGGAACTTATCTTAAAACCTAATCTAAAAATCTTAAGCTAATCTAGAAAGGAAACATTTTGTACATGTTAGAACAAAGTGTAAATGTTTTACTGTACTTGAAAATTTCTTGTCAGAAATGTTATGATTATTTTTTATAGGATAAATGATGGAATGGCTCCTTTGTTATGTCATTAACCCTTAAACAATTAGTCACTCCTTTGTGATCAACAACTGTTTCATCATCATTATTATTATCTATTTTAGTTGAGTGTCTTGATTTTGTTTTTAACATGTATTTTTGTGTGCCCTACTCAACATGCCATGTTCTGTTCTTGTTCAATTGGATTCAGTTTTTAAAAAAATAGTGGACTGAAAATCCCCCAAAAATAATGCATAAAACAATCTCTAGAGCTTTTTTAAAGGAAAATAAACTATAACTATTCTAGCAATATGAATTAACTTCTGTATGTTAGTTAAAATATCTATATATATACACATTCAAACCTTTACACTTTAAATTGTTTAAGAATTTTGCTGCTGTAGGTTTTTTGGTTATCTGAGTTAAGTCTTGGTCCATATCATAGCCAGATTATTGCAACTTTACTCTACTCGCTTTCATAATGATGGATAACATACTATGTTAGAATTTAATTCTGGTTTTGCACTGGGTTTCACCATAATTGCTATACCTGGTAAAATTACTTCGGCGTACGAATACTTTCACACTTTTTGTTTTAAACACTTTTAAAACAAAGCAAAACGTTATTTGAAACACTTGTATTTTTTTAGCTAGTAACTTGATTTACTTATGCAACATACGCACCACACCACTAGGTGGTACATTGCTTGATAAAAACCAAAGGGAGACGGTTAGCTCTTTAGTTGAAAAGTTTGTTAAATATAATTTTATTTTAAAAGTCTTAGTTTTTTTTAAAAATCATAGGTTCTATTTTGCCTGGATGGGATAAACCTATCCCCTTGGCGAAACACATTGGCTTGTTTTCTTGTATCGTTAAATAATTGAGTACTAAATCTCCTTTCTCCGACCAGGTGATCGACATGATCCGCTCTCGGCAGCTCCTTCCCTGCCCCGAGGACTGCCCGCCGCACGTCTACTCCCTCATGGTGGAATGCTGGCACGAGGTGCCCACACGACGACCCACCTTCAAGGAACTCCACCAGCGCCTGACGTCCTGGTGCGAGCTCAGCAACAGCCACCACGGCTCCACCACCGTCTCCTCTTCTGCCCCCTCCACCGGGGTGCCCGTGTTCCCCCAGGCCATCTTCCCCCCTGCCAAGCACCTGCACGTGCTCTCCAACCCTTTCCCTGTCGGCGGGGACCAGCTCAACGTGATGTCGCTGCCCCGGCCCGCCACCCCCAACAACCATCGGCAGGTCATACCGCCCTACCACATGAACGACGGGAAGATCTCCAAGGTGTAGCGGTGTTCTCCGGATGGAGGAGGAGTTGTGACTTTGGTTTTTGTACCTCGTCGCATTGGCGGGACCGAATCTTGCGTTGAGTCGCGTTTTGTTGCGCCGGCCTTGCGTCAGCGTCGCCCGTTCAACTTGGCTGCAAAGTGGGGGGTTCACAATTTTTTTAGCAAGGACCAGGGTTGGTGGATTGGACCCAATGGTTTTTCAAAAAAAAAACCACATTTTGAACCCATTTTTGAGTTTTTTCGAGAAAAATCAAGATTTTGGCAGTTTTAATATTGAAGAAGAACATTTGACGAAATAACATACCGAGAACTGCAGTTGAGTGGGTTTTTTTCCGCTAAAACCGATCTTAACTAAGGGAAAACTGACATTATTTTGACAGAACACATTTAACATATTAAGAACTTACTAAAATTTGAAAAAAAAACCACTTGCTATAGAGAAAACTATTTTATTTTGAAAAAAAAAAACACTTTCTCTGAAAAAACCCAGTTTTATATTGGTTTATATTTCAGTTTATATTCATTCATTTTTTCATTGTTTTATATTTCAGGGTTTTATTGAAAAAAAAATTTAAATTTTTTTTCATGAAAAAACCCACTTAACTATGGAAAAACTGACATTATTTTGACAGGACACATTTAACATAGAAAGAACTCACTAAAATTTGAAAAAAACCCACTTAAGTTATAGAGAAAACTACTCAATTTTGAAAAAACCCACACTTTTTCCGAAAAAACCCAACCCACATGGGTTTTTTCAAAAATACCCGGGTTTTTGCCAACCCTGGCACGGACCCTCTGTATGAATTTTGGGCCCAGCTTCGATAAGAGTCGACCAGCCGCCCTAACAGCTCAAATGATGACTGACAACCATAGAGATTTAACTATTAATATCATCATTATTAGATCCTAAGATAAATAATCTACTAAATATTATCTTACGATCCAATAATAACAATATTAATAGTTAGATTATACGGTTGTGTGTCATCATTTGAGCTGTGGATAAACATGGCGGCTGGTCGACTCTTATCGAAGTTATGCCGAATTTTGCTCTTCCATCAACCCTCAACACAACTACTACTTCTTGAAAGAATTGTGTTGAAGAGTCGGAAATTTCCCGTTAATAAATTATATAGGTGTGCTGCAAAGGTCAAAAAACCCTCTTTAGAAAGCAGAAAACACATCTATAATGTCTTATCTAGAAAAAGTATCATTTGAAATGATGATAGGCTTGATTAAAATTACTCAAAATATTATAAGAAAAGGTTCATTAATTTAGGCCTTAATTTTCCTAGAAATTGAATAGGTTTCTTGCTAAACTCTAAAAACTAAACTTTAAAACTAAAACCATTTCAACACAATCAGAACACATAGTGTTAATATTTCTTTACATTGTCAAGTTGGGCGATGACTAACGCAAGGCTGGTGCACAGACCCGATATGTGATTCTAGCTTACGGTTTGCCGTTGAACCGATAGATCTGAAGAACTTGGGGAACTTGTCTTCGCAAGTCCCGCATTCCGAAATGCTCTTACCCAGCGCGTGTGGGTCGTGTTTTTTTACCTCTGCCCCGGCCGCGAGAGCTTTCTTTTACAAAGTTTTTACTCAGAGCTTGTACTATTTATTAGTCCATCTCATGACGGTAGAAAGAACAGTTTTTAAGAAAATGAACCACCAGGCATTCTCAAAGCCTGTGACAGTGGACCTTGGGGAATTCCAGTCAACTGATTTTTTCATATATTTGATTTCTACTGTTGCGTGATGCTTTGTTTCGTAGGAATCAATGCATTATACGTATTTCATTTTTTGTGGCATGATTGTTTTTAGTGCAATTTATTATTTTTTTGTTCAGATTTTATCCATTTGTTCAGTGTTATGCATCATGAGAGTAGAAATCAAATGTAAATTTAAAAAACAATGGTAAAATTACTTTTATTGTTCCTAGAAAAAAAATTGTGTGCTCCGAATGCAGTCCCCCAAAACCTTTGGTGAAATTTCAGCATTGAAGTATAATGTTTTTATTCAATTTTTTATTTGCTTGGTGCAATAAAACCTTACTGGAATCCTGTGCCATAAAACTATTGGTTCTAAACCAGTTTTCAGTTAGATTTAATAAAAAGCTTAAGTTCAGTTCAATCGACCTACATCTAGTTTAATTATTTGACCCAATTTTATTAATAATTGAATTGCAAAATTGTTATTACTAACAGGGGTCTGTCTAGGTTTTTTAAGAGGTACCCATTTTGTGAAAATTTAAGTTTAAAATCAAATGTGTTTAAATAATTTTTAATCATTAAAAACAAAAGAAAATTCAA
Organism: Tetragnatha versicolor; assembly: GCA_024610705.1. Classification (NCBI taxonomy): domain Eukaryota; kingdom Metazoa; phylum Arthropoda; class Arachnida; order Araneae; family Tetragnathidae; genus Tetragnatha; species Tetragnatha versicolor. The sequence continues at coordinate 1,023,163 of JANDEH010000003.1, forward strand.
TCTAGAAAGGCTAAAAAGTTAAAACTATTAAGATATATAGCTTCCTAAGAGAACTTTCCTTCAAAAATGATTCATACTGGACGTACCTTTTTTACTAAAACTGAATTTGTGAAAGTACCTATTTATCAAATAGTGAATGTGTGAAGGTACTGAAAAACGGTAGTAAAATTACCTTGACAGACCACTGACTACTATAATAATTCTTATTACAATTCATGAGCAAACAAAATTTTCAAAATAATAAGAATATATGCAACCAAATAAAAATGAAAGGATTATTAAACCAAAGGAAAATAAATTGTTTACATATCTTAACATTAAAAGTTAAAACCAACACATACTAAATCGGATGTAATTGTTTAATCCCAAACCAAAGATGGAAGATATCTTGACAATGTCAGTCTTTATTTGCACTCTGATGAAAAGTTTTGTTGACCGGAATTCCCCGATGTTCCAAAATAATTTATTATTTCGGTGTCTCTTCTTTTCACCAGATGTTTGTGTGATGCTGTTTTAGGTGTTCTCAAAGAAGAAAAAAGTGAAAATGGATATTGCCTTGTTTTCATACAGTAAAGAATCAAACTTTTGTTTTTTTTGTATATATAGAAGAGGGGTTTTACAGTATTATATAACCCTTTTATGCCTAAGGTGCCAGAAATTACCATTGGATTGGAAACTTGGGGCAGAAAGGGTAAAAGTACTGTATCAATTACAAGAGTTTTAGCAGCCTAAACCTATCTATATTCTTGCATTTACCTTGTTTTTAATGAATTTCATTTAAAAACTTTAGTGATTAACTTTCGTTTTAAAATTTTCTTAAATTAATGTCAATTTTATTATTACCATGAACGAAAACATGTTAAGTCTGCAAATAATTTTATGGATTACAGTTAAAAACTGTAGATTTGTCCTCCCTAAAAATTACCACATGGATTGATTACCATTAAAAATATCATCTTTTTACTGAAAGAAAAGGCTATATACTGAAATATTACCCTCTGCTGTTTTAAGATCAAATCATGGTTTTCATAAGCCAAAGAAAACTACTACACTGAGCCATGATTTGATTTTTCAAACATTGAAAGACTCTAACACTATTTCTTAAACTTATCGCCTCTTTTGAATTCCCCAAAAATATCTCAATCTGTGTTCGTTTTTTTAATGTTTCAGTTGTCTGTGTTCGATATGTAGCTTAATATTTTATCATTTTTTTACAACTTCATTCTCTTTTTAACCTTTTATCTACTGGTGGTACTTACAAGTCTCGCCAACTTTAAAATTGCATAGAATAACCATCCTTATGAATATACCAATCAATGATACTTTGCAGGAACACTCTTTTAGTTTTCCTCTTACAGCATGTGTTCTGTGATGAGTATTTTAGCGGGAAATGTGAATAGGTTCAAAAATGAAGTTGAGATTTCAGCATGCATGTTGGTCAAATTCCCATGATTGTCATTTTTGTTCCCTCAAAAGCAGTAAAAGATGAAAGGAAAGTAGTATAATACACTTTAAGTGTATTACTTTTCAAGACTTAAAACTGCAATGAAAAGCCCTAAGGTTTTTTGTATTATGAGAATATTTAGAACCTTTATGAGAACCCTTAAAATCCTTTTAAGGGTTTTCTCCAATAATTTGACATTGCCACTGATATGGGAAGAAATCCTTATTAGATATAGACTACCCCCAACCTGTGTGATTGGTTAATAATAGTTTTAATTTCAAATTTTAATGATACAGTTAAAATATGTATGGTTGTATCAATTTAAAGTTTGTTGATGAAATGTTTTTGCAAGCCCTTTCTACCTACCATCGCATAGTTCATAGATTTTGAATCCAGTCCACGAATAAAGATCTTGGAGAATCTTAAACATTTAACAGTTTTTAAGATTCCAACATTTTAAATGTAAAAATCATTAGATTTGTATATTTTATAGTGAAAACTAGTGCAGTTAAGCTATCACAAATAAGGATTTCCCCAGTAGAGAACATAGCTCTGAAAACATTGTTGGAAGTGTGTTTCCAACCTTACTGAACAACTTTCTGTGTGCTAAAAATATTTTTATACATTTTTATAAGACTTGCCATTATTTTTCGTGCAGCTCTTTTTCAGACGAGTGATAAGTTGAGTTGACTTATGAATAAATAAACAAGGCTTGTCCATTTTCACGCTCTGCTTTTGCAGATATCACTTTTTAAATATATCTTGTACAGACAAATGTTTTTATACCTGTAAATAGACATTTTTTTTGGAATTTTTTTTGTGAAATTTATTTATTGCTTTTTCGCTGCTGGAATCTATATATGCAATGCTTAAGTGTTGGATGTTGATTTAAGCATATTGCTGACGAGAGTGTATACATTGAAACGCTACGTTTTTTTCAACGTTGTGTGAAGCATGCTTCTGTTTCTCCATTAAGTTTTGGGTGAACCTTATGCAGGGTTTCCACTGGTCTCGAGTTTTTCCTGGAGACTAACAGTTTTAAAAAAAGAGGGCTTTGCTTAAAAAATTGAAAAGGTAAATTTTAAAATATTTACCATTTGGAACCATCGGATAACTTCTTCAGGGGTACTGCATACAAGGTCATCTTTTTATTTGGGGCAGCTCAGCAAACCCAACAACATCAAAGAAACCATTAAAATTAATTATATTCTTAAATTTTAAATAGTTTTTTACACACATTTCTTGTCTTAAAGTAAACATTAAACAAAAATTGGTAAAGATTTCACCAAGAAGAGTCAAACATAATATTTCACTCTTAATTGTTAATTTTATGTCAGAGTGATTTTATGGATTTTTCCCTTTCGGTTACAATCATCCATCAGGGATTAATGATCCATCAGAGACAACTATGAATAATTTTCCTATATTTCTCTACTTCTTAATTTGCATTGTCAGTTCCTCTTTATTTATAAACGAGAAAAATCTGAACATTTAAAAAATTTTCCTGCATGTAGTGTATTTTTGGTACAAATGTCCGATATTTTGGCTATGAACCCTGATCCATGTTGCACAAAAATTTAATAAATACAGCGGAATTCGGAGATTCAATCTGTTAAAACGATTTTCTGGGGCTACCCTGTGATAGTGCCACCCCTGATCAGTTTTGGACACGGAGGTGTTCGCTCTCTGCACTTTTGGGAATTTTCAAAGGGGGAAAGAGTATATTAAAATAATCATTGTGATTCAAGTGGGTTTAAATCTTTTGGGGTAAGGGGAACTTATATACTAAACAGACTACACATGGAACTACACAGATTCCAGTGGAAACTCTGTTAACCCTTGTTTGCAACTAACTGCATTGTTGCTAGAATGCCAAGCCGTGCTTTTTGAAGGATTTTAAAATTTAACTTTCAGTGTTGCCAATAGATTGGCGAAAAAAAAACTTTTAATTTTGTCCAAAGTTCATTTCTTTAACTGATATGTTTCTAGTCAAGTGACCAGTATGGCTTGATTTGTTCTACCAAAATGTGCATATCGTTAAGATTCGCCTGCAGTTCTCATCGCACTGTAAATTTGCATTTGCCATGACTGAAAAGCTGATTGTCTGATGTCTATGCATTGTTTAAGAAATTTTATATCCTGTTTATTTTACTCAAAGGTGAAAAACACTATCATACTTATTAATTCTTTTTATTTGAACTTTTGTTGTGAATATTTTCCAATCTATGTAAAACCTAAAGTCTCTTGTATATTCCCATATGTAAGCCTATCTGTATATAAGCTGAGAGCGTGTCTTTCCTTCCAAAAGTTTACTTGAAATTCAAAACCTGTGTAATAGTATATGTAAGCTGATACCATGTTATCCTATCAGTTATAGCATGACATTTTAATGGAATACTGCATTAGTAACTCAATATTTTGCTTTAGTTTGTCAGGGCTATTTTCAAACTTAATTTACATCATATAATATTTCTATTTAGGTTATTTCCTAACTTTAGATGTTCTTTAATCTATTTCTCTTAAATTATTTATTATTCGCATTTCAAGCAAGATCTCTTAACTTATTGATTGTGATATTCAATGTTCTGTCAGAGCAGAAAAATGGATCCAAATAGAAGTCAACCCCTTCTTATTGGAAATATGTCCAAAAATTCCCAGCTTATATACAGAAATATTAGTATTACTAAATAAGGCTGCAAACCTTTATATTTGAGAAATTTGGGTTAATTAAACCTAATCTAATTTTTTTACCATATATTTTCTGGCACCCAAGTTATTTAGAATTTAATACTATCTTGAAATATTGTTGTTTAATTTCTATGAAAACTATTTTTTTGAGCTGTAAAGTAACTATGAAGTTTTGTCCAGCAAAGTTGAGAATTCATGAATTTTATGTAAATATTATGTTCTGCAGCTATTACCTGAGCTAGGTTATCAGCTAGGGATACAAGTATATATCTCTACCAGTTATGTAATAACCCCTCAATAAATATTCTAAAGGCAGCCATTATAGAAAGGCTTTTACTTAAATGCTAATTTATTTTTTATTTTATACAATTTTATATTGTTTTATACAATTATTTCTATTTTCATTCCTTTACTTAAACCTCTGGTTCCCAAGTGGTTTTTTATTTTGCTTATTGCAACCTTAAAAGTATAAATCCAAATTGTTTTAGGTTGTAGGTTTTCTAATGATAAAAAAGACAGGATTGTGTTTTCATTGCAATTGTTTGAAGGTCTAGGCCATATCCAAAAAGGGGGCTCAGAGTTCATCTTATAGTTTCTTATTGGCTTGATAGCTTTATGCCAATTTTTTATTGACACTAAAATAAGTGAACAAAAATGATTTCTAACTTTAATGTCAGGTGGTCTCAATAATTAAGTAGAACGCCAAACTAAGTCGCCAAAACTTATTGATAGGGAAAAATTAGGTTGTATGTACCATAATATTAGAGGAATAGAGTACAAGTTTGTCATGAAGTCTAGACTTGTACCATTTTCATTCTCACCAATGATTTTTGATTATCCTTTTTATTTTTGATTTTATCCTTTTAATTTTTTAAATTTTATTTAGTCCATATAACTTGTGATTACTTATCAGATTTGATTTACCTGATGGCCATATGATTTGTGTAGGACTTCCCATGTTTTAATCTGCATCTAAAACTACCCGATGAATTTCACTGCTGCAAAATAAGACTGTAACATGCCTGTGTGATCAACATAGACTCAATTCTAAAAATCTGATGAAAAACCTTAAAAAAAAGTTTTTTAATATTCATGTTTTTGATCTTTGATGGGAACCTAAGGTTTAAAAAAAATCAAAACTCGACCTGATCTCGTTTTTCACGTGAATGTGTGTGAGTGCCATAATTCAAAATGTTTGGCTAGTCAGTGTTGTTTCATGTACCAAAGATTTCTTTTGTTAATCTGGAAAAATGTATGTATTTTACGCGTGTGAATAAATTTTCACTTTTGTGGAACGATGCATTTTAACTCTCGACTGCTTATTTCTACCCCACTTGTAAAAAATTCGTTATTTTTTTTAAGTAATTAGCAGCATACAAATACAAATGAGGCGTTTGCTATCAAAACCAGCTCGTTCCATTTTTGGAAATTTTACAGGAGAGACAAAAAACTTCGCACGTCCACAGTTCTAAAGCTAAATTTCACTTTAAACTTTTTAATTAATATGATATGTAGGTATAACCGCCTAGAATTAGATTAGTTTTTCATTTTCATTCCGCATTACCTTGGATATGCGTAATTACAATAATTAGGTTGGAATGAGCTGATTTTTTGATGAAAAAACACGATTTTGCATGCTTTTTTTTCAGTTTTATTGTCAATTTGTGTGAAATTGGTGTTTACCAGTTAATATTTGTGTCTTTACGAGTTTTAAGTAAATGACATCCACTTAACTTTTTCAAATGATCTGAAATTTCCCAGTTGAGATCAGTTTTCACCTTTTCATCTTATTTTGGGTTGGAATGAGCTGGATTTGAGCTAATATCCCTTCGTCAGGTTATGAAGGACGCTCTAAACTTTCAGAACATGCAAAAAAGTGGATTTCGGAAAAATATGGAATGAGCTGGTTTTGATAGCAAACGCCTCAAATATTGACGACCAACAACAGGCGTGAAACCAAACTAGGTTGGTCCATTCAACTCAAACTCTGGTGATGAATTGACCCCATTGTTTTGAGCAGTGTATGTATTTAGAGCAGAGGTTCTTAAATTGTGGGCAGTGATTATTCTTTTTGGTGGGTCACATTAGGCGCATGCCCCCACTGGTAGGTGCCAATTGCAAATTTTGGCAAATTTCTTGAATAATGTTTAATTGCAAATTACTGCCCTTGAAACTGTAAAAGTCAATTTCAATTTTCTCTGGGGGGATCCCCAGAACCTCCTTTGAAAAATGAGACTTGAGTGGTGCATGTTGCACATACAATTTCAAAATTTTATTTGCCGATGTTCAAAGAAAATAATATATGACCGTTTAAGTTTTTAAAAAAAACTAACTTAATCTTTGCATATAGTTATAAGAAAAATGTCTTGTTGAATCTTTTTAGGAGGCCATGGAAAAATTATACCCAGGAGAGAAAAGTATAAAAAAGATGAGGAACACTGATTTAAAATGATTTTTACTAATCATACTGACCAGAGGTTAAAGTGTTGGGATTCAATCGTTCCCCAGTACGTCACTACGCGGAAGAAGAAAGTGAGTAAACACTGAATTTCGATACTCGAATTGTGATAAAAAGACACTATTTATACATGGGTTTAACGAAATAATCATATTTTAAAATTGACCTTTGTTTCACTCGGAATTCAGACACCGCGATGGGAACTACTTTGTTTGTTTGTGACGTAGTAGGGGCAACTGAAGTTGCTGTCTATTATAGTAGAACAGCTCATACCAAATATGTCAAATTTACGTAACTGCAACAAAAAGTAAACGATAGTTGGCCATACATGACGAATCTGAAACGTTTGTGCTGCTTTGGGTCTAAGCCTGGGAATAGGGCCTTATCCAAAAGGGTAGTTACAAGGTTCAGCCCCCCCCACAAAAAAAAATTTCTGGTGGATGACTATCTTTATTAATTTGGGGTCTGTTCAGAAGAAATTTGGGTTCGTTTTCGGACCCTTAACGAAATATTTCACTTTAAAAATGGACCCTTCACTAAGTAATTTAGCCTTTTAACGGATACTACACACTTTTCGCAATTACTACAAATACCACAAAAAACAGCTCCTGGCTGAAAAAAACTAATTTAAGCTAGCTAAAATTCAAAAAAAATATGAGGTAAGTAGATTTTCCCAATTGTTTCAAACGCCGGACCCTTCACAAAAAGTCTAGACAGACCCCTGTAAATTATGTTTCCTCACTTCAATTGCTGGGGGGAGGGGCAGGGCGATCCCCACCGGGATCACAACTAGTGATGGGCAAAATCGATAATTTTAGGTATCGAATACTTATAGGTATCGAATACTTTGGTATCGAATACTTATAGGTATCGAGTAATTTTAGGTATCGAGTACTTTTTTTCAATGTCGGGAAATGAACCTGAAGGGACAATTTTTTTTAGGGCCAATCCATAATCAGACTAATATTAAAAAAACTGAAAGCGATCCATCAAAAAGCCCCGTAGCTACGGGCCTGGAGGTGGATAGAGGCGAAGGATTTGGCGGGGGAAAAACCTAGCCGCGTCAAATTTCTCTCGCGGATGATTAACGACTTGGGTTTGAGCGTTGCAAAATGAAAACGGAAACAGGCTGCGTTTGATCTACAGTAGGTATTATAAAGATTACTTCATTGAAAAATTTAAAACGAAATATGTCAATAAAGTATCGATACTTTTGTGGGTATCGAATACACTCGATACCTATAGGTATCGAGTACTTAAGTATTTGGTATCGATACCTGCCCATCACTAATCACAACACAAACCCTCTTCTCTGAGAAGTCGCTTGACCCTAAGACGAGGTAATTTCAGTGTCTGACCAATCAAGCAATCATTGGAGCTACAGGTAGTTTAGTATCTGTTGATACTATTTTTTGGTGGCAACCTGTTATTGAGCCAGGTGGTCGAAGCACTTGTAGGTGAGTCGGTATCGTATTCCCGTTGATGAAGATCACCTGTTGAAGAATCTCGATTCGTATCCAGGATCATAAAGTAAGTTCCATGTTAACAAAGTTACCGATCTTAGCAAGACTATTCTAAGTTCAAATGTCTATTTTGAAAGTTTACTTTATACCCTGTCTCAAAAAGTCCGATTTCATCTCTGATAGGAACCATAACGTGTTATTGATTTCATAAAATTAAATTTTTAGTTTTTAACGCACTTTTATATATTCAAGGTATTCAATCTTTGTATTATTTATATTCTCATTTGTATTCAAGGGCGTATTTAGGTTATCCCTTTAATTTTAATATTTACACCGTTTTGTCAATGTGCTTGCAACCATGATCTTGGGGTAAGGTTTTTTTAAGCTCAAAGAGATGATATTCTGGGTTTTACCATCTTGGTTCTTGGGTATTATACCGTCGACCGTACCGCTCAATTTTAAACGTCATCAAAACCCATCGACTTTTCTCAAGTTTAGCCGTGCTTTTCTATTGATGTGCCGCTGAATTAAACGGCTTCTGAAGGGTCGACGGTATATAATACGTAAGTACCAAAATGGTTAAGTTCTTTAAGCTAAGGTTAAATAAGGGTTTTGAATAACTTAAATGCTTTTTTAGAACGGTCCAATTTAATCTATATATACGAAACATTTCTCTAAATCTTTTAAAGAAATATTTTAACACCAAATCTTATTGCGTGATTCTACCAAAAATTTAGTTTTTATGATGGAATCGCAACTATTTAAGCATATAAGGTTTCATCGCAAAGGTTAACTTTGATATTGACTGCAGAATTTTATAGTTGCATGTAAATGTATATAATTGGCATATTTTTTTATTTGATCTGATTGTTATGTGGAAATGTGATACAACTTTTTGATGGGTGTAATTTTGGGTGTTTTATTGGTTAAATAAGTAGTTTTGTACTTTTAAGTAAATGGTTCGTAATTTTTCCATGTGTTTCCAAATTGTTATAACCTCGCAGAATCATACACCAGCTATTCATTATAATTTTTTCAGCGTTTGATTAATTAGGGTAAGATCAATTAACTGATATTATTTGATTACTTAATTTCTTAAAACTCCATTTGAGGTCAACCTTTATTGTATTCAAAATAAGGGATTCGATATCCCCCCCACAAAAAACCTGGTCGATTTTTATACCTCCACGGCGTTTAAAAAACAATTGAATGAATATATTTATGATTCAGGATTTGGTTTTGGGGGGGGGCTAAGAATTTTCATAACCCAATTGAATCTGTTATTACGAAAAAGGTAGTGAATTATCCTGCTCCAACTACTTAAAGGGGGTCTGGGGGATCTCGTCCATAAGATTTTTGGAAATTTAAGTCAAAAACCCCACTTTTTCAACTCGTTTTGGTACGCCTCATCCGAATTTCGTATATAGATTTTTTGCGTTTTGAAAAACTTAGAAAAAAAAATAGTTGTAATAACAGAGTTACAAGTGCCAAGGGGGTCTGGGGGTCCTCCCCCATAAATTTTTTTAAAAATTTTAACTTAAAATAACAGGGTTTTAACTCATTTTGATTTTGGTGCATAAAATATCATATTATATAGAGTAAAACTTTTCATTTGGGGGGCTTCAGCCCCCTAGCCTCCCCCTGGATCCGCTAGTGATTACTTTGTTTTCCGGGGGGGGGGGTTTTGCTGAAAAAAATTCGTTAAAAATGCCAAGTTGCAAAAATACTAATGAAAAGCTATAAAATGTATTGTTGTAATTAAGCATCAGTTAGCGCTTTTGCTTTTCTACTGTAATTTCATTTCTGGCCCTCCACACCTCATCAAATACCCTGAGTGGCCCTCCTCCAAAAAAGGTTGGGCACCCCTATTATATAGTGTAAAATGTAAAACTTTTCATTTTGGAGGGAGGGCTAAAGCCCCCTAGCTCCCCTGGATACACTAGTGGAGGAATTACGAATTAAAGGTGTAAGTAAGATAGGCCTGTGAAATTGAAAAAATAAAGTTCTAATAATAAATAATAAGTAAAGTTCTTCATGCTTACAAAATAAAGTTCTATTGATTGGATACTTAGTTTGCTATTAAAATGCAGGCGCGGATTCGAGGGAGGGCACTTCGGAAAGTGACCCTTCCTTCCTTGAGCTGAAGAAAGAAAGGGAAAAAGAGAGATATTCCAAAAAGGCCAAAAGTTTTCAGTCATTAAAAAAAATTTAATCTTTTATGTCTTCCTTTTCCCTTTATTGGTCCCATTTTCAGCCAGATTGTAATTTTTTTGTTCATCTAGCGCAGTGTTTCCCAACCTTTTTCGGTCCATGCCCCACCAAAGCCTTTCTAAATTTTCCATGCCCCCCTGGTCTCAGAGAGGCATATATAGAAATATATTTTTGAGAGGGAGCAAAAATGATCTCTTAACCCCTCCCTCCTGTGTTTATTTAATAAGTCTAATGAAGCTTTTCAGAACGTTTTTAGGTAGAATTTGCATGCTAAAGAACTAAATCAAGTTATGAGTTATTAAGTTCTAAGCACTAAGGGGGGTCTGGGGGTCCTCCCCCAGCAAATTTTTGGAAATTTGACTCTAGGAAGCAGGTTTTTAACTAGTTTGGTACCCCTAGTTGTGGGAAATTTTGGATATAAATTGTTAGGTAAGATTTGCATTTTGATGAACCTAATGTAAAAAAGTTTCAAGTATAAGCGTTCTAAAAACAAAGATATCTTTGGTCATTCCCCAAGAAAGGTTTGGAAATTAAACTCTAAAAACAGGATTTCATCTTGGTTTTTATACATACTGGTCCAGATTTCAGACATACATTCTCAGATAGGATAATAGGATCAGATTTTGATAAACTTTTTTAAAAGATTTTTTTGTTAATTTTCCCCCTGGATTGGCCCCACCTGGGGGGCAATTTGGTTGAAAATTTTCAAATTGTCCCCCAAGAAAATGATAATGCCCCCCGGTGGGGCGTGCGCCCCACGTTGGGAAACACTGATCTAGCGCATGTGCTGATCAAAAATGGGTTATTTACATTACATTATTAAAAATGGGATACAATTTTCTGTTTGAGGACCCCCAGACCCTTCTATCATGGGGTTCTAAATGTTTTGAGAAGCAGAAGCATTGAAAATTTAGAAGTATTTTTCTTTGATGATTGAAGATGAGTTCCAGCACCCCCTTGTGTTTGGCATTTTCACCCAATCAGAAAGCTCAGCTTTCGTGATGGTAATGGGTATCGCTTGTTGATTGGATGTTTTTCAATGACGAATAACAAATTAACCATCGTAGTTGGTATGGGACTGATAGTCTAATTGAAAATTATATACGAAGGAAGTTCTTAACTTTAGAATGGATTAATGAACAATATTTTAGGTGTAAGAGAAAGTTTAGAAAGGCAGTTAAATAAAAATGAAGTGATACATCAGTGATTAAATAATTGATCACGAAAATTTTTCCATTTGGTCTCATTATTAAAAAAGAAAACTTAAATTAAGCTACAAATTGGGGTTTATATTAAACTATTCCTTTTGTCAGAATTCTTGCTGTAAACTCCTTTTAATATACAATCTAATTTTTTTTAAATATACAAAGCTTCGAGATTTAGATCGAGACTTTAAAAATTCAATTTCGTTTACTTTTATATTCAATTTTTTCTGTTATATAATTTTTCTATTATAATTGAATGTGAAATAGAAAAATATTTAGTATTAAACTAGATCGGACTCATTTGTACTTGAAACTCTATTATTTTCTTTTTATATTAAATTCCCCCAAATCCTATTTATTATTCAAAACTTTTTATAATATCAAGTTCATCAAAATCCTAATCTTACTTAAAAATATCGTAGGTGTACCAAAACCAAGTTGAAACCATATTTTAAGGGTCGAATTCCTAAAAATTATCTGGAGGATCGAGGACCCCCAGATCCCCTTTTATACTTGGAACTCTATTTTAAAATTTCTTTAATGAGTTCCCCAAATGCAAATCCTATGTATAAATAAATAAATTTTCAAAAATTTTCCGGGGGTGGACCCCCCAGACCACCTTTTGTACTTTGGAACTAAATTACCCATAACTTTTTTTATATTAAGTTCTTTTAAAAGTAGATTCTAACAGAAAATGGCACAGCTTGGAAAAGCGTCGACCAGCCGCCATGTTTACCCACAGCTCAAATGATGACACACAACAATATAGATCTAATTTGAGCTGTGAGTAAACATGGCGGCTGGTCGACGCTTATCCCAGCTGTGCCCAGAAAATGTATAAAAAATACATTGGACGTAATTAATTTGCTTGGGAGGGGGTAATAAATAATTTTGGGCCCCTCTCGAAATAAATTTCTATGTGCGCCCCTCCTGACTGCTTGAGAAATGTGATAGTTTGTTAAATCCACGCATACATTGCGTTTTGGGTCATAAATTTTGTAATATGTAAGTATTTTCGATTTTGCGGTTAGTACGTTCATTTAACCCTTTATGTCGCGACGGGAGTCCCACTTCCCGATGTTCCAAATTCGTCCAATTTTCGTCATGTATAAGGCCAAATTTAGTTTACTTATAGTTGCAGTTACGTAAACCTGACATATTTTTGATGAGGAAAATATTTTGAGGCATAAAGGGTTAAATTGAACGCACCAGCCAATGAGAGTTCACAACGGACGATGTGTTCACTCAGTTTTTCGTCCCCTCGTTTTCAGGAAGTTATAATCTATTATAGTTTAGTCTATCGTTGATAGATGGCAGCACCACCGAAATTCAGCGGGTCCGTTTCTGTTGTGTCAGACCAGCCTTTAATTTAGAAAGTAAAATCCCGAAAGGGCTTTACTAGACTGAAAAGAACGGTTATAGAGTGTAGAGAGGCTATTCAATTTTATTTTGATTTCATTTTTTTTGCATTCTTATTTTAGAGGCTTGAGTAGAACCGTGACGGATGGCATAACGAGGGACTAGCCAGCTTGAAGAGATCGCTTGTTTGAAAATTTCTCCAGGGAATTCCAGGGCTTTGATAATAAGCTGGTATGTTTAATACTTTTTTTCTTTCAAACAGGCTTATATATTATATATTTGCATACAAAGTTGATCCAATATCTCGCCGCTTACTTAAGAAGTAATATGCGCTAAGGCTAAGGTATGGAAGGAATGCGGTAAGGAAAATTCCTTTATAAGAAAGAGTAGCTAAGAATAGCGACAATTACGGCTGAAACCCACTAACACTTAAAGATTGCATAAAGGTGTGTTTAGGGTACAGAATATTCAGCCTAACGCCGTAGCTGATTTGATATTTGAGATTTCCATTCCAAATAATTTAACAACTTTTAAATTTTCTTAGTCAACTTTTAATCAAGAGTTAAATTTAGTTTAAAATGTTTGTAAAATTAATCAAATAAAACCCAACCGAACCAAATACAATAATATGCCGTCTTAACTGATTTAAGATTTTAAAAAAATCAAGAAAGGTGAGAAATTTTCTCTGAAGTAGTACTTTCTCTCTCGTTCTGTATGATGAGAAAATCACTGACCAAACTCAATCTGACTTTTAAATTAGGCCGCCAATGAGGTATTCTCACGTTTTGGGATTAAATTTTATTAAAATAGTAGATAAAAAACCTTGAAGAATGACGTTTACATCATGTATTTTCGTAGCCCAGTTTATGAGATATAAATTTTTGAAATTTCGTTTTTTGTTTTGGCGCGAAAACACTTTCGAATCACAAATCATGCGCTGTGAGGTCACATCCAATAGAAGCCCGTTTTCTGATCACGTGACTTTTCTGACGTTTTGGCAAAAATAAAATTGAATTTTAAGTTATTTAAAACACATTTTTGAACTTAGAAAACAGAAATTTGGGAGTTTTAGACCATAATGTATCGAAAAAGTATAAAATCAAGCAAATCCCTCACTCATGCAAATACCTCATTAGAGCCGATTTTAATTAGCCCCGCAAGCCGCAGCTCATTAGCGATTTTTAATATAAACCAAGAAGGATCAACTTGGAAAAAACTTTTTGACAGTACACTTTTGAAAATTCCTAAAAATCGGAATAAAAAACGGTCCTCACTCTAAGCATTCTTAGGTCACGGAGTTTTTTTAAGACAGAAAAAAAAATTTAGTTCAAAATTATGTTAATAGATGGAGCCAACATAATTCACGGGGTTCAGTGTTCGATTACGAAAATAACCCGCCATAATGTCCGACAGAAAGACTCATAAATTGCTTTAAAAAGAATAATGTCATAATAAATAAAACGGTATGTCATAAAAAGAATAATATCGTAATTGTTAAAAACAAATTTGACATTTTGAAAATAGCTTCCTCATTTTTTTCTCTTTCATTTTGTCCATTAAAAAAGTAAGCGTTTTTTACAGAAAATGTGTATCTGTATATGCTAGTTTTTGCTATTTTCGTATATCACCCCTCATAAACAAATTTCACTCCTAAAAAAAGTCGAGGAGTATTTTTACTCCAAAAAATCCCAAGAATGACTGAATTATGTTAGCGCCATCTATTAACACTATTTGAACTAAAATTTTTTGTCTTTCAAAAAAGAACCGTCACCTCAAGTCTGAGAGTAGGTACCGTTTTTCATTCCGTTTTTTTGTCCCAGTTTTTATAGAATTTTCAAAGATGTACTGACTTTTTGGCCCCCTCTGGCATACTCTTTCGCTGCTAACCCGCTGCTGCTAAGCTGTATACTCATCGAGTCTAGATGATAACTTTTCTCGTCAGTGACGTCACCGATTGACATAAGATCACATCACACTTTCTAGCTACCTAATAGTGTTTTCAGGTGGCGTCACGACCAATTATTTTCTTTTAACTGCTTACTGCTGTAGGTCAAACCGTCTGTTGCTAGGGCGGTTGCTAGGTCCGAGTCATGTGATTGCAAATGCTCTTAGCGAGTCAGATGTCTCTCGCTCGCTCTGTCCTTTTCGCCAATGAGGTATTTGCATGAGTGAGGGATTTGCTTGATTTTATACTTTTCCGATACATTATGGTCTAAAACTCCCAAATTTCTGATTTTTAAGTTCAAAAATGTGTTTTTAATAATTTAAAATTCAATTTTATTTTTGCCAAAACGTCAGAAAAGTCACGCTATCACAAAACGGGTTTCTATTGGATGTGACGTCACAGCGCATGAAAACCATTGTGTTTTCTGTTGTCACGTGATCAGAAAACGGGCTTCTATTGGATGTGACCTCACAGTGCATGATTTGTGATTCGAAAGTGTTTTCGCGCCAAAACAAAAAACAAAATTTCAAAAATTTATATCTCAGAAACTAGGCTACGGAAATAGTTGATGTAAACGTCATTCTTCATGGTTTTTTATCTTCTATTTTAATAAAATGTTTTCTCATAACGTGAGAATACCTCATTAGGTAGCTATACTCTGTTCCACCCTAAGTTGGCACTTAGGAAAAGGCTATGGTGACCGAATTACAGCCAGGAAACCAGCCAATCAGCCGGAATGGGATGCCCGTTCTACCCTTACGGACTAAATTCATCCGCTTCGGTTAAACAAACTTTTAACATATGATTAAATTGAGAGTTATGTGATAAAAATCACAATAGACCATAATGTATGTAACATTTTTTACAAATGTGTCTGCATATATTCTTTATTTTAAATTACAATACAAGCTAATTACCATTTTTTTGGGTGGATTGGTACCAGGGTTGGCAAAAACCCGGGTTTTTTTGAAAAAACCCAAGTGGGTCGGGTTTTTTCGGGTTTTTTCAATAAAACCCTGAAAAAACCCACATAAAACTGGGTTTTTTCAAAAAAAGTGTGGGTTTTTTCAAAATTAAGTGGATTTCTCCTAGAAAGTAACTGGTTTTTTTCAAATTTTAGTGAGTTCTATCTATGTTAAATGTGTTCTGTCAAAATGTCAGTTTTTCCACAGTTAAGTGGGTATTTTCAAAGTTTTTAAGCTTTGAAAAAACCCACTGAAATTGTAAAAAATATCCAAAACTTTGAAAAAACCCATTCAATACTGAAAGAAATCTATTCAACTTTGAAAAAAACCTACTGAAATTTTTAAAAAAATCTTCTTTAATTTTTACATCTAGTTTGAACTTTAAACGTCCTAAATTTTGAAAAACCCATTCAATAATGAAAAAACCCACTGAATAATGAAAGAACCTATTAAACTTTTTAAAAAAACTCCCTGAAATTGAAAAAAACACCATTTAATTTTTGAAACATAATTTAAATTTTGAAAAACCCATTAAAATTTTAAAAATATCCTTAACTTTGAAAAAAAAACATTAAATTTTGAAGGAACTGCCAAAATCTTGATTTTTCTTGAAAAAACCCAAAAATGGGTCCAAAATGTGGGTTTTTTCACATGGGTTTTTTTGAAAAAACCCATTGGGTCCAATCCAGCCAACCCTGATTGGTACATCCTCTGACTTTTCCAACTGGCCAACTTAGGGTTGAACCAGAGTATATAGAAAGTGTGGTGTGATCTTACGTCAATCGGTGACGTCACTGACAGAAAAAGTCGTCATCTATACTTTGTTCATTTTGAACTGCCACCCAAAAATATTTCCTTCCCCCCCCCACCGAATCAGTAACCATGGCAACTATCAACTTCACAGTGACTAAGAAGGATTTCTATTGGCCGCGCGAAGAGCGTAGCCATGGTTACTCTTCTAGCGAAGGGGAAAGCATTATTCTTCAGGCGCCAGTTCAAAATGAATAGAGTATAGTATAGTTTCCTTTTCATATACAATTTAAGAAAGTTTTTTTTTATCTTTCAGTGGTTCAAGATGGTTATTGAAGCAACATGTATCTAGGTTGAAGCTGTTGAGCTACTGACTGCTGTGAGATTTATCCTGAGAGCAGATGATTTAGTTCAAAACTAGTGGTCTAATAGTTAAAATTGTCCAAGTACTGTATTCGGATGTGTTAAACATGAAGTTTTGATTAAAAAAATACAGAATTTCTTTAAAACGCATTCTCTTGCATGGTTTTTTAAAAGTTACTCTGAACATTTTTTTTTAGTTTTCGTTTTCAGGATCAGACAGTTTCCATGGAAACCGATGCTGAGCACTGAGATTTCCGAGTGATGCCACATGAGGTAATTCAAAATTGTGTCCTACTTAATTCAAATTATTCAAATCAAAATTTCCCTTTACCGTGCTTAAAAGTATTCCCATATACTTGAATTTTAAAGTAAATCCCCAGTTTTTACATCTAGCACTCATAAATCTCAGTGTTCAAAATTACGTCCATGGAAATGTCTTTTTTTTTCTAATCTAGCGTTAAAATAAATTTCAAACTAACTTTTTACCAACTGATTTTTATGTCAGAACATTTACTAGATTCTAGATTCTTGGAGTAAATATAATCTGAATTAACTCCTCAAAATGTGACCTAATACCACAGAGTATAGAGCTTAAAAAAGGATTCATCTCCATAGATGCTAATGGCAACTTTTTTAACATGGGTTTTCCCATAGACATCTTTTGGTACATCGGACCGCCTCCCATAGTTCTACGTCACTACTGCTCTCTAGCATTCGCCCACTGAAGCTGTCACTAAATCCAAATCGGAAGTGGAGGGAAAAGAGCAGCACCTACGAAATTTAAATATCTTCCATATATCACTTTCGCATTTCGCCTTCTCTGATTGGCTGCTAGTGAAATTAATTATAATCTGCGAGCATGAATTAAATTAAGTACCTGAAGAGGAAAACTGCATTTAAAATAAGGAACGTTGGAAATCGACTGCTCATGGAGGGATACAGGTAATCCCAAGGCCAACCGTGGAGGCGCAAATTTCCTGTTCCAAGATGGCTGCCGTCCGAACCACAGTAGAAGGGATGCAAGTTCGATCCCATTTATATTCTCACATACCTAGGCTATTCTAAGTCCATGAGCATAACAATGATCTGCGCATGTAGAAGCTGGCTGCTACCAACCGATTCTGACGTAGATCCAAGATGGCTGACGTTCGAATGGAGGAATCCCATATATTCCTCGTAGCACAGCTCATACCAAATATGTCAAGTCTACGTAACTGCAACTAGAAGTGAACGAAAATTGGACGGATCTTGAAAATTTGTGCCGCAAGTTGCTATCCAATCTCTTATTTCGTTACGGAATTATTCTAAGTCCATGAGCATAACAATGATCTGCGCATAGTTGGACCTATGTCAGATTTGGTTGGTAGCAACCAAGTGGCTTTACTAATAGTCTGTCTTATGTTATTTAATTACTATGATCTACTAGATGTATGGACCAATTACTATGATCTACTAGAGGTATGGACCAATTACTAAGGTCTACTTGGTTTCCACTTGGTAAGTAGTAGGACTTAGTAGCTTCTAATCAATAGAAGTTACTTAGTCTATTGTTAGTCTTATACCTACTGAGCTGTCTATTGCTAGTTAAAAGTCCAATAAGCAATAGTCAGCTTAGTAGTAATACTAATATTAGACTAAGTACCCTCTGTTGACTAGAAGTCCTTACTACTACTTACCTTAGTCTGAATTGGAAACCACCGCTAGAGGGCAACACTGGAGTCCCCACCTGTAATTGTTTGTTTACAAGTTGGGACTTAGCAAGAAATAGGGTCCCCCTCCACTAGGCTTAAGAAACTTTAGCTTGTGTGAGTGTCCCTGTTTGGCGACTGTTATAACAACCCTAAAGTCGCCAAACTTACAATTTTGCTGAAATTAATAAAAACACACTTTGATATATAACTTGAAGTTTTTATTTCTTCTCGCAATGACATATATTAAACACCGATACTTACAATTATAAATTCCAGCTTGATTGCAGCAAACTCCTGTAAATAAATACATTTAAACATAGAATCTACTTGTATATCGAACTAAGTTTGCTTGGGGGAAGTGTTCAGTTAGTGTCCTGATATAATTAATTTGAAAAAGGCAGTAGCGGATTTCTAAATAGGCTAGCTAGGCTATAGCCTACGGCGGCAAATTTTAGTAGGCGGCAAATTTTCGACAGCAGAATTTTTTTCTTAAAAAAAGAGAAGAGAAAGGAAACACTAAACATAACCTCTGGAAAGATGGAGAACGTCCTTTCAGAATATCAATTCTGTGGTTTACAAGAAACTGTTCTCTTTGTTACCCAAAGGGTCTCAAAATGAGCCAAAACTACTTTAATGGGCAATTTCCAAAAAAATGTCGGGGGAGAACCTCCAAACTCAAATTTTTATCTGTTACTGTGTTTTTCCCTTGAAAAGTACGCCGCCTACAGGAAACTTTTCCCGTTTGGTGCTCTGTCTATAAAGTTTGAAAAGTAGATAAACACAAGTTCGGGGGAATTTCCAAAAATATTTTCTGGAATTTCCCTTGAAACTTAAGGGTTTACCAAGGAGTGATCCTTTTTGATGTAACCTAAAGTGTCTCAACATGAGTTAAAATGCCACTTTCAGGGGCAAAATTTTAAAATTTTGAACCTCTAAACCCCTTAGAAATTTTCCAATTCATAAAACTTTTATCCTTGAAAATTCTGCCGCTTACAATGAGTGGTGCTCTTTGGGTGGAATCTAAAAGGTTTCAAAATAAGCTAAAACACTATTTTGAGGGGCAAATTTTCAAAATTTTTTTGGGGGAGAACCCCCAGACCCCCTTTTACTTCGAGTTGACATATTTACACAATTTTGAAATTTAGTGCACCAAAATTAAAACCTTACGAAGTCAACTCTCCTACAACTTAGTATTCCTAAGATTAGACCTCAGAAAAGATGTTGAGTAACCCCCATAAACAAAAGTCTAGCTACGGCACTGGCAACCCCCTCCCCTTTCAGTTGCTAACATTAATATTTGAACAGCCCATAATCATAATAGCAATTAAGTTATTCGTGAAACTCAGCCCCCACAGACAAAAATCCTGGATTCCCCACTGCCTCCCCCAAACCAAAACTGAAGTTTTATTTTGGGAGAGACGCCATGGGGGTCGCCTGTTTGCGTCTCCAGTTGCGATGAGAAAGAAGCTCGGCACGCTTTTTGTTTGGTAAACCAGATGTCCAGTCTTCGGTTGCAATGTTGTTTTAAGACACAGTAGGGATGACGATTGACAGAGAATGGGGTAGGACGTGTGAAAGATTTATGGACCAGACGGACTAGGAAGGTTTTGTTCTGCCTGGGGGGCTTACTTCAAAGGGGGTGCTGTTGTGATAACAAACATTTCAGGTTTCTTGACCAAAGAATTCCATGAAAATCTTGAGTGCCCAGGGATGGAAAGAACGTTCAATTAGTTCCATTGCCACCTGCTCAAAGGGGTCATAAATAAATCGAAGATAAAGAATTCCCAACGCTTCTTTAGCTCTTCACCAGCTATCGGTTCATTTTACGAAAAAACAATCCTGTGTATTCGGGGGTTGGTTTTCATCCCCTTTCATTGAATGTGTTCACGAGACCGCTTCCATATAAGCTCTGTTTTGCTTCTATATTGGTAGTAGCCCTGAACAGAGAGAGACCTTCTAAATTTGTGTATGCTTCTATATTGGTAGTAGCCCTGAACAGAGAGAGACCTTCTAAATTTGTGTAATGTAAGTTCAAAAATACAAATTGAAACATCGTTTTCTGGTAAGTTCCTATTTTTTTCGTATTTTACTGTATTAATCAATAAATTTCATAAAATAATTGGATATTCGTACTTGCCAACTTTTAAGGTTTGTCCGTAAAATGTTAGGATTTTCGTTTAGTTTACGGTCTTACTGATGGATCGAAAATTTCTGCGGTTATTGGGTTTATTTTCACTTCGAAATCAGATTCCTCTGCTAATCCCTGTCCATTTGATTTTCACAATTTTGGTCTTTTTATTAAATTAATTTTAGACTTTTTTGTAAGTCTTGGATTCGCTCGCAAGTCTCCTGAGTCTTCATGGGCATTCTCCGGGTAAGTTTGCTTATCTTACAACTTAACCGAGATAAGACCCTGAAAGATGCTTCGATGCATGAAACTTGTTTTCAATCAATGTTTCATACAGTAGAACCCCGATTATCCGCGAGCGGATGATCCGCGGTGCGGATTATCCGCGAGTGCCCCGAAGCAAATTTTTTAACGATGTGAGTAAATTTTAGATGAGATTAGAGACATTCTAGATGTAGAGCAAAGGTTTCTGCTGTACTGTACATATTTTAAAAGTTTTACATATCATGTTTTTTGTACAATTAAACATAGTTTTTATGCTGAAATATTTTTTTCGTGTTTTCACCTCATTTTTAGTCCTTTTTCGGGTTATCCGCGATTTTCGCTATCCGCGGAACCCTTGCCACCCAATTGCGCGGATAATCGGGGCTCTACTGTATTATTTCTCTTAGTAATAGTTGATACGAGTGATAATTTATAAAACATTTACTAGAAAATAGATGAAGGAAATATTTGTTTATTTCTTAGAAACTATTGCAGATTTTTAATTATATTTTATGCAATTTTACATACTGTTTTATAATTTCAATTGCTTTCTTGAGTTAATACACTAATTTCGAGGATCAAATTTTTAAAAAAAGGAAAAAAATTCTGGTAGAGAACCCCCAATCCCCAAAATTTAGCCTTGGTTTTAGGTAGTGTTTTTCTCATTAAAAATTCTGATGCCTAAATGAAGAGGTCTCCTTTAGGTGTTTCCCCAAAGTGTGTCGAAATAAAGAAGACTTCTAGTTCCCCTCCAAAATTTTATGTCTATTTATGACTATTTTCCTTTAAAATTCAGTGATTTTTAAGGTCTCAAAATGAACTAAAACACTTTTTTCCGAGACAAAAATTTTTCTGAGGGAGACCCCCAGATTTACTTAAGCTCACATTAAAAAATTTCGACAATTTGTGCAACACATTCAAGAGCTTCTTTCAAGTGATTAAAAGTTTAACGCATAAATAATGGTACTCGTTAGGGGTACATTAACGTTAAAAACGTTGAGTCAATCCCCCCCGAAACAAAAGTCTGGTTATAGCCCTAAAATTTCCCCACATAAAAGGGGTGGTTTAAAAAATAAAGGGGTCGCCAATGAGCCATCTTCACCCCGGGCGCCGTTTTACCACGGCACGGCTCTGTGTAGGCGGCAAATTTTGGTTCAGCCTATAGGCGGCGCATTTGGAAATCCGCCACTGGAAAAAGGCAAGTTCGGGAAAACTTTTTTTTAATGCCAAATCAGTGTTTTTAAAATCTTTTGTAAAATCATTTTTGAATAGAGCTATCTTCATCCTTAATCCGATTATTCTATTATTAAATTCCAAGAGTTTCAACCTATTGAATTACAGTTTCATTCCCGATTCAATTAAGTTCTCATTAAAACTTAAAGGGATTTCTTCACACTAAGGAGGAAATAAACTAACGTCTCAAAAGGCAGATTGACTGTAGGGTGGCATAAATCTATAAATTTGTCTAAAGCTTTAGGATCTGCCAAATTCATTATTCTATTAGAGTAATTCAAGGTATCGGCGGTGTACTTTGGAACTCGTTATAACCAGGGGTTGGAGAAACCCATTTCAAATTAGTCCACAACTTCCGGGGAAAATTTACTATCTTTCGGGGAGGACCTCCAGACAAGCGATTTACACATTTTTAAATTAAGTGCTCTATTTTGTAAGCCTCATAAAACAAAGTCGCGGCCCTGTCACTAACATCCACCTATGGCAGGGGTCGGCAACCTGCGTCTCTTTCTATGTTAAGCTGCGGCTCTCCAGTTCCATACGAAAAAATTAATTTATTAATCAAAACTTTTAAAAAATCAGAAAATATATAAGTTCTCAAGATGGGTGAAAATCAAAACTCTACTTGTAAGGATAAGAATTCCATATAATTTCTGGGGGAGAACTCCTTAACACTCCTAAAAATCTTGGAATATGTGCTGATTTTCCCTGAAAATTCAGTGACTTAATGAGGAGTGATCCTTATTTGGTCGCTATAGAAGTTTTAAAAACTAATTAAAACACTATTTTTGGGGGCAAATTTCCCAAAAAATTTTCTCAAGTGGGATCCACACCCCCCTCGGAATTTTGCTGTTTATTATAACTATACTATTTTCCTTGAAAATTCTGCCACTTAAATAATGAAAGCAATGAATGAATGCAATCGAAAAAGGCAAAATTGAGCTAAAACCCGATTTTGAAGGGGAAATATCCAAAAAATTTTCTGGGGGAGGACCCCAGACCCTCTTATTTTTCCAGGAATTCACATTTTTTATACAAAATTTTGAAATTAAGTTCACTAAAATTAATTTATACATTGTGTACGTAAGTCATCTAAAAGTGGATGTAAAAAAAGAACCCTACCCGAAAGGAGGTACCCCAGAAAAAAATGTTGGGTAAAAATGCTCCCCAACTAAAACCACCCTCCCAATTTAAAATCAAATTTATATTAAGCATTATAAATCATTATACTATAACATTGAAGCAAAAAAAATTGTGGTTCTTTAAAAACTGGGAAATTTCGTTAAGTGTTATTTTTGGCTCTTCCGTTTCAATAGGTTGCCGATTCCTGAACTATGGTGATGGTCAAACCACATGGCTGAAAAGAGGGGGAAAATAACTAACCCCTATAGAAAGATATCGCCCCTTGAAGTTGTGAAATCCCTATCCATACTATGAAAATTCCATTTCTTTTTTTCGATTTTCTCAAAACTTGATTTTTGGACTTATTCTATTCTTCAAACTGACGATTATATTGATGAGGGCCATTCTAAATAAACCCAGAACGAGTTTCCCAACCAAC
The DNA here is from genome assembly GCA_024610705.1 of Tetragnatha versicolor. Classification (NCBI taxonomy): domain Eukaryota; kingdom Metazoa; phylum Arthropoda; class Arachnida; order Araneae; family Tetragnathidae; genus Tetragnatha; species Tetragnatha versicolor. Next base: position 1,046,891 of record JANDEH010000003.1, read on the forward strand.
TTACTGATGAGTTTAACGATGATCGGATACACTGTAAAAAAGTCACTAATAAAGCAGTAACCAAGGGGGGAGTTAGATAATCACAAACCCCACACTATGAAAATTATGAGTGAGGAGCAAGAATGGTTGGATTGGACCCAATGGGTTTTTTCATAACAACCCATGTGAAAAAACCCAAAAATTGGTCCAAAATGGGGTTTTTTCAAGGAAAAATCAAGATTTTGGCAGTTCCTTCAAAATTTAATGTGTTTTTTTTCAAAGTTTAGGATTTTTTTTTAAATTTTAATGTTTTTTTCAAAATTTAAACTAGGTTTTAAAAATTAAATTGTGTTTTTTCAATTTCAGGAAGTTTTTTTTAAAGTTAAATAGGTTCTTTCATTATTTAGTGCAGTGGGATTTTTCATTATTGACAGTAGCGGATTTCTAAATAGGCTAGCTAGGCTATAGCCTACGGCGGCAAATTTTAGTAGGCGGCAAATTTTCGACAGCAAAGTTTTTTTCTTTAAAAAAAGAGAAGAGAAAGGAAACACTAAACATAACCTCTGGAAAGATGGAGAACGTCCTTTCAGAAAATCAATTCTGTGGTTTACAAGAAACTGTTCTCTTTGTTACCCAAAGGGTCTCAAAATGAGCCAAAACTACTTTAATGGGCAATTTCCAAAAAAATGTCGGGGGAGAACCTCCAAATTCAAATTTTTATCTGTTACAGTGTTTTTCCCTTGAAAAGTACGCCGCCTACAGGAAACTTTTCCCGTTTGGTGCTCTGTCTAAAGTTTGAAAAGTAGATAAACACAAGTTCGGGGGAATTTCCAAAAATATTTTCTGGAATTTCCCTTGAAACTTAAGGGTTTTACAAGGAGTGATCCTTTTTGATGTAACCTAAAGTGTCTCAACATGAGTTAAAATACCACTTTCAGGGGCAAAATTTAAAAAATTTTCTGGAATAGGATCCTCTAAACCCCTTAGAAATTTTCCAATTCATAATACTATGAACTTTTTTCCTTGAAAATTCTGCCGCTTACAATGAGTGGTGCTCTTTGGGTGGAATCTAAAAGGTTTCAAAATAAGCTAAAACACTATTTTGAGGGGAAAATTTTCAAAATTTTTTGGGGGAGAACCCCCAGACCCCCTTTTACTTCGAGTTGACATATTTACACAATTTTGAAATTTAGTGCACCAAAATTAAAACCTTACGAAGTCAACTCTCCTACAGCTTAGTATTCCTAAGATTAGACCTCAGAAAAGATGTTGAGTAACCCCCATAAACAAAAGTCTAGCTACGGCACTGGCAACCCCCTCCACTTTCAGTTGCTAACATTAATATTTGAACAGCCCATAATCATAATAGCAATTAAGTTATTCGTGAAACTCAGCCCCCACAGACAAAAATCCTGGATTCCCCACTGCCTCCCCCAAACCAAAACTGAAGTTTTATTTTGGGAGAGACGCCATGGGGGTCGCCTGTTTGCGTCTCCAGTGTCGATGAGAAAGAAGCGCGGCACGCTTTTTGTTTGGTAAACCAGATGTCCAGTCTTCGGTTGCAATGTTGTTTTAAGACACAGTAGGGGTGACGATTGATAGAGAATGGGGTAGGACGTGTGAAAGATTTATGGACCAGACGGACTAGGAAGGTTTTGTTCTGCCTGGGGCTTACTTCAAAGGGGGTGCTGTTGTGATAACAAACATTTCAGGTTTCTTGACCAAAGAATTCCATGAAAATCTTGAGTGCCCAGGGATGGAAAGAACGTTCAATTAGTTCCATTGCCACCTGCTCAAAGGGGTCATAAATAAATCGAAGATAAAGAATTCCCAACGCTTCTTTATTAGCTCTTCATCAGCTATCGGTTCATTTTACGAAAAAACAATCCTGTGTATTCGGGGGTTGGTTTTCATCCCCTTTCATTGAATGTGTTCACGAGACCGCTTCCATATAAGCTCTGTTTTGCTTCTATATTGGTAGTAGCCCTGAACAGAGAGATACCTTCTAAATTTGTGTAATGTAAGTTCAAAAATACAAATTGAAACATCGTTTTCTGGCAAGTTCCTATTTTTTTTTCGTATTTTACTGTATTAATCAATAAATTTCATAAAATAATTGGATATTCGTACTTGCCAACTTTTAAGGTTTGTCCGTAAAATGTTAGGATTTTCGTTTAGTTTACGGTCTTACTGATGGATCGAAAATTTCTGCGGTTATTGGGTTTATTTTCACTTCAAAATCAGATTCCTCTGCTAATCCCTGTCCATTTGATTTTCACAATTTTGGTCTTTTTATTAAATTAATTTTAGACTTTTTTGTAAGTCTTGGATTCGCTCGCAAGTCTCCTGAGTCTTCATGGGCATTCTCCGGGTAAGTTTGCTTATCTTACAACTTAACCGAGATAAGACCCTGAAAGATGCTTCGATGCATGAAACTTGTTTTCAATCAATGTTTCATATTATTTCTCTTAGTAATAGTTGATACGAGTGATAATTTATAAAACATTTACTAGAAAATAGATGAAGGAAATATTTGTTTATTTCTTAGAAACTATTGCAGATTTTTAATTATATTTTATGCAATTTTACATACTGTTTTATAATTTCAATTGCTTTCTTAAGTTAAAACACTAATTTCAAAGGTTCAAATTTAAAAAAAAGGGAAAAAAAATTCTGGTAGAGAACCCCCAATCCCCAAAATTTAGCCTTGGTTTTAGGTAGTGTTTTTCTCATTAAAAATTCTGATGCCTAAATGAAGAGGTCTCCTTTAGGTGTTTCCCCAAAGTGTGTCGAAATAAAGAAGACTTCTAGTTCCCCTCCAAAATTTTACGTCTATTTATGACTATTTTCCTTTAAAATTCAGTGATTTTTAAGGTCTCAAAATGAACTAAAACACTTTTTTCCGAGACAAAAATTTTTCTGAGGGAGACCCCCAGATTTACTTAAGCTCACATTAAAAAATTTCGACAATTTGTGCAACACATTCAAGAGCTTCTTTCAAGTGATTAAAAGTTTAACGCATAAATAATGGTACTCGTTAGGGGTACATTAACGTTAAAAACGTTGAGTCAATCCCCCCCCGAAACAAAAGTCTGGTTATAGCCCTAAAATTTCCCCACATAAAAGGGGTGGTTTAAAAAATAAAGGGGTCGCCAATGAGCCATCTTCACCCCGGGCGCCGTTTTACCGGCGTTTACGGCTCTGTGTAGGCGGCAAATTTTGGTTCAGCCTATAGGCGGCGCATTTGGAAATCCGCCACTGATTATTGAATGGGGTTTTTCAAAATTTAGGACGTTTAAAGTTCAAACTAGGTATGAAAATAACTTTATAATAATATAAAAACTTTGAAAAAACCCACTTATCTGTGGAAAAACTGACATTATTTTGACAGAACACATTTAACATAGAAAGAACTCACTAAAATTTGAAAAAACCCACTTACTTTCTAGGAGAAAACCTCTTAATTTTAAAAAATCCCACACTTTTTCCGAAAAAACCCAGTTTTATATGGGTTTTTTCAGGGTTTTATTGGAAAAACCCGAAAAAACCCAACCGACTTGGGTTTTTCAAAAAAAAATCCGGGTTTTTGGCAACTCTGGTGAGGAGGGGTCTCTAAATTAGTCAAAATCCTACTTTTAGGGGTAAAATAAATTCTAAATATTTCCTGCGAGAGGACCCACTTACCCTCCTCTAACTTTTGCTCCTTTCGGGGGGGTCTTAACTTCCCCTAAAACTTTACCTTTTGACTAAAAAATTTTTCGAGGGGGGCGGGTTGGCTTGCCATGCCTGCTCTAAAACATAGAAGTTCTATCGTCTGATCAGGCGCGGATCCAAGGGGGCACTCTGAACCCTTGGGGACCCAAAACGATTCTTAAAATGAGTAAAAACCTTTTACTGGTTAAATTTCAAAATTACAAGGGGATCTTAAGTGATAGTTTTTAGGAAATCCCCAATATTTTGACAGTTTGGTTCAAAAAGTAAAGGTAATAGTGTTGAAAAGTGCCCCCCTTACTCAAAAACGTATCTAAAAACTAGTTAAAACCTTACTATTACGATTTAAATTTTCTATGAAAGGACCCCTATACCTCCAATGGGGTACCACAAGGGGATCTTGTCTGGAAAAGTGTCCCCAATAAAATAAATAAGCAACCTCTTTTTTTAAGTTCAGACTTATAGAGATGGATCCTAGTATTAATTTTTCATGCAAAAGTTTTTAAAACCCTTTAAAAGTAAATTAGTTTAAAGATACTTTCGCAATCCCGAGTGACACTACTGTTGTTGTTGTCGTGTGCCACTTGGAATACCCAAGCTCCACAAGGATTCAAGGCAAAGGGGGTGCGGCTCCTGAGAAAGTGAGGCCCATAAATGGCAGGAGTCCGACTTCTGCCTCATGAGATGATAGATGCTGCCACTACCCATCGCCACCTCCACAATTTTGCCATGCATCTGAAGGGGAGGGAAATAGTCTCCAGACACCAGGACCCGTGGTGAACTGCGCCATGACGGACCACAGGACTTTCGGACCCACAGATTTAACGAGCAGGTACTCCGCATATACTCGATGGGTCTTTAGCGGTGTCGGGAATCGAACCCGGGACCCTCCGATCCCGAAGCAGATGCCTTAACCACTAGACTCCCCACAGCCGAGTGACACTACTAACATTGCAATTATGAAACATTAACTAATCATCATACAAAAACAAAAATGTTCCCCATCACTTAGTATCATTAGTAATCGTAATGTAACAATTAGTAAAAACAATGATAACTCTAATTCAAAAACCGCCTTCCTTTTGGATGAAGTGTCTGCATACACGAGCAAGCTAAATTTTTTCGAATGCTTTTAGGCCAGCTCTTCTTAAAACTGTGGACCCCCGGGGTTTCCTAGGGGGTGCGAGGATTATCATGGGGAACCCAATTTCAAAATGAGATAAACACTAGATTAAAGGGGGCAAATTTCAAAAATTTTTATGGGGGAGGACCCTAACTCTCCTCGAAATTTTGACTTTCGCTTATAAATTTCCTAAATCCTCAAAATGAGCTAATAACTACTTCTCGAGGCGAATTTTCAAAATTTTTTTTTTGGGAGATCCCCCGTATTACTACTGGTGGAGTGGAGTAATCGCAAACCCTCAACATAAATTGGCATAGTTTAAATATCTACTTTTAAGTAATCTCTTACTCAACGTATAGACATAATCCTTAGGGGTATCTTAGAAAAAAACCTCAAAACAAAAGTCTGGTTACGGTTCTTTGAGCTCAAACTCCTGGGGCGGGCGCAATGTTATTACATAAAGAAAGTTGTTTCTCCTGGAGAAGATTCTGCTGCTTCCAAATGAGCATTGAGCAGGAGCTCTTTCGATGATCTCAAAATGAGCTAAAACACTATTTCTGAGGGGGGAGGAATTTCGAAATTTCTCCTTGTAAATTCCCCAGTTTTACTAGATATTCACATTGTTTAAAAAAATTTGAAATTTAATTTATTGCTTCAAAATTAATTCTGTAAGCGTAACGTATAAATATACTCTAAAGGAAAAAAAATTTGACCTCTAAAAACAGTGCTTTATAACCCCTTTTGAAACCCCCAAACAGTGTCTTCTCCTTGGTGCATTCTCCCTTAAACCCAAGCTCAAAATTGTAAACTAATATTAGATTATGGTAAAAAGATAACTAACCAGTGAAGTGAGGCAAATTGCTCGGCAATCCAAAATTGTGTATTTTTCCAACCCCCATTATCCCCTAAGCCCCTGATCATAACGCTGATGCTTAGAGCTTAGCCTAAAATGAACAGTTGCAGCCCTGTGACTAATATTGACCCATAGTGGCGAAGTTCTGAAGGAAACATACCCTATCTGGATGAGCGGTACATTCGAAATAAACATAACCAAAACCTGATGCAGCCCAAACATTAGACTAAAAACTAACTAAACAAAAAAGTCAGTTATATCAAAATACAACACTATGTTAGGGGGTCAATGGATATCCCGCATTAAATTTTGGTAATAAATTTGATATAATCCCTCATTTTTTAAAATTTGACTCTTAAAAGTAGTGTCCTTTTACGACCCTCTTTTGGATCCGAGCCTGAGATTTACCAACTAAAACCCCTGAAAACCCAGCTTAAAACTGAAGTCTAGTTTTAGATTTTGGTAATAAGTTAACATTAACTAACCAGTGAGTATAATATGGCAAATTCCTCGTCAATATTCCCAGATTACTCTTTCAATCTCCTAAGCCCACTGATCATAACGACGATCGTACGATTGAATACTGGCCCAGTGCTCAAAAATCACCAACGATTGCCCATTTTAACTGAATTTAACAGCTTCAAAGGACCCCAACTATACTCTGTTCATTTTGAACTGGCGCTTGAAAATATTTCCTTCCTCCACCACCGATCGGTAACCATAGCAACTATCCACGTCAAAGTGACGTCAAAGACTGCTTACTATTGGATGCTCGAAGAGCGTAACTATGGTTACGCTTCTAGCATGAGGGAAAGCACTATTTCTCAAGCGCCAATTCTTAATGAATAGAGTATAACCCTGATGCAGAGCTCAAACCTTAGACTAAAAACTAAACAAAATATGAAAATTAAAAGAGGTTGGTTTCTCACTCACCCAAACTTGGTCAATGCCGGCAAATCCGTGCAGCTTTCAGGGAGACGAAAATATACTTACGATCTTTGTACCGTGCTCGATCTAGCTAAAAACATCAAAAGAGGGAATCCAGTACCAAGTAGATCAACCATTTTTCAATGCTGATCGTATCAGCGCGATCAACCAACTAATTGCCCTATTTATACTTTCAGTTTTAACGCAATTTTAATTTTAAGTGATATGAATTTAAATATAAAGTTGAAATATATAACTATCTTATTCCACGTCATGTGAAATTAGGATGGATTACTTTGGAATCGAATTTAAAAACATCTCAAACTTAAAATATAGTACTAACTGATTATGGCTGAAAAGCATAATTTAGAGTATTAACTAAAAATTTTACAGTGGGAAAACCTCAACACATACGTTGGTACTGAATCCCCCAAAAAAACTTTTATAATAGTAAATTTTTATTTTATTTCATCATTTGCCTCGAGATCTCTTACTGAAGCTTTCAAAACATTCCTTAGTCACAGCATCTGAAAAAAAAAAGCGGCACAGCTTCGATAAGAGTCGACCAGCCGCCATGTTTACCCACAGCTCAAATGATGACACACATCAATATAAATCTAATTTGAGCTGTGGGTAAACATGGCGGCTGGTCTTATCGAAGCTGTGGCAAAAAAGCTAATTTACTTAATTAGGTTGTGCACTAACACAAGGTTAATCATATTTCCACTAGTACTTTGGCGTGGATTTTTAAGTTAAAGCTATATTGATTCCATTGATCTTAGAATCAATTCAAACAAAGTAACATCATATTTAACAAGAAATTGAGCCATGAGCCTGTCTAAAATTAATTGCGTACTACAACAATTACACATGGAATTTTAAAAGCCAGTTGAACATTTAGTCATTAGAATTTTAAAAACTGAATTTCAATGTACTTATTTACTCATACAGGTAGGATCAAATTTGCATGCATGCTATCGTATATTGATAGCTAATTTGGATAGAAATTACATGTTTGGTAAACTATTAACACCATCAAAACTGACGTCAAGGACTTTCTATAGTAGAAGTGTCCATACTTATTTGCAACTTAACTTGAGCCTGTAGAAATATGCTGAGAGCAACCAAAGAAAGTAGTTCCCCGCGAGGTGTCTGAATATTGAGTGAAATTTTGAGCTTTAATTTTGAATAATGATTAGTTTTTTAAATCCACGTATATTAAGCATCTTTTCATCCCGATATGCATAAAATGTTCATTATTATTTTTTTTAAAGTGTCGTAGCGCGTAGTAGTACTACTCGCTCTCAAACTCGCCAGCCAATAAGAGCTTCTAGCAACGCAGCAGGCTTTCTGTTTACTCAGATTTTCTTCCGCGTGGCCATGACGTCAGGCTCAACTTAAGTTGCATTCGAGTCTATCGCACCTTTTTTTATCAGCATTAGAAGCTCAAAGATAAATGTAAACACTGCAACAATTAAAACTTCAAGTTCACTTAAGTATTTTTCTAATGAAAATCTGGCAGGGTCAACCCTTATAGCAAATAGCTTAACGATAAGAGTAACCCGACAAAAATATTATCAAAAGAACTTAACCAAACATTTTAGTTTCACTATTCTAAAATAAGCCACTTACTGACGCACTGAACTACAGCTGACATTAAAATCACTACTACTAAAAGTTGTTTACCGATGTCATAATCTTACATAATAATCACCTGCTATAATTACTTTTAAGTTTACCTATAAAGAAGTTGTGTATAAAGTTGGATAAAAGTTCCATATCTGTTAGTAATTACTTTTAATAATATAAATTTTCATAAAAGTACCCTCTAAAAGCAGTAATTACATAATATGTATTAACGCGAGTCTGCAAGACCAAATGAAAAAGCAGGCTAAAAGTAACATACTGGCGACGACAGTCTTAACTTTAGTGCCACCGAACAATAGGTTTTCCAGTCTTGTAACTACTAACTACGAACTAAATATTTATGTTTTTACCATTATTCACTTACTGATACTGTGAGCTAGTTGCAGCTGAATCCAATGAAAACTCTACTTCGGAGTTTGTTACCAACAAGATATTCCACACCGATGAAATTTAAAATTTTAATTATTTTACTTTAGAGGGGGAGGATATACAACTTTGAAGCTTCTAAACGGAAAATTAAAGCAATTTTAAAGCGAAATTTGGAACTTTAAACTAACAAAATAGAAAGATCATCACTTACTCCAGCAGCAAAATTGAGATCGTACGACGCCGGCGAGCTCCGACTTCCAAATGAGCCAGCACGTGGCAGCCCCCACGCCCCCTGGCGTCATCTCTCCAGCACTCATGTCACTGCGCATGTGCGCAGAAACATGCAAATGAGATGTTGCGCAAAACGGTAAAATTGCCTTTGCCCTGTGAACCTGATCCGCCCTTAAATGGACCGGATGCTCGACGTTAAGGGGGGAGAAAGAAGTCCCCCGGCCTTTCAACCGGGGGCCCCTTCGCCACACATGCGGTCCAAGGGAGTCAGGTTCACATCACCACCTCACACACTGCCATCTATCGACCAACAGCCCTACTGAATTTGGAATTATATTTTTTTTGGCCAGAATTAATTTGGGAATTTTTGAAGTTGGGTTCGAACCGGGGACCTTCTGTTCACAGAGCCAAGGCTTTAACCACTGAGCCACGACCGGCTCGACACTCAGGAATTCGTTCAGGTATCTATGAATGGTCGAAAAACTTCAAAAAATAAAACAGGCGCTTGCAGCAACAACGATCTAAATTTAACAGCTATACGTTTGAGTTGGTTGAGATCGTTGTTGCCGCAAGCGCCTCAGTTTAGTTTAAAAGAAGAATTATATTAATTTAATAACCAGGCGCAGATCTCCATCAGCAGGGGGTAAAAGAAGAGAAAAGTTGTAAAAAGGAGAAAAAAGGAATTCCAATAAAATAAATACTACTAAAATAATTCAGTCATTTTTAGAAATTAACTTTTTTTCTTTTAACATTTTTTTCTCTTCCTTTCTTGGCTTCTTTTTTACCCTAGGAGATCTTTTCCCACTGATTGTTCAATTTTTTTCATTTTTCAAGCGCTTGTGCTGATCAAACAAGTGATTGTTCAGGGGGATCTAGAGAGATCTACAGGGTGTACCATTATGCATGGGGGGACAAACTTCTAGGGGAGGTAGGGTACATCATAAGGATTCAGAATTACATAGGAACCCATGGTCCTCACTTTAAGGGGCTATTTTGAAACAACCCACGGGAGCCGCCCTTCAAGCAAGCCGGGATCGTGTCCCGATCATCCTCCATCACAACCATGATCGATCCAATACTTTGCTTTCCATATTTCCATACGCGATTGCAAAAGTTGTGATGAAAACAAGCGATTATTCAGGGGGATCTAGAGAGATCTACAGGGTGTACCATTATGCATGGGGGGACAAACTTCTAGGGGAGGTAGGGTACATCATAAGGATTCAGAATTACATAGGAACCCATGGTCCTCACTTTAAGGGGCTATTTTGAAACAACCCACGGGAGCCGCCCTTCAAGCAAGCCGGGATCGTGTCCCGATCATCCTCCATCACAACCATGATCGATCCAATACTTTGCTTTCCATATTTCCATACGCGATTGCAAAAGTTGTGATGAAAACAAGCGATTGTTCAGGGGGATCTAGAGAGATCTACAGGGTTTATCATTATGCATGGGGGGACAAACTTCTAGGGGATGTAGGGTACATCATAAGGATTCAGAATTACATAGGAACCCATGGTCCTCACTTTAAGGGGCTATTTTGAAACAACCCACGGGAGCCGCCCTTCAAGCAAGCCGGGATCGTGTCCCGATCATCCTCCATCACAACCATGATCGATCCAATACTTTGCTTTCCATATTTCCATACGCGATTGCAAAAGTTGTGATGAAAACAAGCGATTGTTCAGGGGGATCTAGAGAGATCTACAGGGTTTATCATTATGCCTGGGGGGACAAACTTCTAGGGGATGTAGGGTACATCATAAGGATTCAGAATTACATAGGAACCCATGGTCCTCACTTTAAGGGGCTATTTTGAAACAACCCACGGGAGCCGCCCTTCAAGCAAGCCGGGATCGTGTCCCGATCATCCTCCATCACAACCATGATCGATCCAATACTTTGCTTTCCATATTTCCATACGCGATTGCAAAAGTTGTGATGAAAACAAGCGATTGTTCAGGGGGATCTAGAGAGATCTACAGGGTTTATCATTATGCATGGGGGGACAAACTTCTAGGGGATGTAGGGTACATCATAAGGATTCAGAATTACATAGGAACCCATGGTCCTCACTTTAAGGGGCTATTTTGAAACAACCCACGGGAGCCGCCCTTCAAGCAAGCCGGGATCGTGTCCCGATCATCCTCCATCACAACCATGATCGATCCAATACTTTGCTTTCCATATTTCCATACGCGATTGCAAAAGTTGTGATGAAAACAAGCGATTGTTCAGGGGGATCTAGAGAGATCTACAGGGTTTATCATTATGCATGGGGGGACAAACTTCTAGGGGATGTAGGGTACATCATAAGGATTCAGAATTACATAGGAACCCATGGTCCTCACTTTAAGGGGCTATTTTGAAACAACCCACGGGAGCCGCCCTTCAAGCAAGCCGGGATCGTGTCCCGATCATCCTCCATCACAACCATGATCGATCCAATACTTTGATTTCCATATTTCCATACGCGATTGCAAAAGTTGTGATGAAAACAAGCGATTGTTCAGGGGGATCTAGAGAGATCTACAGGGTGTATTATTATGCATGGGGGACAAACTTCTAGGGGAGGTAGGGTACATCATAAGGATTCAGAATTACATAGGAACCCATCATCCTCACCTTAAGGGGCTATTTTGAAACAACCCACGGGAGCCGCCCTTCAAGCAAGCCGGGATCGTGTCCCGATCATCCTCCATCACAACCATGATCGATCCAATACTTTGCTTTCCATATTTCCATACGCGATTGCCAAAGTTGTGATGAAAACAAGCGATTGTTCAGGGGGATCTAGAGAGATCTACAGGGTGTATTATTATGCATGGGGGACAAACTTCTAGGGGATGTAGGGTACATCATAAGGATTCAGAATTACATAGGAACCCATGATCCTCACCTTAAGGGGCTATTTTGAAACAACCCACGGGAGCCGCCCTTCAAGCAAGCCGGGATCGTGTCCCGATCATCCTCCATCACAACCATGATCGATCCAATACTTTGCTTTCCATATTTCCATACGCGATTGCAAAAGTTGTGATGAAAACAAGCGCTTGTTCAGGGGGATCTAGAGAGATCTACAGGGTGTATTATTATGCATGGGGGACAAACTTCTAGGGGAGGTAGGGTACATCATAAGGATTCAGAATTACATAGGAACCCATGATCCTCACCTTAAGGGGCTATTTTGAAACAACCCACGGGAGCCGCCCTTCAAGCAAGCCGGGATCGTGTCCCGATCATCCTCCATCACAACCATGATCGATCCAATACTTTGTTTTCCATTATTTCCATACGCGATTGCAAAAGTTGTGATGAAAACAAGCGATTGTTCAGGGGGATCTAGAGAGATCTACAGGGTGTATTATTATGCATGGGGGACAAACTTCTAGGGGAGGTAGGGTACATCATAAGGATTCAGAATTACATAGGAACCCATGATCCTCACCTTAAGGGGCTATTTTGAAACAACCCACGGGAGCCGCCCTTCAAGCAAGCCGGGATCGTGTCCCGATCATCCTCCATCACAACCATGATCGATCCAATACTTTGCTTTCCATATTTCCATACGCGATTGCAAAAGTTGTGATGAAAACAAGCGATTGTTCAGGGGGATCTAGAGAGATCTACAGGGTGTATTATTATGCATGGGGGACAAACTTCTAGGGGAGGTAGGGTACATCATAAGGATTCAGAATTACATAGGAACCCATGGTCCTCACTTTAAGCTGCTATTTTGAAACAACCCACTGGAGCCGCCCTTCAAGCAAGCCGGGATCGTGTCCCGATCATCCTCCATCACAACCATGATCGATCCAATACTTTGTTTTCCATTATTTCCATACGCGATTGCATTAGTTGTGATGAAAACAAGCGATTGTTCAGGGGGATCTAGAGAGATCTACAGGATGTATCATTATGCATGGGGGGACAAACTTCTAGGGGAGGTAGGGTACATCATAAGGATTCAGAATTACATAGGAACCCATGATCCTCACCTTAAGGGGCTATTTTGAAACAACCCACGGGAGCCGCCCTTCAAGCAAGTCGGGATCGGGTCCCGATCATCCTCCATCACAACCATGATCGATCCAATACTTTGTTTTCCATTATTTCCATACGCGATTGCATAAGTTGTGATGAAAACAAGCGATTGTTCAGGGGGATCTAGAGAGATCTACAGGATGTATCATTATGCATGGGGGGACAAACTTCTAGGGGAGGTAGGGTACATCATAAGGATTCAGAATTACATAGGAACCCATGGTCCTTACCTTAAGGGGCTATTTTGAAACAACCCACGGGAGCCGCCCTTCAAGCAAGCCGGGATCGTGTCCCGATCATCCTCCATCACAACCATGATCGATCCAATACTTTGTTTTCCATTATTTCCATACGCGATTGCATTAGTTGTGATGAAAACAAGCGATTGTTCAGGGGGATCTAGAGAGATCTACAGGATGTATCATTATGCATGGGGGGACAAACTTCTAGGGGAGGTAGGGTACATCATAAGGATTCAGAATTACATAGGAACCCATGATCCTCACCTTAAGGGGCTATTTTGAAACAACCCACGGGAGCCGCCCTTCAAGCAAGTCGGGATCGGGTCCCGATCATCCTCCATCACAACCATGATCGATCCAATACTTTGTTTTCCATTATTTCCATACGCGATTGCATAAGTTGTGATGAAAACAAGCGATTGTTCAGGGGGATCTAGAGAGATCTACAGGATGTATCATTATGCATGGGGGGACAAACTTCTAGGGGAGGTAGGGTACATCATAAGGATTCAGAATTACATAGGAACCCATGGTCCTCACTTTAAGGGGCTATTTTGAAACAACCCACGGGAGCCGCCCTTCAAGCAAGCCGGGATCGTGTCCCGATCATCCTCCATCACAACCATGATCGATCCAATACTTTGCTTTCCATATTTCCATACGCGATTCCAAAAGTTGTGATGAAAACAAGCGATTGTTCAGGGGGATCTAGAGAGATCTACAGGGTTTATCATTATGCATGGGGGACAAACTTCTAGGGGATGTAGGGTACATCATAAGGATTCAGAATTACATAGGAACCCATGGTCCTCACTTTAAGGGGCTATTTTGAAACAACCCACGGGAGCCGCCCTTCAAGCAAGCCGGGATCGTGTCCCGATCATCCTCCATCACAACCATGATCGATCCAATACTTTGCTTTCCATATTTCCATACGCGATTGCAAAAGTTGTGATGAAAACAAGCGATTGTTCAGGGGGATCTAGAGAGATCTACAGGGTTTATCATTATGCATGGGGGACAAACTTCTAGGGGATGTAGGGTACATCATAAGGATTCAGAATTACATAGGAACCCATGGTCCTCACTTTAAGGGGCTATTTTGAAACAACCCACGGGAGCCGCCCTTCAAGCAAGCCGGGATCGTGTCCCGATCATCCTCCATCACAACCATGATCGATCCAATACTTTGCTTTCCATATTTCCATACGCGATTGCAAAAGTTGTGATGAAAACAAGCGATTGTTCAGGGGGATCTAGAGAGATCTACAGGGTGTATTATTATGCATGGGGGACAAACTTCTAGGGGAGGTAGGGTACATCATAAGGATTCAGAATTACATAGGAACCCATGATCCTCACCTTAAGGGGCTATTTTGAAACAACCCACGGGAGCCGCCCTTCAAGCAAGCCGGGATCGTGTCCCGATCATCCTCCATCACAACCATGATCGATCCAATACTTTGCTTTCCATATTTCCATACGCGATTGCCAAAGTTGTGATGAAAACAAGCGATTGTTCAGGGGGATCTAGAGAGATCTACAGGGTGTATTATTATGCATGGGGGACAAACTTCTAGGGGATGTAGGGTACATCATAAGGATTCAGAATTACATAGGAACCCATGATCCTCACCTTAAGGGGCTATTTTGAAACAACCCACGGGAGCCGCCCTTCAAGCAAGCCGGGATCGTGTCCCGATCATCCTCCATCACAACCATGATCGATCCAATACTTTGCTTTCCATATTTCCATACGCGATTGCAAAAGTTGTGATGAAAACAAGCGCTTGTTCAGGGGGATCTAGAGAGATCTACAGGGTGTATTATTATGCATGGGGGACAAACTTCTAGGGGAGGTAGGGTACATCATAAGGATTCAGAATTACATAGGAACCCATGATCCTCACCTTAAGGGGCTATTTTGAAACAACCCACGGGAGCCGCCCTTCAAGCAAGCCGGGATCGTGTCCCGATCATCCTCCATCACAACCATGATCGATCCAATACTTTGTTTTCCATTATTTCCATACGCGATTGCAAAAGTTGTGATGAAAACAAGCGATTGTTCAGGGGGATCTAGAGAGATCTACAGGGTGTATTATTATGCATGGGGGACAAACTTCTAGGGGAGGTAGGGTACATCATAAGGATTCAGAATTACATAGGAACCCATGATCCTCACCTTAAGGGGCTATTTTGAAACAACCCACGGGAGCCGCCCTTCAAGCAAGCCGGGATCGTGTCCCGATCATCCTCCATCACAACCATGATCGATCCAATACTTTGCTTTCCATATTTCCATACGCGATTGCAAAAGTTGTGATGAAAACAAGCGATTGTTCAGGGGGATCTAGAGAGATCTACAGGGTGTATTATTATGCATGGGGGACAAACTTCTAGGGGAGGTAGGGTACATCATAAGGATTCAGAATTACATAGGAACCCATGGTCCTCACTTTAAGCTGCTATTTTGAAACAACCCACTGGAGCCGCCCTTCAAGCAAGCCGGGATCGTGTCCCGATCATCCTCCATCACAACCATGATCGATCCAATACTTTGTTTTCCATTATTTCCATACGCGATTGCATTAGTTGTGATGAAAACAAGCGATTGTTCAGGGGGATCTAGAGAGATCTACAGGATGTATCATTATGCATGGGGGGACAAACTTCTAGGGGAGGTAGGGTACATCATAAGGATTCAGAATTACATAGGAACCCATGATCCTCACCTTAAGGGGCTATTTTGAAACAACCCACGGGAGCCGCCCTTCAAGCAAGTCGGGATCGGGTCCCGATCATCCTCCATCACAACCATGATCGATCCAATACTTTGTTTTCCATTATTTCCATACGCGATTGCATAAGTTGTGATGAAAACAAGCGATTGTTCAGGGGGATCTAGAGAGATCTACAGGATGTATCATTATGCATGGGGGGACAAACTTCTAGGGGAGGTAGGGTACATCATAAGGATTCAGAATTACATAGGAACCCATGGTCCTTACCTTAAGGGGCTATTTTGAAACAACCCACGGGAGCCGCCCTTCAAGCAAGCCGGGATCGTGTCCCGATCATCCTCCATCACAACCATGATCGATCCAATACTTTGTTTTCCATTATTTCCATACGCGATTGCAGAAGTTGTGATGAAAACAAGCGATTGTTCAGGGGGATCTAGAGAGATCTACAGGGTGTATTATTATGCATGGGGGACAAACTTCTAGGGGAGGTAGGGTACATCATAAGGATTCAGAATTACATAGGAACCCATGATCCTCACCTTAAGGGGCTATTTTGAAACAACCCACGGGAGCCGCCCTTCAAGCAAGCCGGGATCGTGTCCCGATCATCCTCCATCACAACCATGATCGATCCAATACTTTGTTTTCCATTATTTCCATACGCGATTGCAAAAGTTGTGATGAAAACAAGCGATTGTTCAGGGGGATCTAGAGAGATCTACAGGGTGTATTATTATGCATGGGGGACAAACTTCTAGGGGAGGTAGGGTACATCATAAGGATTCAGAATTACATAGGAACCCATGATCCTCACCTTAAGGGGCTATTTTGAAACAACCCACGGGAGCCGCCCTTCAAGCAAGCCGGGATCGTGTCCCGATCATCCTCCATCACAACCATGATCGATCCAATACTTTGCTTTCCATATTTCCATACGCGATTGCAAAAGTTGTGATGAAAACAAGCGATTGTTCAGGGGGATCTAGAGAGATCTACAGGGTGTATTATTATGCATGGGGGACAAACTTCTAGGGGAGGTAGGGTACATCATAAGGATTCAGAATTACATAGGAACCCATGGTCCTCACTTTAAGCTGCTATTTTGAAACAACCCACTGGAGCCGCCCTTCAAGCAAGCCGGGATCGTGTCCCGATCATCCTCCATCACAACCATGATCGATCCAATACTTTGTTTTCCATTATTTCCATACGCGATTGCATTAGTTGTGATGAAAACAAGCGATTGTTCAGGGGGATCTAGAGAGATCTACAGGATGTATCATTATGCATGGGGGGACAAACTTCTAGGGGAGGTAGGGTACATCATAAGGATTCAGAATTACATAGGAACCCATGATCCTCACCTTAAGGGGCTATTTTGAAACAACCCACGGGAGCCGCCCTTCAAGCAAGTCGGGATCGGGTCCCGATCATCCTCCATCACAACCATGATCGATCCAATACTTTGTTTTCCATTATTTCCATACGCGATTGCATAAGTTGTGATGAAAACAAGCGATTGTTCAGGGGGATCTAGAGAGATCTACAGGATGTATCATTATGCATGGGGGGACAAACTTCTAGGGGAGGTAGGGTACATCATAAGGATTCAGAATTACATAGGAACCCATGGTCCTTACCTTAAGGGGCTATTTTGAAACAACCCACGGGAGCCGCCCTTCAAGCAAGCCGGGATCGTGTCCCGATCATCCTCCATCACAACCATGATCGATCCAATACTTTGTTTTCCATTATTTCCATACGCGATTGCATAAGTTGTGATGAAAACAAGCGATTGTTCAGGTGGATCTAGAGAGATCTACAGGATGTATCATTATGCATGGGGGGACAAACTTCTAGGGGAGGTAGGGTACATCATAAGGATTCAGAATTACATAGGAACCCATGGTCCTTACCTTAAGGGGCTATTTTGAAACAACCCACGGGAGCCGCCCTTCAAGCAAGCCGGGATCGTGTCCCGATCATCCTCCATCACAACCATGATCGATCCAATACTTTGTTTTCCATTTTTTCCATACGCGATTGCATAAGTTGTGATGAAAACAAGCGATTGTTCAGGGGGATCTAGAGAGATCTACAGGATGTATCATTATGCATGGGGGACAAACTTCTAGGGGAGGTAGGGTACATCATAAGGATTCAGAATTACATAGGAACCCATGATCCTCACCTTAAGGGGCTATTTTGAAACAACCCACGGGAGCCGCCCTTCAAGCAAGTCGGGATCGTGTCCCGATCATCCTCCATCACAACTGTTAAAACTCACCTCTCTACTAGGACTCTCTTGGCTATTTAAAATTTAGGTTTTATGTCTTGGCAACAGATTCAGTTATTAAGGTATATTTTTTGAATGTAGCGAGCAGAAATGGGTTTTTTGAAAACAATAGTGCACATCATGATTATAATAAAATAGTTTGAATATCTATAAGTTGTAGTTTTTATATTGTGGCGTCCGTGACTTATAAAGAATTCTGCAGAAAAAAGTTAAAAGTTAGTTAAAAGTTAAGTAGTTGTTTAAAAATACAAGTTGTTAAGTAAAAATAGTAAAATTTATTAAATACAATAGGAAAGTGTTAAGTAAAGCAAGATGTTTCTACAGACGAGGTGGTAGAGATGAAGCAGGATGAAAAAGGTTCAGAGTCCAGATGGCGATCGGAAAGGACGGTTCTAAGACGGTTTTTTACCAGAGCCGATAATACTTTTCACGAAGTACATCGGGGGAGCAATCAAGAAACTGACATCCATGTGGTATACAGTCAAGTGGTGAAGAAAGCTGAACGCCTATTTAGAGTTGATGAAGCAATCAGAGATTTGAATTGTTTTACTCTAGAGGATTACGAGACAACCGAGGAATATCGAGATCGGTTTGAGGAAGTGAGGGTTGTGTATAATCGTATATACAATCGGAGTGAAGATAAAGGCTCTATAGCTGGTAGTGAGGGTAATGCAGTTGGAAATTTGGGTCTTCCAAGGCTACAATTGAAGGAATATGACCTGATGCCAAGATCGTGGGTCTCCTTTTGGGGACAGTTCGGGCGGATCCACGAAGACGAAAATCTGAGAGAAGAAGACAAGTTCCAGTACCTGCTGGCATCCCTTAAGCCAAAGACGAAAGGACGAGACATAGTTGAGAGTTACCCGCCTACAAAAGATAATTACAAGAAGGCAATTGAGCATTTGAAGGAAAGATTCGGAAGGAAAGACTTGCTCATTGAGGTTTACATCCGTGATCTTTTGGCGTTGGTTGGAAGTCGATCTGGAGTGAAGTTGACTGATCTGTACGATAGACTTGGGTCGTACCTACGAGCATTGGAGACGTTGGGAGTCACGACAGCTGATTATGCGGCAATGTTGTTTCCGGTTGTTGAGTCGTGCCTTCCGACTGAGATTCTAAAGGCCTGGGACCGGTATAGAATGAATAAAGAAGGTGCAAGTGAAGCAGCTACAAAGGAGCGAGAATTGGAAAATTTGATGTCCTTTCTACGTCATGAAGTTGAAGGTGAAGAACATCGTGTTTTGGCAGAACAAGCTTTTGGGGCCGTGAGGGTGAAAAGGGATCAAAACATTGATCGTGAGGAGCTATCAACTGCTGCTGCATTGTTTAATGACATGCCTCAAAGAAGAGTTTCGTGTCTGTTTTGTGATGGTCTCCATTCGAGCGAAGTCTGTTGGAGGGTTGGATCAATGAGCTATGAAGACAGAAAAGCCAAAGTCATGGAAAGGAGGTGTTGTCTTGTTTGTCTCAAGCCGGGGCATATAGCTAGGGAGTGCCGAAGTAGTGTAAGGTGTTTTATATGTAATAGAAGACACTTTGCTTTTTTGTGCCAAGATTTACGCAGAGACTTTCGTCAGACTGCCAGTTCCAAAGACGACTTGGTAGTGGAGGAGAGGCCTACCGAGACCTTGGTCTCCAACCCTAAATCGGAACACGAAGTTTACTTGAAAACAATTACTATCAGACTGCGTCATCAGGGAAAGGAACTCTGTGTTCGGGCTTTGATGGATGATGGATCGCAGCGCTCGTATATTGAAAAGAAATTGGCTGTGGAGTTGGGCTTGTCACCCTCTGGAAAGGAAGTGATATGCCAAGGTTTATTTGGAGGAGGAATCTTGCCTGCTTCAGAACATGGAAAGTATACAGTGACTGTGGAAAGTTTGGATCGTAAGTTTTCAGCTTCACTGTCTTTTTTGGATCAGACCAAGATTTGCTCAACACTGCCAAGGATTCAAGATAAAAGCTTATTGAGAGACCTTGCTTCTAGAGGAATAAAGCTGACGGATGTTGGAGAAACTACACCACCCATTAGAATACTGTTGGGAGCGGATGTATTAGGAAGCCTTTTAACTGGAAGAATAGAAGTTTTCAGTTCTGGAATATCAGCGTTGGAGACTGGACTTGGTTGGGCAGTTTTGGGAATTGGAAAGAAGAAAGTCCTTAGTGTGGTTTCTTTGGCTCTACATAATGCAGAAGTGAGCGAGTTGTGGGGCTTGGAAATTTTGGGGATCTCGTGGAAAGGAAAAGCAACACCGTGCTTGAAGAAGAAAATTTATCCCATTTCAGAGAAACTTTGAGGATTTGTGAAGATGGACGTTATGAGGTTTCGCTACCCTGTCTGGCTGGACACGCGGTTTTTTATGATGGGTCTGACGTAGCAGAAACCAGACTGCGATCAGTAACTAGACGTTTACTGAGTGAGCAGAACTACAAACCCTATGATGATTTCAAACAGTGGGGATCTGATGGCATGATAGACTGGTTGGACCTCCGGGGAAGCCAACGGTGGGAGGGCCCCAGATGGTTGTATGAGAAGGAAGATAATTGGCGAAGATCTGAAGTAGCTGCTCCTGAGGGGTCTCTACTGGAAAGAAGGGGAAGGTGTTCTACGCTGGATAATGGAACCACTTTTAGGGGAACTTCGAATGATTTCAATTCCTTTGACTGGGATTTCATTCAAAGAGAATGTGCCGTGAAGAAAGTTAAATGGATATTCAGTCCTCCATCAGCTCAATGGTTCCTGGGATTCTGGGAAAGGATGGTCGGATGTGTCAAGGAACTACTTAGGAAGACTTGGGGAAGATCCTGTGTTACCTATGAGATGTTGGCTTTTCTAATTGACTGTGAGTCAGCAGTAAATGGCCGTCCACTGACCTACCTGTCTGATGACCCAAATGAATTGAAGCCTCTTACCCCAGCTCATTTTATTCAAGATTTGAGTTCAAGAGAGAACTTTGATTTAGATTTGATTGACTCGAAACACCTGCTGAAACGTGTACGCTATCTTCAGACTTTACGTGAAAATTTGAAGAAGCGATTCTACAAAGAATATCTAGGAGAATTAATACGGAACCCCAAGTCTCCGGCGAGAAGATTGAAGATTTCCCCTGGAGAGATAGTGCTAATTGAGTCTTCTTTACCCATCTGGATGAACTGGCCGTTGGCTCAAGTCATTGAAGTTTATCCCGGAAAGGATGGGGTTGAAAGAGTTGCCAGGCTCAGGGTTGCGGCTGGAGAGATCATCAGGCCCGTCCAGCGAATCTACCCTTTGGAGCTAGAGGTGAGCCAGATTGCGAGAACACCGCCGGAGCAAGAAGGTAGAGGAAAAGGTGAAGAGACCACTGGAACCGATGGAGGGGACTCTTCAGATCGTGCTGTAGAACTTGACCGTGCTACGGAGGTCAAGACCACTAAGTATGGACGGAAGATAAAGCCTGTTCAAAGATTCAAGTTTTAATTTTTTCATCTCTGATTTTAATTTAATCTGATTAATTTTCTGATTTTAATTTTAATTTAAATTTTGGAATTTTGATGTTTATAATATTTGAACGCAAGTTTAAGATTTAGTTTTGTATTGCTTTTGGCTTTAGCCCGCAATACAAAAGGTGGGAGTGTGTTAAAACTCACCTCTCTACTAGGACTCTCTTGGCTATTTAAAATTTAGGTTTTATGTCTTGGCAACAGATTCAGTTATTAAGGTATATTTTTTGAATGTAGCGAGCAGAAATGGGTTTTTTGAAAACAATAGTGCACATCATGATTATAATAAAATAGTTTGAATATCTATAAGTTGTAGTTTTTATAACAACCATGATCGATCCAATACTTTGTTTTCCATTATTTCCATACGCGATTCCATAAGTTGTGATGAAAACAAGCGATTGATCAGGGGGATCTAGAGAGATCTACAGGATGTATCATTATGCATGGGGGGACAAACTTCTAGGGGAGGTAGGGTACATCATAAGGATTCAGAATTACATAGGAACCCATGATCCTCACCTTAAGGGGCTATTTTGAAACAACCCACGGGAGCCGCCCTTCAAGCAAGTCGGGATCGTGTCCCGATCATCCTCCATCACAACTGTTAAAACTCACCTCTCTACTAGGACTCTCTTGGCTATTTAAAATTTAGGTTTTATGTCTTGGCAACAGATTCAGTTATTAAGGTATATTTTTTGAATGTAGCGAGCAGAAATGGGTTTTTTGAAAACAATAGTGCACATCATGATTATAATAAAATAGTTTGAATATCTATAAGTTGTAGTTTTTATATTGTGGCGTCCGTGACTTATAAAGAATTCTGCAGAAAAAAGTTAAAAGTTAGTTAAAAGTTAAGTAGTTGTTTAAAAATACAAGTTGTTAAGTAAAAATAGTAAAATTTATTAAATACAATAGGAAAGTGTTAAGTAAAGCAAGATGTTTCTACAGACGAGGTGGTAGAGATGAAGCAGGATGAAAAAGGTTCAGAGTCCAGATGGCGATCGGAAAGGACGGTTCTAAGACGGTTTTTTACCAGAGCCGATAATACTTTTCACGAAGTACATCGGGGGAGCAATCAAGAAACTGACATCCATGTGGTATACAGTCAAGTGGTGAAGAAAGCTGAACGCCTATTTAGAGTTGATGAAGCAATCAGAGATTTGAATTGTTTTACTCTAGAGGATTACGAGACAACCGAGGAATATCGAGATCGGTTTGAGGAAGTGAGGGTTGTGTATAATCGTATATACAATCGGAGTGAAGATAAAGGCTCTATAGCTGGTAGTGAGGGTAATGCAGTTGGAAATTTGGGTCTTCCAAGGCTACAATTGAAGGAATATGACCTGATGCCAAGATCGTGGGTCTCCTTTTGGGGACAGTTCGGGCGGATCCACGAAGACGAAAATCTGAGAGAAGAAGACAAGTTCCAGTACCTGCTGGCATCCCTTAAGCCAAAGACGAAAGGACGAGACATAGTTGAGAGTTACCCGCCTACAAAAGATAATTACAAGAAGGCAATTGAGCATTTGAAGGAAAGATTCGGAAGGAAAGACTTGCTCATTGAGGTTTACATCCGTGATCTTTTGGCGTTGGTTGGAAGTCGATCTGGAGTGAAGTTGACTGATCTGTACGATAGACTTGGGTCGTACCTACGAGCATTGGAGACGTTGGGAGTCACGACAGCTGATTATGCGGCAATGTTGTTTCCGGTTGTTGAGTCGTGCCTTCCGACTGAGATTCTAAAGGCCTGGGACCGGTATAGAATGAATAAAGAAGGTGCAAGTGAAGCAGCTACAAAGGAGCGAGAATTGGAAAATTTGATGTCCTTTCTACGTCATGAAGTTGAAGGTGAAGAACATCGTGTTTTGGCAGAACAAGCTTTTGGGGCCGTGAGGGTGAAAAGGGATCAAAACATTGATCGTGAGGAGCTATCAACTGCTGCTGCATTGTTTAATGACATGCCTCAAAGAAGAGTTTCGTGTCTGTTTTGTGATGGTCTCCATTCGAGCGAAGTCTGTTGGAGGGTTGGATCAATGAGCTATGAAGACAGAAAAGCCAAAGTCATGGAAAGGAGGTGTTGTCTTGTTTGTCTCAAGCCGGGGCATATAGCTAGGGAGTGCCGAAGTAGTGTAAGGTGTTTTATATGTAATAGAAGACACTTTGCTTTTTTGTGCCAAGATTTACGCAGAGACTTTCGTCAGACTGCCAGTTCCAAAGACGACTTGGTAGTGGAGGAGAGGCCTACCGAGACCTTGGTCTCCAACCCTAAATCGGAACACGAAGTTTACTTGAAAACAATTACTATCAGACTGCGTCATCAGGGAAAGGAACTCTGTGTTCGGGCTTTGATGGATGATGGATCGCAGCGCTCGTATATTGAAAAGAAATTGGCTGTGGAGTTGGGCTTGTCACCCTCTGGAAAGGAAGTGATATGCCAAGGTTTATTTGGAGGAGGAATCTTGCCTGCTTCAGAACATGGAAAGTATACAGTGACTGTGGAAAGTTTGGATCGTAAGTTTTCAGCTTCACTGTCTTTTTTGGATCAGACCAAGATTTGCTCAACACTGCCAAGGATTCAAGATAAAAGCTTATTGAGAGACCTTGCTTCTAGAGGAATAAAGCTGACGGATGTTGGAGAAACTACACCACCCATTAGAATACTGTTGGGAGCGGATGTATTAGGAAGCCTTTTAACTGGAAGAATAGAAGTTTTCAGTTCTGGAATATCAGCGTTGGAGACTGGACTTGGTTGGGCAGTTTTGGGAATTGGAAAGAAGAAAGTCCTTAGTGTGGTTTCTTTGGCTCTACATAATGCAGAAGTGAGCGAGTTGTGGGGCTTGGAAATTTTGGGGATCTCGTGGAAAGGAAAAGCAACACCGTGCTTGAAGAAGAAAATTTATCCCATTTCAGAGAAACTTTGAGGATTTGTGAAGATGGACGTTATGAGGTTTCGCTACCCTGTCTGGCTGGACACGCGGTTTTTTATGATGGGTCTGACGTAGCAGAAACCAGACTGCGATCAGTAACTAGACGTTTACTGAGTGAGCAGAACTACAAACCCTATGATGATTTCAAACAGTGGGGATCTGATGGCATGATAGACTGGTTGGACCTCCGGGG
Organism: Tetragnatha versicolor; assembly: GCA_024610705.1. NCBI lineage: Eukaryota > Metazoa > Arthropoda > Arachnida > Araneae > Tetragnathidae > Tetragnatha > Tetragnatha versicolor. Next base: position 1,071,666 of record JANDEH010000003.1, read on the forward strand.
AAGCCAACGGTGGGAGGGCCCCAGATGGTTGTATGAGAAGGAAGATAATTGGCGAAGATCTGAAGTAGCTGCTCCTGAGGGGTCTCTACTGGAAAGAAGGGGAAGGTGTTCTACGCTGGATAATGGAACCACTTTTAGGGGAACTTCGAATGATTTCAATTCCTTTGACTGGGATTTCATTCAAAGAGAATGTGCCGTGAAGAAAGTTAAATGGATATTCAGTCCTCCATCAGCTCAATGGTTCCTGGGATTCTGGGAAAGGATGGTCGGATGTGTCAAGGAACTACTTAGGAAGACTTGGGGAAGATCCTGTGTTACCTATGAGATGTTGGCTTTTCTAATTGACTGTGAGTCAGCAGTAAATACTGACCTACCTGTCTGATGACCCAAATGAATTGAAGCCTCTTACCCCAGCTCATTTTATTCAAGATTTGAGTTCAAGAGAGAACTTTGATTTAGATTTGATTGACTCGAAACACCTGCTGAAACGTGTACGCTATCTTCAGACTTTACGTGAAAATTTGAAGAAGCGATTCTACAAAGAATATCTAGGAGAATTAATACGGAACCCCAAGTCTCCGGCGAGAAGATTGAAGATTTCCCCTGGAGAGATAGTGCTAATTGAGTCTTCTTTACCCATCTGGATGAACTGGCCGTTGGCTCAAGTCATTGAAGTTTATCCCGGAAAGGATGGGGTTGAAAGAGTTGCCAGGCTCAGGGTTGCGGCTGGAGAGATCATCAGGCCCGTCCAGCGAATCTACCCTTTGGAGCTAGAGGTGAGCCAGATTGCGAGAACACCGCCGGAGCAAGAAGGTAGAGGAAAAGGTGAAGAGACCACTGGAACCGATGGAGGGGACTCTTCAGATCGTGCTGTAGAACTTGACCGTGCTACGGAGGTCAAGACCACTAAGTATGGACGGAAGATAAAGCCTGTTCAAAGATTCAAGTTTTAATTTTTTCATCTCTGATTTTAATTTAATCTGATTAATTTTCTGATTTTAATTTTAATTTAAATTTTGGAATTTTGATGTTTATAATATTTGAACGCAAGTTTAAGATTTAGTTTTGTATTGCTTTTGGCTTTAGCCCGCAATACAAAAGGTGGGAGTGTGTTAAAACTCACCTCTCTACTAGGACTCTCTTGGCTATTTAAAATTTAGGTTTTATGTCTTGGCAACAGATTCAGTTATTAAGGTATATTTTTTGAATGTAGCGAGCAGAAATGGGTTTTTTGAAAACAATAGTGCACATCATGATTATAATAAAATAGTTTGAATATCTATAAGTTGTAGTTTTTATAACAACCATGATCGATCCAATACTTTGTTTTCCATTATTTCCATACGCGATTCCATAAGTTGTGATGAAAACAAGCGATTGATCAGGGGGATCTAGAGAGATCTACAGGATGTATCATTATGCATGGGGGGACAAACTTCTAGGGGAGGTAGGGTACATCATAAGGATTCAGAATTACATAGGAACCCATGATCCTCACCTTAAGGGGCTATTTTGAAACAACCCACGGGAGCCGCCCTTCAAGCAAGCCGGGATCGTGTCCCGATCATCCTCCATCACAACCATGATCGATCCAATACTTTGTTTTCCATTTTTTCCATACGCGATTGCATAAGTTGTGATGAAAACAAGCGATTGTTCAGGGGGATCTAGAGAGATCTACAGGATGTATCATTATGCATGGGGGGACAAACTTCTAGGGGAGGTAGGGTACATCATAAGGATTCAGAATTACATAGGAACCCATGGTTCTTACCTTACGCTTTTGGCTCCATATAGTCCTCAATTTCTATTGGACACGACAACAACAACAAACATTTAAATTTAGAAACTAAACAGACATGCCCTAACTCTGGAAACTCTTCGTCGGTCACCACCGGTGAAGAGCTCTATAATATTAATTGGTGCCGGGCCTTTAGGCTAAGCGCGCACTAAAGACTTCTGTCGCGGCGACTAAGGTCACTCGAGAGCAATGCATCTCTATGGCGAGATCTTGGCAATCGGCCAAGAGTCTCGTCGCCTAATGCGCGCTCCCTAGCTTCTTGCTAGGGAGAGCGCTTGTCAGGGTGATAGTTTTGTCTCTGTTGCCGTGACAAAAGTCTTTAGAGCGCGCTTAGCCTTACAGGGTTGTGTATTACTTACTCATTGTTGGGGAAATCACTCGCAAGCTAAACTCTAGATGGCGCTGCCCTGATAGTTTGTTTTTTGTGTTTTGGAGGAGCTTTTGTAAATTTAACTTATTCGAATCCAATTCAAGTGTTTCTCATATCCACTTGGGGTGAACTTAATTTCTACCACGCAGAAAAACTTTCAAGGATAAAGAAACTGTAAAAAAAGTAATCACCAGGGCGCTGAACCCTATAAAAGCACCCATGCATATAACTAATCCGTAATATACTTTTGGAAAGCAGTTTTTTCCTTTAAATTTTGAAATAACTCATAAAAGTGACCAATAATTCCTTGAACCAATCGAGAACTTCCGAAAAACAAATCTTTACCTTACTGGAAGAGTGCTTCTCCTAGGCATATCACATATGTTTTATTTTTTCTATATCTTGTATTTCTTTTGTTAATAAATTTGCTGTTGTAATAATTGTTGTTAGAGATAAAAACATCTAAGTTTATGTTTTGTTTTTCTGGTTTGATGGAACTCACCTGAAAAGAGGGATTATAACAGGAAAGTGGGACATTAGTTCAGAAGCAAAATCGCGACGGCCGGTCATCCTAGTTACAAATTTATAATACTTCCACCTGACACTGAATTATTATTAACCCTATAACGCCCAACACCAGAAATAAATAAATAACTCTGTAAAGAAAGGTTTTCGGAAATTCTTCATCTCTCGTTACTTAAAGTCGTGCTTTCCGACCCAACTACTACAATAAATTAGAAGCGGGTTCATAAAAGAAGCGCCATCTAGGGAGAAGTACGTGAACTCTGCATTTCTCTGCACTTACTAATTATTAATAATAAATGTTCTATATTTATTAGCACACAATATAAGTACACACTATATGAATATTTAAAACTGAGAACACAAAATGACAAATATAAGAAGAAGAAAAAAGCAGGGAGACATGTGGGACATTTCTTTGGTCCAGGGAAAGTCAAAGTTCATGTTAGATAATGGGGGCGTTATCAGAGTAAAAAGAAGCGTTTTTATAAATTTTGATTGATTGTTTTTAAGGTTTGATTCATAGGTTTGATGTAATTCAAATGTATTGGATTTTCTTCTCATTTGAACACGCACTAGACTTACCTGTCACCTCTTTTGAACCCATTTAAATTAGTCACCAGTTTTGTTTTAGAAAATTATATTATATGTAGTATAGCCAAATTTTTAACCGAGCTCGTTACTTTTACCGTTTGAGTTTCAGGACGACTCCTGTGGCAAGATTGCTGAGGAGTTATTAATTAACAAAATATGTTCCGCGTGCTGTGGATAAAAAGTCAACTTTTATCAATGATGATGACCCCCGTAGAAGGGTCGAAGCGTTTGGATTTCCTATATCTAGCCTATAAGCCCGTAAGACGGCCGTAGAAGCCTTCGTAGTGTTAAATGTTAAAGTTTATACGCAACTGAAATTTTCACTGTAAAGCAGGGATTCACGAAGTGGACGTTACCTCCCCAGGGGAAGTTTAAGTTGATAGTTAATGGGGGCGTTTAGGGTTTTTATAAATATTGATTATAGTTATAGCCTATGTAAAGATCCTAATGGAATATCAGCTGTTAGAGAAATCAAGGCATCTCCTCCAGCAACAAGGAGTTATTGTGTTAAATAAAAGTTTCGTTGTACAAACCGAAAAGTTTAGTCGCTCCATGGAATCGATTCATTGAATAAAGATTAAATTTTCCGAATGAAATATTCGACGATTGGTTCAAGTCCAATTGTCATGGAAAGGGGTTAACTGTTTTATTATTTTTTTCAGGGAATATGGCCTTCAACTCCTTAATTGCTTATTAAGATTTTTTGCGGTTGTTGATATCAATATAATCGTCGAATATTTCATTTTGAAAATTTAATCTTAAATCAATGAATCGATCTTGAGAATCAATTCATTACACTCAGTTTTATAATCGCTTCGAGACATTTTATCGCGCTGCCATCTGTTAACAAATATAATAACTATATTTTTCAAATTTTGACACAAAAAAAATTCCAAGCCTTGACTAGAATGAAACCGTTGGCTTTATATTTTTTTTATCTATTTTTGTTCCGAAGATATTTAACTTTAAAATTAGGGAGCTGTTTTTGTGAGACACCCTGTAGTAGAGTTCCAATTACCAATAGGGGGTCCTCTCCCAGAAAATGTTTGGAATTTTAAGTAAAAAACCCCAATTTTTCAACTCTAATATTAATCAGTAATATTCAATTAAAGATGTAATTATTAATGTTCGGCACTAGTTAACTAAAAGTAGTTGAAAAGTAGTTAACTACTAGTTTCAGCTACTAGTTAACTAGTAGTTCAACTACTTTTGGTTTAGAGTAGTTAAACTAGTAGTTTTAGATAAAGCTCATTAAATTGTGAACGGACTAATTCTTTACAGGGGTTAAAACTCAGAGGCTCTTTTAAATTGTGAATCGAATCCGCAAAAAAAGTAGGGGCTATAAATCGCTAACGAGCTAAAGCTTTTTAAATTGAAAACGCAAGAAGGCTAGAGCTCATTGTTCCATTTAAATTGCGAATCGAATCTATAAAAATGTAGGGAGGCTAAAAATTTTGTAGAGGTTAAAGCACATTACAACTTTTTTTAAGTTATGAATTCCATCTTTATAAAAGAGTAGAGAGGGCTAAAGCTCATCTATCTTGGAGGGGGCTAAAAGCTCATCAAGTTGATGTGAACCCATAGAGGAGATATAACAATGGAGTGAGCTTTCCCATTGAATCGCCTTCAAAAAAGAGTAACCATCACCGGCATGGGCTCCTGGCGACGATTGGCGCGTTATCGCTTTATTGGCAATTTCATGACTTAGATTAGAGGTCATAAAATTATCAGAAAAATTTCGTGATCTAAAAGTAGTAGTTTCGTAGTGATTATGCAGAAACGCTAAATATTTTTATTATAGCTTTTGGATGTCTAATTTACTAACTTTAAAAGGGGAGATATATTTTTAACAAAATGGGCCTTGGCTTTACATGTTTTATTTTGTTTTTAGGTGCATAATTAAGAATTTTTATGCTACAATTTAATGTTTTACATAGAATTTAAAATCGTAATTTTTTTCAACAAGGAACAAAGTATTTTATCTCTCCAAAATCGTTCTTGCATTTCTTTTCAAAAATATTAATAAACTTTTTCACATTTTTACAATCAGTACCTATGATAGGGGCTAAAAATGTCTTTTTTAAATTTTTGCCTTGATTTAACTCTTTAGTTCATTTTAAATGAAATCCAAAGAGCACGGCTCATGATAAGCAGCAAAATTGGGGGGAGAGGGTAGAGTTCCCTATTTGAAGGTAAAGGGAGAAATACAGGTTGCTTTATTTAGCATCATGTCAAGGAAGATTTTTATCAACTAATACAAGTCCTTTTATTCTTTCAATTCTTAAGGTTGAGTTTTTTTTTGTTAATGCTACTCGTTCTTAGTGGGTTTGTAGTTTTAAGAGTGCAAATTGGAGTTTCTTGATGTCCAGACAAAAATCTTAAAGGTTATTGCTTTCATGCAGTTAGACTTTTTTGTAATTCTAAAGGAATTTTTTTTGAAAATTGAGATTAAAAGCCAACTTTGTTTTAAAAATGGCTAAAATACCATATTTAAGATAAAAATTTGCATGTATTTTCACATTTATTTTTTGCATAAGTTTGAAATATAGAATATAAAATTAAATGCACATTTTTACACCCAATTTTGGTTGACTTAAATTAAAAATTCATAAAATGAGTTGTAAATAGCAAGCTTTTGAAGGAAAGATTGTTGTATCGGTATTTGTTGCACAACAGGATTTCAGTATACTATAATCTGCTTGGAATATCAAATATTTAAAGTGAAGTTAACACATAAAACATTTAGTTGTCCCATTCGCCCCCACTCTCCCTTACTGTATTTGTTCATGTGTTACTTGCTTTTGATGCTGAAATAATAGAACATCATTGAAACAAAATTTTTATTGATATATAACAGGAAATTATATATGTACAATCCAAAAAGAAAACTGCACTTATATACAGTTTACAATACACATTTGAAGTTTTCAAAAAAGGTTTTTGACCTTAAAAGTTTTTAAAGTTTGGGCAAGAAAAGAAAAATTTCAGAAAATTTAAAAAAAATAACACTTACCCAGGGATCTATTTAATGTGAAAGTGTCAAACAAATGTTTTAGAAACAAAATAAATCAGGATAATTAAAAGGAAAGACTTCCTTAACTTTCCCAGGTAGTAGCACTTTCTGGAGGACCAGAATCTCCTCACAACACCAAAGTTTTATAATATCTATAGAGTTAAATTTAGAGTATCCAAAAAGCAGTAGTGCTGTAATGCTATCAATAGAATACCACCTTGTTAGAATCCTTATAGCAGAAAAACTTAATAATTAGTTATTTCTAGAGCAATGTGGATCTCCCACTGCTTTAGTTGAAAAATGGTTCTTGAAATCCTGCAAAACAGCAAAGTCAATAAAAATGTCAAAAGATGCGTACCTTAAAATAAAAAATATACATAATATAATTAAGTATTTGTTACAACTAGGAGTTAATTCCAAGAGCTCACTGTTATTTTGATTCAACTGAAATAAAATTTGTAAGCAGTATAAAAACAGTGACTACTGATTAACCTGTTTGATTAGACGAGATAGTCTTCCAAAATTTTAATTGAAAACTTATTATTTCAATATATCTTAAGTCTCATATTAATCAAGCAGTTCTATGTAACTTCAAACAAACTCATAGAATAGTTTTATAGTGCAAAGGCCTTGGTAACAACCTTGATAAGCTACACAAAACCAAATACACAATACTAGTTTGGCCTTTGACTTCTCTTTCAGAAATCATAACTACTTTTTTTCATATACCTGACCATATAATTCTGTTAAATACTGTAGAATATGTCTATAAAATTTTAAAAAATGCATTAAACCAAAGTAACTTTGACACTTTTTAAATAGTATAAGAAATATAAATAGTAACTTTAGATTAACTAAACCACATAAATAGGTATACAAGACATATAGCCATTGACCTATTAATCAACATATACTCAATACAATTTTAGATTCTTAAGTAAATATCTATTTTAATACTACATCGTTGAAGAATTCATTCACTCCGATTGAATAAAAAAATCAAAAGATATATTGAGCTGAGTATTATTAAATTAATCAATAAACAAAGCTTCCTTTAGCTACAGGGGAAAATCTACTATTTTGATAAAAATTATATCATGATTAAGAATTATAAACCACTCATCTTAACAAATTGTGACTAATCACAATCAACACATCAGTTTGTCGTTTTTAATTATCACAGAAAAAACATTAATTTTAACTTTTCCCACACACAAACTCAATTTCATTCAGTAAGCAACAACGAACACAACACGCCGAGGCGGAAATCACTAAGCGGAAATCATCGCGCGGTTCAGTTTATTATACGAAAACTAAATAATTATCAAAATATTAAAAAAAACCTTATTGCAGATTTTTTTGTACACCCTTTTAAATAAATTGATTTTTTTAATTGATACATCTTAGAAATCTATTCATCGACATTAAACAGTGATGTATCCAAATCCATCAAAAACAACGTAAAGTGATATTGTGATTTTGGAAGAGATATATGAGTAAATGCAGTCAATTTATTTAGTTAAAAATAGGAAATTATATGCCTTTCAGTTAATACTTCCCCTAACTATCCCTTTCTGGATATCCAATTTACAAAAAGTTTGTGCTACAAATTAATATGTTCATTGGAACTTACTTATGAATTATTTTTGAAACAATTAAACAATAAAAGTAAAAGTATATTATTTACCTGTGAAAAGAAACTGGTCTTTCTGAAACAGATCTTCCTTTACATCCTCTAACACAGCAACGGTTGACCATTTTCAGCTAAATCCAAATTACGCTGAAACTGCTGAAACACGGCATGCCACAAAAGTTCAGCAGAGAAAACACAAAACAATATTTAAAAGTTTGAGAACGACCTCCGTTCGTTACCATAGAAACCGTGGCGGCGGATTGGCGAGCGGTTGGGCGGCGGCGGTGTGACGTATTTGGCGGCGGATGTGACGTTTTGGCGGCGGACGTGACGTTTTCCCATTGCCTTAATGTTAAACGATGTTTGCCCCTATTTAGGTTTGCTATTGCTCACTCCACTGTTATATCTCCTCTATGTGTGAACCAAATATATAAAAATACAAGGGGATTAAATGCTTTGTAGGGGGTAAGACTCTTGAACCCCTTAAATATTAGTGAATTAATAGTCTACAAAAATGTAAATAGCAAAAACCCACTTTCCCTATAATTGTTCATTGATTCTACAAATTTTCAGGGGCTAAAGATCTTAGAAGGAGTAATGATTATGAAATAAAGCTATAAAGGGTCGTTTGAAATGTAAAAGAGCTACAAAATTTTTTTTGAAAAGTTTTTAAATTTTTCAAAAATTTTTACGAAAAACTTCAATTTTATCTAGTGTGAACCAAAGCTATCAACACTTAAGCAACGACGCTCCCATGGTAACAGCGGTCGCAACTTTCTGAGCGATCGCAGCGCCAATTTTTTGCAGCGATCGGACGGGGAGTGAGCCGATGACGGAGGGCGGCCGCCCGCGCATGCGTGTTAATACCTTCCTTAGCATTGTTTACCATTCCTTAAAATTTATTTTGTTTAGTCTTGTTGAGGAAAAATAAAATAAAATGGGCTTCCCATAAATTTGATAATTTTTTATTTTTAAAGTATCATTGCTGATTATAAAATATAATAAACATTGAAACATTTATAAAAGCTGGTGTTATTTGTGTAAGAAAAAAACATTTTATTTGAAATCATTTTATTTTAATTTCATCACATTAAATCATTAAAAGAATAAAATATTAAGACATAAAATATTAATTTTTTTAAATTATAAAAAAAACTAAAACTGCAATAGTATTGGGTTGTCCCATAAGTTCTGTTACTTTTTACAAAGTTTCGTGTTTGAAAATTTTTTATGAAAAACTGGCAATAGGTGGAGATTTCAAACAAAAGGGATTTTGATATATGTATATTTATGTACATAATGTGTGATTTTGGAAGTTCTCGTGATATTATTTCTTTTCAAAATGGTGGTTTGAAAAAAAGACTTCAAACGACGATTTTTGCGTAATTTTTTCCTTTTGTTTAAAAAACTAGGAAGAACGCATAATTCATGGCTAAAAAAGGTTGTACTGTATATTTGAAATGTTTAGTTTAAGATGTCCTAGTTTCAAGATCATTCGATAAGTTTAACTTAGGAAATTTGGGTCTCAAACATAACATCTTTGCAAGAAACTTACCTCAGTAATGTTAGTCATTTCGAATAAATTTTCACGAAAAAAAAGCATCAAAATCAATAAAAAAGCTTACGAAATACCCAAGTATTCAAAATATGCAATATATATTAAATTATATCTGAAATTAAGTTCAGAAAGTAGTTTGCAATATTCAAGCGCGCAACGTTTTTGCTAATCAGAATTACACTCGCTGAACTTATGCTAAGCGAACAGAGCAATTATTTGCTTCATACGAAAACACTACAATAAAAACAACTAATTCGAATTTAGAAATAAATCAATTCAATGACATTATGAGAAGAGGCTTTCAATGTTTAAACCGTTGAAATAGGCATTATGGTTCAAAAAACATCTGCCTTTAACTCGCTTTATACCAGCTGCTTAGAAAAACAATAGGTGTGCTTTAAAAACACGTGAAATCACCAATATATGAAGTTTTAAAGTCAAAATTTCCTACCTTAAACTTATCGAATCATCTTGAAACTATGTCATCTTAATCTTAACATTTCAAATATGCAGTAAAACTTTTTTTAGCCATGAATTATGCGTTCATCCTAGTTTTTTTAACAAAAGAAAAAAATTAAGCGAAAATCGTCGTTTTTGGTCTTTTTTTCAAACCGCCATTTTGAAAAGAAATAATGTCACGAGAACTACCAAAATCACACATTATGTTTATAAATATACATATATCAAAATCCCTTTTGTTTGAAATCTCCACCTATTACCAGTTTTTTATAAAAAATTTTCAAAGACAAAACTTCGTAAAAAGTAACAGAACTTATGGGACAACCCAATATATTATGGTTTTGTTTAGCAACTTTATTTTGTTTTCACAGAATACATAAAACCGTTAATGATATTTAAAATTAAAAAATTAGGATTCTTATTGTACATTTTTATGCATCCAAATATTCTTAATAGGGTATTTCAGGGGTGCAGGAAATATTTCAGGCCCAAAAATTTCCCAAGAACACAATTGTTTCCTCCAAAATGAGATTTTATAGTAAAATAATACCAAGTTGATTCAATTATTGAAATTCTTTAAGATTCAACAATTTTCACATAATTCATTGATTAAAATTTTAATAAAATTATACCCTAATTTAGTCTTCCTTTCGTACCTAAAGCTTATCTTTTAAGTGAATATTTTCTTCAATTATTAATTAGATACAGGTATTTTTTTTCTCGAATTTAGCTAGCTTAAAGCAAGATTGACGGTGTTGCATATGCAAATGTTTGGTCAGTCGACAATATCAAAATATGCCATCTCTAACTTCTAGTAAAAACATACTTTATTCTATAATCAATACCTAAATCCTTGCAAAAAAATTTAAAAATGTCCCTTTAAAGAAAACTGGAAAGTTATTTACAATATGTAGGATAATGGGGCAGATTTTACAAACACATTTTTAACACTCCAGTTTTGAAATAAGAAAAGAGTGAGTCTGTCTAGGATTTTTTAAAAACAACCTATTTTGGGAAAATTTAAATCAACTTGAAAAAAAATAAAATTATAGTGAATAAATGAACATGAACATATACATAATCATCAAAACATCAAAAAATCATCAGAATTTTAATTATAAAAATAAATTTATCGTGTATAAATTAACATAAACATATACATAATCTTCAAAACATCAAAAAATAATCAGAATTTTGTTTAGAATTACTTATTAATTTTAAATATAGGATAAAACAGCTTATATAAGAGAACTTTCCTTAGAAATTTATTTTGTGATGGTACCAATAAAAGGTAGTAAATTTTCCTTGAACAGACACCTGGAGTAGCTTGTAAAACTTTAAAATTATATTTTATAATATGAACTAAATCTTGAAAATAAACCTCAAATTACAAGAAGGTTCTGAACTGTAAAAAAGTTAGCACTACAAAAATTTATCAATTATTCAATGTTTATTCAATGACTTAAATATAGTTGGATTGTCACTATTTGATGGTCGCAATTCTTAGGAGAAATATTTTTTTAAATTACTATATACTGTAATCTGTTTTTCACTATCAGAATGGTTATGTGATTGTCATCAAAAGATAACTCAGAAATGAACAGAATTTATCACTAGAAAAAAATGTTTATTTGACTACATTACTCCATACTGATTCTTGAAATACATGACATTTATTAAATTACATCATTTTGAAATTCTTCACAATCTGCCCTTTTCAATATTTGTTTCATGGATTTACAAAGAACAGCATTTTATATGAAATAAAAAAAATAAATAGCAAGCGATCACAATATCAAAATAGTAATTACAGGTAAAAATTTAACAGTATACTATTAATTATTGATATATTAAATAAAGCATTGAAATTTGAAATGTTAACTTATTTGCATTCAATGATATTTATTTTATCTTGGTGTAAATTTATAAATTTAATCTCCTGAGATAAAACTTTCATGCGAAAGAAATTAATACAGTACTTCTAGTTTAATAGAACACAAGCAAATAAGAATTCTTAAAATATGGGATTTCCTTATTCTAGAAAAATGAGTAATTTAGCTAAGTAAGAACGAGAAAAACAATAAAAATAATAAATATTTTTATCCCTGTTTCAATTAAGAATAACAAGTATAATACGTAATTTATAACTATAGCAAAAAAATATCTTATACAAAATAATAAAAAAAATCTCTTCTTTTTTTCTTACAACTGAAAAAACAATAAAAAGCTCCATTTAAACAAAGTAAACAATAGCTATAATAAATATATAATTTGTCGAGTAAGATAACTTTCACTGGGATCTAAAAAATATTAAATATTTACCTTTGTAATTCCAATCTTGATATGGCCTGAGCTAGTCTATAATTGTTAATGTTGATTAATGATCAATCAAAACAATACTCGCCACCGTCGATTCAATTGATTGAGTGACATGGGGAATAAAATGGCGGCAAATTTTGAACTCTGAGATTTCTGTAGTTCCCCGCCCGTCCGCTAGAGGACGCCACTAGAAAAAAAGCGACTGGTCGTCCCATCGTACCATACCTAAGTATTAAGACTTCGCATGATTTATTAGGGGAACATTTTTTGAGTTTTAGCTATAGAAAGGGGTTTCAACTATTTTGGAATTTTTCTCGGGATGAGCATGCCCCCCCTTGAGTTGTTTTTATTCTTGTCTGACATCGAATGAATAACAAAGAAATTTTTTTTTTATTTTTAGCTCTGAAAAAGAGGTTTTTAACTATTTTTGAAATTTTCTCGAAGGGGGGCCGTGGCCCCCTCCCGGGATCCGCCACAGGTGTGAAACGACTTTTTAAACACCCTGCGTTTATCTTACCCAATATAGAAAACATAATTAATTGATAGCTGAAATAATGGACCATATCCGCCTGACGTCACATTTTACCCATCATGTGACCTACTGAGCTTGCAATTGGTTACCACAGAGATAGCTTGTAGTGAGATATGATGACTGTGAAATATGATTTGATAGTGAGTTTGTTTTCCCCCATCACGTGATTAAATGGGCGTGGCACGGATATGGTCCATTGTATTTTGTAATTGTTCAAAAATTTTATACTTGAGAGTGGCAACATCAAATCAAAATTACGTATTTCCAAAGTCCAAAGGTAAAACGAAGAAAAGGAGATCGTTGGGACCCGCGGACGTGTTACATTGGCAAGCTAACTTATCCAATAGATGGCGCACCAAAGCTAGAAGCATAAAAATCAGGCAGTGTGTAGAGAGAGAGTAACTATGAAGTTTTGTCCAGCAAAGTTGAGAGTTCATGAATTTTAAGTAAATATTATGTTCTGCAGCTATTACCTGAGCTAGGTTATCAGCTAGGGATACAAGTATCTCTGCCAGTTATGTAATAACCCCTCAATAAATATTCAAAAGGCAGCCATTATAGAAAGGCTTTTACTTAAATGATAATTTATTTTTTATTTTATACAATTTTATATTGTTTATACAATTATTTCTATTTTCATTCCTTTACTTAAACCTCTGGTTCCCAAGTGGTTTTTTATTTTGCTTATTGCAACCTTAAAAGTATCAATCCAAATTGTTTTAGGTTGTGGGTTTTTCTAATGATAAAAAAGACAGGATTGTGTTTTCATTGCAACTGTTTGAAGGTCTGGGCCATATCCAAAAAGGGGGCTCAGAGTTCATCTTATAGTTTCTTATTGGCTTGATAGCTTTATGCCAATTTTTTATTGGCACTAAAATAAGTGAACAAAAATGATTTCTAACTTTAATGTCAGGTGGTCTCAATAATTAAGTAGAACGCCAAACTAAGTCGCCAAAACTTATTGATAGGGAAAAATTAGGTTGTATGTACCATAATATTAGAGAAATAGTACAAGTTTGTCATGAAGTCAGGGCTTAAATTGCACCGGAGCGCACCGGAGCGCATAAAATCGCGTTCGGAAAGACCAAAATTTACCCCTATATGTTTTCCGATTACCGAAAATTACAAGCGCATTTCACCTCACTACCCCCGACGACTACCGATTCGAAAAAGTTTCTTCTGTTATTTAAAACTTAAAATAGATCCTAAATTCAAAATTGGAGTAGTTTGTTTCAAGATAAAAATATCTGATACGGATGCGAGGACTCGAGGACAGAGAAGTAGAATATTTACATAAAGTTAAAAAGGATCATGTGGAGAATCAAATGATCAGGTTTGGTTTTTATTTCTTTAAATATTTAAAATACTGGGCTTATTAGCACTTGAATTTAAGTGTATTTCTCTAAAGCACTTTATTTACAACTACGTTTATTCAAAGTAAACTTTTATAAGTTTCAATATCTGTTATTAAATGTTAGCACTTCATTCTACATTTTTAAAAATTAGTTTTCTTTAAATTTATATGAAAATATGCAAATTCAAAACTACTACTACTTAAATTTTATTTTAAATTATTAAAGTTTTATTTAATTTGAGTTCTATCCAAAGAGGTTGTTAGGGGTTCAATCTCCCCTGAAAATTTGGCTTTTTATAAAATATGTATTTGTCCCCTCTTGAAAATTCTTGAGGGTACAAGGAGTGGTTCCCTTTGTGTGTAAAAAAAGGGTTCAAAATGTCCAAAAATGAGTTGAAACACTACTTTTTACGATCAAAATTTCAAAAAATTTCTGGGGGAGGACCCCCAGACCCCCCTTTCTTTCTTGGAAATTTATTAATAGCAACTTAATATTTTACTAATTTATCTTAGTATTTAGATCACCCTGAATATGATTATATCCGTTTACGATTTCTTTACACGTACTATTTACAGCCCCATTCTGTCCTATTAAGCGGAAATGTCGCAATTAAGCGGATTACCGAAATAATAGCGCTCCGGTACTTCTTTAGTTAGAATTTAAGCCTTGCATGAAGTCTATAGACTTGTACCAATTTCATTCTCACCAGTGATTTCACTGGGGAACAATTTTTGACATAATTTCTGTTGACTTCGATTTTTTGGCTGTTTTAGAGTTCAATGGGCACACTGATTAGAAAACTGTTTTTAGTTTTCTTCTATCACGTCAACTTTTTTGGCAAACAGCCCCGCCCCCTTTTTACGTTTTTCAATGACTTAATGACTTTGAATTAGATTTTCAAGGTCAAAATCATTACTTTAATCTTTAAATTACACCCGAGAGGACAAGAATGGTTAAAGTTTCAAAATTATGAAAATTTTTAGCGAATGGATAGGTTTAAGGGGTTATTCCCCCCTAAAAACGCAAACAAATCGTTAAAAATGATAGAGTTTATTTTACGCTATTTTTACACTTAGTTTTTACGCAATTACTTTTCAAAAGGTTCTAACCCATCCCCAAAGACCCAAATTTAATGAAAATAAGCAGCAATGATTTTTACAAAAAGCGGTTGAGGCATTAGTGCCCCCGAAGCACCTGCGGAAGGGTTCGGAAGACTCTCTTTCGCTTCGGGGACGATAACACCTCAACCGCTTTTAGTAAAAATCATTGCTGGCTATTTTCATTAAATTTGGGTCCTTGGGGAAAGGTTAAGACCTTTTAAAGAGAAATTGTATAAAAAAATAAGAGTAAGAAAGCTTATAATAACCTCTATCCTTTATAACGTTCCTTTTTTGCATTTCAAGGTTTCTTCTATTTATTTTTTACGCAATTCCTCTTTAAAAGGTCTTAACCCTTCCCCAAGGACCCAAATTTTATGAAAATAGGCAGCAATGATTTTAACTACTAAAAGCGGTTGAGGTGTTCGCGTCCTCTAAGCGAAATAGAGTCTTCCGAACCCTTCCACGGGTGCTTCGCTAATGCTTCAACCGCTTTTTGTAAAAATCATTGCGGCCAATTTTCATTAAATATGGGTCCTTGGTGATGGGTTAGGACCTTTTGAAAAGGAATTGCGTAAAAAATAAGTGTAAAAAATTGCGTAAAATAAACTCTATCATTTTAAACAATTTTTTGCGTTTTTAGGGGGGTAATAACCCCTTAAACCTATCCATTGGCCCCAAATTTTCATATTTTAGAAACTTTAACCATTCTTGTCCTCTCGGGTGTAATTTAAACTCTAAAATAATGATTTTTGACCCTGAAAATCGAATTCAAAGTCATTAAGTCACTGAAAAACGTAAAAAGGGGGCGAGGCTGTTTGCCAAAAAAGTGGACGTGACAGACAAAAACTACAGTTACTTTTGGATTCAGGGGCCAAAAGTGATTCAAAAACAAGTCACAGTTCTAAGACAACGAAATGGCTGTTCCCCAGTGTTTTTAATTATCCTTTTTATTTTTGAATTTATCCTTTTACTTTTTTTATTTTATTTAGTCAATATAACTTGTGATTACTTATCAAATTTGATTTACCTGATTGCCTTATGATTTATATAGGATTTCCCGTGTTTTAATCTGCATCTAAAACTACCCGATGAATTTCACTGCTGCAAATTAAGACTGTAACATGCCTGTGTGATCAAAATAGACTCAATTCTAAAAGTCTGATGAAAAACCTTAAAAAAAAGTTTTTTAATATTCATGTTTTTGATCTTTGATGGGAACCTAAGGTTTAAAAAAAATCAAAACTCGACCTGATCTCGTTTTTCACGTGAATGTGTGTGAGTGCCATAATTCAAAATGTTTGGCTAGTCAGTGTTGTTTCATGTACCAAAGATTTCTTTTGTTAATCTGGAAAAATGTGTGTATTTTACGCGTGTGAATAAATTTTCACTTTTGTGGAACGATGCATTTTAATTCTCGACTGCTTATTTCTACCCCACTTGTAAAAAATTTGTTATTTTTTTAGAGTGATTAGCTGTGAATTTTACAGACTAATTTCTAAATAAAAACATGGGACGCATGCAAAAAAAAGTGTGATTTTTCAACAGAATACAGTGAAGCATTGTTATCAGTCTGGAAATACCATATCCCCAATCAAAATGGACTTTGAATTAAGTATTGATGAACTTTTTTGACTTTTTTTCTAAGCCATACAAAATGTGCATTTTTCAATTTCGGTCAAAAAAAAGTAAAAATAAAATTTTTTCTGTTAACAACTGCATGGATTTAGCTTTTAAAGGACTGAGTTTGTGAAAATGCTTCCACTACTGTGCAATGTTTTCATTTGCTTGCCAATATGTATCAAAACCTCCAATATCCTTTAATTGTTTTGAGCTGTGTATTTAGAGAAGAATTTCTTAAATTGTGGTCAGTGAGTAATTTTTTTTGGTGGGTCACACATTAGGCACATGCCCCCACTGGTGGGTGCCAATTACAAACTTTGGCAAATTTCTTGGATAATGTTCAGTTGCAAAGGGGTTTAGTTTTAAACCCCTGAAACTGTAAGTCAATCCTGGAAGATCCCCAGAACCCTCTTTGAAAAATGAGAGTTGAGTGGTGCATGTAGCACATACAATTTCAAAATTTTATTTCCCGATGTTCAAAAAAAATAAAATATTACCTTTAAGTTTTTTGAAAAAACTAACTTAATCTCTGCAATAGTTATAAGAAAAATGTCTTGTTGCATCTTTTTAGGAGGCCATGAAGAAATTATACCTAGAAGAGAAAAGTATAAAAAAAGATGAACACTGATTTTAAAAGATTTTTACTAGTCATACTGACCAGAGGTTAAAGTGTTGGGGATTCAAGCAATTCCCTATACTTCCCAGCAACGTTTCCTGAACCCAGTATGTCACTACGCGGAAGGAGAAAGTGAGTAAACACAAAGCCTGTTGGGTTGATAGGAGGAACTTCGATACGCGAATTGTAATAAAAAGACACTATTTATACATGGGTTTAACGAAATAATCATATTTTAAAATTGACGTTCTTTGTTTCCCTCGAAATTCAGACACCGCGATGGGAACTACTTTCTTTGTTTGTAGGGTCAACTTAAGTTGCTGTCTAGTATAGTAGAACAGCTCATACCAAATATGTCAAATTTACGTAACTGCGACAAAAAGTAAACGATAGTTGGCCAAACATGACGAATCTGAAACGTTTGTGCTGCTTGGGGTCTAAGCCTGGGAATAGAGCCTTATCCAAAAGGGTAGTTACAAGGTTCAGCCCCCCCCCCAAAAAAAAAATTGGTGGATGACCATCTTTATTAATTTGGGGTCTGTTCAGAAGAAATTTGGGTTCGTTTTCGGACCCTTAACGAAATATTTCACTTTAAAAATGGACCCTTCACTAAGTAATTTAGCCTTTTACGGATACTACACACTTTTCGCAATTACTACAAATATCACAAAAAACAGCTCCTGGCTGAAAAAAACTAATTTAAGCTAGCTAAAATTCAAAGAAAATATGAGGTAAGTAGATTTTCCCAATTGTTTCAAACGCCGGACCCTTCATAAAAAGTCTAGAAGACAGACCCCTGTAAATTATGTTTCCTCACTTCAATTGCTGGGGGGAGGGGCAGGGCGATCCCCACCGGGATCACAACTAGTGATGGGCAAAATCGATAATTTTAGGTATCGAATACTTATAGGTATCGAATACTTTGGTATCGAATACTTATAGGTATCGAGTAATTTTAGGTATCGAGTACTTTTTTCAATGTCGGGAAATGAACCTGAAGGGACAATTTTTTTTAGGGCCTATCCATAATCAGACTAATATTCAAAAAACTGAAAGCGATCCATCAAAAAGCCCCGTAGCTACGGGCCTGGAGGTGGATAGAGGCGAAGGATTTGGCGGGGGGAAAACCTAGCCGCGTCAAATTTCTCTCGCGGATGATAACGACTTGGGTTTGAGCGTTGCAAAATGAAAACAGGCTGCGTTTGATCTACAGTAGGTATTATAAAGATTACTTCATTGAAAAATTTAAAACGAAATATGTCAATAAAGTATCGATACTTTTGTGGGTATCGAATACACTCGATACCTATAGGTATCGAGTACTTAAGTATTTGGTATCGATACCTGCCCATCACTAATCACAACACAAACCCTCTTCTCTGAGAAGTCGTTTGACCCTAAGACGAGGTAATTTCAGTGTCTGACCAATCAAGCAATCATTGGAGCTACAGGTAGTTTAGTATCTGTTGATACTATTTTTTGGTGGCCACCTGTTATTGAGCCAGGTGGTCGAAGCACTTGTAGGTGAGTCGGTATCGTATTCCCGTTGATGAAGATCACCTGTTGAAGAATCTCGATTCGTATCCAGGATCATAAAGTAAGTTCCATGTTAACAAAGTTACCGATCTTAGCAAGACTATTCTAAGTTCAAATGTCTATTTTGAAAGTTTACTTTATACCCTGTCTCAAAAAGTCCGATTTCTTCTCTGATAGGAACCATAACGTGTTATTGATTTCATAAAATTAAATTTTTAGTTTTTAACGCACTTTCATATATTCAAGGTATTCAATCTTTGTATTATTTATATTATCATTTGTATTCAAGGGCGTATTTAGGTTATCCCTTTAATTTTAATATTTACGCCTTTTTGTCAATATGCTTGCAACCATGATCTTGGGGTAAGGTTTTTTAAGCTCAAAGAGATGATATTCTGGGTTTTACCATCTTGGTTTTTACGTATTATCCCGTCGACCGTACCGCTCAATCAAAAACGTCATCAAAACCCATTGACTTTTCTATTGATGTGCCGCTGAATTTAACGGCTTCTGAACGATCGACGGTATAATACGTGAGTACCAAAATGGTTAAGTTCTTTAAGCTAAGGTTAAATAAGGGTTTTGAATAACTTAAATGCTTTTTTAGAACGGTCCAATTTAATCTATATATACAAAACATTTCTCTAAATCTTTTAAAGAAATATTTTAACACCAAATCTTATTGCGTGATTCTACCAAAAATTTAGTTTTTATGATGGAATTGCAACTATTATAAGGGTTCATCGCAAAGGTTAACTTTGATATTGACTGCAGAATTTTATAACTGCATTGAAATGTTTATAATTGCATATCTTTTTATTTGATCTGATTGTTATGAGGTAATACCATACAACTTTTTGATGGGTGTAATTTTGGGGGTTTTATTGGTTAAATAAGTAGTTTTGTACTTGTAAGTAAATGGTTCATAATTTTTTCATGTGTTTCCAAATTGGTATACGCTATTCATTATAAATTTTTCAGCGTTTGGTTAATTAGGGTAAGATCAATTAACTTATATAATTTGAAAACTTAATTTCTTAAAACTCTTTTTGAGGTCAACCTTTATTGTGTTAAAAATAAGAGATTCGATATCCCCCCAAAAAAAATCTGATCGATTTTTAGACCTCCACGGCGTTTAAAAAAACAATTGATTGAATGTATTTATGAAATGAAAGTTCAGTTTGCTATGCCACGGCTAGACTGGATTTAACTGTGTTTATATATACGGCTTGCGCAATTACGCGAAAAGGTAGGTTCCAGAAACTGGGATCTACGATGTTAGCGCCATCTGTCTGTCATGCATGGCATTTCTTTTGACTGGAAAATAATTATTGGTTGGTTGATTTCATACGATTCAAAGATATGCTTAAAAGGAGCCACAGACGAGCAACTTGGTCATCAACCGGGTTGATTATTTTTCCACGGATCGTGAACCTGGTTGAATGTGACCTGCTCGTCTGTGGGCCGCTTTACTATTTATTATTTTTATTTTAAAGGTAACATTTTCATTCAATTAAGAAAGTAAAAGTTTTTTGAACTCAAAATATAACAGAATTAAGGCGGCTTTAGACCACGCGGTTCGCGACAGCGATTCTGCGACATGCGGTTCGCGACAAAAATTGACCCTCTTCCCTTAATTGAACGGCACTGTATATTTGCACGGCTTTTTTTCAACTAAACTCTACTCTAACTTCCACGGCTAGGCGTTCCATTGGTTCCATCACTAAGCTCCGAGACTGCTACGTCATCACGAGACCTACAGCGCATGCGCCACTGGCCGTTTTAGCCGTTCAAATATACACTTCGTAATTGAACAGCGCCATCTTTCGAGAGGTCGCTGAGTTACTGCGGTTGTCGAAATTCCCGAAAACCGCGGAATCGCTGTCGCAAACCGCGTGGTGTAAAGCCTCCATTATCCTTAAGTCATTAATATTTTGATGATGATGTCGAGTCCGCGACGAGTTGGCCATGGGCGGAGATGACAGTCTTTGCAATTAGTACTATTTTATTATATTTAATTTAGATAGCAATTTAAAAAATTAAATTGGTAAAATATTAAATTTGGTTTCAATAATGATTACAGTGGAACATTACTGATAGATATTATTTTTACACAAATCTCAGTCTATAATAACAATAATAATGACAATGTTTTTTTTAAAGTTTCATCAAATAAGCTGAATAAAATGTGTTATTTATTATTATTCAAGTCGCAGGGAAACTCATGCAAAGATACATAATCACCCCCTTCCACACAATATTTCTTTTTACGATTCGAGGTACAATGAGGTACACAACAATTCACCATTGTAAAAATTATTGAAAAATGTGAAATATGAAAAATGAATTGAAATATGTTGAAAAATCGGCGCAAGTTCAGACGTGCGGATGCTTGGCGAATTTTGGCTGTTTAGCGGCACATTTGGAAGCCAAATCATTCACTTAACATTAGTTAGGGTTACCATATTAGTCATCTTTACCGCTAAAAACTTGGCGCATCCGCACCTCTGAACTTGCGCCGAAAAATCTAGGCGAGACAGATCGTTGTTTAGAAAACAACTGCAGACTAAAATGAATTTTAAGACTTATCAATTTTAAAATGCGATGCCAAAATTTTTAACAGTAATTTGGATATTAAACAGTAGTAATCAACAAAACTGCCTGACCCTCTGGGACCTGGATGGTCGTGGCTAGTTCACAGGGTTGGTAGTATGGTGAAGAATAAAAAAATCATAAATTTCATGATCACGATAATGAATCACAATCATGAAAAATCATAAATTTGTATTTTTATGACTTAGGTAAATGACTAAAAGTGTTCTTAGAACGTAAAAACAAAAATTTAAAACCTTATTACCGACCCTGTGAACTAGCCACGACCATCTCTCTGTCAATCATAGTTCCTCGTAACGCCCTTCAACCCTTCCAGAATTTGAAAATGCCGTTTGGAAGTGTATATTTGGACGGCCAAAACGGCCAGTGGCGCATGCGCTGTAGGTCTCGTGATGACGTAGCAGTCTCGGCGCTTAGTGATGGAACCAATGGTACGCTTAGCCGTGGAAGTTAGAGTAGAGTTTAGTTGAAAAACGGCCGTGCAAATATACAGTGCCATATCGTTTTGGGACCTGTGTTAGGATTTTTCTGTTTGCTGCGTATTTTGAAGAGCCGAAGCAAACCAACCAACCAACCCTAACGAGCGACTACGCGCGGTACCCCCTCAAGCGGTAAAAACTGGAAACTTCCAGCGCCGTCGGCTCTTTTGATCTTTTGGATAGTGGATAAGCCGTATAACCTACGGTCGCGATCAAGTTTAGTCGTGGCTATGCTTAACTCAGTTTACTAATAGAAGAGGGCATCTGTATTCAGTCTAAATAAAAAAAATGTAATATTTCTAAAATGCGTAGTACCTATACGAACGAATTCAAGGGACGATCCGGGATTTGGTTTTCGGGGGGGCTAAGAATTTTCATAATCCAATTGAATCTTTCTGCTGATTTTATACTCTGTTCATTTTGAACTGGAGCTTGAAAATATTTCCTTCCCTCACCACCGATCGGTAACCATAGCAACTATCCTTCTCAAAGTGACGAAGAATGCTTACTATTGGTTGCTGGAAGAGCGTAACTATGGTTACGCTTCTAGCGTGGGGGAAAGCACTATTTCTCAAGCGCCAATGAGGTATTTGCATGAGTGAGGGATTTGCTTGATTTTATACTTTTTTGATACATTATGGTTTAAAATTCCCAAATTTCTTATTTTTAACTTCAAAAATGTGTTTTAAATAATTTAAAATTCAAATTTATTTTTGCCAAAACGTCAGAAAAGTCACGTTATCAGAAAACGGCCTTCTATTGGATGTGACATCACTGCGCATGAAAACCATTGTGTTTGCTGCTTTCACGTGATCAGAAAACAGGTTTTTATTGGATATGACCTCACAGCGCATGATTCGAAAGTGTTTTCGCGCCCAAACAAAAAGCAAAATTTCCAGAAAATTTTTGGAAATTAAGTAAAAAAACCCACTTTTTCAACTTGTTTTGGTACGCCTCATCCGAATTACGGATATAGATTTTATGGTAGAATTTTTGATTTTTGACGAACTTAATATAAAATAAATTGTAATAATAGAGTTACAAGTACCAAGGGGGTCTTGCCCCAGAAAATTTGTGAAAATTTTAACCTAAAATAACAGGGTTTTAACTCATTTTGGTGCATAAAATGCCATATTATATAGTGTAAAACTTATCATTTTGGAGGGAGGGCTAAAGACCCCTAGCCCCCCCTGGATCCGCTAGTGAACGAATTACGAATTAAAGGTGTAGGTAAGATAGGCCTGTGAAATTGAACAAATAAAGTTCTATTGGATACTTGTTTTGCTATTAAAATGCCTGCGCGGATTCGAGGGAGGGCACTTCAGAAAGTGACCCTTCCTCCCTTCCTTGAGCTGAAGAAAGAAAGGGAAAAAGAGAGAGTCCAAAAAGTTTTCAGTCATTTAAACAAATTATATCTTTTATTTCTTCCTTTTCCCTTTCTTGGTCCCATTTTCAGCCAGATTGTTAATTTTTTCGTTCATCAAGCGCATCTGCTAATCAAAAATGGGTTATTTAAGGTCAAAACCCCTACAATTTTCTGGGGGAGGACCCCCAAACCCTTCTATCATGGGGGATCTAAATGTCTTGAGAAGCAGAAGCCCCCCTCTCTCTCGTCCCTTCGTTTTCAGGAAAAGTTATAACCTACTCTATCGTTGATAGATGGCAGCACCACCGAAATTCAGCGGGTCCGTTTCTGTTGTGTCCAGACCAGGACCAGCCTTTAATTTAGAAAGTAAAAGTAAAATCCCAAAAGGGCTTTATTAGACTGAACAGAACGGTTATAGAGTGTAGAGATGCTATTCAATTTTATTTTGATTTCATTTTTTTGCATTCTTATTTTAGAGGCTTGAGTAGAACCGTGACGGATGACATAACGAGGGACTGGCCAGCTTGAAGAGATCGCTTGATTGAAAATTTTCTCCAGGGAATTTCAGGGCTTTGAAAATAAGCTGGTATGTGTTTAATACTTTTTTTTTCTTTCAAACAGGTGTACAGTGTTCCCTCGTTATTCACGGTAGTTACGTTCCAAAATAATTCCGCGAATAACGAACCCAGTTTTAAAACGCGCATATATGATAATATTTCAGATATAAATGGTTCGATTCCGTCATTTATTACATAAAACTAATAAAACTGGTTCATGGAAAAAGTAGTTTTAACTGTAAATTACTGTAAGTGATTGTAATAACTGTAAATAATTTGCAGTAAATACCAAAAGGGTTTCTAATTAGAAAACTTGCTTAGTAGAAGAAGCTACGTAACGCATTCGTAAAAAATTTTTCTTAAATGGTTCTACGTAATAAATACCAGAATCGATCAATTATATTTTTTCTGCCAAATATGCAAGTTTCATTGCTAAAAAACTTTGCGATCGAAATCCGCTAATATGCGAGGGCCCACTGGATTTATTATTGATTTGTAAACAAAGTTGATCCAAATTCTCGCCGCTTAAGAAGTGACATACACTAAGGTACTTGTTAAAATTGAAAATTCATTTTTAAGAAAGAGAGTAGTTAATAATAGCGACAAATACGGCTGAACCCCCACCAACCCTTAAATATTGCATAAGAGTTGGCGCACACGGTGAACTTCTGTCACCGTAACTGTTTTGTCACAATTGTTCTGGCTATGAGTGAAAGGTAAGGACCGCACATGGTGCGACGCGACACATTCATGACAATTCTGTCCGTGGCTAACAAGATAGGGCCTAGGCGAAAGGATTTATCTGCCTTATAGATTCTATGACCATGCGCACACGGTATGGCCATGCGCACAATGCTGTAATTTGTGAAAATGTCACGTTCTCGTTTGCCCACTCACTTTTTCTCGGTGACAGCGACGTGACAATGATGCCTACTGTCATGGTGACAAAAGTTGTTCGTGTGCGCCTACCCTAAAGGTGTGTTTAGGAAACAGAATATTCAGTCTAACGCCGTAGCTGATTTGATATTTCCATTCCAAATATAATTTAACAACTTTTACATTTTCCTTGTCAACTTTTAATCAAGAGTTAAATTTAGTTTAAAATGTTTGTAAAATATATCAAATAAAACCCAACCGAACCAAATACAATAATATGCCGTCTTAACTGATTTAAGATTTAAAATGAAAGGTGAGAAATTTTCTTTGAAGTAGTACTTTCTCTCTCGTTCTGTTGTGATGAGAAAATCACTGAACCAAACTCAATCTGACTTTTAAATTAGGCCGCCAATGAGGTATTCTCACGTTTTGGGATTAAATTTTATTAAAATAGTAGATAAAAAAC
Source organism: Tetragnatha versicolor (assembly GCA_024610705.1). NCBI lineage: Eukaryota > Metazoa > Arthropoda > Arachnida > Araneae > Tetragnathidae > Tetragnatha > Tetragnatha versicolor. The sequence continues at coordinate 1,097,051 of JANDEH010000003.1, forward strand.
CTTGAAGAATGACGTTTACATCATGTATTTTCGTAGCCTAGTTTCTGAGATATAAATTTTTGAAATTTCGTTTTTTGTTTTGGCGCGAAAACACTTTCGAATCACTAATCATGCGCTGTGAGGTCACATCCAATAGAAGCCCGTTTTCTGATCACGTGAAAACAGAAAACACAATGGTTTTCATGCGCTGTGACGTCACATCCAATAGAAGCCCGTTTTCTGATAACGTGACTTTTCTGACGTTTTGGCAAAAATAAAATTGAATTTTAAGTTATTTTAAAACACATTTTTGAACTTAGAAAACAGAAATTTGGGAGTTTTAGACCCTAATGTATCGAAAAAGTATAAAATCAAGCAAATCCCTCACTCATGCAAATACCTCATTAGAGCCGATTTTAATTAGCCCCGCAAGCCGCAGCTCATTAGCGATTTTTAATATAAACCAAGAAGGATCAACTTGGAAAAAACTTTTTGACAGTACACTTTTGAAAATTCCTAAAAATCGGAATAAAAAACGGTCCTCACTCTAAGCATTCTTAGGTCACGGAGTTTTTTTAAGACAGAAAAAAAATTTAGTTCAAAATTATGTTAATAGATGGAGCCAACATAATTCACGGGGTTCAGTGTTCGATTACGAAAATAACTCGCCATAATGTCCGACAGAAAGACTCATAAATTGCTTTAAAAAGAATAATGTCATAATAAATAAAACGGTATGTCATAAAAAGAATAATATCATAATTGTTAAAAACAAATTTGATATTTTGAAAATAGCTTCCTCATATTTTTTTTATCTCATTTTGCCCATGTAAAAAGTAAGCGTTTTTTATAGAAAATTTGTATCTGTATATGGTAGTTTTTGCTATTTTCGCATATCACCCCTCATAAACAAATTTCACTCCTAAAAAAAGTCGAGGAGTATTTTTACTCCTCCAAAAAATCCCAAGAATGACACTGCCTATGAATTATGTTAGCGCCATCTATTAACACTATTTGAACTAAATTTTTTTTGTCTTTCAAAAAAGAACCGTCACCTCAAGTCTGAGAGTAGGTACCGTTTTTCATTCCGTTTTTTTTTCCCAGTTTTTATAGAATTTTCAAAAATGTACTGACTTTTTGGCCCCCTCTGGCATACTCTTTCGCTGCTAACCCGCTGCTGCTAAACTGTATACTCGTCGAGTCTAGATGATAACTTTTCTCGTCAGTGACGTCACCGATTGACATAAGATCACACCACTCTTTCTAGCTACCTAATAGTGTTTTCAGGTGGCGTCACGACCAATTATTATCTTTTAACTGCTAACTGCTGTAGGTCAAACCGTCTGTTGCTAGGGCGGTTGCTAGGTCCGAGTCATGTGATTGAAAATGCTCCAATAGAAGCATTGCATGACCAGTTATTTTCTTTTAACTGCTGTAGGTCAAACCGTCTGTTGCTAGGGCGGTTGCTAGGTCCGAGTCATGTGATTGAAAATGCTCCAATAGAAGCATTGCATGACTAGTTATTTTCTTTTAACTGCTGTAGGTCAAACCGTCTGTTGCTAGGTCCGAGCCATGTAATCGTAAATGCTCTTGGCGAGTCAGATGTCTCTCGCTCGCTCTGTCCTTTTCGCCAATGAGGTATTTGCATGAGTGAGGGATTTGCTTGATTTTATACTTTTCCGATACATTATGGTCTAAAACTCCCAAATTTCTGATTTTTAAGTTCAAAAATGTGTTTTTAATAATTTAAAATTCAATTTTATTTTTGCCAAAACGTCAGAAAAGTCACGCTATCACAAAACGGGTTTCTATTGGATGTGACGTCACAGCGCATGAAAACCATTGTGTTTTCTGTTGTCACGTGATCAGAAAACGGGCTTCTATTGGATGTGACCTCACAGCGCATGATTTGTGATTCGAAAGTGTTTTCGCGCCAAAACAAAAAACGAAATTTCAAAAATTTATATCTCGGAAACTAGGCTCTTCATGGTTTTTTATCTTCTATTTTAATAAAATGTTTTCTCAAAACGTGAGAATACCTCATTAGGTAGCTATACTCTGTTCCACCCTAAGTTGGCACTTAGGAAAAGGCTATGGTGACCGAATTACAGCCAGGAAACCAGCCAATCAGCCGGAATGGGATGCCCGTTCTACCCTTACGGACTATATTCATCCGCTTCGGTTAAACAAACTTTTAACATATGATTAAATTGAGAGTTATGTGATAAAAATCACAATAGACCATAATGTATGTAACATTTTTTACAAATGTGTCTGCATATATTCTTTATTTTAAATTACAATACAAGCTAATTACCATTTTTTTGGGTGGATTGGTACATCCTCTGCCTTTTCCAACTGGCCAACTTAGGGTTGGACCAGAGTAGGGTGAACTGACCAGTAGTTGACCACCTACCAGTAGTTGACCATTTGAGCATAATTTTACAAAAAACAAGAACTCTTGTGTGTTTATTTCGAAGCTGTTGCGTTGAAAACATAGCTAACATTTTAATAAAAGCTCATGCACAGTCTTAAGTTCCAGTATTGATCTTAAAAGACGCAATAAATAGTTGAAAACTAAGTTATCAACAAAGCTTCAAAGCATGCGCTCTCACTACTAGCTATAAAGGTATGGAGCATTTAGTTCAATCTCAAATCATCCAGCTAGTTTTTATTCCAATTGTTTATTGATTGATGAATTTAGGTCCTATATATACAGTTTAATTAAATAAAACTATCATTACTTGTATATTAACCATTTAATTTGATATTTGAGGGGTGGTCAACTACTGGCTGTCTAAAATAGAAAAAGTGCTAGTATTTGACCAAAGTGGTCAACTACTGGATTTTATTTGCTTTTGAGATTTCTTTTTAAACCAAGAGCGATCTTAAAGATTTTTACCTGCAGTACAATTTTTGCTTAGATTTACTGTAAAAAAAGTTACATTTCCAGTAATTAACCAGTTTTGTTAATAGGGACTCTTTATTCAATCTAACTCTTTCATTGGTTCTTCACATTTCCAACACCTGCGCTTTAAAAATATGTCACTCCTCTCGCTAAGCCCTAAAATACGTACCCAGGCCTGACGAGAGAGGGGGGACGAGGGGGTACGATTCCCCCGGGCCCGGGCCTATAGGGGGCCCGGGACCGAAAGATTTTCATATTGAGTTCTAAGAGGGATATATTTTTGAATATTTTGGAAATTAATTTGTTCACATAACGGTCCAAAAATGAGTAAATTCCCAGTTTTCAAGGGACACATTTCAAAAAATTTCTGGGGGGACCCCCAGACTCCCTTTATTGCTTGTTTCTCATTGTATTATCAAAAGAATACGACATTTTTAAGTTGAGTGAAATTCAGATCTTGTCTAAAAATATTCTAAAAATTACATTAAGCCTATGAATGCTTCAGAAAATTTTTGCGCCCTACCTCAAAATGAGAAGTATATATGTCACTGGGGGTCCGCGCTTCCCAACCTTTTCCCCGGGGCCCGACTTGGCTCTCGGCGGCCCTGTACGTACCTACGGGTAGCTGGTTGGTTGGTTGTCAGACGAAAACGCATTTTTAGTTTTTTAGATAGCCCTTTGTAGTAAACGCGGGAATCGAACGATTTGCGGTGCAAGCGCTCGCTAGGTGGCCTACAATCTGGTTTTAAAAGGTTAAACAATAAAAACACATGTTCTATTTCTTGCTTAAAATATATGTGATTTTGCAAATACATCCATAAAATCCATATTGAATAAAAATTTTTAATAATTTTCTAAGACGTATTCAACAAACGGAAGAAATTTTAGTAGGATTCGAACAAACAGTTGGTTTTCAGATCATAGGATTTTCTGACAAAAGGCACGGTTTTATTAGATATGTTTAAAATTTAAAACCATTCAATAAAACAACTGATTTTTTCGCTTAAAATTGTTTAGAAAAACTATGAACTTGAAAATTAGCTAAAATTTGCCTATTCTTAATTTTTGTGAGGGAATTTTATAATCATCAGTTTGAATGAAAGTTTGTGTAAGGGTTTCTGAAACGTTTTCTTCAAGCCTCTCCGTTGCGTATTTTTTCAGCCAACTTTAGGAAGAACACCCTGTTTTAAAGAAATGGGGAAAATTTCAGTGGGACTCGAACAAACAGTTCTTTTGGAAATGATAGGTTGCGTTGTGGATCAGTTGGTTGATTTGTGCTTGCTCTGTAGATTTTGATTTTTATTCTGGAAATGGTGAATATGGCAATGGTCAATTACTGGAATAATGGAGGTCAAATACTGGATGTAAGTGGTCAACTACTGGCAAAATCTCAATTAATTCCTTTTAAAATAAATAAATAAAATTCTATAAAAGTGAAAGGAAAAATGATTATCAGTTATTATTCCTCATACCTTCATTGATATTAAACCACTGTCAATTTTTTTAGAAAAATTTTTTTCTTAGAAAGAAAAATAAAACTTGGAGGAATTTCCACTAACTGGTCAATTACTGGTCAGTTCACCCTATATAGAAAGTGTGGTGTGATCTTACGTCAATCGGTGACGTCACTGACAGAAAAAGTCGTCATCTATACTTTGTTCATTTTGAACTGCCACCCAAAAATATTTCCTTCCCCCACCACCGAATCAGTAACCATGGCAACTATCAACTTCACAGTGACTAAGAAGGATTTCTATTGGCCGCGCGAAGAGCGTAGCCATGGTTACTCTTCTAGCGAAGGGGAAAGCATTATTCTTCAGGCGCCAGTTCAAAATGAATAGAGTATAGTATAGTTTCCTTTTCATATACAATTTAAGAAAGTTTTTTATATTTTTCAGTGGTTCAAGATGGTTATTCAAGCAACATACCTCTAGGCTGAAGCTGTTGAGCTACTGACTGCTGTGAGATTTATCCTGAGAGCAGATGATTTAGTTCAAAACTAGTGGTCTAATAGTTAAAATTGTCCAAGTACTGTATTCGGATGTGTTAAACATGAAGTTTTGATTAAAAAAATACAGAATTTCTTTAAAACGCATTCTCTTGCATGGTTTTTTAAAAGTTACTCTGAACATTTTTTTTTAGTTTTCGTTTTCAGGATCAGACAGTTTCCATGGAAACCGATGCTGAGCACTGAGATTTCCGAGTGATGCCACATGAGGTAATTCAAAATTGTGTCCTACTTAATTCAAATTATTCAAATCAAAATTTCCCTTTACCGTGCTTAAAAGTATTCCCATATACTTGAATTTTAAAGTAAATCCCCAGTTTTTACATCTAGCACTCATAAATCTCAGTGTTCAAAATCACGTCCATGGAAATGTCTTTTTTTTCTAATCTAGCGTTAAAATAAATTTCAAACTAACTTTTTACCAACTGATTTTTATGTCAGAACATTTACTAGATTCTAGATTCTTGGAGTAAATATAATCTGAATTAACTCCTCAAAATGTGACCTAATACCATAGAGTATAGAGCTTAAAAAAGGATTCATCTCCATAGATGCTAATGGCAACTTTTTTAACATGGGTTTTCCCATAGACATCTTTTGGTACATCGGACCGCCTCCCATAGTTCTACGTCACTACTGCTCTCTAGCATTCGCCCACTGAAGCTGTCACTAAATCCAAATCGGAAGTGGAGGGAAAAGAGCAGCACCTACGAAATTTAAATATCTTCCATATCACTTTCGCATTTCGCCTTCTCTGATTGGCTGCTAGTGAAATTAATTATAATCTGCGAGCATGAATTAAATTAAGTACCTGAAGAGGAAAACTGCATTTAAAATAAGGAACGTTGGAAATCGACTGCTCCTGGAGGGATACAGGTAATCCCAAGGCCAACCGTGGAGGCGCAAATTTCCTGTTCCAAGATGGCTGCCGTCCGAACCACAGTAGAAGGGATGCAAGTTCGATCCCATTTATATTCTCACATACCTAGGCTATTCTAAGTCCATGAGCATAACAATGATCTGCGCATGTAGAAGCTGGCTGCTACCAACCGATTCTGACGTAGATCCAAGATGGCTGACGTTCGAATGGAGGAATCCCATATATTCCTCGTAGCACAGCTCATACCAAATATGTCAAGTCTACGTAACTGCAACTAGAAGTGAACGAAAATTGGACGGATCTTGAAAATTTGTGCCGCAAGTTGCTATCCAATCTCCTATTTCGTTACGGAATTATTCTAAGTCCATGAGCATAACAATGATCTGCGCATAGTTGGACCTATGTCAGATTTGGTTGGTAGCAACCAAGTGGCTTTACTAATAGTCTGTCTTATGTTATTTAATTACTATGATCTACTAGAGGTATGGACCAATTACTATGATCTACTAGAGGTATGGACCAATTACTAAGGTCTACTTGGTTTCCACTTGGTAAGTAGTAGGACTTAGTAGCTTCTAATCAATAGAAGTTACTTAGTCTATTGTTAGTCTTATACCTACTGAGCTGTCTATTGCTAGTTAAGTCTTAAGCCCAATAAGCGATAGTCAGCTTAGTAGTAATACTAATATTAGACTAAGTACCATCTGTTGACTAGAAGTCCTTACTACTACTTACCTTAGTCTGAATTGGAAACCACCGCTAGAGGGCAACACTGGAGCCCCGACCTGTAATTGTTTGTTTACAAGTTGGGACTTAGCAAGAATTAGGGGTCCCCCCTCCACTAGGCTTAAGAAACTTTTGCTTGTGTGAGTGTCCCTGTTTGGCGACTGATGTAACAACCCTAAAGTCGCCAAACTTACAATTTTGTTGAAATTAATAAAAACACACTTTGATATATAACTTGAAGTTTTTATTTCTTCTCGCAATGACATATATTAAACACCGATACTTACAATTATAAATTCCAACTTGATTGCAGCAAACTCCTGTAAATAAATACATTTAAACATAGAATCTACTTGTATATCGAACTAAGTTTGCTTGGGGGAAAGTGTTCAGTTAGTGTCCTGATATAATTAATTTGAAAAAGGCAAGTTCGGGAAAACTTTTTTTTTTTAATGCCAAATCAGTGTTTTTAAAATCTTTTGTAAAATCATTTTTGAATAGAGCTATCTTCATCCTTAATCCGATTATTCTATTATTAAATTCCAAGAGTTTCAACCTATTGAATTACAGTTTCATTCCCGATTCAATTAAGTTCTCATTAAAACTTAAAGGGATTTCTTCACACTAAGGAGGAAATAAACTAACGTCTCAAAAGGCAGATTGACTGTAGGGTGGCATAAATCTATAAATTTGTCTAAAGCTTTAGGATCTGCCAAATTCATTATTCTATTAGAGTAATTCAAGGTATCGGCGGTGTACTTTGGAACTCGTTATAACCAGGGGTTGGAGAAACCCATTTCAAATTAGTCCACAACTTCCGGGGAAAATTTACTATCTTTCGGGGAGGACCTCCAGACAAGCGATTTACACATTTTTAAATTAAGTGCTCTATTTTGTAAGCCTCATAAAACAAAGTCGCGGCCCTGTCACTAACATCCACCTATGGCAGGGGTCGGCAACCTGCGTCTCTTTCGATGTTAAGCTGCGGCTCTCCAGTTCCATACGAAAAAATTAATTTATTAATCAAAACTTTTAAAAAATCAGAAAATATATAAGTTCTCAAGATGGGTGAAAATCAAAACTCTACTTGTAAGGATAAGAATTCCATATAATTTCTGGGGGAGAACTCCTTAACACTCCTAAAAATCTTGGAATATGTGCTGATTTTCCCTGAAAATTCAGTGACTTAATGAGGAGTGATCCTTATTTGGTCGCTATAGAAGTTTTAAAAACTAATTAAAACACTATTTTTGGGGGCAAATTTCCAAAAAAATTTTCTCAAGTGGGATCCACACCCCCCTCGGAATTTTGCTGTTTATTATAACTATACTATTTTCCTTGAAAATTCTGCCACTTAAATAATGAAAGCAATGAATGAATGCAATCGAAAAAGGCAAAATTGAGCTAAAACCCAATTTTGAAGGGGAAATATCCAAAAATTTTTCTGGGGGAGGACCCCAGCCCCTCTTATTTTTCCAGGAATTCACATTTTTTATACAAAATTTTGAAATTAAGTTTACTAAAATTAATTTATACATTGTGTACGTAAGTCATCTAAAAGTGGATGTAAAAAAAGAACCCTACCCGAAAGGAGGTACCCCAGAAAAAAATGTTGGGTAAAAATGCTCCCCAACTAAAACCCCACCCTCCCAATTTAAAATCAAATTTATATTAAGCATTATAAATCATTATACTATAACATTGAAGCAAAAAAAATTGTGGTTCTTTAAAAACTGGGAAATTTCGTTAAGTGTTATTTTTGGCTCTTCCGTTTCAATAGGTTGCCGATTCCTGAACTATGGTGATGGTCAAATTTGAAAGGAACCCCATCTGAATTGAATCATCAGTTTGAAGAAGGGAATAAGTCCAAAAAATGACAAATTGACTTTTTGTGCTCAAAACAATCTCCAAGCTTTGCCCTACACATGGCTGAAAAGAGGGGGAAAATAACTAACCCCTATAGAAAGATATCGCCCCTTGAAGTTGTGAAATCCCTATCCATACTATGAAAATTCCATTTCTTTTTTTCGATTTTCTCAAAACTTGATTTTTGGACTTATTCTATTCTTCAAACTGACGATTATATTGATGAGGGCCATTCTAAATAAACCCAGAACGAGTTTCCCAACCAACTTACTGATGAGTTTAACGATGATCGGATACACTGTAAAAAAGTCACTAATAAAGCAGTAACCAAGGGGGGAGTTAGATAATCACAAACCCCACACTATGAAAATTATGAGTGAGGAGCAAGAATGGTTGGATTGGACCCAATGGGTTTTTTCATAACAACCCATGTGAAAAAACCCAAAAATTGGTCCAAAATGGGGTTTTTTCAAGGAAAAATCAAGATTTTGGCAGTTCCTTCAAAATTTAATGTGTTTTTTTTTCAAAGTTTAGGATTTTTTTTTAAATTTTATTTTTTTTTTAAAATTTAAACTAGGTTTTAAAAATTAAATTGTGTTTTTTCAATTTCAGGAAGTTTTTTTTAAAGTTAAATAGGTTCTTTCATTATTTAGTGCAGTGGGATTTTTCATTATTGAATGGGGTTTTTCAAAATTTAGGACGTTTAAAGTTCAAACTAGGTATGAAAATAACTTTATAATAATATAAAAACTTTGAAAAAACCCACTTATCTGTGGAAAAACTGACATTATTTTGACAGAACACATTTAACATAGAAAGAACTCACTAAAATTTGAAAAAACCCACTTACTTTCTAGGAGAAAACCTCTTAATTTTAAAAAATCCCACACTTTTTCCGAAAAAACCCAGTTTTATATGGGTTTTTTCAGGGTTTTATTGGAAAAACCCGAAAAACCCAACCGACTTGGGTTTTTCAAAAAAAAATCCGGGTTTTTGCCAACTCTGGTGAGGAGGGGTCTCTAAATTAGTCAAAATCCTACTTTTAGGGGTAAAATAAATTCTAAATATTTCCTGCGAGAGGACCCACTTACCCTCCTCTAACTTTTGCTCCTTTCGGGGGGGGTCTTAACTTCCCCTAAAACTTTACCTTTTGACTAAAAAAATTTTCGCGGGGACGGGCTGGCTTGCCATGCCTGCTCTAAAACATAGAAGTTCTATCGTCTGACCAGGCGCGGATCCAAGGGGGCACTCTGGACCCTTGGGGACCCAAAACGATTCTTAAAATGAGTAAAAACCTTTTACTGGTTAAATTTCAAAATTCTTTGTGGGGGATGACCCCCATACACCCATTACTACAAGGGGATCTTAAGTGATAGTTTTTAGGAAATCACCAATATTTTGACAGTTCGGTTCAAAAAGTAAAGGTAATAGGGTTGAAAAGTGCCCCCCTTACTCAAAAACGTATCTAAAAATTAGTTTTTTTTTAATTTAAAAAAAAAGGAACGAACAAAACACAGAAACTAAAAATGTACATAAGAATACATATCTACTATAAACAATAGAGAAAAAAAATATTAATAAAGTTGTTTGTATTACTCAGGGGTCAGCGCAGTGACCCATACGAGTAACTAAAACTATTTAATTAAAAAATTAAAATTACTTTTAAATTATAAATACAATTTAAGATATTATTAAAAAATTATATGTAATTAAATACAAGTGAAAAACTATCGCGAGGTGAGCTTCAGTAATATAACTCAGAATAAAAAGAGCGTTTGTGGGGGAAAAAAATAAAAAAAATCCTCAATTTTATCTATTGTCATAACAAAGAGTTTTAGTTGTTTCTTAAGAAGTTAAAACCTTACAAAGTTTCTTTAAGTTAAAACCTTACTATTACGATTTAAATTTTCTATGAGAGGACCTCTATACCTCCACAATATGGTACCACAAGGAGATCTTGTCTGGAAAAGTGTCCCAAAAAAAATAAATAAGCAACCTCGTTTTTTAAGTTCAGTCTTATAGAGATGGACCCTAGTATTGATTTTTCATGCGAAAGTTTTTAAAACCCTTTAAAAGTAAATGAGTTTTAAGATACTTTCGCAATCCCGCGAGTGACATTATTGTTGTTGTTGTCGTGTGCCACTTGGAATTACCAAGCTCCTCAAGGATTCAAGGCAAAGGGGGTGCGGCTCCTGAGAAAGTGACGCCCATAAATGGCAGGAGTCCGACTTCTGCCTCATGAGATGATAGATGCTGCCACTATCTATCGCCACCTCCACAATTTTGCCATGCATCTGAAGGGGAGTGAAATAGTCTCCAGACACCTGGACCCGTGGTGAACTGCGCCATGACGTAACACAGGACTTTCGGACCCACAGATTTAACGAGCACGTACTCCGCATATACTCGATGGGTCTTTAGCGGTGTCGGGAATCGAACCCGGGACCCTCCGAGCCCAAAGCCGATGCCTTAACCACTAGGCTCCCCACGGCCGAGTGACACTACTAACATTGCAATTATGAAACATTAACTAATCATCATACAAAAACAAAAATGTTCCTATCACTTATCAAAGGATAAGTAAAAACAATGATAACTCTAATTCAAAAACCGCCTTCCCTATGGATGAAGTATCTGCATACACGAGCAAGCTAAATTTCTTCGAATGTTTTTAGGCCAGCTCTTCTTAAAACTGTGGACCCCCGGGATTTCCTAGGGGGGACGAGGATTATCATGGGGAACCCAATTATCAAGATGAGATAAACACTAGATTAAAGGGGCAAATAATTTCAAAAATTTTTATGGGGGAGGACCCTAACTCTCCTCGAAATTTTGACTTTTGTTTGTAAATTTCCTAAATCCTCAAAATGAGCTATATTAACTACTTCTCGAGGCGAATTTTCAAAATTTTTTGGGAGACCCCGTATTACTACTTGTGGAGTAGTAAACATAACGTGGCATAGTTTAAATACTACTTTTAATTAATCTCTAACTCAACGTATAGACATACTCCTTAGGGGTATCTTAGAAAAAACCTCAAAACAAGTCTGGTTACGGCTCTTTGTGCTCAAACTCCTGGAGGGGGGCGCAATGTTACATAAAGGAAGGAGTTTCCTCCTGGGGGAAATTCTGCTTCCAAATGAGCATTGAGCAGTGCTCTTTCGATGATCTCAAAATGAGCTAAAACACTATTTCTGAGGGGGGAATTTCGAAATTTCTCCTTGTAAATCCCCCAGTTTTACTAGGGATTCACATTGTTTAAAAAAATTTTAAATTTAATTAATTGCTTCAAAATTAATTCTGTAAGCGTAACGTATAAATATACTCTACTAAACGAAAAAATTTGACCTCTAAACACAGTGCTTTATAACCCCTTTTGAAACCCCAAACAGTGCCCCCTCCTTGATGCACCCACGCTCAAAATTGTAAACTAATATATTAGATTATGGTAAAAAGTTAACCAGTGAAGTGAGGCAAATTGCTCGGCAATCTAAAATTGTGTATTTTTCCAACCCCCATTATCCCCTAAGCCCACTGATCATAACGCTGATGCTTAGAGCTAGCCTAAAATGAACAGTTGCAGCCCTGTGACTAATATTGACCCATAGTGGTGAAATTCTGAAGGAAACATACCCTATCTGGATGAGCGGTACATTCGAAATAAACATAACCAAAACCTGATGCAGCCCAAACATTATTCTAAAAACTAACTAAACAAAAAAGTCTTAGTTATATCAAAGTATAACACTATGTTAGGGGGGTCAATGGATATCCCGCATTAAATTTTGGTAATAAATTTGGTATAATTTGGGTATCCCTCATTTTTTAAAATTTGACTCTTAACCCGGCGTTACTCGTGCTAATTTTGCCTATGGGTGAATAACATAGAAATCGGGCCTCGGAGGCCCGACGCAAGTAACGCCGGGTTAAAAGTAGTCCTATTTCCTTTTGCGACCCCCTTTTGGATCCGAGCCTGAGATTTACCAACTAAAACCCCTGAAAACCCAGCTTAAAACTGAAGTCTTGTTTTAGATTTTGGTAATAAGTTAACATTAACTAACCAGTGAGTAGATGGAAAATTCCTCGTCAATCCCCAGATTACTCTTTCAATCTCCTAAGCCCACTGATCATAACGACGATCGTACGATTGAATACTGGCCCAGTGCTCAAAATTCACCAACGATTGCCCATTTTAACTGAATTTAACAGCTTCAAAGGACCCCAACTATACTCTGTTCATTTTGAACTGGCGCTTGAAAATATTTCCTTCCTCCACCACCGATCGGTAACCATAGCAACTATCCACGTCAAAGTGACGAAGACTGCTTACTATTGGATGCTCGAAGAGCGTAACTATGGTTACGCTTCTAGCATGGGGGAAGCACTATTTCTCAAGCGCCAATTCTTAATGAATAGAATATAACCCTGATGCAGAGCTCAAACCTTAGCCTAAAAACTAAACAAAATATGAAAATTAAAAAAGGTTGGTTTCTCACTCACCCAAACTTGGTCAATGCCGGCAAATCCGTGCAGCTTTCAGAAGGGAGACGAAAATATACTTACGATCTTTGTACCGTGCTCGATCTAGCTAAAAACATCAAAAGAGGGAATCCAGTACCAAGTAGATCAACCATTTTTCAATGCTGATCGTATCAGCGCGATCAACCAACTAATTGCCCGATTTACACTTTCAGTTTTAACGCAATTTTAATTTTAAGTGATATGAATTTAAATATAAAGTTGAAATATATAACTATCTTATTCCACGTCATGTGAAATGAGGATGGATTACTTTGGAATCGAATTTAAAAACATCTCAAACTTAAAATATAGTACTAACTGATTATGGCTGAAAAGCATAATTTAGAGTATTAACTAAAAATTTTACAGTGGGAAAACCTCAACACATACGTTGGTACTGAATCCCCCAAAAAAACTTTTATAATAGTAAATTTTTATTTTATTTCATCATTTGCCTCGAGATCTCTTACTGAAGCTTTCAAAACATTCCTTAGTCACAGCATCTGAAAAAAAAAGCGGCACAGCTTCGATAAGAGTCGACCAGCCGCCATGTTTACCCACAGCTCAAATGATGACACACATCAATATAAATCTAATTTGAGCTGTGGGTAAACATGGCGGCTGGTCTTATCGAAGCTGTGGCAAAAAAGCTAATTTACTTAATTAGGTTGTGCACTAACACAAGGTTAATCATATTTCCACTAGTACTTTGGCGTGGATTTTTAAGTTAAAGCTATATATTGATTCCATTGATCTTAGAATCAATTCAAACAAAGTAACATCATATTTAACAAGAAATTGAGCCATGAGCCTGTCTAAAATTAGTTGCGTACTACAACAATTACACATGGAATTTTAAAAGCCAGTTGAACATTAAGTCATTAGAATTTTAAAAACTGAATTTCAATGTACTTATTTACTCATACAGGTAGGATCAAATTTGCATGCATGCTATCCTATATTGATAGCTAATTTGGATAGAAATTACATGTTTGGTAAACTATTAACACCATCAAAACTGACGTCAAGGACTTTCTATAGTAGAAGTGTCCATACTTATTTGCAACTTAACTTGAGCCTGTAGAAATATGCTGAGAGCAACCAAAGAAAGTAGTTCCCCGCGAGGTGTCTGAATATTGAGTGAAATTTTGAGCTTTAATTTTGAATGATTAGTTTTTTAAATCCACGTATATTAAGCATCTTTTCATCCCGATATGCATAAAATGTTCATTATTATTTTTTTTAAAGTGTCGTAGCGCGTAGTAGTACAACTCGCTCTCAAACTCGCCAGCCAATAAGAGCTTCTAGCAACGCAGCAGGCTTTCTGTTTACTCAGATTTTCTTCCGCGTGGCCATGACGTCAGGCTCAACTTAAGTTGCATTCGAGTCTATCGCACCTTTTTTTATCAGCATTAGAAGCTCAAAGATAAATGTAAACACTGCAACAATTAAAACTTCAAGTTCACTTAAGTATTTTTCTAATGAAAATCTGGCAGGGTCAACCCTTATAGCAAATAGCTTAACGATAAGAGTAACCCGACAAAAATATTATCAAAAGAACTTAACCAAACATTTTAGTTTCACTATTCTAAAATAAGCCACTTACTGACGCACTGAACTACAGCTGACATTAAAATCACTACTACTAAAAGTTGTTTACCGATGTCATAATCTTACATAATAATCACCTGCTATAATTACTTTTAAGTTTACCTATAAAGAAGTTGTGTATAAAGTTGGATAAAAGTTCCATATCTGTTAGTAATTACTTTTAATAATATAAATTTTCATAAAAGTACCCTCTAAAAGCAGTAATTACATAATATGTATTAACGCGAGTCTGCAAGACCAAATGAAAAAGCAGGCTAAAAGTAACATACTGGCGACGACAGTTTTAACTTTAGTGCCACCGAACAATAGGTTTTCCAGTCTTGTAACTACTAACTACGAACTAAATATTTATGTTTTTACCATTATTCACTTACTGATACTGTGAGCTAGTTGCAGCTGAATCCAATGAAAACTCTACTTCGGAGTTTGTTACCAACAAGATATTCCACACCGATGAAATTTAAAATTTTAATTATTTTACTTTAGAGGGGGAGGATATACAACTTTGAAGCTTCTAAACGGAAAATTAAAGCAATTTTAAAGCGAAATTTGGAACTTTAAACTAACAAAATAGAAAGATCATCACTTACTCCAGCAGCAAAATTGAGATCGTACGACGCCGGCGAGCTCCGACTTCCAAATGAGCCAGCACGTGGCAGCCCCCACGCCCCCTGGCGTCATCTCTCCAGCACGCATGTCACTGCGCATGTGCGCAGAAACATGCAAATGAGATGTTGCGCAAAACGGTAAAATTGCCTTTGCCCTGTGAACCTGATCCGCCCTTAAATGGACCGGATGCTCGACGTTAAGGGGGGAGAAAGAAGTCCCCCGGCCTTTCAACCGGGGGCCCCTTCGCCACACATGCGGTCCAAGGGAGTCAGGTTCACATCACCACCTCACACACTGCCATCTATCGACCAACAGCCCTACTGAATTTGGAATTATATTTTTTTTGGCCAGAATTAATTTGGGAATTTTTGAAGTTGGGTTCGAACCGGGGACCTTCTGTTCACAGAGCCAAGGCTTTAACCACTGAGCCACGACCGGCTCGACACTCAGGAATTCGTTCAGGTATCTATGAATGGTCGAAAAACTTCAAAAAATAAAACAGGCGCTTGCAGCAACAACGATCTAAATTTAACAGCTATACGTTTGAGTTGGTTGAGATCGTTGTTGCCGCAAGCGCCTCAGTTTAGTTTAAAAGAAGAATTATATTAATTTAATAACCAGGCGCAGATCTCCATCAGCAGGGGGTAAAAGAAGAGAAAAGTTGTAAAAAGGAGAAAAAAGGAATTCCAATAAAATAAATACTACTAAAATAATTCAGTCATTTTTAGAAATTAACTTTTTTTCTTTTAACATTTTTTTCTCTTCCTTTCTTGGCTTCTTTTTTACCCTAGGAGATCTTTTCCCACTGATTGTTCAATTTTTTTCATTTTTCAAGCGCTTGTGCTGATCAAACAAGTGATTGTTCAGGGGGATCTAGAGAGATCTACAGGGTGTACCATTATGCATGGGGGGACAAACTTCTAGGGGAGGTAGGGTACATCATAAGGATTCAGAATTACATAGGAACCCATGGTCCTCACTTTAAGGGGCTATTTTGAAACAACCCACGGGAGCTGCAATTCAAGCAAGCCGGGATCGTGTCCCGATCATCCTCCATCACAACCATGATCGATCCAATACTTTGCTTTCCATATTTCCATACGCGATTGCAAAAGTTGTGATGAAAACAAGCGATTGTTCAGGGGGATCTAGAGAGATCTACAGGGTTTATCATTATGCATGGGGGGACAAACTTCTAGGGGATGTAGGGTACATCATAAGGATTCAGAATTACATAGGAACCCATGGTCCTCACTTTAAGGGGCTATTTTGAAACAACTCACGGGAGCCGCCCTTCAAGCAAGCCGGGATAGTGTCCCGATCATCCTCCATCACAACCATGATCGATCCAATACTTTGCTTTCCATATTTCCATACGCGATTGCAAAAGTTGTGATGAAAACAAGCGATTGTTCAGGGGGATCTAGAGAGATCTACAGGGTTTATCATTATGCATGGGGGGACAAACTTCTAGGGGATGTAGGGTACATCATAAGGATTCAGAATTACATAGGAACCCATGGTCCTCACTTTAAGGGGCTATTTTGAAACAACCCACGGGAGCCGCCCTTCAAGCAAGCCGGGATCGTGTCCCGATCATCCTCCATCACAACCATGATCGATCCAATACTTTGCTTTCCATATTTCCATACGCGATTGCAAAAGTTGTGATGAAAACAAGCGATTGTTCAGGGGGATCTAGAGAGATCTACAGGGTGTATTATTATGCATGGGGGACAAACTTCTAGGGGAGGTAGGGTACATCATAAGGATTCAGAATTACATAGGAACCCATGGTCCTCACTTTAAGGGGCTATTTTGAAACAACCCACGGGAGCCGCCCTTCAAGCAAGCCGGGATCGTGTCCCGATCATCCTCCATCACAACCATGATCGATCCAATACTTTGCTTTCCATATTTCCATACGCGATTGCAAAAGTTGTGATGAAAACAAGCGATTGTTCAGGGGGATCTAGAGAGATCTACAGGGTGTATTATTATGCATGGGGGACAAACTTCTAGGGGAGGTAGGGTACATCATAAGGATTCAGAATTACATAGGAACCCATGGTCCTCACTTTAAGGGGCTATTTTGAAACAACCCACGGGAGCCGCCCTTCAAGCAAGCCGGGATCGTGTCCCGATCATCCTCCATCACAACCATGATCGATCCAATACTTTGCTTTCCATATTTCCATACGCGATTGCAAAAGTTGTGATGAAAACAAGCGATTGTTCAGGGGGATCTAGAGAGATCTACAGGGTGTATTATTATGCATGGGGGACAAACTTCTAGGGGAGGTAGGGTACATCATAAGGATTCAGAATTACATAGGAACCCATGGTCCTCACTTTAAGGGGCTATTTTGAAACAACCCACGGGAGCCGCCCTTCAAGCAAGCCGGGATAGTGTCCCGATCATCCTCCATCACAACCATGATCGATCCAATACTTTGCTTTCCATATTTCCATACGCGATTGCAAAAGTTGTGATGAAAACAAGCGATTGTTCAGGGGGATCTAGAGAGATCTACAGGGTTTATCATTATGCATGGGGGGACAAACTTCTAGGGGATGTAGGGTACATCATAAGGATTCAGAATTACATAGGAACCCATGGTCCTCACTTTAAGGGGCTATTTTGAAACAACCCACGGGAGCCGCCCTTCAAGCAAGCCGGGATCGTGTCCCGATCATCCTCCATCACAACCATGATCGATCCAATACTTTGCTTTCCATATTTCCATACGCGATTGCAAAAGTTGTGATGAAAACAAGCGATTGTTCAGGGGGATCTAGAGAGATCTACAGGGTTTATCATTATGCATGGGGGGACAAACTTCTAGGGGATGTAGGGTACATCATAAGGATTCAGAATTACATAGGAACCCATGGTCCTCACTTTAAGGGGCTATTTTGAAACAACCCACGGGAGCCGCCCTTCAAGCAAGCCGGGATCGTGTCCCGATCATCCTCCATCACAACCATGATCGATCCAATACTTTGCTTTCCATATTTCCATACGCGATTGCAAAAGTTGTGATGAAAACAAGCGATTGTTCAGGGGGATCTAGAGAGATCTACAGGGTTTATCATTTTTCATGGGGGGACAAACTTCTAGGGGATGTAGGGTACATCATAAGGATTCAGAATTACATAGGAACCCATGGTCCTCACTTTAAGGGGCTATTTTGAAACAACCCACGGGAGCCGCCCTTCAAGCAAGCCGGGATCGTGTCCCGATCATCCTCCATCACAACCATGATCGATCCAATACTTTGCTTTCCATATTTCCATACGCGATTGCAAAAGTTGTGATGAAAACAAGCGATTGTTCAGGGGGATCTAGAGAGATCTACAGGATGTATCATTATGCATGGGGGGACAAACTTCTAGGGGAGGTAGGGTACATCATAAGGATTCAGAATTACATAGGAACCCATGGTCCTTACCTTAAGGGGCTATTTTGAAACAACCCACGGGAGCCGCCCTTCAAGCAAGCCGGGATCGTGTCCCGATCATCCTCCATCACAACCATGATCGATCCAATACTTTGTTTTCCATTATTTCCATACGCGATTGCATAAGTTGTGATGAAAACAAGCGATTGATCAGGGGGATCTAGAGAGATCTACAGGATGTATCATTATGCATGGGGGGACAAACTTCTAGGGGAGGTAGGGTACATCATAAGGATTCAGAATTACATAGGAACCCATGGTCCTTACCTTAAGGGGCTATTTTGAAACAACCCACGGGAGCCGCCCTTCAAGCAAGCCGGGATCGTGTCCCGATCATCCTCCATCACAACCATGATCGATCCAATACTTTGTTTTCCATTATTTCCATACGCGATTGCATAAGTTGTGATGAAAACAAGCGATTGATCAGGGGGATCTAGAGAGATCTACAGGATGTATCATTATGCATGGGGGGACAAACTTCTAGGGGAGGTAGGGTACATCATAAGGATTCAGAATTACATAGGAACCCATGGTCCTTACCTTAAGGGGCTATTTTGAAACAACCCACGGGAGCCGCCCTTCAAGCAAGCCGGGATCGTGTCCCGATCATCCTCCATCACAACCATGATCGATCCAATACTTTGTTTTCCATTTTTTCCATACGCGATTGCATAAGTTGTGATGAAAACAAGCGATTGTTCAGGGGGATCTAGAGAGATCTACAGGATGTATCATTATGCATGGGGGGACAAACTTCTAGGGGAGGTAGGGTACATCATAAGGATTCAGAATTACATAGGAACCCATGATCCTCACCTTAAGGGGCTATTTTGAAACAACCCACGGGAGCCGCCCTTCAAGCAAGTCGGGATCGTGTCCCGATCATCCTCCATCACAACTGTTAAAACTCACCTCTCTACTAGGACTCTCTTGGCTATTTAAAATTTAGGTTTTATGCCAAGATTTACGCAGAGACTTTCGTCAGACTGCCAGTTCCAAAGACGACTTGGTAGTGGAGGAGAGGCCTACCGAGACCTTGGTCTCCAACCCTAAATCGGAACAAGAAGTTTACTTGAAAACAATTACTATCAGACTGCGTCATCAGGGAAAGGAACTCTGTGTTCGGGCTTTGATGGATGATGGATCGCAGCGCTCGTATATTGAAAAGAAATTGGCTGTGGAGTTGGGCTTGTCACCCTCTGGAAAGGAAGTGATATGCCAAGGTTTATTTGGAGGAGGAATCTTGCCTGCTTCAGAACATGGAAAGTATACAGTGACTGTGGAAAGTTTGGATCGTAAGTTTTCAGCTTCACTGTCTTTTTTGGATCAGACCAAGATTTGCTCAACACTGCCAAGGATTCAAGATAAAAGCTTATTGAGAGACCTTGCTTCTAGAGGAATAAAGCTGACGGATGTTGGAGAAACTACACCACCCATTAGAATACTGTTGGGAGCGGATGTATTAGGAAGCCTTTTAACTGGAAGAATAGAAGTTTTCAGTTCTGGAATATCAGCGTTGGAGACTGGACTTGGTTGGGCAGTTTTGGGAATTGGAAAGAAGAAAGTCCTTAGTGTGGTTTCTTTGGCTCTACATAATGCAGAAGTGAGCGAGTTGTGGGGCTTGGAAATTTTGGGGATCACAGATCTCGTGGAAAGGAAAAGCAACACCGTGCTTGAAGAAGAAAATTTATCCCATTTCAGAGAAACTTTGAGGATTTGTGAAGATGGACGTTATGAGGTTTCGCTACCCTGTCTGGCTGGACACGCGGTTTTTTATGATGGGTCTGACGTAGCAGAAACCAGACTGCGATCAGTAACTAGACGTTTACTGAGTGAGCAGAACTACAAACCCTATGATGATTTCAAACAGTGGGGATCTGATGGCATGATAGACTGGTTGGACCTCCGGGGAAGCCAACGGTGGGAGGGCCCCAGATGGTTGTATGAGAAGGAAGATAATTGGCGAAGATCTGAAGTAGCTGCTCCTGAGGGGTCTCTACTGGAAAGAAGGGGAAGGTGTTCTACGCTGGATAATGGAACCACTTTTAGGGGAACTTCGAATGATTTCAATTCCTTTGACTGGGATTTCATTCAAAGAGAATGTGCCGTGAAGAAAGTTAAATGGATATTCAGTCCTCCATCAGCTCAATGGTTCCTGGGATTCTGGGAAAGGATGGTCGGATGTGTCAAGGAACTACTTAGGAAGACTTGGGGAAGATCCTGTGTTACCTATGAGATGTTGGCTTTTCTAATTGACTGTGAGTCAGCAGTAAATACTGACCTACCTGTCTGATGACCCAAATGAATTGAAGCCTCTTACCCCAGCTCATTTTATTCAAGATTTGAGTTCAAGAGAGAACTTTGATTTAGATTTGATTGACTCGAAACACCTGCTGAAACGTGTACGCTATCTTCAGACTTTACGTGAAAATTTGAAGAAGCGATTCTACAAAGAATATCTAGGAGAATTAATACGGAACCCCAAGTCTCCGGCGAGAAGATTGAAGATTTCCCCTGGAGAGATAGTGCTAATTGAGTCTTCTTTACCCATCTGGATGAACTGGCCGTTGGCTCAAGTCATTGAAGTTTATCCCGGAAAGGATGGGGTTGAAAGAGTTGCCAGGCTCAGGGTTGCGGCTGGAGAGATCATCAGGCCCGTCCAGCGAATCTACCCTTTGGAGCTAGAGGTGAGCCAGATTGCGAGAACACCGCCGGAGCAAGAAGGTAGAGGAAAAGGTGAAGAGACCACTGGAACCGATGGAGGGGACTCTTCAGATCGTGCTGTAGAACTTGACCGTGCTACGGAGGTCAAGACCACTAAGTATGGACGGAAGATAAAGCCTGTTCAAAGATTCAAGTTTTAATTTTTTCATCTCTGATTTTAATTTAATCTGATTAATTTTCTGATTTTAATTTTAATTTAAATTTTGGAATTTTGATGTTTATAATATTTGAACGCAAGTTTAAGATTTAGTTTTGTATTGCTTTTGGCTTTAGCCCGCAATACAAAAGGTGGGAGTGTGTTAAAACTCACCTCTCTACTAGGACTCTCTTGGCTATTTAAAATTTAGGTTTTATGTCTTGGCAACAGATTCAGTTATTAAGGTATATTTTTTGAATGTAGCGAGCAGAAATGGGTTTTTTGAAAACAATAGTGCACATCATGATTATAATAAAATAGTTTGAATATCTATAAGTTGTAGTTTTTATAACAACCATGATCGATCCAATACTTTGTTTTCCATTATTTCCATACGCGATTGCATAAGTTGTGATGAAAACAAGCGATTGATCAGGGGGATCTAGAGAGATCTACAGGATGTATCATTATGCATGGGGGGACAAACTTCTAGGGGAGGTAGGGTACATCATAAGGATTCAGAATTACATAGGAACCCATGGTCCTTACCTTAAGGGGCTATTTTGAAACAACCCACGGGAGCCGCCCTTCAAGCAAGCCGGGATCGTGTCCCGATCCTCCTCCATCACAACCATGATCGATCCAATACTTTGTTTTCCATTATTTCCATACGCGATTGCATAAGTTGTGATGAAAACAAGCGATTGTTCAGGGGGATCTAGAGAGATCTACAGGATGTATCATCATGCATGGGGGGACAAACTTCTAGGGGAGGTAGGGTACATCATAAGGATTCAGAATTACATAGGAACCCATGGTCCTCACTTTAAGGGGCTATTTTGAAACAACCCACGGGAGCCGCCCTTCAAGCAAGCCGGGATCGTGTCCCGATCATCCTCCATCACAACCATGATCGATCCAATACTTTGTTTTCCATTATTTCCATACGCGATTGCATAAGTTGTGATGAAAACAAGCGATTGTTCAGGGGGATCTAGAGAGATCTACAGGATGTATCATCATGCATGGGGGGACAAACTTCTAGGGGAGGTAGGGTACATCATAAGGATTCAGAATTACATAGGAACCCATGGTCCTCACTTTAAGGGGCTATTTTGAAACAACCCACGGGAGCCGCCCTTCAAGCAAGCCGGGATCGTGTCCCGATCCTCCTCCATCACAACCATGATCGATCCAATACTTTGTTTTCCATTATTTCCATACGCGATTGCATAAGTTGTGATGAAAACAAGCGATTGTTCAGGGGGATCTAGAGAGATCTACAGGATGTATCATTATGCATGGGGGGACAAACTTCTAGGGGAGGTAGGGTACATCATAAGGATTCAGAATTACTTAGGAACCCATGGTTCTTACCTTACGCTTTTGGCTCCATATAGTCCTCAATTTCTATTGGACACGACAACAACAACAAACATTTAAATTTAGAAACTAAACAGACATGCCCTAACTCTGGAAACTCTTCGTCGGTCACCACCGGTGAAGAGCTCTATAATATTAATTGGTGCCGGGCCTTTAGGCTAAGCGCGCACTAAAGACTTCTGTCGCGGCGACTAAGGTCACTCGAGAGCAATGCATCTCTATGGCGAGATCTTGGCAATCGGCCAAGAGTCTCGTCGCCTAATGCGCGCTCCCTAGCTTCTTGCTAGGGAGAGCGCTTGTCAGGGTGATAGTTTTGTCTCTGTTGCCGTGACAAAAGTCTTTAGAGCGCGCTTAGCCTTACAGGGTTGTGTATTACTTACTCATTGTTGGGGAAATCACTCGCAAGCTAAACTCTAGATGGCGCTGCCCTGATAGTTTGTTTTTTGTGTTTTGGAGGAGCTTTTGTAAATTTAACTTATTCGAATCCAATTCAAGTGTTTCTCATATCCACTTGGGGTGAACTTAATTTCTACCACGCAGAAAAACTTTCAAGGATAAAGAAACTGTAAAAAAACTAATCACCAGGGCGCTGAACCCTATAAAAGCACCCATGCATATAACTAATCCGTAATATACTTTTGGAAAGCAGTTTTTTCCTTTAAATTTTGAAATAACTCATAAAAGTGACCAATAATTCCTTGAACCAATTGAGAACTTCCGAAAAACAAATCTTTACCTTACTGGAAGAGTGCTTCTCCTAGGCATATCACATATGTTTTATTTTTTCTATATCTTGTATTTCTTTTGTTAATAAATTTGCTGTTGTAATAATTGTTGTTAGAGATAAAAACATCTAAGTTTATTTTTTGTTTTTCTGGTTTGATGGAACTCACCTGAAAAGAGGGATTATAACAGGAAAGTGGGACATTAGTCCAGAAGCAAAATCGCGACGTCCGGTCATCCTAGTTACAAAATTATTTATAATACTTCCACCTGACACTGAATTATCATTAACCCTATAACGCCCAACACCAGAAATAAATAAATAACTCTGTAAAGAAAGGTTTTCGGAAATTCTTCATCTCTCGTTACTTAAAGTCGTGCTTTCCGACCCAACTACTACAATAAATTAGAAGCGGGTTCATAAAAGAAGCGCCATCTAGGGAGAAGTACGTGAACTCTGCATTTCTCTGCACTTACTAATTATTAATAATAAATGTTCTATATTTATTAGCACACAATATAAGTACACACTATATGAATATTTAAAACTGAGAACACAAAATGACAAATATAAGAAGAAGAAAAAAGCAGGGAGACATGTGGGACATTTCTTTGGTCCAGGGAAAGTCAAAGTTCATGTTAGATAATGGGGGCGTTATCAGAGTAAAAAGAAGCGTTTTTATAAATATTGATTGATTGTTTTTAAGGTTTGATTCATAGGTTTGATGTAATTCAAATCTTTTGGCTTTTCTTCTCATTTGAACACGCACTAGACTTACCTGTCACCTCTTTTGAACCCATTTAAATTAGTCACCAGTTTTGTTTAAGAAAATTATATTATATGTAGTATAGCCAAATTTTTTTGAACGAGTTCGTTACTTTTACCGTTCGAGTTTCAGGACGACTCCTGTGGCAAGAATGCTGAGGAGTTATTAATAAACAAAATAGGTTCCGTGTGCTGTGGATAAAAAGTCAACTTTAATCCACTGATGATGACCCCCGTAGAAGGGTCGAAGCGTTTGGATTTCCTATATCTAGCCTACGGCCTATAAGCCCGGAAGACTCCATTTTCACGTATTACTCCGGCCGTAGAAGCCTTCGTAGTGTTAAATGTTAAAGTTTATACGCAACTGAAATTTTCACTGTAAAGCAGGGATTCACGAAGTGGACGTTACCTCCCCCAGGGGAAGTTTAAGTTGATAGTTAATGGGGGCGTTTAGGGTTTTTATAAATATTGATTATAGTTATAGCCTATGTAAAGATCCTAATGGAATATCAACTGTTAGAGAAATCAAGGCATCTCCTCCAGCAACAAGGAGATATTGTGTTAAATAAAAGTTTCGTTGTACAAACCGAAAAGTTTAGTCGCTCCATGGAATCGATTCATTGAATAAAGATTAAATTTTCCTAATGAAATATTCGACGATTGGTTCAAGTCCAATTGTCATGGAAAGGGGTTAACTGTTTTATTATTTTTTTCAGGGAATATGGCCTTCAACTCCTTAATTGCTTATTAAGATTTTTTGCGGTTGTTGATATCAATATAATCGTCGAATATTTCATTTTGAAAATTTAATCTTAAATCAATGAATCGATCTTGAGAATCAATTCATTACACTCAGTTTTATAATCGCTTCGAGACATTTTATCGCGCTGCCATCTGTTAACAAATATAATAACTATATTTTTCAAATTTTGACACAAAAAAAATTCCAAGCCTTGACTAGAATGAAACCGTTGGCTTTATATTTTTAATCTATTTTTGTTCCGAAGATATTTAACTTTAAAATTAGGGAGCTGTTTTTGTGAGACACCCTGTAGTAGAGTTCCAATTACCAAGAGGGGGTCCTCTCCCAGAAAATGTTTGGAATTTTAATTAAAAAACCCAGTTTTTCAACTCTAATATTAATCAGTAATATTCAGTTAAAGATGTAATTTTTAATGTTCGGCACTAGTTAACTAAAAGTAGTTGAAAAGTAGTTACCTACTAATTTCAGGTACAAGTTAACTAGTAGTTCAACTACTTTTGGTTTAGAGTGGTTAAACTAGTAGTTTTAGATAAAGCTCATTAAATTATGAACGGACTGATTCTTTACTGGGGCTAAAACTCAGAGGCTCTTTTAAATTGTGAATCGAATCCGCAAAAAAAAGTAGGGGCTCTATAAATCGCTAACGAGCTAAAGCTTTTTAAATTAAAAACGCAAGAAGGCTAGAGCTCATTGTTCCATTTAAATTGTGAATCGAATCTATAAAAATGTAGGGAGGCTAAAAATTTTGTAGAGGTTAAAGCACATTACACCTTTTTTTAAGTTATGAATTCCATCTTTATAAAAGAGCAGAGAGGGCTAAAGCTCATCTATCTTGGAGGGGGCTAAAAGCTCATCAAGTTGATGTGAACCAAATATATAAAAATACAAGGGGATTAAATGCTTTGTGGGGGGTAAGACTCTTGAACCCCTTAAATGTTAGTGAATTAATAGTCTACAAAAATGTAAATAGCAAAAACCCACTTTCCCTATAATTGTTCATTGATTCTACAAATTTTCAGGGGCTAAAGATCTTAGAAGGAGTAATGATTATGAAATAAAGCTATAAAGGGTCGTTTGAAATGTAAAAGAGCAACAAAATTTTTTTTGAAAGGTTTTAAATTTTTCAAAAATTTTTACGAAAAACTTCAATTTTATCTAGTGTAAACTTAAGTCCCCTGGGGGGGGGCTATAGCCCCCCATAGATCCGCCAATGGCTAGCTAGTAGCTATATGGGCAACGTACCATACCTAAGTATTAAGACTTCGCATGAATTATTAGGGGAACATTTTTTGAGTTTTAGCTATAGAAAGGGGTTTTAACTATTTTGGAATTTTTCTCGGGATGAGCATGCCCCCCCCTTGAATTGTTTTTATTCTTGTCTGACATCGCATGAATACAAATGAATTTTTTTTTGTATTTTTAGCTCTGAAAAAGAGGTTTTTAACTGTTTTTGAAATTTTCTCGAAGGGGGGGCCATGGCCCCCTCCCTGTATCCGCCACAGGTGTGAAACGACTTTTTAAACACCCTGTGTTTATCTTACGGCTAAAATTCCGTAATCGGGGAGGATACTTAAATCCTTACTCCTTACCTTAAATCCTTACTCCTTAATCCTTACTTTACTTAAAATCCTTTTTCTTTAAAGGATGATTAAAATTAACTTAATTTTTAAGAAAATTTCGATTATACGTATGGATAATACTCGCGAAGGATTCATCATCAAATTAATTCATCAGTAATTCTTAGTTTAAATAACTTCATTTATATTCTTTTTAAAATTTCTGTAAAATTATCGATCTCTTGTACCTTTAATGCTCTTTATGTTCTCTTTCTTGAATCCTTAAATTCATTTTTTAATCCTCCAATTATCGGATGTTTTCCGTATATCCTCAATTCCGCTTTTAATGCATATCTCTTCATTACTCTTTTTCTCTTAACCCAACCCCCTGTTTTTAATCCTTTTAAAATCCTGATATTTTTTAATACTCTGTTTTAAATCCGTTTAAAATCCCTATCTTTTCTTATATTTCCGTTTGCGGTCATTCCGTTGCGACTTATTGCGGTCGCCAAGTTGGTCGCCAAAATTTGGCGACCAACTTGGCGACCTCCCCGATTACGGAGCAATCCCTTACCTTACCCAAAATAGAAAACAGAATTAATTGATAGCTGAAATAATTGTATTTTGTAATTGTTCACAAATATTATACTTGAGAGTGGCAACTTCAAATCAAAATTACGTATTTCCAAAGTCCAAAGGTAAAACGAAGAAAAGGAGATCGTTGGGACCCGTGGGCTCGTGACATTGTCAAGCTAACTTATCCAATAGATGGCGCACCAAAGCTAGAACACTATCCCACGAAGGTCATTTTCGGACTTTTTAAAAATCAGGCAGAGTGTTTGTAATGAAGAAAGAAGTATCATTTGGTGATCAGAAAAGGATTGGCGGAAATTGGATTAGCGGTTGTGGGTTAATTGCGGGGAGCCTTCCACAACACTATCCTTCGCAACGGTAATACTCAACACTAAATAAATGAAGGAAATATTGATTGGGGTCGGTTGTGCCCATTGAAGTTATGAGTAGAGAAGGAAATAGAAACATCAACTACTTATCTCGGAAGTGCGGCCCGCAAAGGTGCTGCACGGGAAAAAGTAAAATAAAAGATGCTCGTCGCATCGAAATTTAATTAGCTTTTTTTAGATACCTGAACAGGCTGGGGTAAAATGGGTCAGTATTATAAACTCGATAAAAATCAAATTTAAAATAGATTTATTTTCACCCATTTTATTTGTATTATTATTTTATCTGTTGGCTACCTTTTTCGACTGTCAGAAATTTAGATTTATGAATATGAGGTCTGAAAAAATATTTAATACTTGAACCAAAAATGATGTCATCGAAAAACAGGGTTTACCAACCTCGAAATATTTACTATATACATAGTAAAAAATTACAGCAGACTTTTGTAATATTTTTCCATAAAAGAAAGTCTGAGAGACATTTCAAGCCTTAGAAAAATATTTTATCTTTTATAACAATAATTTTTACTTGGGGTAAATACTTCAATTAGAGAAAAAATAAACTTGTTTGACAGTTCAATGTTTATTTGAAGGAAATAAGTTAAAAATATTGATTTAACTTAATACAGAAGGCCTCCTTCAAAAGGAAAAGAATGGATCAGCTATGCATAACTATGACCCATTTTAAAAAGGACATAGTTATACATAGCTGATCCATTCTTTTCCTTTTGTATGAGGTCTTCTGTATTAAGTTAAATCAATATTATTAACTTATTTCCTTCAAATAAACATTGAACTGTCAAACAAGTTTATTTTTTCTCTAACTGAAGTATTTAAATTGGAAATCAGAGGTTTCGAAAAGAGATCGAAAGATCAGGTGACAAAGCGGAAACCGGAACTTTTGACAAAATCAAAATCAGCAACATTTTCTGCGAAGTTCTTCGAAAGGCTTTTTTACAACTTAAAACAAAGTTATTTAGATGAAAACGGCTTAGCCGATTGCCCACAGAGAATTTTTAATCTGGATGGAATGGGTAGTTATTAAATATGAAGGGGGAAAAGTCAATAAAGAAATTAGTTGGACAAATCACATATGTAGATGGTCATGACATGCATGATTAAGTTTGTAACTAAATCAAAAATATGTAATTATCTTTTTTATTTAAAGGGACACTGATATAGTTGAAAAGAGTAATGTAAAATTTTAGAAGATCCATTTTGTAATAATTGTAAGCAATTTTTTTAAAAAAATTTAGTAATAATAGTTAAAAGTAAAACAACTTTTTTTCTTATTTTCATGTATATTTAGTAATAAATATATTTTTGACATATTTTTGCAAAGTGACCCATTTTACCTAATTCAATGCTAAGTTTAACCAACTTATTAATCACACTTTCAAAATGATAAAACAAGAGGACAAAGAGGGACTATATTTCAATACGGGTAATAGAACGAGGGGTCACAGACAGTGGCGGATCTACGGGGGGCTTTCGGGCTGAAGCCCCCCTTCCCAAAACGTCTAATATTTTACCAAATTTGCCAAAACGCAAAAAATCTATATTCGAAATTCGGATGAGGCGTACCAAAACGAGTTGAAAAAGTGGGATTTTGACATAAATTTCTAAAAATTTTCTTGGGGAGGACCCCCAAACCCCCCTTTTAGTGGTTTTAGTAGGATGATAATTCACTACCTTTTACGTATTACCATTAAAAAGAACATTCAATTGGATTAGGAAAATTCTTAGCCCCCCAAATCCTGGATCCGCCACTGGTCACAGATTTAAATTGAACAAGGCAAATTTTAATCGAGATTGTAGGAAGTGTTATTTTTTTAACAGGGTATAGGACAGATGGAATGGGTTACCTGAAACGATTATATCAACTCAAGTGGGGTTAACTAATTCAAGAATAAAATTGACAGATACTGGGAATCGGGTGGTTTAAGTTAAATGGACCGGACCAACCTTGTTGGGCGCTTGCCTGTAGTTGGGCGACTTAATTGGCATTTGTATTATAACTAAAAAATATTTGTAAAAATTGGATGGAAATGTTCTGAAGGACTGTAATGTCAAGATTCAATTGAAAGAAATCATTAATAAGTAATAGTGTTGATGAAATAAAACTTAGAATGTGAAAGTACATAAAAAGTGACCCATTTTCCCCCAACCCACCCTTAGCGTTCTAAATATTTCAGAAAGAATCGATTCCGGAATCGATACCAAGGAATCGAAGCCATGAAGAAATCTAATCAAAGGAATTGTGCTTAATTTTCGAATTAAAACAGAAAATTATAAACAATTTTGTTCACGAATTAGTAATTAGTATTTTGATAAAATTAATTAGTATTATACATAGGGTTTTAAATATTTCTGAAAGAATCGATTCCGGAATCGAATCGAATCAAAGGAATCGTACTTAATTTTCCAATTAATACAGATAATTACAAACGATTATTAGTATTTTGATAATTAATTAGTATCATACAGTAGGAATCGAATCTTAGGAATCGTACTTTGTTTTCTGATTAATATCGATAGTTATTAACAATTTCGTTCACTAATTAATTAGTATTTTGATTATTAATTAATGTTTTTTTTGGTTATTAATTAAATTAATAGTAATAATTACAAACTATCCTGGTTTTGTGATTGAAATAGATAAGTTCGATACTACTTTTTCGATACTGACCATAAGGAATCGATTCCAGGTCGGAATCGAACCTCAGGAATCGAATACAAGAATCGAACCTCAGGAATCGATTCCGGAATCGAATCGAAAGATTTTTTAGATCTCTAATTATACAGCAGGAATCAAACAGGAATCGTACTTTGTTTTCTGATTAATACAGATAGTTATTAACAATTTCCTTCTCTAATTAATTAGTATTTTGATTATTAATCAATATTTTGCTGGTTATTAATTAAATTAAGTATTATCTTTGATTTGTGATTGAAAAAGATAATTTCGATTCTACTTTTTCGATACTGGCTCTAAGGAATCGATTCCAGGTTGGAATCGAACCTCAGGGGCCGTTAAAATATTACTTAAGCACTTTTTTTGGTCATTTTTAACCCCCCTCCCCCCTTGTCAGCAAAGATAAGCAAACCTCAAACCCCCCCACCATAAATACGTAAGAAACTGCCGGACCCCCCCCCCGAATTTTTGACATCCCTATTAGTAAGTATACTGTTTTTTACCTTGAAAATTAGGTGACTCGTACAAGTTCTTGGGTGTAACCCTAAGGGTTCAAAAATGAGTCGAAACACTGTTTTTCGGGGTTACAATTTCAAAATGTTAGGGTGGTCCATCTCAATAAAAAGTGCTTACGTCAGATTTCCTAATTCATTTTTTTGTTACATTTATTTTTGGTTGAATTTTGAACTTATTTATGCAAGGAGCAAGAGATTTTCGAAAATGCACCATCTTACGTAAGCATCACTTATATCCCCCCTTGTCAGCAAAAATAAGCAAAGAGCAAACCCCCCTCCCCCCTTAGGTGCTTACGTAATATTTGAACGGCCCCTGAGGAATCGAAAGATTTTTTTAGATCCCTACCCACCCTATCCATAGATTAAGAATCCATAACGATTTTTCTAATAAAATTTCATTTAGGACAGGTTAGGGGCCTGACACACTACATCGAAAACGACGCCAGTGTCATAAATCAAGTTGTAAAGAGGACAGGAATTCCTTGATTCCTGTCATGGGGGAGACAGGCTCAACTCCATGCTTTCTCCCCTCCTCTTTACTGGTTTACCGAACTGGAAAAGTACCCAAATATACAATGGGGATAATATACCCGGTGGGACTCGCGCCTCCCGGGCGAACGTTGAGACTCGCGGTGGTTATGGAATAGCCCTAACCTTTTCACTCTTTTCTACATCGTTAAAAATATTATTTTTCATTCGGAACCATGAATTTTTAGACTTTAAAACTTAACTGTTTAAGAAATTTATAATCTGCAATATTTTCTACGCTGAGAAATAATTTTTCGAGTTTGATATTAATTTTTCTTATTACACAATACACACATATGTAACAAAATAAAACAAATAATTTCTATGTAAAAATTAATTTAATTACTTTAAAATCCTATAAAATGAATTTCTTTAAGCTTTTTTCGGTAAAGACAATTATCAGAGATGGTGTTAACGTGGGCTTTGCAAAAAAAAAATTAAACACAAATTACAGACACAAGTAGTTTTTCTATCCTACTTCCAACCTTTTTTTTCCTAACACTCAAACTTGGGTATTTTTTCTTCGAAAACTTGTTACCTCAACCCACTTTCCTAGCTCCTTCCCCATTCAATACAAAAGCAAAGAATGTAAGGGGCGTTGTACAGTGGTCTGGTGAATTACAAGTCATAAAACTGTCACGGGGACCAGTATTGAAAGTACCCACACCTGTGTCTTTCTTTTCTTTGTACTAAAATGAAATTGAACCCCCTGAGAATTTCTTTAAATTTGTTTACGAATGTTTTGGTCCCTTATCAGTGGGTTGCATTGAAGTCGGAGTACAATAAAACGGATGCCCAGCACTAACGAAGAGACTCGCGGGGGTCATTCCATTACCCCAAAAGCTAACAAAATGCGTCTAGGGGGCGGAAAAATAATCTGAATTCTCCGAAACTTCTCAGGCATGTAGATAAGGGTCAGAAACCCAGCTATTGAGAAGTAAAGAATCCCCAGGTCTTTAGTTTTCCGTTAAATGGAATGTTAGTGTGAGCTTGGGGTTATAAAATGACCCCGCGAGTCCCAACGGGTTAAAGACGCTCCACAAAGCGGCGTAACTATCCAATTTAATATGCAAAAACTTTATTTAATCATAATAGCTCCGCAGCAGTGTTGCCGCAGGAGACGACCTGAGTTCATCCAATTCCATTGTGATGAATGCGTGAATTTTTGGCTATGATACATCTTAAATAATTCCCTAAAAAAAAACTGGTGACTGATAAAAAAAACTGGTACAAGTGAGGTGACAGTTAAGTCTAGTGCGTGTTCAAATGAGAAGAAAATCCAAAAGATTTGAATTACAACAAATCTATGAATGAAAACTTTGAAAAAAATCAATCAATATTTATAAAAACGCCCCCTTTTACTCTGATAACGCTCCCATTATCTATCATCAAATTAAACTTTCCCTGGACCAAAGAAATGTCCCACATGTCTCCCTGCTTTTTTTCTTCTTCATATATTTGTCATTTTGTGTTCTCAGTTTTAAATGATCATATTATCTGTAATATAGAATATTTATTATTAATAATTATTAAGTGCAGAAATACACAGTTCACGTACTTCTCCCTAGATGGCGCTTTTTTTATGAACCCGCTTCTTCCATCTGGAGTTGGGTCGGAAAGCACGATTTAATAAAGTAACGAGATATGAAGAATTTCCGAAAACCTTTCTGAAGATGGACCCCTAGGGTATAGATTCGAAGATAAAAGAGTCGTAAATGAAGCTGCAAAAGTATCGTAATACGAGTCGTTTCATCCGAGGGACGCATTCAAGGGGGTTATTGGGGTTCAAACCCTTCCCGAAATATTGGCATGCATTTCAATTCTTTTTTTTTTATTCTTGGAAAATATTTGACTTGGAAGGAGCGAACCTTATCAGGTGTAACCCAAAGGGTATTAAAGATAGAGGTTGAAGCACCTAACACAATTATTTCTTCTTTTTGATAGCAATTATCGATGGTGACAGTCGAAAACCTCGTATAATCCCGTAAAAATTGCAGTTGGGACAGATGCTGTTTTATAGATTGGTGAGTATGTGTTTTTGCGCCAAAGGTGCCAATGAGGAATTACTTACAACCAAATTTATTTGCGAGTGTCAGGTCAATAACGCCGAAACAAGGGTTAAATCAATAATTCCACTGGGAACACCAGTTATCTTCCTGTAACCCTAGGAGCAGTGAAGCTTTTGCTTTGATTTCACACCTGCAATTTAACTAAAACTTTTCTTCGCATCTAAAAAAAATAGTTCTTTCCATAGAGTTGTTCTCTCTTGCGGTTTGGCCAAGGCAGCTGGAAAAAAAAATCAGTCTCCTTGTGAGATATTATAACACCTGCTTTTTTGCTTTCACAGCTCATTAAAATTCACCCTCCACCTGTTTACCGCTAAAAATGGTCTTTGGCAAGGAAACGAATCTCGCTCATTTATAATGTATCTATTGGTAGGCAGCTGGATTTTCGATTATACGAGGTTTTCGAATGTTACCATCGTTATGTATCGTTATTATTAAAAGTACATCACAAATAACTATAATGGTTTTTTCTTACAATTATTTCTACGTATGGACTTTGTTGAAATCGAACTCGCAACCTTTCGATCCAAAGAAAGCGTTCTCATCAGCCAATCACGTGAAAGCATCTCCTTTCACGAAGTAGCGCCTAATCAAACACCCTCCCGACTCACAGGTCTGGTCTGCAAGCAAGCCCACGGTGCCGGAATAACGTTTCGGCAAAATCCAGACTATAAAACTGGCCCTGGCTATAAAACTTATAATATAATTCTTTAAAACAAAACTGGTGACATTTAAATGGGTATAAAAGATGTGACAGTTAAGTCTAGTGCGTGTTCAAGTGAGAAGAAAAGCCAAAATACTTGAATTACAACAAACCTATGAATAAAAACCTTAAAAAATCAATCAATATTTATAAAAACACCCCTTTTACTCTGATAACGGCCTCATTATCTATCATCAACTTAAACTTTCCCTGGACCACAGAAGTGTCCCACATGTCTCCCAGCTTTTTTTTCTTCTTATATTTGGAGGGCTCAGAATTAAAGACGACCAAGTCCACTTTTTGTCATTTTTGAGTTAGCAACGCTATAACATGCACCAACTATGTAAAATTTCAGTGCAATAATGAACCAAGTCCTAGTTCTGATAATATCCGCTTGGTAGCAGAAAGTTCTGTTGCGTTGTTAACATGTAATTTCCTATGAAGCTTTAACTTTAAACGTCTGTAGCTCAAAAGTAGCTAAAGTGGACTTGGTTCATTTCTATTCTGTGTCATTTTGTGTTCTCAGTTTTAAATGTTCATATTGTGTGTAATATAGAATATTTATTATTAATAATTATTAAGTGCAGAAATGCACAGTTCACTTACTTCTCCCTAGATGGCGCTATTTAATAAAGTAACAAGATATTAAGAATTTCCGAAAACCTTTCTGAAGATGGGCCCCTAGGTCAGAGGTTCTCAAACTGTGTGCCGTGAGAGTATGCCAGGGGTGCCGCGACACTGACACAAAATAAATGATCAAAAACACTTTTTTTTACAGAAAAAGGGACAAATACCTATTTTCTTTTTCATTTGGTGAAACTGCAGTTGTACCGAAGTAACAAAAAAATTTATTGGAAATGAAAAAGAGTACGGAAAGGCGTATATGGAGGGCCGAGAGTGTCCTGTCCCACCGAAACGCGGACTTGGTCTACCAAAACAAGTTAAAACATTGATTTTTAGCATCAGTTTCTGGGTGAGAACCCACCTAGCCCCCTTTCGTTCTCAAAACTTTTTATAAGTGTGTAACGAGGTGAAAAAGTGCGATGTGTTCTTAATAATGAAAAATCCAGAATAAAAATAAAACTAACAGTTTATTAAGGTACAACAACAACATTAGTAAAAATAAAAAGTATTAACAAATAACCTCGTTATCAAAGCTCATTAGGAGCTGGTAGGGAAACTGGTGCCGTGTATAAACAATAATAATACAGGTAAATAAAAAACGGTTATACTCGAGTGCAACTTAAGTTGAGCGTGACGTCATGGCCGCGCGGAAGAAAATCTGAGTAAATGGAAAGCTTGCTGGGCTTTGTGAGCTCTTATTGGATGGCGAGTTTTATTCGAACAAATGTACTACTACGCGCTGCGCCACTTGAAAAAATAATAATAATCAACATTTTGCAAATCGGGATGAAAATACGCTTAATATAAGTGGATTTAAAAAACTAATCATATTTTAAAATTGTCCCAAGTCCCTTTTTTTCTCTTTTTTTTTTTTTTTTAGATAACTCAGTAAAATTGGATATCTGTGAACTCATGGACGAGCTGTGGCTCCTTTGAGATGTACTTGCAATTTTCTTTTTATTCTGTATAAACTTTTGTGAATCTATGTTTCAAATTTTGTAAATTTTTGTTTTTTGTTAATAAATTGATTGATTGATTGAATCTCTTAATTTCACTCAAAATTCCGACATCACACGGGGAACTACTTTCTTCGGTTTCTCTTAGCATATTTCTACAGGCTCAAATTAAGTTGCAACCGAGTATAGTAGAAAAGAGTAGTGAGAAAACATCAGCAATCCTTAAATAGCCTTGCCGGCGAACTAGTGTTGCCAAAAGCAAAAAGGGAAACAGCTGAATGTTCTCAATCCAGTTATGAAGCGGCACCTCAAGTTCATCAAAATCCTACCTAAAAATATATACCCGAAATTCGGAGTAGGTGTACACCAAAACCAAGGTAAGCCCTGTTTTTAGGATTAAATTTCCAAAAATTTTTTGGGGATGACCTCTACATCCCCTTTTTTACTTGGAACTTTATTATTCACAACTTTTTTACATTAAGTTCATCAAAATGCAAATCCTTTCAAAAATTTAAATCTAAATTTTGGAATTGGTGTGCTAAAACTACTTAAAAACCTTTTTTTACAGTCAACTTTTAAAAAATTTCTGGGTGAGGACCCCAAAAACCCCTTTGATACTTCGAGCTTTTCTTATAAAATTCTTTTATAACACAAATTCTACTTAAAAAAACAGAAAGATACTATACATTGGACCAATTTAGTATCAGGGAAGGGTTAAGGGCTAATTTTGGGCCCCTCCTGATGGCGACTTCTTATGTGAACACTTTTTTTTTTACCCAAATTTTAACCTTTTTTTGGGGGGGTGCCCCGAATTTTTTTTAGCATGCTAGGGTGCCGCGGCTGAAAAAGTTTGAGAACCCCTGCCCTAGGGTATAGATCCGAAGATGAAAGAGTCTTAAATGAAACTGCAAAAGTATCGTAATACGAGTCATTTCATCCCAGGGACGCATTCAAGGGGGGTTCAAACCCTTCCCGAAATATTGACATGCATTTTAATTCTTTTTTTTATCCTTGGAAAATATTTGACTTGGAAGGAACGAACCTTTTCAGGTGTAACCCAAAGGATATCAGAGATAGAGGTTGAAGCACCTCACTGGAAAATTACCAAAAAACACATCGCACAAAGACACTCCATGAAGCGACAAAAGTTTTCGGTTATGTAGTACAAGAAAACTTTATTTTAACACTAGCTGGTATGGTATGCCCGGCCTTACACGGGTGGGGATGGAGATTTTTTTCCTTAAAATTTTAAATTCATTTTCTACCTTCCAGGCGCAGATCCAAGGGGTAGCACTCTGGACAGAGCCCCACCCCCTTCGAAACCCAAAAAGGTTGTCCAAATGAGTAAAACCCTACTTTTACCGGTCTACTTTCCAATTATTTTTTCTGGGAGAGGACCCCCATCCCTCCCGTTAGTACCACCAGGGGATCTTCAGATTTAATTTTTAGGAAATCCCCAATATTTTGACATTTTGGGTGAAAAAGTAAAGGTAATAGTGTTGAAAAGTGCCCCCTTAGACTCAAAACGTTTCTAAAAATGAGTTTAAACCCTACTTCGTGAATTTATTTAAAAATTAAACTATCAAATAAAAATATTCTGCACTATACTTACCAGTTATAAAATTTTGTTGAAATATATTTTAGATTATTAATATAATATTTAAACAGCTTTAGATATAGCTTTTCTTTTGAAAACTTGTTAATTTGCATTATGTTTTTTTTTTGTAACAATGGGGTGAACAGATCTCTTCTGGAGGAGAAATAAAGCTATTTCAGCAAAATGACCATAAAAAGAACAAAAAAGGGGTCAGATAAAGTTTTCGAAACATACCCTATGTTTTTCTGGGATTCTTATACTTAGGTATACCAAGTGTGGTCCCGATCGGAAGAAAACTGTGGATTTGTATAAGAAGACAAACACCAAAACACACTGACTTTTTTGTACAGTAAATTCCCGTTGTAACGAACTTACCGGGACCGTAAAATTTCTTCGTAGTAATTGAAATTTTGTTGTAACCGTTCTATCGCTACTTCAAATATAAACGGTTTGGGACTTTCTGGACTTTTACGTAATAACGGGTTTCACTGTATTAGATAACTGCCCCTCAGCAACCGTGCCGTAGGAGCCTACTTGAACGATTATACTGCTTTTTATTTGCATATAATATTTTTGCGCTGTAAAATATATATATTATATTTACCTGAAAAAAAACTGGTGACTTATATAAATGTTTACAAAAGAGGTGACAGTTATATCTGGTGCGTGTTCAAATGAAAAGGAAATCCAAAAGATTTGAACTACTACAAACCTATGAATGAAAACTTTAAAATAAATCAATCAATATTTGTAAAAACGCCCCGTTTTACTCTGATAACTCCCCCATTATCTATCATCAACTTAAACTTTCCCTGGACCACAGAAGTGTCCCACATGTCTCCCTGCTTTTTTTCTTCTTCTTATATTTGTCATTTTGTGTTCTCAGTTTTAAATGTTCATATTGTGTGTACTTATATTGTGAGTAGTAAATAGAGAATATTTATTATTAATAATTATTAAGAACAGAAATGCAGAGTTCACTTACCTCTCCCTAGATGGCGCTTCTCATATGAACTCGCTTCTTCCATCTGGAGATGAGTCGGAAAGGACGATTTAAAACAGGGTTTCCCAATAGGTGGTCCGTGAGGCCATCGGAGGTGGTCCGCGAGAGGATTTTTAAACGTATTCAAAAAATGTGTTGAAATTTTTAAAAAATAGTCTTTCTTATCACGTAATGCCATGAAGTAGTAAAAAACCATAAATGAAATTCGTTTCATAAATTAAAATTGTTATGTTCTCTTTCTCTCCAATGATTAATTTGTTCATTTCACACACACTAACTTTATTCAACTGATGTTTATTACAAAGTAGAAACGAAATGTGATTATGTTGCGAATAAAATTATTTGAACCTCAGAGGCGCAGGGTGGGGCAAATAAAGAATTGACTTTCGATCTTTCGACGAGGTCTCTTTTGGAAGAACATCAGTTAGCCTCGCCTATATAATTTCTGCTGCTACAACTAGTTCAGTGTATGTGCATTATACAGTTTACTGTTTTGTGATAAAGAATTCCTGGTCATCTTCATTTGTCCTGTTTTTAAATTCCGAAGTACTTTGTTTCAAATTTAAATCTAGGTACTAATAATATATCAATACTGTCGTTGAGTATGAAAAAAATGACTCTTTGATACAGATGTTATTTAAACCTGGGGTAACTTGGGTGTAAGTATGATCATGAACCTTTCCAGTGCTAATAGATCAACGAAGCGGACATGAACAACTATTATCATTTGTAAAGTATCCTCGTCTTTAATGTCTATAAGTCTACCTAACTAGCTGTTATACCCGGCCTTGCACGGGTGGGGTGTATAAATTTATTTTTTAAAATATTTCTTAAAATACATTTATAATTTTGTAAATTAGCAATATTACAAATCATCCCGGTATCCCAGGCGCCTCTTTCCTATCCCAGTGTTCCCGGTAATCTTATCCCGTTGCCCGGTGATCATGGTAATTTTTCTAATCCCGGCTGCGTTCCCGGTAATTTTCCTATCTCAGTGTTTACGGTAATTTTTATATTCCGGTATTCTGGGTGTCTTTATGGTAAATTTCCTATCCCAGTGTTCTCGGTAATTTTTCCTTCCCGATGTTCTCGCTAATTTTCCAATCCCGGTGTTCTTGTCACTTTTTACAATTCCGATGTTTCTGATAATGTTTAATAATATCTTGGTGCCTTTATAAAATAACAAATTTGAAACCGTAGTAAAAAGTCTAGTGAACAAATTAAGAAATTTAAAACCAGTGTTTAAAACTAAAATAAAAGATCTAGTAAATGAAAAAGTCTAGTGATCTGTGTCTCATTTGAAACAATGTTTTATTTTTAACTCGTTGTATGACTGGTAAAACAGGTTTTCAAACACGGAAAAATAAGTGAAAAAAAGCAGGAAAAACGGGAAAAAAAGAATGAAGGACTGATTTTCTCTTTATAAATTATAGCCTATGTGTTATTCTGATGTATAAGCTACATTATGGTAAAATTTCATTAAAATCCATTCAGTAGTTTTTGCGTGAAAGAGTAACAAACATCCGGACAAACATTCACAATTATAATAGTAGTAGGATAATTGGATTTAAAATAATGTCATGATAATTTTCTTTAAACTTTAATAGATTATTTGATTCACAGTTCCATTACGATGTGTATTAAGGCTCTGTTTCCTGTACTATTCGGAAAAAAAATCAAACTTTACACCTTCTGTGAGGAATGAGTGTATTGGAAAAAATTAAATTTTTTAAAGATAAAGTTGGGAATAGGGATGATCCGCCAAGTTTCAAATTTAATTGAAGTGGTCCGTGGACATATTTGAGTTGGGAACCACTGATTTAAAGTAACGAGATATGAAGAATTTTCGAAAACCTTTCTGAAGATGGACCCCTAGGGTATAGATTCGAAGATGAAAGAGTCTTAAATGAAACCGCAAAAGTATCGTAATTCGAGTCATTTTATCCCAGGGACGTATCCAAGGGGAGTTCACCCTTCCCCAAATATTGAATACGAAATAAAGACGAAAATTTGCATGAACTCCACCCAGGTCTCTTCGTCAGGGGGACAGGATCTGAGCGGATGGGGTGTTTCTGAACGTATAAAACAAAGGGCCGTATTCACGAACTTTAAAGGCGGCTTTAGACCACCCAGTTTGCGACAGCGATTCCGCGGCATCCGGTTCGCGACAAAAAATTTACCACCTTCCCTTAATTGAACAGCGCCATCTTTCGAGAGGTCGCTGAGTTACTGCGGTTGTTGAAATTCCCGAAAACCGCGGAATCGCTGTCGCAAACCGGGTGGTGTAAAGCCAAGTCGAGAGAAACACGAAACGCATTCGAAACGCAAACGATGAAATATCTCAGGAGCCTTTGTGCTGCCATCTGTTAAGAAATACCACAAGTAATTACAAGTAACACAAGTAGTACAAGTAAGGCACTAGATGTCCATTACTTTCGTAATATATTAATGTCTGAGGACTAATTTAAGTTATAAATAGCTGTTTTAGATTTTTTAAAACTATAAAAACGGGCCGGAACCAATCGGAATGCGCTTCGGAATCTCAAAAAACAAGATGGCGGCCGATACGTTTTTGAGGAGACGTGAGCTCCGGGACGAACGTTTCCAAAATAATCGTTTCGAGTACGTTTGCGTTTCGAATGCGTTTCGTGTCTCTCTCGACTTAAAGTTCGTGAATACGGCCCAAAGTTCTAACTACGTCTGTCCCCAACACCCAGCATGCAGAAAAATGCATGCTGGGTGTTTTTCTGCATGCTGGGTGTTGGGGACAGACGTAGTTAGAACTTTGTTCTCTACGTTCAGAAACACCCCATCCGCTCAGGTCCTGTCCCCCTGACGAAGAGACCTGGGTGGAGTTCATGTAAATGTACGTCTTTATTTCGTATTCTTCGCATATCTTTTATTGGTTGTTGGCTTTTAGCTCACCTTTTAATTTATGCTTGATTTGCTAATATTGTAATTGTACTTTAAATTGTTTCATCATTCTTTTGATCCCCAAATATTGACATGCATTTTAATTCTTTTTTTATCCTTGAAAATATTTGACTTGGAAGGAACGAACCTTTTCAGGTGTAACCCAAAGGGTATCTATCTGAAGCACCTACCAACCTAGAGGACCGTTCCATTTTATTCGCTGGTGGGGAAGGTAGATACGTATAGTATCTTAGATTGATGAAATGAGTCTCTTTCAGTGCGCGTGCCCTGACCGATGCACTATTTTTTATGGTAGATTTTCTTGATATATTTGAATTAAGCATTTGAATGATTTTTAAAAAATTGTAAATGGAAGTAATATAAACTTTTCATTTTAAAATGAAGTAAAATATCAAATAAAAAATTGTTATAAAACTTAAATTTATTTAGATTTTGTATAACAATATAATAACTCTTTGATAAATAATCTTTTAGGGGCAACTCTGATCTTATAATGTATTTACTGTTCTATACTTTTGGAAATAAATTTAATACAAGTTAATGTTATTTTTTTCTTAAGTTATATAATATAAGAACAATAGATAAAAAAATAAGCAGTTTTTTAATTATAAATTTTACATACAGCCCATACAGCATACAACTAACTAATGAATTTTATTTGTTTAATAATTTTGATTTAAATAACCCAAAAGGTATCAGAGATAGAGGTTGAAGCACGTTACTGGTTTACCGTACTGGAAATGTACCAAAATTTAGATTGCACAAAGACGCCCCATGAAGCGTCAAATTTTTCGGTTTTGTACACTAGACTTTTTTTAACTTTTTAAAGCTCCTCAGCAATCTTGCCGCAGGAGACGTCCTGAGTTTCAAACTTATTTTCAGACAGGTACTAGCAAATTTGGCTGGAATACATCCAATATAATTCCTTAAAAAAAACTGGTGACTAATTTAAATGGGTACAAAAGAGGCGACAGTTAAGTCTAGTGCGTGTTCAAATGAGAAGAAAATCCAAAATATTTGAATTACAACAAACCTACGAATGAAAACTTTGAAAAATCAATTAGTATTTATAATAACGCCCCCTTTTACTCTAATGGAGGATTTACACCACTGCTGTAAAAGAGACATCAGCTATATTTTCGGCATATTTTAGTACCCGCTATTCACAAAAGATGGCGCTCGTCAATTGGTTTATTGGAATAACAATTCCCGTTTCTTCCGAAAATATCGCTGATGTCTCTTTTACAGCAGTGGTGTAAATCCTCCATAACGCTTTACAGTGAAAATTGCAGTTACGTATAAACTTAAACATTGTTTTCACAGCAAGTAAGAAAATAACCACAGAAGTGTCCCACATGTCTCTCTTCTTTTTTACTTCTTAAATTTGTCATTTATTTATTTATTTATTTTCATTCACCCAAACAGACACAAAATCCAATTACATGGGGAAAACAATGACAAAACACAGACTACATAAGTTAATCTAAGATACAAATACCATATAAAATAGAAGGAGCAATATAAAATTAGAAAAAATCAATACAACAAAACTGAATTTAAGTACATCAAATAGAGGAAAAATTTCTTGGAACAAAAGAGGCATGATAAATATCCAGGTCACTTTTTATCTTTGAAAAACTATCAAAAAAAATATCAGAGTTGGGAAGACTATTGACAAGTTTTATAAATTGTATTAAAGGTTGTTGTTTTAAGTAATTTTTTGAGAGAAGAGGAACGAGGAAAGTTATTTTATTTCTAGTATGGTATTGTGGAACAATTAAACTGAATTCATGAAGAATTAAAGAACAGTCGATATTATTGTGAAATATATTGTAAAAAAATTTAAATAAGGATATATGCCTTCTATTCTCTAAAGGGAAACTATGTATAGGAGTACTACCCGTCTTTAAGTTAATAAAACG
The DNA here is from genome assembly GCA_024610705.1 of Tetragnatha versicolor. NCBI lineage: Eukaryota > Metazoa > Arthropoda > Arachnida > Araneae > Tetragnathidae > Tetragnatha > Tetragnatha versicolor. Next base: position 1,140,176 of record JANDEH010000003.1, read on the forward strand.
AAGAAATTTTTTATGCACTTTTTCAATTGAAATGATCAGAGATTTCGTTACAGGATTCCAAATGACACAGTTGTACATAGTTGTTGACATTTGTGTGTGTTCTCAGTTTTAAATGTTGATATCTTGTGTATTTATATATTGTGTGTAATAAATAAAGAATATTAATTATTATTATTATTAATTATTAAGTGTAGAACTGCAGAGTTCACTTACTTCTCCCTAGATGGCGCTTCTGATATGAATCAAATCACTAAGGCTAAGCGTACACTAGAGACTTTTGTCACGGCGACAGAGACAAAATTATCACCCTGGCTATTTATTGCAAGAAGCTAGAGCGCGCGCATTGGCAATGAGACTCTTGGCCGATTGAAAAGAATCTCCTCGTAGAAATGCATTGCTCTCGAGTGACTAGTGATTCAAGTCGCCGCGACGGATGTCTCTAGTGTGTGTCTAGGCTAAGTGCATATTGGCTCAATGCTAAAAGTGCGCTCGAATGCCTGGAATTTAAAACAGTAGTGGGCTACGGCCTCGAAGGAATAGAGCATTTGCAGTCACGTGACTCGGACCTAGCAATGGCCTTAGCAACAGATGGTTTGACCTACTACAGCAGTTAAAAGAGGCAAAACAAACGTATTTCGGTACTGGGAAGTAGTGTTGGCGATTGTTTTCATAGTCTTATCGTTTCTTTTTTTTTTAAATAATTTTAGTCTGCATCGTTGTTTTATTTATAGATATAAGATAGTTAGATCGTGCAGTGCATACAATTGCACAAATAGACTCGGAAAACTCCAAGAAGATGGCAAAAAACTGCAAATTGTAAAGAGCATATTTTAAAGAATATTACTTGTAAATCTTGTATGTCCATGTTGCTAAAAGAACCAACACACCTAACAAAACATATATCTACCTCTTTTGCCTCTATGCATGCACACACTACGAAAAGGGAGTGATGCGGTTTCGGACCGCGCGGTACGCATTCCAGTTAGTTCAGTGACTGCGCATGCCTATTTCACCTCTTCTTTACTCCCTGTATATAGCAATCACATAGCACCCAGGGGCGGATTTCCAAATGTGCCGCCTATAGGCTGAAACAAAATTTGCCGCCTATAAGCTATATATCTTACAAAACTGAACAGTGGCCGTGACTTGTCTTGTGGTTTCTTATTTTTTTGGGGAGCGGGAAGGGCGGATCCAGGATTTGTTTTTTGGGTTTCTATGAATTTTCATAATCCAATTTAATCTTCTTGATGATCTTACTATGGAAAAGACTACTAAAGGGGGGTCTGGGGGTCCACCCCCAGAAAAATTTTGGAAATTTAAGTAAAAAACCCTACTTTTTCAACTCGTTTTGCAACGCCTCATCCAAATTTAGGATATAGATTTTATGGTAGAATTTTTGCGTTTTGGCGAACTTAATATAAAATAAAGTTGTAATAATATTTACAGGTACCAAGGGGGTCTGAGAGTCCTCCCCCAGAAAATGTTTTAAAATTTGACCTTAAGATAACAGGATTTTAACTCATTTTGGTGCATAAAATGCCATATTATATAGTGTAAGTCTTTTCATTTGGGAGGAGGCTTAAGCCGCCCCCCCTCCTTGGATCCGCTAGTTAGGGGTGGTCTGACTTTAGGTCCCGAGTGTATTTATACCCGAAGTGTTTGATCCTTTAAAAGTAATATTTTACACGAAATGTTACAATAAGTGAGCTCGAAGTAAAAATGGGGGGTCTGGGGGTCACCCCAGACAAATTTTGAAAACTTGCCTCCTTAAGTAGGCGGTTTCAGCTCATTTTGAGACTCTTACAGTTCCTTGAAAACCACAGAATTTTCTTGGGGAAAATTTAAAAAAAAAGTCAAACGGGGGCCGAGGTCTTCCCCCAGAAAATGTTTTTGGAAATTCCCCCCAAACGTGTATTTATCTACTTTTCAAACTCTATGGAGAGCACCAAAAGGGAAAAGCTTCTTGTAGGCGGCATAATTTTCAAGGGAAAAACACTGTATAACAGTTACTAAAATTTGAGAGGGGAGATTGAAGGTTCTCCCCCAGAATTTTTTTGCAAATTGCCCCTTAAAGTAGTGTTTTAGCTCATTTTGAGACCCTTTGGGTAACATAGTTCCTTGTAAACCACATAATTGCTTTTCTGAAAGGACATTGTCCGTCTTTCCAGAGCTTATGTTCAGTGTTTCCTTTCTCTTCTCCTTTTATATTCAGAAAAAAAATTCTTCTGTCAAAAACTTGCCGCCTACTAAAATTTGCCGCCGTAGGCTATAGCCTAGCTAGCCTATTTAGAAATCCGCTACTGATAGCACCTACTAAATAACCTCACTGAAATTCCCTCAGGTCATAAAATGCCGCTGCAAAAACTGGATGCAGGAAGTAGGAACTATCAGGTAATTGATGTCCAGTAGGGTGTATCGAAAAAACTTTTTTTCTATTTTGATGACGTAATAGTGCGGAAAAGTTGTCTAAGGTGCCAGAGAGTACCTGCGAATTTTTTCAGAATTTTTGGATAATTTCTTAAGGTGCCACATTGGCCCTGAAGTTCCCCATGTTAATCCAATGGGGCGCGCCGCCAAAAAGGCCGAAAATCGGTTTTTCGCCCCTCATTTCTACCCTAATCACACGACGAATGTCTCGTCTCGAGTTATGGACTCTATATGATCTAGGTTATCCGACAAAACTTGAATAATAGCCTAAATATCTATATTACGTTTTTTTGTATGCTCAAATTTCGTCGAAAATCGCGTATTTCCTCGTTCAAATCAGAGCCCACAATCAACATAATATAGAGATTTAAGTTATTATTCAAGTTTTTTCGGGTAGCATACATCATATAGAGTCCATAACTCGAGACGAGACATTCGTCGTGTGATTAGGGTAGAAATGAGGGGCGAAAAACCGATTTTCGGCCTTTTTGGCGGCGCGCCCCATTGGATTAACATGGGGAACTTCAGGGCCAATGTGGCACCTTAAGAAATTATCCAAAAATTCTGAAAAAATTCACAGGTACTCTCTGGCACCTTAGACAACTTTTCCGCACTATTACGTCATCAAAATCGAAAAAAAGTTTTTTTCGATACACCTTAATGTCCAGTATGGTGGCCGGGCAAGCTGATGGAAGAACTTCGAAACATTCGTAAACGCGACAAATTTCTAAACAGCCAATAAACCATTGTTAGGATTAACTTTAATGTTACATTCTTCTTCCAAAAAAATTTTTTTTAGCAAGCTTTTTTTGTTTTCAAAAATAAGTTGTTTTTGAGAGTTATGGACCAAAATTCATCATTAACCACCATAGGCTTTTAAATCTGAAAAAAAAATCATAACCCTAGTGTGTACACTTGGAGAGTGAGAATCTACTCTAAATAGTGTCACCAAACAGAACAGATTTAGGGAAACTGTTATTTTGAGAGAGCAAGGTAAAATAACAGCGAGGAAATAACAGTTCGCCATGCCGAATAGTGGTCAAAACCAATTCCAATCAAATTTTCAAAACATGAAGTAAAATTTAATACTAAACAGGTTTTTGTTTTCAAAAGTAGATCATCGAATTCAAATCCCTGCACAAAAGACACCTTCCCAAAGCGTTTGCCATAATCTGAATTTTCAGTTTGAATGTACTGTGCTCACCACTAAATAATAAAGAAAAGTAATATTTAAATTTGGCAATTTAGGAATTTGCTACATTATAGTCAAGAAGGAGACAAGGGAAAATGCAGCGGCTCAATGGGGGTCGTTGGTAGAAAACCTAAATCTGTGCGAAGGGTCGCTATGGAAAATGGCAAAGACGCTTAAGAGGAGTAAGGAAACCAAGATGGGAAAACTCAAGGGGGACAACGGATATGTGGTGGTGGACCGTGAAAAAGCTGAGCTGATAGCTGAATCACTCAAAAAACAATTCGAACCAAATGAGGCGCGCAGTGCGGCAACAGAGGCAATGGTTAGCCTTGGTGTAATGGACTATATAAATAGAAAGCCCCACTCGGACCCTCCACAAATAACCCCTTCTGAGATAATACCACTGGTAAGCGGCCTTAAGCCAAATAAGGCACCGGGGCTTGACCAGATAAACAACAAAGCCTTAAAAAATCTCCCTCCCAGTGCTATTTGCGTGTTGACAATAATAATCAATGCCATGCTGAAATTCGCTCACTTCCCCACCTCGTGGAAAGTCGCAAATGTTACGGCCATACACAAACCAGGGAAGGATCCCACCCTACCGGTGAACTATCGCCCCATATCCCTATTGCCAACCATGAGTAAGATAGCAGAAGCAGTCATTCTAAAGATAATCAAAGAGCACCTGGACAGTAACAACATACTTATCCCGGAACAGTTCGGGTTCAGGCCCGCACACTCCCCCCCGCTACAGCTCCTAAGAGTCATAGAGTGCGTGAGAGGAAAGCAGAGAATGGTGCGTAAACCGACCCCAGGTGCAGCTGTCTTTTTCGATATTGAAAAAGCCTTCGACAGAGTATGGCACCTGGGGCTCATCTATAAGCTCATAAAACTAAAATTCCCTAGCTTTGTCATCAGGCTCCTAGTTACCTATCTCACTGGCAGGGAATTCCTGGTCAGTGTGGGAGGCGAGAAGTCCGGCAGAAAACCGGTTAAGGCGGGAGTCCCCCAAGGGAGCAAGTTGGGTCCAACACTGTTCCTGATCTACATTAATGATATCCCCAGACACCCAAAGACTATAATGGCGCTGTTTGCTGACGATACCGCGATAATGTGCAGGAACAGGAAGGAAACGCTGGTTAGAAACTCTCTGCAGCAACACATAAAGTTGATAGAAGGATGGCTCGACGCATGGCGTGTGAGGCTTAATGTAGGAAAGACGGCGGCAGTGCGTTTCTTCCCAAAGAAAAAGACACTTGAAAGACTCACAGTCTTTGGAACCCAAGTGGAGTGGACCAGAAAGACCAAGTATCTGGGGGTGACCCTGGACAGTAGACTCTGTATGAGGGATCACCTTGCAACAGTGGTTAAAAAGGGGATGATAGCGTTAAGAATACTCTATCCGCTGATAAATAGGAACTCAAAACTGCCATTAAGTCTAAAACTATATATATTCAAGGTATATATAAGACCGATATTGACCTACGCCGGGCCGGTATGGGGGGCTATGTGTAAAACTAGCAGGAGTAAGCTCCAGTCAATACAGAACAAAATACTAAGGGTAATAACGGGGGCACCCATACTAACCCGCAATGATGACCTGAGAAGGTCCCTCGGCATTCCGACACTGGACGAGTTTATAGCCGGGCTGGCAGAGAAATTCTATGCACAAGCCGAGAGGCATGAAAACGGGGAGCTTAGGGACATGATAGACTACGACCCAACCCTGCCTCACAACTCACACAAGCCAAAAGCTACATTGCTCTTGGCTTAGCTAGAGACACCTACGCGGTAATAATCGTCGACAGTAGACAGAGTTGGGCTCACCAATAGCCAAAACACTGAATCATGATAAATTAGATAAGTAAAAAATATTGATAAGCAATGTGCAAATGACAATGTTATGAAATCACTTCAAATGACATATGTGTCAATATGATGTAACCTAGACTTAAATTGTTTGCCGATAAATATGGCGACAGATAGGGCCTTTTTGTGTTGTCCGTGCTCTGGAGAGTTGCTGTAACTAAGGGTAGGTCTTCGTGTTGGTGTGGGCCAGGCGTAGATGAACGGGTGCCCTGTTTGGGGGCTCTTGTGCTTTCTTTCTTCTTTTCTCTTGTCTCCCGCGGATGGTCGTTCCAAGATGGCTGAACAGGACTCACTAGGATTAACTATGCACTCTAATGTATATGCGCAGCGTAACGACATATCCATGGAATGGGAATAAGGCGCCTTCGGCGCCAGGTGTCCCACAAACAGATGATTGATTGATTGATTTGCTACATTATATTAACCATCGTTTCACGAATGCGCACAATGGTTCATCCCCAACGGTGCGCACGATTTATGGAGATATTGTGAGGATTATCCTATCAATTGATTTATGTAACCCCTTCCCTCCTCAGCACGTCTCACAACATTCCAACACAAAAAATGAAGTCATATTGTGTGCTGTCCTCTAAAAAAATACACTCCAAAATGCAGGCGCGGATGCGGATCCAGCACGGCTCCAAGGGGGGGCACTTTTCCAGACAAGATCCCCTTGTGGTACCATTGGGGGTTGGGGGTCTTCCTTCCCCCAGAAAAAAAATTGAAATTTGACGTGTAAAAGTAGGGTTTTAGAAACGTTTTGAGTCTAAGAGGGGCACTTTTCACCACTATTACCTTTACTTTTTGACCCAAAATGTCAAAATTTTGGGGATTTCCTAAAAATAAACACTGAATACCTCATTTTGTTACTAATGGGGTGTGTGGTTAGACCTGTAAAAGTTGGGTTTTTACTCATTTTGGAGAACCTTTTTGGGTCTCCAAGGGGGGCACTTTTCTGAGTGACACACCCCTGGATCCACCACTGCCAAAATGTACCAGAAAAAACCCAATCGAGATATTTTAAATAAATAATTTTAAATTGTCATGTGCCCTGTCTTTCTATTATTTAGAGTAGCAGGGAACGTAAAAACAAGTCGAAGAACCGTTAATTTGTTTATTTATTTATTTGAATAAGCAGAAAATGTCGGCTAAATATGTGATTTAGTTATGCAGATTTTGATGCTGTAAAAATGTATGGTTTAAGGACTTTAGAGCAGGGATGGCCAACATGGGCGTAGCCAGGGTTCCGCTTAGGGGGGGGCAAGCAGGGTCAACTTTTTATGTTTGTGGAAAACAATCTTAAACCCCCGTGAGAGAAAGAGAGCCGTAGCCACAGTATTGTTTCGAGAGGGGTTTTTGACCTTAACTGAAATTAATGTAAAAGTTTTTTGTGGGTAACGTGGAAACAAAATGCTGTTAGTTTTTGTGGTAAATTTTTTTAATGTGACACTAAAAAGTAGTTTCGTATTCTCCTCCCTTGGATATGGCCATGGGGGGAGCTCTTATTTTTAATTTTAAATCAGTTCTGGCGAATATAGAAATTTTTTTCGACCTAAAAGTATTTTTCAGCTCCTTTCATCCATATTAATTGGTTTAATGTAGCTTTTCAACACTTTTTTAGGTAGAATTTGCGTCCATGAAAAATTTATGAAAGAAAAGTTTTGAATAATAAAGTTCCTAAAGGGGGGTCTGTGGGATCTCCCCCAGAAAATTTTTGGAAATTTAACCCTAAGAACAGGGTTTTAAACTGTTTTTTGGTACACGTAAAACCAAATTTGGACATACATTTTTAGATAGAATTTGGATTTTAATGAACAAAAAACCCTCAAACCCCCCTTTTGTACTTGTAACTTAATTTTCTAAATTTATTTAAATTTAGTTCATCAAAATCCTACCTAAAAAATATATGGCCGAAATTCGGAAGAGGTGTACAGCTCCCGCAACAAAAAACGTTACAGTGGGGTTTGCGGGCGAACCACTTGGGTTAGGAAAACAAATGAGGTGTCATTTTTCATTGTTTGAAGTAATCTTTAATCTAATAAATTTTCGAGTCCTTAGGGGGTCGTCTTCATATTAAACAAAACACTAAATCTTTTTTTTTCAATGGGGACCCCCAATTATTATGAGATTTTCTGAAAGGCCATCCCTCAAAACCCTTAAATACCCAGTTTCATCCAGATTGATTCACAATTAAAAAATTTTTTAAAAAATAAAAAAAAATTTAAATTTCAAAATCGCGAAATATTTTTATGGTAATCGATTCAGGTAATAATTTTATAAAGAAAGCTAAAATTTCAATCGATTTCACCGAATAGTTTTTGATAAAAACGAACGAGAAAGAACATTCGCGGTATATATGCATTCGGCAACGGTGTACGGCCCCTTAAGATTAAAGTTCGTTTTTATCAAAAACTATTCAGTGAAATTGATTGAAATTTTGGCTTTCTTCATAAAATTACTACCTGAATCGATTACTATAAAAATATTTCGCGATTTTGAAATTTAAATTTTTTTTTATTTTTTAAAATTTTTTTTAATTTTGAATCAATCTGGATGAAACTGGGTATTTAAGGGTTTTGAGGGATGGCCTTTCAGAAAATCTCATAATAATTGGGGGTCCCCATTGAAAAAAAAAGATTTAGTGTTTTGTTTAATATGAAGACGACCCCCTAAGGACTCGAAAATTTATTAGATTAAAGATTACTTCAAACAATGAAAAATGACACCTCATTTGTTTTCCTAACCCAAGTGGTTCGCCCGCAAACCCCACTGTAACGTTTTTTGTTGCGGGAGCTGTACAATAACTAGTTAAAAACCTGTTTTTTGGAGTCTTATTTCCAAAAATGTTCTGGAGGAGGACCTCCGGACCTAAAATTGCTTTATCATTAACCCTTTACTTCAAATTAAAATTAGACATACAATGAGAATAAAAAGGGGGCAATAGGTGTTAGTCAACCTCTAGAAAGGGGGCGATGGGCCACAAAAGGTTGGGAACCACTGAACTATACGATCAACTATCAGGAACTACTCGCTATCCACAAGTTTTCTTCATTTGAACTTATTACGGTATGTGCTGGAATAGGGCCACGGATCGGCCACTCCTGATTAAATCAAACTTTACAATACAGTTAACTTTATATATACTTTACTTTGCAGTTAAATTTGTGATACCCATTTCATCAGAAATTTAGAGGATCAATAATTTCAAAAACCACTTAAGGAAGTGTTTTAATGTAGAGAAAAATATTTATTTTAAAAGACAGTGCCAAAATGAGCAAGAAGTCAAAAGATTTGGCAACCTTAGCAAGAAGGCACTGTATATTTGGACGGCCTTTTTTCAACTAAACTCTACTCTAATTTCCACGGCCCGGCGTTCCATTGGTTCCATCACTAAGCGCCGAGACTGCTACGTAACCACGAGACCTACAGCGCATGCACCACGAGCCGTTTGGGCCGTCCAAATGTACACTTCGTAGCAAAAGAAATCTTAAAGGCGCAAGTTCAGACTTGCGTATGCGCCAAGTTTTTAGCGTTAAAGATGACTAATATGGTAACCCCAACTCATGTTAAAAGAGTCATTTGGCTTCTAAATGTGCCGCTAAACAGCCAAAAATCGCCAAGCATACGCAACTCTGAACTTGCGCCATCTTAAAATGAAAGAATTGATCATGCGCATAGATCCTCTGACGTATATCAAATGATTGGGATCGGCAAAAATGTGGACCGCGGGTTGGCCACTCCTGCTTTAGAGCATTTTCGGGTTATCCCGTTATTATGAGAATAAAATCTTAAAATTTCAGCTTAGTCTGTCAATTAGGTACCTTACAGTTGTCTTTTAATTGAGGGGTGAAAAAAACCCATATGGTGCAAAAAAAAAAAAATTTCCTTTTGTATTAAATGACAAAGTAAATAAAAATTAATAAAAAAATGTTTAATATTATTCATGATATACAACTAATTATGCAAATAGAATAGTTGTTTCAGTAATTCTAGATTTTTTTTCAGTACTTTTGATAAAAACTAAATGATACCAAAAACAGCCATTTTCCATTAAAAGATAGCACTTTACTGAGTTTTACTTGAAAATGGGTTATTGAGAGTTAATAGTTGGGGGCTATTTGAAATTTTGTTGAATTTTTGATTATATAGCACAATCTGATGCATTTATTATGAAAAAAAATTGTATTTGTTAATTCCCTTTAAACATATTGAAGTTGTTTGTTCATGGGATCTAGCAGTGAAGTAAGTTTAATAAATTTAAATAAGTTTTGAACAACCCCTTTAAATGCTAACCTCATTGTTTTAGTTTAATAAAAAAAGAGATAAGAATAGTCTAAGAAATTATTCAGATCGATCGCAGTAAAAGGCGATTTTTCCAATTCAGAAGCCGAAGTTGGAGAAATTTCCTCTTTCCCCGGAGCATGCTCAAAAGATACACGAAGCTGTTTAAAACTGGGGAAATGAATAAAAACTTTTTCCCTCTCAAGCGGGCGGGGTTAATTGAATCGTCAGTTTAAAGAAGGGAATAAGTCCAAAAAATGACAAATTGACTTTTTGTGCTCAAAACAATCTCCAAGCTTTGCTCTACACATGGGTGAAAAGAGGGGGGAAATATCTAACCCCTATAGAGAGATATCGCCCCTTGAAGTTGTTAAATCGATGTCCATTCATTGTATTTTTTAAGTTAATTTGGAATTAGAGTTAATTTGTCTTTCTTTTCATATTCTTTGAGCTGTAAACTAAGTTAAAATAAAATTTTCTCTTAATCTTTAATTTTTTCAGACTTTTTTATGTAGGGAATGTTTGACTCCATTCATATTCACTCACTCCATTGATACTGCTTTAATAACTCAGTTTCACTATATTTTTGAATTTTATTTGTCTTATTCTTTTTATTTCACCCTTTTGTGGCGTAAACTAAGGAGAAATATAATTTAAATGTGACTTTAAGGGGTTTTAAAGATTTTTTCATCAGAAAAATTTCATAAGGTGGAAGAAGGGAATAAGTCCAATACAATGAAAATTCCATTACTTATACAATTTCTTTCGATTTTCTCAAAACTTGGTTTTTGGACTTATTCCCTTCTTCAAACTGACGATTCAATTGAAAAAGGGCAGGTTGCGGAGAGAGCGATTGTATGCGGCTGTAGCTCGATTGTAGAGAGTCAACAACGTTTCGTCCTATTCTCTGGTTTAGTTCCTACGTTATCACATAAGGGCGCCACTGTCTGTGCGAAAACCCATGTTAAAAAGTTGCCATTATCGTCTATGGATGGGGACATCCATAAATTACGTGAGGTCAAAAAGGGGGGGAAGTTTGGAAAAATCTCACCAAGGGGGGAGGGGGGGTCGATTAAAATCTCACGTCAACTTTTTAAGTTAGAAATTAAACGATTTTTTTAAGTATGAGAAAGGAATAATACCCACAGATAAGATACTGTGGTGATTTTTAGGCGGAATAATGTCCTTTTCCCCCACATCATTAATAATGGAAAAGTTTTAGGTGCTGTGAAGCACAAAATGCAAACGAATAGGATAGAAAATTATTTTTAAAGGTTGTATCTAAATCTCACGTGGGGGGAGGGGGGTTCAGCAAAATCTCTCTAAATCTCACCAAGGAGGGAGGGGGGGTCCAGATTTTGGAAAAAACACCTCACGTAATTTATGGATGTCCCCTATGGAGATGGACCCTCTGTAAGCTCTTTACTCTGTGAACAAAGGGGTAATATGAAGAGCCAAAAGGAGTCAACTGCAAACATTAAAGAGCAGAAAGGGACTTATAGCTACATTTTTTCGGTAAACCACTGAAGTTAGTCCATAAACTTAAAAACAATTATTAAGGAATAGAACTGATGCAAACGCTCAAAATAATACATTTTTCTTCCCAAATTAACAACATGTTGTTGTTAATTTCTGTTTATTAAAGAAGCAATTTTCAACAGTTTTAGGAAAAAAACCGATAATCGAGGATATGGGCAATGAGGTATTTGCATGAGTGAGGGATTTGCTTGATTTTATACTTTTTTGATACATTATGGATTAAAACTCCTAAATTTCTGATTTTTAAGTTCAAAAATTTGTTTAAATAATTTAAAATTCAATTTTATTTTTGCCAAAACGTCAGAAAAGTCACGTTATCAGAAAACGGGCTTCTATTGGATGTGACATCACAGCGCAGTAAAACCATTGTGTTTGATGTTTTCACGTGATCAGAAAACGGGCTTCTATTGGATGTGACCTCACAGCGCATGACTTGTGATTCGAGAGTGTTTTCGGGCCCAAACTAAAAACGAAATTTCAAAAATTTATATCTCAGAAACTAGGCTACGAAAATACTTGATGTAAACGTCATTCTTCATGGTTTTTATCTACTATTTTAATAAAATTTTATCTCAAAACGGGAGAATACCTCATTCCATGGGTAACTGACTGACATTTTTTAAGAAAATAAAAGATAAAAAAACATCTTCCACCCAGTTTATCGCTTTCTTGTTAGCTAAATCTAATGGCACAATTAAATTTTCAAAATATGTTTTTATTTATCTCTCTATTCTAAAAAAAAGTTTTTGGTGAACGGTTTCCAGAGAAAGGCTTTTTAATTACTGAACCGATTGACACATATATGGTATCAAAATGTCCGGATTATTTCCGGATTTCCGAGTAGGCCCTTCGATTTTTCAAAAAAATTCGCAATTTTAAAATATTTCCATTTTTTTAGATAACGGATAAGGTCGCAGTTACAAAGCAAGTATTGTCAATCAAATTATTATGCATCCAATCACAACGACCGATTGACGCTATATTTTAAGATGAAATATGTTTTTCATTTTTTAAAAAATAACTTTATTGATGAAATATCACTCAAAGATTGATAAAAACATATTCTAAAAACTTACATGTACGCCATTTTATACTAAAATTTCACACTTTTTGCCCAATATTTATAATTTTTAGTCTGATTTTATCGAAATTAATTGTAAACATAGAGTGATGTTTTTTCTCTTATTATTTTCAATTGCTTAAACGGTATTGTTTGACAAGCCTGGGTTTAAAAACTATGAATGATAAACACTTACTAGGCATATTATACTAACGAGTTACTTTAAAATAATGGTATTTGTTTGGTCCGAATATTGATAAACAATTAGAATTATATTATTTTTACAATCATGGATTAAAAATAATTAAGATGAATATTTTTAAAAACATTTCGTTTAAATTTTTGATAAGTTCGAGTTAATATATATATTTAAACTTTTAAGGGAGATTTATTCATGGAGGGGATTTGGTGACGTATTTTTGGAAAGTTGGTTGACGTTTTTACTGTAAATTGTTTAATTGTTTTATAAAATGTATGAAGTTCAGCGAGTTGGAATTTGTGGGAATTGCGAAGCAATTCCAAAAGGTCCTGCGTCAGCAGTTTACGGGGGTTGGTGAGCGATAGCGAGCAGGGGGCGGTAGCTCCCTAGTTTTTGAAACATTTTAAACAACATGGTAACTTTGACTGACAGAAATGTTTCATCAATGTCAGTCAGTTACCATGTTGTTTGTCAATAACAATAACTTGTAGTAGGGAAGCGTCTACCTTAGGGAACGTACCCATACTACGTGACCCATTTTTGACCCCCTCCCCCCCTTGGTGACCATCCGTAGTATATGCCGAGACCCCCCCTCTAGTTTTCACGTAGTAATTCCTAAATACGGTTTGCCATCTTTTTTCGCAAACAGAAAGTTTAAAAAAATTAATTTTGCTTAATTTGTCTAATTTTAATAATTAATTTGGCAAATTTCGGCTTAATTTTGTCGTATTGACTACGTGACGAAACACTAAGCCCCCCACCCCCTTTTGACCGACCGTGGTATTTTGAAGACTCCCTCCCTCCCCTGAATGGGTCACGTAGTATAGGTACGTTCCCTTTTAATTTATGACGCAAACATGTTTGCGTGTTCTAGACGAGAGTTTTCGTGATATTAATACACATGATTAAGTTTGAATAGTTTATATGTAATTTTTAAAACCTATTTATTAAGTGGCGAATAATTCTATAAAAACTCTATCAGACAATAAAAGTGCTACAGAACTAGATTGCTTTTTATTTTTCATTCGACTTTTCCCCAGTAGGGCCTTTATCTTTTTAAACTGCTCTATCAATAATTTAAAAATTATTTTGAGTTAGTTTAATGTCTCCCCGTGCGGATAGGATATATAACCGTGATAACAAAAAGCTTTGGGCATTAATGTAGCCCTCACCAGATGGCGCTATAAAATTAGGACAGGCTGAGCTTCTTTACCGATCACGCCATTGCATTGAATCCGGCCTCTCATCGTACTTTATTATTGCATCTCATAAAGAATATTTTTAGATCCCTAGGTGCCATGGGCGTAGCCAGGAGGGGGGCAGGGAGGGGTAGCTGCCCCCCCAAGTCCTGAGGAATTTACTTTCACTTTACTGTTAGTTAAAACCCAGTTTTTGACAAATTACCTTAAACCTTAAATATATTAGATATAAAAATGATTTTCTTTTATGCAGAAAATTCAATTAAAATTCCTTTTATACATAAATGTAATTTTTTAGAACTTTATTGCATTTAAAACTGAAAAACACCCTTACAATTACAGTAAAATTCCGTTATATCGAACTTCACGGGACCGTAAAATTTCTTGGCTGTAACGGAAATTTCGTTGTAACCGTACCATCGTTAATTCAAATAAAAACGGTTGGGGACTATCTGGACTTTCGTAATAACGGGATTTTTTTCGTTATATCGGTATTCGTTGTAACGGGATTCACTGTTAACTTCAGTAATAAAACATACATGTGATTAATTAAAATCTTTAAAAAATTATCAATGTTACCTCAATTCTCTTTTATTTTAAGAAGTCTTCTACTTCCTGAGATCCGATTAAAAACTTAAGTTAGAGGAAGATTTTTTTCGGAATGGGACGATTCGGCGCGGCCGTTTGGGCGCCGGCCGGTTTCGGCGCGAGACAAAATTTTTTCTTCGAATTTTTTGAAGGATTATGAAAGAGTTCTATTTACTTTCATTTTATTTCTGGCGCCGAATCGGCCCCGCGCCCAAACGGCCAGCGCCGAATAGTAGTAGACCGGATTTTTTTATTTTAAATATTAACTGCTTTTCATGTTTCTTCTTTAGTTGTCGAATTTACTTAAAATTCATAAGGGGGCATCCATAAATTACGTGAGGTCAAAAAGGGGGGGGAAGGGGTTTGGAAAAATCTCACCAAACCTCACCAAGGGGGAGGGGAGTTGATTAAAATCTCACGTCAACTTTTTAAGTTAGAAATTATACGATTTTCTTTTTTTTATGTATGAGAAAGGATAAGATACTGCAAATTATTTTTAAAAAGTTGTAGGTAAATCTCACGTGGGGGGAGGGGGGGTCCAGCAAAATCTCACCAAGGGGGGGTCCAGATTTTGGAAAAAACACCTCACGTAATTTATGGATGACCCCTAACTAAACTTAAAACTCATCGGCCACGGTCACCCTGGGAAAAGGATCATTACCTTCTCGGGCGCAAAACTAGGCGCGATCTAACTTCTCCGCCCAACAGTGGCGGATCCAGGATTTAGTTTTTTTTTTGGGGGGAGGCTAAGAATTTTCATAATTCAATTGAATTTTCTTGTTAATTTCAATATGGAAAAGGTATTGAATTATCCTGCTCCAACTATCAAAAGGGGGAATTTTAGAAATATAAGTCAAAAACCCCACTTTTTCAACTCTTTTTGATATGCCTCATCTGATATTCGGATATATATTGTTTGCGTTTTGACACAAACTTAGTAAAATATAGTTGTAGTAACAGAACTACAAGTGCCAAAGGGGTCCTCCCCCAGAAATTTTTTTGAAATTTGACCTTAAAGTACTAATAGCACACTGGAAGGCTACATCCTTCACCTATGAACATGGGCGTAGCAAGGGTTCCACTTAGGGGGGGCAAGCAGGGTCAATTTTTTTATGTTTATGGAGAACAATTTTAAAGCCCCGTGAGATAGGGCCGTAGCCACAGAGTATTGTTTCGAGAGGGGTTTTTGACCTTTAAGGAAATTAATGTAAAAGTTTTGTGTAGTTTTTCAAAATTTTTTTATTTAGAATTTGCATCCAAGTAAAATTCATATAAGAAATGTTTTTAGTAATAAAGGTTCAAGTTTCAAAGGGGGGTCTGGGGGTTCTCCCCCTGAAAATTTGTGGAAATTTGACCCTAATAACAGGGTTTTAAACTGTTTTTAGTACACGTAAACCCAAATTTGGACAAAAAATTTTAGGTAGAATTTTGATTTTAATGAACTTAATATAAAAAAGTGTGAATAATTAGGGTTTAAATAATAAAGGGGGGGGCTGGCTTTCCACACACAGAAAATGTTTGTAAATTTGATCCTTAGAACAAGGTTTAAAACATGTAAACCCAAATATACATTTTTAGGTAGAATTTTGATTTTAATGAACTTATTAAAAAAAGTGTGAATAAATGTGTTAAATGTTTTAATACTAAATGGGGGGCCTGGGGGCCCTCCCCCATAAAAATTTGACCCTAAAAAACTGGGTTTTAACTTAGCTAAAAGTAAATTACTCAGGACTTAGGGGGGGCAGCTGCCCCTCCCTGCTCCCCCTTGGCTACGCCCATGCCTATGAAACAAAAACTAGGTCTTCAACTCCATTAACGGTATGAGGCCGGGCCAGGAGACCGGAATTTTATGAATTTCTGGGGTAGATATCTACTGCCCCATAAGATACGACTGATTTTGCGCTCAGGGTGACGGTACCCTAAGGGTCGCCCCACAATCACGGGAAAGTCGTTAAGATCCTTAGTTATTGGGCCCTATTCAGAAACTTGAACATGAGATGGGAACGAGACGGGAACATTGCAGAATTCTCGGTCACTTGGGAACGAGGACTTTCGAGATCTCGAGTGATCATGCTGCCATCTGTCGAAAACATCACAAGTAATTATACACTGATAATACAAATTTTTACAGGCACTTAGATGTCCGTTACTTTCGTAATATTTTAATGTCTGAGGACTTATTTTGGTAATAAATAGCTGTTTTAGATTTTTTGGAACTATTAATCGAGCCACAAAAAGTGTAAAAAAAATCGGAATGCGCTTCGAAACTCAGAACAATATGGCGGACGACAGCTGTGGAGTAGAAATATCTCGTTCTTGTTTCCATCTCGTGTTAAAGTTTCTGAATATGGCCAGAAGGGGACTATACTCTGTTCATTTTGAACTGAGGCGCTTGAAAATATTTCCTTCCCCCACCACCGATCGGTAACCATAGCAACTATCCACGTCAAAGTGAGGAAGAAGGCTTACTATTGGCTGCTCGAAGATCGTAGCTATGGTTACGCTTCAAGCATGGGGGAAAGCACTATTTCTAAAGTGCCAATTCTAAATGAATAGAGTATAGAGAAGGGATGTAGTAGATTACTCCTGTAGCAGAGCGGTCGAAGTAGTACTCTTCACTGAAAAGTATGGCAGTGGCCGGTTGCAGTCATCCCACAAAAAGGTTTCCAAAGGGGGTTTCAGAGGTCCAAATCCCCCCCCCCAAACATTTGACATCAATCTTTTTAACCCGTTGGGACTCGCGGGGTCATTTTATAACCCCAAGCTCACACACAAACATTCCATTTAACGGAAAACTAAACACCTAGGGATTCTTTACTTCTCAGTAGCTGGGTTTCTGACCCTTATCTACATGCCTGAGAAGTTTCGTGGAATTCGGATTATTTTTCCGCCCCCCAGACGCATTTTGTTAGCTTTTGGGGTAATGGAATGACCCCTGCGAGTATCTTCGTTAGTGCTGCACATCCGTTTTTTCGTACTCCACCTTTTATACAACCCACTGATAAGGGCCCAAAACATGTGTAAACAAATTTAAAGAAATTCTC
Source organism: Tetragnatha versicolor (assembly GCA_024610705.1). Taxonomy (NCBI): domain Eukaryota; kingdom Metazoa; phylum Arthropoda; class Arachnida; order Araneae; family Tetragnathidae; genus Tetragnatha; species Tetragnatha versicolor. The sequence continues at coordinate 1,157,574 of JANDEH010000003.1, forward strand.
AGGGGGTTCTATTTCATTTTAGTACAAAGAAAAGGAAGACACAGGTATGGGTACTTTCAATACTGGTCCCCGCGACAGTTTTATGACTTGTAATTCACCAGACCACTGTATCCCGCCCCTTACATTCTTTGTTTTTGTATTGAATGGGAAAGGAGCTAGGAAAGTGTAATGAGGTAACAAGTTTTCGAAGAAAAAATACCCTAGTTTGAGTGTTAGGAAAAAATGTTGGAAGTAGGATAGAAAAACCACTTGTGTCTGTAATTTGTGTTTAATTTTTTTTTAGCAAAGCCCACGTTAATACCATTTGTGATAATTGTCTTTACCAAAAGAAAGCTTTAAGAAATTCATTATATAGTATTTTGAAGTAATTAAATTAATTTTTACGTTGAAATGATTTGTGTTAGTTTGTTACATATGTGTGTATTGTGTAATAAGAAAAATTAATATCAAACTCAAAAAATTAATTCTCAGCGTAGAAAATATTGCAGATTATAAGTTTTCTTAATCAGTTATGTTTTAAAGTCTAAAAATTTAATGGTTCCGACTAAAAAAATTTTTTTTAACGATGTAGAAAAGAGCAAAAAGGTTGGGGCTATTCCATAACCCCCGCGAGTCTCAACGTACGCCCGGGAGGCGCGAGTCCCACCGGGTTAAATGTTTTCCCCTTGAAAATTCTGTATAACTTACAAAGAGCAATCCTCTTCGGATTGCATCCAAATGAGTAAAAATACTGACTATTGAGGGTCAAATTTAGAAAATTTTTCAGGGGATCAACCCTTAATTCCCCTTTTAAAATTTTGACTTCTTTTAGTGTCCTCCCTTGAAAATTCCGCATCTAAAATGAAAATTAAGCCTGGGAGCAAAATTATCCCAGGATATATCTTGATTCATTTCACCATGGGGAAAACTAAAATTATATTAATATAATATCGAGGGCTTTTTTAAGGCTTAATTTAGGGCTAACTCACTTTTTTAAGATATAGCACCACTCAAGTTTTTAAGGATAATTTATTTCAACAGACAAAGATTATATTGTGATGCATCTAAGCTCAGCAGAGATGGGTAATCTAAAAGTTGGAGAAAAATGACAAAAAAAGTAAATAAATAAAAACAAAAAATAGAATAAGAGTCCATTTACTATGTGAAGTATTAAATCAGAATCTAACCCCCCATAAGGGTAGGCGTGCACTGAGACTTTCGTCGCAGTGACTGGAACATAATTGTCAATCGTGCTATGGCAAGAAGCTAGAGAGCGCGCATTAGGCGACGAGACTCTTGACCGATTGCCAAGAATCTGGAGTTATAATTATGTTCCAGTCGCTGCGACGAAAGTCTCAGTGCACGCCTAGCCTAACTAAGATAAATTTCTACACAGATAGTTTGACATTCTCTACACTGAGAAACATGCCCAATATACCGATACCTAAATAAAATCCCATTTTCCACAATCTTGTGTGTGGTATGGCAGAGGAAATAAAATAATATATATATTTAAAAGCTTTAATTATTTCAAAACCTCAATTTCAAGAGTACAAAACCAATCAAAGAAAAGGATGCATTTTCGCACACAAGAGTAGTTTACTTTATCACAAATTTGCTTCTGAGGAAGGATATCATCAATGTCAATTTTCGTCAAAGACAAAGAATTTAGTAACAGGAAAAATCTAAAAAAAGTCCTTCTATGATGACTGAACATTTTCATCATCCCGAGCCTGAAGCTCTGACACTAGAGCACCGATCTCCTGCTTCAAGCTCTGGTAGCGCTCCAGGTACACTGGGAAATGCTTTCTTATCAATATCCTGAACTTCTCCAGCTCCTGGAAACAAAAACACACACCAATGATTGACCAATCAACTGGGGGTCAGGCTAGCCCAGGGGTTCCCAACTTCTGTCCTCGGGGGCCGCAAGCGTAATCAAAAGTCAAGCGGCAGGCCGCAAAGTAATCCTTTTTATCCATGGTAAATTTTTCAGAGTCTTGAATATGGAATTTTTCCAGCGAAAGAGGGACAAAGGTTATTTACATATTGCAAAGAGAGGTTCTAATGTATTTTCAAAAATTTCAGAGAATATATTAACTTTTTTACCCTATACAACTCAGGCGCGGATTCAGCACCACTAGAAGTAAAACACCAAGGGGGGCACTTTTCACAGACAAGATCCCCTTGTGATACCATTGAGGGTATGGGGATCCTACCCCAGAAAAAATTTTTAAATTGAAAAGTAGGGCTTTAACTAATTTTTAGAAACCTTTTGAGTTTAAGGGAGGCACTTTTCAACACTATTACCTTTACTTTTTCACCCAAAATGTCATAATATAGGGGATTTCCTAAAGTAGTTCCTGTAAAAGTAGGGTTTTCACTTATTTTGAGAACCTTTTTGGGTTCCTAAGGGGGGCATGTCCAGAATGCCACCCCCCTAGATCTGCGCCTGATACCAACTTTTGACACTGAATATTACTTAAATTGGGAGGTTAAAGAGGTGATTAAAGACCTAATTGGGAGGTTGGTCAAGAAAATGTTAGTAAAATTCCCTAAAAGTAGTGTCAGCTAATTGTTGGATACTACATTTAGTTCCTCCTCGACACAAAGGTTGACATCAGCCTTCGTAAACCCTTGCTTGGTTCAGGGGCAGATTTCAGGGTATATACAAACTTCCTCTCGAAACCTCAAACTTTTATTTTTTTGGCATAGAAAACGACCAAAGCTACTTCATAGTCTAAGAGGTAAAAATAGGGGTTTGGGGGTCCTCCCCCAAAAAATTTCTGATTTTTAACATGCTAAAGTGTTCTGAAGCTACTTTTTTTAAAAGGAACTTTGCCAGTTGGAAACCCCTGGACACAAGCAAAGTAATTAGCAAGTGGCGTACATAAGGGCGTACTTACAAATTTCAAAAACTTTTCTGGGGGATGACCCAAAAAAAGAACTCATTTGTACTTAGAACTCTATTATTTATAATTTTTTATTAAGTTCATCGAAATGCAAATCTCACCTAAAATTTTATACCTAAAATTCTAACTAGTTGTACCAAAACTAGTTAAAAACCTGTTTTTTAGAGTCAGAATTTCTAAAATATTTCTGGGACACCAGACCCCCCTTTTGTAGTTAGAATTTAATTACTCATAATTGTTTTTTATATTAAGATCTTTTAGATGCAATTTCTTCCTAAGAATGTACTAAAAACCTACTTTAGACCTATTAAGTATACATGGGAGGGGGTGAGAAATATTTTTGGGCCCCTCCCGAAATAAATTTCTCCACTGAATTAGCACCCCAGGCCAGAAGGCTAATGAAAAAGAGATGGGCCACTCACCTGTAGAGTGGCGTTGGGGTCTCGGGCAGCCTGCTTGGAGATGATCTTGACGCGGAAGTAGACGAGGGCTCCTCCGACCGTGAAGTACGTCACGCGCTCCTGCTTCTGCAGTAGGGTGCGGCACATGGCGTAGCACTTCTTGAACGCCTCCTGCGCCCCAGACCACCCGTAGTGCCGTGCAGAGTTCAGGGCCCTGCAAAGTAAACTGTATTGTAGTTTGATCAATCAATTTTTAGATTTGCATTTCGAACATATCCCCATGGCCAGCAGTACTAGACCAGCTCCATGACGTAAGGGGACATCCATAAATTACGTGAGGTCAAAAAGGGGGGGGGGAGGGGTTTGGAAAAATCTCACCAAGGGGGGAGGGGGGTCAATTAAAATCTCACATCAACTTTTTTAACTTAATTAGGTGCTATAAAGCACAAAATGCAAACAAATAGGATAGAAAAAATTCTTAAAAGTTGTAGGTAAATCTCACCTGGGGGGAGGGGGGTCAAGAAAAATCTCACTAAATCTCACCAAGGGGAGTCCAGATTTTGGAAAAAACACCTGGATGGATGTCCCCTAACTATATTCATGAGGTATTTCAACTTATAAGAAATCCTAGTAATGCTTTGTTTCTTTGTATGTGACATGCATACAAGGTGTGGCTATTAAATATCGAGACTCTGAATCTGTAAATCACATGGTACCTTTAATTTATTTGGATTTAGTTATTACCACCTTTAACATACATCCCACCTCTATCCCAAGACCCAGCCAGGCCATTTTTTAAGTAAGAAGTTTGAGGCCCCCGCAGTGGTTCATTTTACCCCTTCCCTGATGAAATTTTGCCCCCAAAGGACCCAAACTTCGTAATGAGCAAGATTCAAGAAAGCTCTCCAAAAACCAGCGAAACCAAGGTCCAGTTCACGGGTTCCAAAACCCTTTTGGTTTGGGGATGTTGTCGGCAGGGCTTCTATCTCTGCCGATTCTCGGTCTGAGGAAGGACCACTTTTTGTGAATTTTCTGCTGTTTGAAAAAATCTTCTACGAGTTCCTTTCTGTCATCCAACTGTCTACATTTCAGTAATATGGATCCCCTGCCCACCAGGCAGAGGTCATGGCCCTGAAGACAAGTCCCTTCAACGAATCACAGTCGAAAAATTTCTTTTATATTTCCAACAGCAGGGTTGCCAACCTGAGACAACGCTCATCCGTAATCGCCCCCCCCACCCGCAAAAAAAATCCGGCGTGACGCGTGGCTTGCCTACCGATGCCTCGCCTTCTGCATGTAAAATAATGCCCCAATCTTTTGATAAGTTTTAGAAAAGTCCTGAAAACGCAAATATTTGAGAAAATAAGGCCTTTTTTCTCCCTATGAATCAATCATCCGTGCGGATTAGAATATTCCGAATTCCGATTGATTCCCCCTTCTTATTATTACCCATCTCATCAGTTACTATAGCGACTAGCGTTACCGTTTTTATTCGCAATTCTAAGTAAAAAAAAATATGCATTATAAGGATTGAAGGCTAAAAACAGAGAATTTAGAAGAAAAATTTAATACATTTTCTTTAAAATATAAGCAGCGTAGTTTCCGTAGTTTTTCTAGCTTTATCCGTAATTGCGGAATTCGGGGCCAAAATGCGGAATGATTCCGCAAAATCCGGAATGGTTGGCATCTCTGCAACAGTCCATTCAGTAAAACTTTTTCAGTTACCTGGACGGGATTGTGTTTATCCTTGGTAAGGAATATGATTTTTCTTTGTTTCTGTGTATTTCACAATAAGAGCAAATACAGATTATTATAGTATTTAAATTTCAGGATGGAATTTGCCATGGACATAGCATAATAACTAAACAAGGATAATACAGTCGAGTCCGCTTAATGTGATCGCAATTGTCCGATACTAAACTGATAACATTATCCGATCGATAACAATAAGCGATCTCATATCAAAAGCAGCAAACAGTGTAACTAGATTGTTTGCTTTAAAATCAAAATAATGTAATCGTAATTAATGTATTCAAAACACTATTTTTAAGCTAGGTAAAATTTTAAGGGGAAAATATACGCGTAGTTCAATTAATAAAAGTAAAATAATCGCTTACTGTGTATTTTTATTTGTATAGAAAGGTCTTTTCCAACTCTATTATATCCTTCCACTCCAATTCCAATAAACTACTTATTTAATACAGAATCTGAATTCCAGTAAAAAAGTGAAAATTCAAATCTCTTATCAGACACCTGCAAAGCGTCGATCTTGGTGGTTTCTTTATCCAAATAACAAGCATGGATTCGGACCCGTCCCCCATAACCGTTTTCTTTCAATATATGCGGAATGTTTTCTTTTTCTTACTGATACTGAGTTTCAGAGAAAAAAGGAGAGCCAGATGATCTCATGGGGCAAATGTTTACTTGTAAAAATTGGTCTTCAAAATGAAACTCGAACTCAAAAGCGGTCGTTTTAAAGGGGATATGGACAAATTTTGATAATATTAAGCGGAATGATGATTCATAGTTGATCACATTAAACGATGTATTTTACATTAAATTAAATAGGAATGATCGGGACCTGTCAATTTCGATAACATTATCCCATTGATAACATTAACCGTGATCACATTAAGCGGATTCGACTGTAGTATAACTAGCTTGTTGACCTTAAGTTTCAAAAGCCCCCCTGCAGAGAATTATGGTTACCACAGAGCGAAGTGGGCTGTCGAGTGGAGCTGTTCGTCTTTGGTTATGTAGAAGATTCGCCGGTCCCCCCACGGGGCAACAAACTTGTTTAGGGCGTCGGCGTACGCCATGTCATCTACGCTCTTGCCTTCCGCTGCAAAAAGAAATGATCATTACTCTACGGAAGAAAACATTCGTCACTGACTCAATGAGCCGGATGCAACTACGTTCAAACCGGTAAACACTCTTCAAGATAGGAAATCTTCGCCCCAGCCCATAGTCCCTCGTGGTCTTAACCACGTGATCCACTGCCATCCTGAGTTAGGCTTACCATACGTCCGGGTTTACCCCGGACAGTCCGGGGTTTTTAGTGCTGTCCGGGGAAATGTCCGGGGTCGCAATATGTCCGGGGTTTTCATACTTGTAAGATTTGCCAGACATTTTTATGAAAAATCGTGAAAAAACTCTTACAAATTGCGTTGTTTTACATTATCTAACATCTGTATTAACTTACTTTCAGGGAATTTTATAATAAAATTAAGTCAATCAAACAATTTTTGAGAAAATAATGTCGAATAAAGAAATAAAATTTGATATTTCTCTTCAATGTTTATTAGTTTGAATGTTTTTTCTTATTTTTTAATATTTGATGATTTCATATGGTACTTATTAAGAAATTTCAAAAATATGTCCTGGGTTGGACCCAAGAAAATATGGTAAGCCTATCCTGAGTGGCCCGCGCCTTCTCCACTTTGTGCGCGCGCACAGAACGATCGGAAGTACCGCTTGATCGTTGTTGAACGCCTGGTCAGGAGCAGGCGTTTCAAAACGTGACGATATAGGGTTCCCTAGAACGTTTCTACGGTTCCTTGAATCGTTACAGAACGTAGCTTCATTCGGCCCAATATAACTCACCAAAAATTGATTTTAGTTTTTTAAAGACAAATTTACTAGCCACGCTTAAATATCAGCTTGCTGATGGAAATAATGAGCCCTGAACCCCATTGTTGTCAACATTTAATTCATTTAAGAGTCGGAACATTTACAGACCTTGTTTGATTTGAAAACAGTTTTGTTTACTAATATGGATTCCTCGAATGAAAATTGTCAAGTGTGTGCCTTATGCTTTATGTAGAGATGTGGGTTTTCATGAAAATTTTGAAACAGAAAATTTTTTGGAAAATTTTCCAAGCCACTAAATTACTATAAAGTATTGTTAAATTAAACTTCTGATCATTGGAGGCAACAAATTAACAAAACTGGAGCATTTTCATCAATTCTGGATGATGTTCCTTGGAGATACATACAAAAATAAAACAATCCAAAAACTAATTAATAAAGCATTGTAATCATGATTTAAAATTTTTAAATCATATTTAATGTTATAATATAATAAATATTGAAATAACTATATATAATGTATATAAAATGCCTCGATATTCAATAAAAAGATGCCACACATAAGGAGAAATTATTTCATTATTCATTTACTAAAATGACCTATGAATAACTAAATTGAAAACAAAATAGTATATTCTAAAATTACTGGCAGGGCATATTTTTCAGAAAAAAAATTAAATTGATTTTTTATTACTATTTCCTAGTTCCAATATACCACTGATACCCTTAAACTCTAATAAGGTAGACTAAAAATAATAGCAGAGCTTTAAAAAAGACAAAGATTAATTTATTAACGAATGTAAACATAATTTAACAACTGTAAACAAATCTAACTTCCAAAACTGACATGTGGCCAACCCAAGAAAAACATCTAGTTATCAAGAAAAACCCCTATAATATCTAAAGACATAACATGATTAAACGTGTCATCCTGACTAGCAGGAACAAAGACACAAACAGAAAACTAAGTATACAGTATATCAGTGCATAAAGTAAGAGAAACAGCCAACCTCACACTGGGCTTTTATCTGAAATACTATGTGATGTCATACCAACCTGAGCCAATCAGAGGTGATGACATCACACACTCAAATCACTTCAGTTACAAGGTTAGAACTAGACAGTCCAAATTAAACAGACTTTTGACCCTACAACACCTAACCCTAGAATACATAACACTAGAACTCTTAACCTCAAGAAATTACATTGGTCAAACAAACAATCAGAATATCAAAACAAAGATAGATGCACAGTCACAATAGACGAGATTAGTGATGACGTTTTTTGTTTTGTTTGGAAACGTTGATTCGATCCGTGATTGGTTACATACGGATCCGTACTGTCCGTACAGTTCACGGAACCAATCACAGACTGAATTTACGTTTCCAAACAAAACAAAAAACGTCACACTAATCTCGTCTATTGAGGTGAACAAAACAACACATTTTAGTTATCAACCACCAAGAGAGTCACTAGAAACAATGATCTCAATGCAAAAAAATAACAATAACATTAAATTTATATCAACTAATTTTACTTCTTTGAAAGAGAAGCAAATGAGGTATTCTCACATTTTGAGATAAAATTTTATTAAAATAGTAGATAAAAAACCATGAAGAAGGACGTTTACATCAAGTATTTTCGTAGCCTAGTTTATGAGATATAAGTTTTTGAAATTTCTTTTTTCGTTTTGGCGCGAGAACACTTTTGAATCACAAATCATGCGCTGTGAGGTCACATCCAATAGAAGCCCGTTTTCTGATCACGTGAAAACAGTAAACACAATGGTTTTCATGCACTGTGATATCACATCCAATAGAAGCCCGTTTTCTGATAGTGTGACTTTTCTGACGTTTTGGCAATATTTAAATTGAATTTTAAGATATTTGAAACATATTTTTGAACTTAAAAATCAGAAATTCGGGAGTTTTAAACCATAATGTATCAAAAAAGTGAAGCAATCCCTCACTCATGCAAATACCTCATTGGATACAAAATGGAACTAGAAAATTTTCCAACCCACATCACAAGCCTCATGTTTAAAAATCCAATGCAAAATCAGTTTGACATCTGATGAGCACCTTGTATGGTTCAAAAGCAACATAAGGTTAGAAAAAGTAAGAAGAGGCTCACCCTCCACCTTCTGCATGAGGAGTGTAGACAGGGCCACGTGGTAGTAGATGAGCCCCGCAGAGTTTTCACTTTTGCAGCGGAACTCACTCAGCTTCTGGATGAGCTGGAAGCCCTTCTCATAGCTGCAAAAGAGACACTGCTTTCAGGGTTCATACTCTATCTAACATAGTAAAATTCAGGAGTATTTAAGGAGTTTTTCAGGAGTAAACTACTAAAATATCAGGAGGTAATGTCATTAACTATTAACCTTAAACAACTTTGTATGTGGAGTAGATTGAGTTAAAAATGAGGTATGGAGCAAGGAATTGCAAAAGTGGTTACAATTTCACATTTCAATGCAATTTTATTAATAAAAAAATAATTATTTCCCCCAAATCGATAATAAAACATCATTTTGCCCTTTGACAGATGTTTTTCAGGAGTAAAATCAGGAGAAAAAACATAGTTTTTAGGAGTTATAAGGGCCCTTAGAAAAATAAAGCGAATTTCAGGAGTTTTTCAGGAGGCGTACGAACCCTGTGCTTTTGAGGGATCTGTCACTTTTTCAGGGTAGCCACCGAAAACTTATTTCAAAATTCCCTGATAATAAGGAAGTTGCATGTGTCAGATTTTCAAAAACAAACAAGTGTTCCGTATGGTTTTTTGTATGGTAAAATGAAATATCTAGTCAGTTTTTCAATGTACAGGTAATTAAATATTTTAATTTAAAAGTCGAGAAAAAAACACGTGACTGAAAACGTTTATTGTTTAAACTATAAGATGACGTCAACAATAATACCATCAACTCCATTGCTTTACAACAATGTTTAGTATAAGATGACGTCACATCCAAACTCTTGGCGTTTTCGCGCGCTTTTAAAAAGGGGATTTTTGTTAATTTTTTTGGCAATCAAGAAATTTCTCGATCGGCCTAAAATTTTGGGTAGTTGCTTATTTTTCCAAGAAGAATCGATTAAAAAAATAAAAAAAAATCATGTAACTTCCTCATTCCAGGTTTTCCCTGATATTTTATAAATATAGTACATTTTAATCTTCTAGGAAACGGGAGAGTGACTGTAAAACTCGCGGAGAACAGAAGAAATAATATAAACAAGATTTAGATAGGAACATAAAATAAGATTATTTTAAGACTTTTTTTTACAAAGGAACCTTAGGAAGCCTTTTGTGAACATTTGCAATTACACTAATTTATACGGATGGAAGATTTTATTTTGTTGTAAGAGAATGGAAATGCACAAATTAAAAGACTTGGAAATCAGAAAAATATTGAATTTTATTGTCGAAACTAGGCAGATTCCCACAATTTTCCTGATAATTATCGGATTTTCTAAAATTCCTTGATTTTCCCCTGATAATTCTGTGTTTTTTAATTTTAACTGACAATTCAGGATTTTAAGGTTTTCCACCTCTGTGCCACCCTGTTTTTATTTACCCCCTCCCCCCTTTGTCACACGTCATGCACTTAAAACAACAATGTCAATGTGTCTAGTACACAGTTTGAAAGTGCCCGGAACCAACTATTTTTATTCTGGGGGGTACAACCCCCAGAAACAAAAGTCTGGGTGTTCAAAACCTTGGGGGGGGGCTCGATGTATAGCCATTACATAAAGAGGGCAGCTGCACTCAAAAGTTTAAGAACTGCTGGTCTACATGAAAGAGAACGTCTCCCTTTAAGTCACAAAAACTTTCAAGGAAAACTGAACATAATAAATTTAAAATTTAGGAAATTTTACCCTTAAAATTAAGGTTTTTACTCATTTTGAGAACTTTTGACCTAACCTAAAAAGAACCGCCCCTTCTAAGTCAAATAATTTCATACCTGCCAACATTTCAGAAATAGGAACAACACGCACGACACATTTTGAATGTGTGAAACTGGTATTATTAAAAAAGAGCTTGTAATTCACAACTTTTATCTCTTATCTAAAGTATCTAATGGTTATTAAGAGGACTAAGTGTTTTATATACCTTTATATTCTGACTAATAATTATCTACATTTATACTAGGATACAATAAAGTTAATTTTTTTCTCTTTTATCTGGGTTTAAATTTCTGCAAATAGAATAACAAAAATGACTCAAGATGTTAAACACTATGAATTTCATACATAATAACTCAGAAAGATTTAAAAATACTTAGTAAGTACTAATAAAATGAAACAGTGAAATAAGCAAACATTGGTTGGAAAATAGAAAAATTAATCTTTATTAAGTGCTACAAAAGTAGCTGATTTTGCCCTTTTTAATAGGTCAGCACTGAAAGATTTATTATAGCATGGATCAGAATTACTATTTTCGCAGCTAGCAATGACCTGTAAAGTATCAGAGTCCATGGAACTCTGAGAGTCAGTCTTGTTCTTACGAACTAGACTTTCACTAAGACTAATAAACGCCTTATTATTGCACAATTCGAGTAGGTCGAAAATGGCTGGACAGGGGGACGTAAAAACGGAACATTTGGTACTGAAATTGTATTTTCAGAACAACAGTGAAAAATTGGAACGGTTGGCAGGTATGTAATTTCAAGGAAAAGCAGAAATAAAATTGATGTCAAAGTTCCGGGAGGGGTTTGAACCCCTCAAATAATCCCCTGGTTGTGGCACTCAAAGAACTTATTTTACTTAGGGGCCATCTATAGATGAACTATCAGTTCGAAAAACGGAAAACCAAGTTTTAAGAAAATCGAAAAAAAAAAAAAACCCCGTACGAGTAATGCATTTTTCATTGTATAACCACCGAAATCTTACACGAAACTCGGGACCCTATTATTTAGAGTACAGACAGGGGTCTGTTTAGAAGAAATTTGGGTCCGTTTTCGGACCCTTCACAATATGTTTCATTGTGCAAACGGACCTTTCACAAAGTATTTTGGTCTTTAAATGTGCACTATTTTTCACAATACTGCAAATTTTTGAGCTTATTTTCACAAAAACAGGCTCCTGGCTGAAAAGAACTATTTTAACACTAACTAATATTCACAAAATTCCGAGTAGATTTTCACAATTTTCACAAAAACGGACCCTTCACAAAAAGTCTGGAATGACCCCTGACAGAATTAATCGTTGAAAAGAATGTATTCAAAAATATTTCATAGTCGTTGATGAAGAAATGAGACGGAATATAAAAATGACTCACTTTTTTTGGTGGATGGCCAACTCCGTGAGATGCACCAGAATGAAAGAGGTGTTTTGCTCGTCTTTCAAGGCAGTGAGGAAGCCCATACTCTCCATGGCTGCGGAAGAGACACGCAACTTAGAGCAGGCATGGCCAACAATAATTCTTCATCAATAATTTTCACAATAATTTTTTTGGTCAAAAGTTAAATTTTTAGGATAAGTTAATACAAACAGGGGTCGCAGTGACATTTCAAAAAAATATAGGATTTTTAAAAATAAAATATAGGAGTGGCAAAAAAATCTTATTTGCGATCACTTTTCAGGGATGTGATTGACCAAAAAGCATAGAAGAGAAATTCAAAAATTATATAATACTTACTTTTTAGTATTTAATTTTAAGATTTAGCATAATATTAAAACAAGTGCTGAATCATAAAGTTCAAAGTGAAAGGGGGGTCTGGGGGTCCTCCCCCATAAAAATTTTTGGAAAGTTGACCCTAAAAACATAGTTTTAACTTCTTTTGGACACCAAGTCCGATTTTTTTGGGGGGTCCCCTGTTATCCCCCTTGGGGCCGTTCATGGTTTTGTAAGATACTGCGTTTTCTAAAATCTCATGTTTCTTGCATAAAAAATTTCAAAACCGAACCAAAAATAAATTTAACAAAAAATTGAATTAGGAAATCTGACGTAAGCACTTTTTCCTGGGGATTTACCCCATAAACATTTTGACTCATTTTTGAACCCTTTTGGTTACACCCAAAAAGGACAGCTCCTTGTATAAGTCACCTAACTTTCAAGGAGAAAAAAACCAGTACTTACTAAAAGGATGTCGAAATTTCGGGGGGGATGGGTCCGGCAGTTTCTTACGTAATTATGGGGGGGTTGAGGTTTGCTTATCTTTACTGACAAGGGGGAGGGGGGGTTAAAAATGACCAAAAAAAATTCGTAATATTTGAACGGCCCCCTTGATACCACACCTGAAACAGGTTACCCCAGTCTGCAAGCAACACGAAACTCGCGAAAAAAAATCCCGATTTTTCCGCTTTGAATCGTCCTTTTTCTCAGAAATAATGCAAAATGAAAAAAATCTAGGGATCATGGGAGAAACTTCTCCGTTCATTAAGCAATGGGACGTTTTCAGCGCCAATTTTAGCGTGCCGAGCAAAAATATAGGAAATATAGGAGGCTTACCAAAATATAGGAGAATATAGGAGGTTTTTTACTAATTTTTCAAAAATATAGGATTTATAGGAAATATAGGAGGTCTGCGACCCCTGTACAAAGTGTACCAAAACGCGTTAAAACCTGTTAATTGGAGTCATATTTCAAAAAAATTTATGGGGGAGGACCTCCAGTTCCCCCTTTAGTACTAGGAACTCTATTATCCACAACTTTTTTAGGATATTAAGTTCAGCCCGGTGCAACTCCTACCTAAAAATATATTTTAATTTATGCATTGAACCTATTAAACATGCATGGAGGCATGAGAGGAAGATTTGGGTGTACTATTTCCCGATGCAAAAATCTAGCTGCAATTTTTAGAGAAAATTTGGGTACTTTCGAAATAAATTTCTATAAGCACCACAGGATCCTTGGTTTTGAGTGATTCCAAGTGTTTTTTAGCTGCACCTGTTTAGTTCCTATGGATACACTACAGAAGGTATTCTTGGGGTTGCTCCGAAAGGTAAATTTAAATGAATATTTTATTTGGGAATCTGTCAAATTAAGCAAAGGATCTAAGAAACTCCCTAATTTATATACCTAATTTATTCAATTTACTTCACCGTCATTCTGTGCACCTAATATCCTAAAATTTTAAGTGCGGCCCGCGAGAGTATTGTGGTTTTCCAAAGTGGCCCTCAACATCATTTGGGTTGGCAACCCCTGACTTAAACTTCGGGGCAAAAGGTATCTCCATTTTTAAACTTTTGTTTTAGAACAATTATTTACCTATGCAGCATGCCAATAAAATATATAATGTTCAAAAATAATATAGGGCTATTCCATATGAACAGGGACATGATCAAGAAAAACGAAAAAATAAAATAATAAAATTTTCTAATTATTTTAGGGAATAATTATGCAGTATTGATCTAATCGTGTTTTGCATTGCTTAAATTTTGTGTAAAATTATTTTTATCGGAATGTCAGCATTTAAAGTCAATATTTAGAAATATTTGTTTTAAAGGTTAATTTGTTAGTGAAAAATGTATAGTTTATTTAGAAAATTAAAAATAAATTAATTAGTTTTTACAACTTTTTTGTTAAATATACTCATAAACTTTATAGTAAAAATGAAATAAAGTGTTTAAATCAATTTAATTATATTTATATTAATGAATAACTGAACGCTTATACACATGTAGCGTGAGTTACGAAGTACTGTAGCGTGAGTTACGAACAGCTCTCTATATTTTATTTTATTTCTGATTTTCTAAAGCATTCCCAGTAAAACTGTTTGCTATTTTAGAATAAAGGAAGTATATTCAAACACCTGACAAGCATATAGAATTATTGAAACACTATTTAAGCAGAAAAACAAATTTGAATTTTATACTCATAAATCCATGTCTTTTTCTTGTAGTGTGATTTACGACTCTATTTTAATTAATATTTAAAAAACTAAAATTCTTAAAAGATTCGCAATACTTATTTTAAATTATTAACATAAATTTCAATATGTGTGATTTTTTTAGAAAGAAAATAATAGTTATTTCAATATTGAAAAATTATTTGAAATTGCAATTTTGAAAAAAATGTAGCGTGAGTTACGGTGGAATTGCCCTATAAAGTAAATTCAAATTGAAAGCAGGGTTGCCAACCTTTTCCAGAAAGCTTCAGGGGCCCAGGAAAAAAATTCCTGATTTCTTATGCTACTTCAGGAGTAGTGCCAAACTGCTATCTCCGGAACCACCAAAACGGTACAAATATTGCAGAAAGCATGACCGCTAAATTTTTTCAATCGTTTTAAAGCCAACCATGGTTTGGAACCCGACTTGGAAACACTAGCCATGTCTTTTGCGGTCAATTTTATCGAAGAAAGGAAAGAACTCGATACTATTTTGAGCCTCAACCATTGCAATGCCATTTAGCGTTCCAGTAGGGCTTACCATCGTAACAGATTATAAAGCATTAAACATGGAAAGGGTATTTCCGGAGTATTTAACACTTATTGCGGATTTTCAGTACTCTAATGGAAAAACTCCAGAAGTTTCGGAGTAGTTGGCAACCCTGTGAAAGTGGAGATACCTGGTTCTTGTACAAGTCTCAAGTATAGGAGTTATTTTATACTACCTGGCAGAGGGAAGGAAAAATTAAGGGGACATCCATAAATTACGTGAGGTCAAAAAGGGGGGGGAGGGGTTTGGAAAAATCTCACGCCAACTTTTTAGGTTAGAAATTATACGATTTTCTTTCTTTTTTAAGTATGAGAAAGGAATATATGAGAAGGAAAGAGAAAAATTATTTTTACAGGGTTGCCAACCTGAGACAACGTTTATCCGTAATCGCCCCCGTCCGCCGACCGATGCCTTCCGCACGTAGAATAATTACCCAATCTTTCGATAAGTTTTCGAAAAGTCCTGAAAACGCAAATATTTGAGAAAAGGCCTTTTTTTCTCCTATGAATCAATCATACATGCAGATTATAATATTCCGAATTCCGATTGATTCCCCTTCTTATTGCCCATCTCATCAGCTACTAGTGTTATCGTTTTTATTCGCAATTCTAAGTAAATAAAATATGTATTGAAAGGATTGAAGCTAAAAAACACAGAATTGAGAAGAAAAATTTAATACATTGTCTTTAAAATATAATTAGCGTAGTTTCCGTAGTTTTTCTAGCTTTATCCGTAATTGCGGAATTCGGGGCTGAAATGCGGAATGATTCCGCAAAATCCGGAATAGTTGGCATCCCTGTTTTTAAATAATCTCACGTGGGGGGAGGGGGGTCCAGCAAAATCTCACCAAGGGGGGTCCAGATTTTGGAAAAAAACACCTCACGTAATTTATGGATGTCCCCTAATACAAGGTTTATATACTGCATAAAGAGTGTTGAAGTACAAAGGAAAGCAAACCTTACCTATTTCTTCAGCATAGGAGAGGTTGTTTTTAGCAGTGTTGTTGCAAATGAGAAAGAGGTAAGCGTTGCCGATGCCTCGGATTTCCAGCAGATTCAGCATCACTTCGTGAGACTGCAGTCGCTTGTGGATGCTAAAGGACGAAACAAACAAACGAATAATAAGTACATAGCTATAAATGTAATGTAACTATCAACCAGCAGTACAATAAAAAAAAGGTTTGTCCAGACATTTTGTGAATAGTTAATACAAAATAAATGATTTTTTTGCTAGAGTCCTGTTTTGGTGATACAGTGAATGGTCGTAAACACACTCCAATTTAATTTAATGCAAAATTCTTTGTTCTCAAATCATGCTCTTTATCAAGCAATGTACCACATATGACACAGCGATTTGGTGGTTTTTACCCAGGCCTTATACTTGACTTTACTACTTTTGACTTGACCTCATACTTTTTAAATTAGGGGTGAATGTTGCACAATCAAAATACATGTGTTTTAAACAGTTTTTTGCTTTGTTTTAAATGTGTTAAAAAGTAACAACGCTGGGGAAAAAAATGGCCAACTTTTAAGTTGTATGCTTAGTTCAGTTAATTGACATTTAGTTTTAAAATTAGGCCAGTTAAAAATATATTAAAGTTTATAATCCATATAAAAGTTAAGCCACATAAAAGGTAGTTTGAAAAGTTAGTCTTCTACATGACCAAGAGTAAAACAATTTAGAATAAAAGAAATGTCAGATAGATAGTTTAGAACTGGGGTGGCCGTGAAGATACCCTATCTCCAAAAGATGCAGGACTTAAAAAAGTTCAGAAACCCCATTTGTATAATGAAAAAAGATACTTCTTTTCTCCCTTTTTTAATTATCTCAGAGAGTACAGTTATCATGGTTCCCATTGATAGTTCCTTCTCCAGTTCTAAAAGTTCTTAAGACTGCAGCGGATTTTCTCAACTTGTTTCAAAGCCAACTTACGTCGCGAGCAGATTTTTTTCCAGCACACGAAACTGTTTTTCCGGCTGAGTCCGTGTCAAACTAATATACAACAGAATCATATAGTTCAGCATCTAACAGATGGAAAATGTTAAAGATCATTATTGTTAAAAGAAGAGAAAATCTAAGAGAAATACAAAGATTTAGGAAATAGCTTAATAGGAAGAAGTTTCTGAACGTAAAATGTGACAGGTACTACTCTTTGGTTTTGAACACAAGATACATATTTTGTGGCATTGTGATCTTTCCCCAAGTTAATATATGATAATTGTTCTTTTATGTTTTCAAAAGACATTAATTACACTAGTCGACAAATTTAAACTTTTTTTCCCTAACAAAAATGAGATTAGGTATTTCCGACTAATTTCAGGGTGTAGAATTCAGAAATAGTTGTGAAAAAGCTGCAGCACGTACAGTTTTGTTGTTACAAATATGGCACTAATTCTGTAAGAAACTGACAAAAGCGTTGAAAACACTCATTTTTAACAAATAATCTCATTATTTTAGCATAAAATACTATCATAATTAAGTTTATATATATGTTTCAGACAATATAAAACTAAAAATTACTAAAGATTCATTAAATACGATGCAATTTTATCACTTTTTGTTTCTTAAATAGCGTTAAATCTCCTCTTTCAACGAACCAAGTGCTGTAGCCCAAAATTGCTATTTCTCAGTGACCTATGTATCGAATAAATGTCCTAAGGGAATCTTTATCCTTGTTTATGATTGACTACAGTGATATTTTCCGTAAATAAGTTCAAACGTGGATGTAAAATATGAATTTTGGGTGATGCTCAACATTCTATGGCTTGGTAAGACTAAAGAGAACCTTCTATTGGGATTAAAACATTTTTATCGGTCCTATTTTCTAAAAATCATCTTACCACTCTCCTAAAAACCATTTTCAAGCTTATAATCCGTTTTATTAATTTTTACTTCATAAGCAGGGTCGTGAATTCTTTTTTAATCAGATGTTCATACTGACTTTGAGTTTGTCTTCACTTAATGGCGAAAAAAGTCCTTTTAAATACTTTTTTAAATGTTTTTTCTGTATTTGTCATTGATATTATATAAATAAGATAATTTGAATGTCCTCCCCATACTATAGGGATAGTAATTTGCATAGAACTACCGTTGACTCTTACGTACTTAAAAAGAGCCACATTCTAACTTTTGCAACACACGTGAGATGCCCAGATTTCATTTTAGTCATCTATTTGGACCCAAATCAGTGGGGAAAAACCTTTTCCCACTTTTTCAGTAAAATATTACCATTGAATTGTAGTTTAACCCGTACCCAAATTAAGCAAACCGTATTGTACATAAATGGGCAAAATTTACACGGAAAACTAGTCAATTTTCAAAATGAACTGCAGTACGAAAACATCGCCACACTATTAAAAGAATGTCTACATACTGGGATACTAGAAATAAATTAATTGGATGGGATTGCAGGGTTGCTATTGGACAAAAATGACGCTTAAAACGCAAATATTAAGAAAAAAAGCAGAAAATCGAAAATTTTTGTTACGCAAAAATGAGACGTGGTGGAACTTTTTTACTTGCAGATATTTAAATAACTACATGAGTTAGTAACAAAAATAGTAATTTGGTCGTTGTTAGGAAACCACTGTCGACTAGTGTTATTGGACTTTACTTTAAAGGCTTAAAGTAAATTGCAACACAAACTAGATAACAGAATATGTGTAAAGCATTGGTAAAAAATGTGAAAAAATTGCTACTTAGTACTGCTAATTCAGATCCTAGATTTTTCATTTAATATATGCTTTGTGTTTAGCTAAACTTTAAAAATAGCATACATCCAGAATTTTAAATGTTTTTCTCCCATATAAAAGGAACACAATGAAATGTTGTTGTTACATATTGACATCTATTGAGAAAACTGCCAAACCCACTTCAAAATTTTAAACTCTGTTATACAGTGCTTTTTTCCTCATGAAAATTCTGCTGCTCACAAGAAGCAGTTCCTTTCGAATATTCCCCAAAGTGGTTTCAAATGAGATACAACAAAACCAAAATCTCAAAAATTCCCCCTTAAAATTTTGACAACTATTAAAATCTTTTTTTCATAAAAAAAACCTGTGGTTCAAAAGGAACTGTTCTCTTAGGATGCAAAAGGGTTGCAAAATCAGCTAAAACACTACTTCAAATTCAGTCAAATTTTCAAAAAAAATTCCCCTCCATTTTTACTTTTGACATTATGTGAAACATAGTTCAAATAAAGTGATCTAAAACTTAATGCATTAATGAACTTGTTAGGAGTTCCTTTGAAAAAAAAACCTTATCCCCCAAAAAAACCTGAAATGATGACCCTATTGTGCAGAATTTCAGTGAATTATCATAGTTCCTTCTTGGGTGTCTGGATATTCACAGAAAATTTCACCCTTAAAAATGCAAAAATATCTGGTTCTCCTGCCCTGCCCATTGATAAGGATAGTTACCTGCAAAAAGTCGATGGGATAGAAGGTGAGAGCGACAAACTCGAACTTGAGGATGTTTAGGGCCAGGTCGTATTTCTCGGCCATGACGTAGGACTCAGCCAGCACGTCGGTTAACTTGGTGACAGCCTCAGAACGGAGCAGCGGCAACCTGCAAAACATCAAAGGACATATGTCAAGATTAAATTACATTAATGTTTTTTTTAAGAGTGTTTTGTTAAGAGAAAACTGACAACAGGACAGACTTTAATGATTCAGAAAGCTTTGAATTTTTAAATAAGTACCTATAACTCACAGGAGGCCCATATAAGGGGGCGCCCACCTTGAAACTTGGACTAGGTGTACCAAAACTAGGACTTTTTTTTTGCTATCAGGGGTTGATCCAGACAAAAATTGGGGCCCTTTTGCTGCCCCTTCACAAAAATTCCCCCTCTTTAAATCTGCCCCTTCACAAAAATAAATTCATAAAAATGCCCCTTTCATGAAATTCAAATTAGCTTTAGTGATAATTTGCAAGAAAATATTCACAAAATATTTGAATTTTTCATGATTTTCTTGGTTTGTGAGTCAAATTTACTTTTACACACTCATCTGCTAACTATCTTGACTTGACTTGACTTAAGTCTCTTTACGCCTATGTGGCGCATGAGGCCGCCAGCACAGCCCTCCACCCCCGCCGATCTAGCGCCGCTGACCTCGCATTCCCCCAGCTCAACCACCCAAGAGAATTTCTTTCCTTAAGCACCATTTGCCGCCAGGTGTATTTTGGCCTGCCTCTCTTTCTCTTTCCATCTGGGGCCCAAGTTAAAGCCATGCGGGTCGGATCTGCTGGAGGCATCCGCAGAACGTGCCCTATCCACTTCCATCTACGATATCTTATTGTTGTTCTACTGCTAACTATCACTGCTTCAATTTTTCACAAAAAATAATGAAATGGGCCCCAAAATATAAAACCTGGATCTACCCCTGGCTATGCTTGCATTTAGATCATTGTTTACTTAATTTAGAGTTATAAGAGATTTAATAAATGAGACGATTTTAAACTTTGTTGCTGCTGTATCGATGAGGGAACCCCGACAGTCAATTATTTGAAAATGAGTTAAAACCGACAATACATTGACAATTCTTAACTTTCTGGGGGAGAACCCCCCAATCCTCTCAAAAAATTTCACAGCTTTTTATATTACACAGCTTTTTCTAGAAAATTCTGCTGCTTGCAATGAGCAGTGCCCTTAGGGTGTAATCTAAAGTCACAAAATGAGTTAAAACACTACTTTGAGGGAGAAATTTTCATAATTCTCCTGAGGGAGGATCTCCGGGCCCCAAACCAGTGGCGAATCCAGTAGGGGGGGCTGTGGGGCTGCAGCCCCCCCAGGAATAAGACATTCAAGTTTTGGTAATAGCAGTGAAGCCAAAATAGAAATTTCAACACGTTGCGGACATTCGGTGGTGTTACCCAAAGGGTCTCAAAATCAATCGGAACCCTACTTTTAAGGGTAAAAATTACAAAATTTTTTGGGGGAAGACCCCCAAACCCCCTCAAAATTTTGGAATCTAATAAGTACGGTTTTTCCTTGAAACTTTAGAGACTTACAAGGAGTGATCCTCTTTGATGTAACCTAAAGTGTCTCAACATAAGTTAAAATGCCACTCTTAATGGCAAAATTCAAAACATTTTCTGGAATAGGAACCTCTAAACCCCCTAGAAATTTTCCAATTCATAATACTATAAACTTTTTCCTTGAAAATTCTGCCGCTTTCAATGAGTTGTGCTCTTTGGGTGGAATCTGAAAGGCTTCAAAATGAGCTAAAACACTATTTTGAGGGGCAATTTTTCAAAAATTTTCTGGGGGAGGACCCCCAGACCCCCCTTTTACTTCGAGTTGACATATATCATACATGTGATCACTCTTACAATAAATTGGCGGAAAATATAAAAAAAAATTCGATGACACCTAAATTTTCCTTCATTTAAAGAGGGGATCATTTGGCTTCTACTTTTACTTCCCGAGATCTACGATTCGATATGCTAGTTATATTTTTTTTAGCTTAAATCAGCTAGTTTTCATATTATTTCGATTTTACCTAAAACTTATTACTGTACAACACTCGCGACTTGAGTTTTCAGAAAAAACACGACAGGAAAATAAGAAAGTGGAACTTCGATTTTGCAAATCAAATTGCTGGATTTTGATTTTGCTAAGCAAATTGGCGGATTTCCGCCAATTGGCGGAAGAATCACATGTATGATATATACACAATTTTTTAACTTACTGCACCAAAATTAAAACCTTACGAAGTCATCTCACCTAAAACTTGGTATTCCTAAGATAAAACCCCAGAAAAGATGTTGAGTAACCCCTAAACAAAAATCTGGTTACGGCACTGGCAACCCCTCCCCCTTTCAGTTGCTTACATTAATATTTGAACAGCCCATAATAGCAATAAGGTTATTTGTGAAACTCAGCCCCCCCCAGACCAAAATCCTGGATTCGCCACTGCCCCAAACATTGCAGGATTTACCTTGTTTATGCAATGTTTTATTAAATGCACCAAAATTAAAATCCTGTGCGAAAGTTGTGTAAAACTTATACAAATATTGACGACCAACTACAGGCATGAAGACCAGGAAAGTCGGCCCATTTAACTTGACCTACCGGATTCCCAGTATTTGTCCATAAATTTTTTTCAACCTGTTTACTCCAATGGAACTAACTACCTTTTCTAGCAACCCTGTTGAAAGAAAGGTTTTCTTCCTTCCCGGTTAAAATGTAACTAATTCAATTTGAATTTGGGACCCCCTCATTCTCCATACTGAAGTCCAAACCCTCTGTGGCCATTTTAAAAGTTGTGAATCAAATCCTCCCCTAGTCTAGTAGGTCTTTTTGCTCCTACTAAAAATGTTCTTTTTGCTACTACTAAAAATGTTGAATGCAAAGAATGAACAGGGATGTGATTGTCCAAAGAGCTATAAAGAGGAAATAAAAAATTATGTAATTATTTTTTTTGTGGTTAATTTTTAGATTTTGTATAATAGTTAAGAAAGTGGAGAAATTATTGAGTTTCAAATGCAAAGGGGGTCTGGGAGTACCATAATTTTTTTAATTTGACCCTAAAAAATAGGGTTTTAACTTGTTTTGGACACTTAGTCCTAATTTTTGGGGGGTGGATCCCCTGCCATCCCCCTTGATATATCTGAAACAGGTTTTAATCCAACAAGATTTTTTTAAACACTGCATTCATTATCTTATCTTGCTTCAAAGTGATCTACTTTCCAGTGGCGGCTCGTCCATAGGAGCACAGGAGCACGTGAACACCCACCGAAAAAGTAGAACAAAAATCGAATGTAAAGAAAAATAAATATCAAAGGAAATTTATTCTCAATTTCTTTTTTATAGAATTATGTTTCTCCCCCCTCCCTTCTCTCCTCAATAAAAAAAATTTACTACCCGAAACGTGAAAGAAATCGAAAAAAGACTGAACTCTTATTTTTCTTTCCCTTTTCGCACGTGTGAGCGGAAAAAATATGAGAAACCGAGGAAACCCCGACCGCTCGCCGGAGATCATTTGAGCTTACGGCAACGCGCAGGAGATCTCCGCTAGCACAGATTTAGTGTGCCGAGGCTTTCACTTTTGAGGCACAGCTTTCATTTTTGACGTCTGATAAAAGTGGTTTTATCGGCTAATGTACGAGTAAGAGCACTCTTTAAATACAATTTAAATCGTTTCATCAAAATATTTTAATACTTTTGTTATTAATTAGGATGTTTTTCAAACGATGGCTTTAAGTAAAATTTCCTTGTTTGAATTAAAGCATCTGTATTTTTCTCAATTGCCACTGGGAAAAAAAGTTGAAATAAACCTCATCTGACCATGGTCCAAGTTACAGAAGGAAAAGAAAGGGACTTTAAAAGAGAATTTAAAGATGACATTTATGACATAAATGGATTAAATTATTGGAAATTTTATTTTTTATATAATTGGTGTGAACACCCTATTAATTAACTCACGAGTCGCCACTGCTACTTTTTCTTTCTGCGATAAAAATTCCTTCCAAATGAAAAATTGTGGAAGAAGTTGAATAGTCAATGGAAAAATTTTTTAAAAGCAGAAATTTGCGGGAAAATCTCTTCCCTGAATGAAAAGAAGAGCCTTACTTCTTCAAGTGCCTTCGAAAGGATTGCGGAGTGTACAGCCCGTAAAACCACACGGTTCCCATCTTCAGAATTCTGAGGGCTTTCTCCACAAAGGAGGCTGCGTAGTAGTAGTTCTTGAGCAAAATGGCAGACTGCAAATAAAACTTCACCTTTATTGCACTGTATTATTTAATGTCTTTTAATGTTAAAACTTCTCCTTAAGTTAATTTTTTGTACAAAAAACAAATATTAATTGGATTTTTTTAAACTTGAGAACAGTTGTCTGTATTACTCAAGTCAAAATTGTTTTGCTATATCAAAGTACAACCTACATAATATGGTTTGATTAAACTAACTTAAAACATTAATTAACTTGAGTTTCAACTTCAAGGTGACCATACAATATGAAATGATCTTGCCAAAGAAAGGGCGCCATTTCGACTATTGGTCGGTATTTGGCTATTTGTATTTTGTGGTATTGGTCGATTTTTCCTGGTTTTGGAAAGGTTTGCAATGTGAGAGAACAATCCACTAAAAAAATTTCTGCAGTTTTTACACTTTCTACCATGGGTGTAGCCAGGGTTCCACTTAAGGGGGGGCAAGCAGGCTCGACTTTTTTTTATGTTTATTGAGAACAATTTTAAAGCCCCGTGAGTGAGGGCCGTAGCTACAGTATTGTCGAGAGACCTTTAATGAATATTTTTGACCTTTAATGAAATTAATGTTAAAGTTTTGAGGGTAGTGTAGAAACAATGAGGTCTCTTTCATCCATATAAATAGGTTTAATTAAGATTTTCAACACTTTTTTAGGTAGAATTCGCGTCCAAGAAAAATTCCTATAAGAAAGGTTTTTAGTAATAAAGGTTCAAGTTTCAAAGGGGGGTCTGTGGGTTCTCCCAGAGAAAATTTGTGGAAATTTGACCCTGATAACAGGGTTTTAAACTGATTTTAAGTACACGTAAACACAAATTTGGACAAAAAATTTTAGGTAGAATTTTGATTTTAATGAACTTATTATAAAAAAGTGTGAATAATAAATGTTAAAATACTAAAGGGGTGGCTGACTGCCTGCCCCAAAAAAATTTTTGGAAATTTGACCCTAAGAATATAGTTTTAAACTGTTTTTTGGTACACATAAACCCAAATTTGGACATGTTTTAGGTAGAATTTTGATTTTAATGAACTTATTATAAAAAAAGTTTGAATAATGCTTGTTTTAATACTAAAGGGGGACCTGGAAAAAGTTGTTACCTTCCCCCGAACCTAATATAATTTCCCCAAACCTTATGTATTGCTTCTATGGAGCTGGCAGGGGCTTCCCCCGAACCAGGTTCGTAGGTTCGGGCACTTTTTCCAGGTCTGCCTGGGGGCCCTCCCCCAGAAAAAATTTTGAAAATTTGAACCTAAAAAACTGGGTTTTAACTTAACTTAAAATAAATTACTCAGGACTTAGGGGGGCAGCTGTCCCTCCCCTGGCTACGCCAATGCTTTCTCCCTGCATAGTCAAATTAAACCCAGAGTAAAACTCGCTCCTCCCTGTGAAATATGGTTTACGAAGGACTTACCTTGGCAGCTGTTTTGTACATTGAGGCCCTAAGAGCCACAGGGTCGAAGACATTTTCGCCACTCTGATCAGCAGCTGACAAGTTCTCTTCGAGAAAATTTTCAGCCTTCTCGATAAAAATCAATCCCTACAAGAGCAACAACAGAGGTGGGTTACTAACATTTATACTTTTTAATTGCCCTTTTTTACTTTTAAAATAGCGTTAAACTATGATACAATATAATTCTTTATATGACTTTTAAACAAAAAGAAAGTTTGAAATGCAAAGAAAATTATTTGGAGAATTGGATATTAAATAGGTGTGCTATGGCTAATTATCAATTATGACATGCTTCAATTCAAATTTCAAACAGGTTAGTTAGAGAGTAACAGTTGTCAAATGTCCAATCATTATCCAAACTTTGAACATTTTTCTACTAGGAGCTGGGCAACTGTACTCAGATTGTTTTTGCCCTTTTGAATAATCCGATTTGCTCAGGGTCCAAACTCAATTTTGAAAAAAGTTTTCCAGACAAAATAAATCTAGCTATTCACAGCAATTTTTCTAACATTTATGTCTCTTTCAAAAAAAAATACTTTAAATACATAGTGTATATTTTTAACTTTCTGAGAAAAAAATAAGGCACTGAGATTAAATATGGTAATTAGTTTCTGACCTTCAGGGTTGGCAAGGTTTTTCCCACCCCCGGTAAATACCATGGTAAAAACCGGTATTTACCGTCCTGGGAAAAACTAGGTTTTTCCCACATGGGAAAAAGTGGGAAAAACTGATTATTTATTGAATTTATTCTGTTCATAGATGAATGTTTTAAAAGTTTTTACAGCCTTTTTTATTAGAAAAATGACCTTAAATAAGCTTTATCCTTTGTTATGAATATGTTATGGGTTTTATCATGTGTCTGAGGAATGTCATCTTTTGATGGATCCCTTTTAATCGGATTATCATACCTTGTTACTTCAAAAGTTATCTTGCAATCAAGATTTACACATTTTACGTTTTATTTTGATTTAAATTACGTTTTCATTTACATTTAAAAAATCTATATACTATAATGCTTCTCTTAAAGACACAGATATTATAAGTAAATTTGTTTTAAAATATTCTCTATTTTTATTTGAGAAATTTGTTAATATTAAAAAAATATATGCAAATTTTATGTTAAATGTCATGATTCTCTTGCTCACTTATATTTTTCCCACCTAATAATTTTAACCCCCCCCCCCAAAAAAAATGTCATTTTTAACTAAATTTTTTTATAATATGTTTAAAAAGGCTATAACCTAATACTTCTATTATTTTGTCAATTGGAGTTTTTCCCAGTATTTACCAGTTTTTCCCGGTATTTACCAGTTTTCCCACTTTTTCCCGGTATTTACCAGTTTTTCCCAGTGGTATGGGAAAAACTAGTTTTGGACGGGAAAAACCCAACCCTGCTGACCTTTGGGAACCTTGCTTTTCAATTGTTCCAAAGGTTGCCAATACTCAATTATTTTGATTTGAATCTTATTTTTAAAAATAAAATAACATCTAACCATTACAAACATCGAAGGGAGAGGGGGATTACTATTGCTTAATTATGGCAACAAAGGGGTAGGAGGATATTGAGTATGCTAACATTAGATTAGACAAAAAAAATTTGCAATCCCTCAATCTTGAAAATATCTTGCAATAAAAAATACTTTTGCAAGTCACAAAAGAAAAAATTTTAAACTTTGGCAAAAGGAAATTAATTTTTTTTAAATTTCATTTAACTTTTGTTTGAGCTACAGTGCAACTTGGTTCAAAATTGCAGATAAATTAGAAGTTAAGGTGTCCCCCATGAACTTTTTAATAAATTAATGAAAAACTAGTCTATAATTTGAGGATCATCTTCTAAAATGTAAAATAATAATAACTTTACTAACCTTTTTTTAAAATCAAATCAATTTTTTATTTATTTTCACAGTTAATAAAAAAAACAAGAAACAAATTAATGATTAGCCAGGAGGAAAAAACCCTGTTTTGGCAAAAAAAAATATTACCAACTATCATACAATATAATTTAATGGGTACAGAAAATAATTAAAATGAAATACATACTAACAAGGTTCCCACTCTTATTGAAGAAAAAAATTCAAGGACTTTTCAAGTACCTTTTGAGAAAAATTCAAGGACCCTAAAGTTACAAATTTTACACAAAGAAACAAATTATAAAATGAAAATTTTTCGATTACTGTTTGCCATTACTTTTGTTAACTGCTCCCTGGAACGAAATTTATGAAACAATTAACGGCCATATTCACCGGTAACCTGACCGGCGGTCAGGTCAGGAAACCATGGTTACAGCCTCTGATTGGTGGAATTTGGATTTCTGATTTGAATTCCACCAATCAGAGGCTGTAACCATGGTTTCCTGACCTGACCGCCAGTCAGGTTACCGGTGAATATGGCCGTAAAAGATCAAAGCAGGCAAAAGATTTTTGCATTGGACTTAGGGGCCGTCCATAAATGACCTCACACTCAGAGGGGGGGGAGGGGGTTAATCAATTTGTGACAAGGGGGAGGGAGGGGGGTTGTAAAGTTGTGACATCACATCCTGCAGCTTAAAATCAACGAAAAAAATTGGTTTCGGGGCACTTTCAAATTCATGTATTAGGCATATCGATGGATTAAGAGTGTGACATGTGACAAAGGGGGTGGGAGGGGGTGTGGGAAAGTGTGACAGTTTGTGACAAAGGGGGGGGAGGGGGTCAAAAATGAGCAATAAAAGTGTGACATCATTTATGGACAGCCCCTTATAAGCATAATTTTCAGTGGCATATCAAGGATTTGTTTTTTTTGGGGGGGGGCTAAGATTTTCATCAAAATGAAAATAGTCTTCTAATTACCTAAAATTTGAATAAGTTTGGTTTGAAAATAAGAGAATTTGTTGAGATTTCTTTACCTCGATGGGGTATCCGAGGTCGTTGGCGGCCTGTGCTGCCTTCTTCTTGTAGTAGGCGGGGAGCAGGTGGTGTCCGATCTTCTTGTACATGAAGCAGATGCGGTTGAAGAGGTGGGGACGCAGACGCAGGCACGCGCACTGCTGCAGGTTCACCTGCACCGGGGCCCTGCAAAGTCATTAACCCTTTATTTACCGACGGTACTTACAAGTACCGCCAACTTTAAAATTGCATAGAATAACCGTCCTTGCGAATTTATTGACGATAATTTGCAGGAACACTCTTTCAGTTATCCTCTTCCAGGATAAAAAGCAGCGAAGGTTCTACGATGAGTATTTTAGCGGGAAATGCGAATAGATTTAACTGAAGTTGTAAGTTTAGCTGCAATTTCGATCGGATACACATGATTGTCATTTTTGTTCCCGCAAAAAAGTAGTTAAAGTCAAAAGTTAAGTGTGTTATTTTTTAAGGCTTATTACTGCGATAAAAAAAGCTACGTTTTTCTTGTATTGCGAGAATATTTTAGCACTCCGTGTACTGACAGTACCCAAAAGTATCAATTTAAGTAATTGGCTCTAGCGGATTCAATTTTCCAAAGATGATTATTTTATTTATGTATATCGCTTAATTTTCAATTTAGTGACTCAAAAAAAGTATTTGCACGAAAAAAATTGCAGCGAATTATAATGCGGTAAATAAAGGGTTAAGGCCTTTTTACAGGGTCTATAATGTTTTTTTAATTTAAAAAAATCTGATTTATTGTATTTAAATTGGATTATTTTGATTTTTTTAAAAAATGAATTAACAGTTTGGTACTTTCTGAAATGTGTAAAATATGTGTGTCTAATTCGGAGCCTAGTCGGTTTAACACCTAAAAATCTAGTAAGTCAGTTTTCAGGGAAGCCAGTCACAAAGGGTTTAATTTGATATCATTCACTGTTAAATTCCAGGTCCCATGAGCATTGCCAGGTTGATTTTATTGAGTTTCTGATGTACATCAAAGTATCCCAGAATGGGACAAAAGAGATGTTTTGTAGAATGGCTGCTTTTGCAGCCAAGTCTGCTTTGCCGTTGCTGGGAATCTCTGTGTTCATTAAGACCTTTTTACTTTGACCAGTAGATCAGTTTTTGTGCAAGTAGTTCCATAAGTATAAACTCACAACTCTCAAGCGTCGCCTCCAACCGTGGACTGGTTTCGTCCTTGTTAGCACTCATCAGCACGGTTTAGGAAGGTAACGCAAGAGAGCGGAGGGCAAGTAAGTTCCAATTTGGAAATTGTATTTTTTCGATGCTGGCCCCAAGGAATTGAATAAAACGATACTCACGCGCGCATGTCGAACTTCTCCTCCTGCAGGTTCTCGAGTCGTCGGTTCTTGCAGGAGCGGCAGATGATGCCAACCGTCTCCAAGTCGTTCACCGCTTCCACGTGCATCTTGCGGAACTGCTCGCTCGTCATGTACGACAGGATCGTGTCCCTGAAAAAACATCAATCGAAATAGGTAACAGACAAATTCAATAGACTAGAGTTGCAACTAGTAGTTTACTTTTGGAAATAGTTAACTACTAGTTGCAACTAGATTTTTCCAGGCTAGTTAGTAGTTAACTACTTTCTGACCACTAGTTGCCTGACATTACTTAACCCGTAACAGGGAGCTGAAAAACTGGAACATACAAGGGGACGTGGGGTCTCAGAGACTCTGCAACTTTCTATGTTTTTTAAAAATCGTCTAATTAAGATACGATTCTGATATTTCAGTACATTGTTATTTGAACATTTATCTCTTGATAGAAAAATATTTTCTTTAATGATCAATGCTATCGAATTATCGTTGCGGAGTCTGGGAGACCCCATGTCCCCTGCTACGGGTTAAAACAGGGTTTCAAATCGGTTTTGGTACACCTAGACCCAATTTTCAACATATATTTTTAAGTAGGATTAGGATTTTTATAAACTTATTATATTATAAAAAGTTTTGAATAATATAGTTCTAAGTACAAAGGGGGGTTTGGGGGTTCTCCCCCAGAAAGTTTTTTGGAAATTTGACCCAAAAAAACAGGGTTTTAGCCTGTTTCGGTACAACAAGTCTGGATTTTGGGGGAGGGCAGGCGGACCTGGAAAACGTGCCCGAACCTACGAACCTGGTTCGGGGGAAGCCTCTGTCAGCTCCATAGGAGCAATACATAAGGTTTGGGAAAATTGTATTAGGTTCGGGGGAAGGTTACAACTTTTTCCAGGTCCGAGGGCAGGCTCCCCCTTTATATACGCCACTGTAATTTGGTCACGCCCAAAGAGGGCTACTCCTTAAAAATTGTTGTGTAAATAAGTAATTGTACCTTACCAACTATATTATCACCTCACCTGTATAAATATATACAAACAAGTAACACCTCACCTATCCTAAGTGTTAACCTTTCTGGATTGTAACCATACAGTCCATGCCTGTTGTTTGTTTACTTTTCTTGATTGCTTGATTTGAATATCAGGTTAGGGAAGTTTAGCTTTATGCAAATTAAGTTAAAGAAGAAGACAATATGCAAATCAGTTTTTCCCAGTTTTTCAAGAAAGAGGTAAAGTGAAGTAAGGTCAGGTAAACAACAGGCATGTGATTGGTTGACTAGGTATATAAATACTGGCTTGGGTTTTTGGATTACTACTTCTGCTTCTATACACTTCTCATTCAAGCACCTTTTGGGTGCTGGTTTTACTTTTACCCCACCTTGATGGTGGTTATGTGTTATGTTTTGTTTAAATGATGCAGGTCATCATATGTGATAAGCCACCTGCCATGTGATTCTCTATGTCAAAGTTAAGTATTTATAACCTATGCTGTTTGCCTTCCATTGAAATGTTATTCAACAGTTAAAGTGTTCAGTTTTTAATAATGTTTAAATAAATAGTTTATTTTTTAAACTTCTATCTTTTCAATTGGTGTATTGATCCACGGCTATCATTTTCTCTTTTGAATTTGATAACAAGGGTTATGGGCCCAGACCCAACCCTGTGCCTGGTGAACACTTGAATTGATGCTTTTGAATTTCAGTGCTTACGTATCTGTGTGTTGACGACTTTTGGTGACGGGGGGCAGAAATTTTGGTAAACATGTCTTTGTTAACAACGAGTATTGCCAAACTGAATGGCAAGAATTATTCTAGCTGGTCTTTAGATGTTAAATTTTTGTTGATCGATAGGGGTTTATGGAGGATTGTAGATAAATCTGAGAAGTCTCCTGTAAATGAGAATGATAAACCTGCTTTTCAAGACAGGTGTGATAGGGCGTTATCTACGATCTATTTGAATATAGAGCCAGAATTTAAGCGTCTCATTAAGACTGAGACAGATCCCGTACAGGCTTGGGCTGTTTTAAAAAAGTATTTTCAGCCCGATGATCGGGTGAGACATCAGCTTGTGTACAATCAATTTCTTGATTGTAAGCCCGTGAGAGGTGAGGGAATGGCTCTATATTTTTCTAAGATCAAGGATCTATCTGACCAGCTAGAAGCAATGCGTCATCCTTTAGACGCAGATAGAATTATTTTTCATGTTTTAAGATATCTGCCGGAGTCTTTTTCAATTCTAGTGCAGTCTATAATGATGTGGAGTGAAGCAGATTTCAAACTTAAGAAAGTAGAAGATGTGGTCATCGCCGAGGAAGCCCGTATAAGACAGCGGGAAAGTGACCAACAAGCTTCCTCTTCAGTCTCCCACGTCGAAGTACCAAGGACTGGCCTCGTTAGGTGTTACAACTGTCAAGAACCAGGCCACATCGCCTCCAAATGCCGGCATCGGCGTAAGAATTTTAAGGGCCATCAACGGGGACAATCGAGAAGGCGTAGGTCGCCTACCCCAAGAAGTTCATCAAGACGACCGTCACCGGATCAGCGTCAACACACAGATAAGTCATTTAGTTCTTTTTTTGTACAAGCTTGTCTTTCGGAAACTGATAGTGACGCATTTGTACTTGATACAGCTGCGTCACATCATTTCTGTAAAGACAAGGCTTATTTCTCAACATTTGATAATAGTTTTAGGGAACGTGTTGCTGTGGCAACATCTGAATCAACCTTTATGGTTGAAGGGAAAGGTGATATTTACCTTATGTTCGGTTCGAATCAAGTTAAACTAAATAACGTGCTCTATGCTCCGACACTGCGGAGAAATCTAATTGCCTGCAATTTGATTGATAGGGCCAATTTTAAGTTTCTTGGTAAAAACGGAAAAATAATAGTCTTTAACTCAAAGGAAGAAGAAATTTTTTCTGCGAAATTAAAAAAGGGTATCTACCATTGTTACCCTAAGGTTATTCAGAAAGCTAGTCAGGCAAGTAGTTTTGAAGCATCGTTATCTGAGGGGACCAGTCTTGAATTATGGCACAAAAGGTATGCCCATTTAAGTCCTGGTCTGATTCAGAGGACTCTGAAATATGATTCTGTCAGGGGTCTACCTGGTATCCCGGATTCGAAATTGGACTGCGAATCGTGTAAATTAACTAAAACCAAACGTGTGTCTTTCAAATCTTTAAATGAGGTAAGATCGAAAAAGCCTCTCGAGTTGTTGTTTATGGACCTGTGTGGGCCTATGGACACCGTAAGTAGAGGAGGTAAGAGATATTACCTGTCCATTATCGATGACTTTTCAAAGAAAGCTGCCCTTTTCCCTTTGGAGAGTAAGGATCAGGCTTTTAATGCCTTCAAAAATTACCACACTAGAGTGGAAAGGTTCTTAAATGCCAAGGTAATTGCCGTAAGAACCGATAATGGTAAGGAATTTTGCAACAAAAATTTTAAAAATTACTTTGAGCAGCTAGGGATCAAACATGAATTAACGAACGTCTACACACCTGAACAAAATGGTGTTGTAGAAAGGTTTAACCTCACGGTAATGGACAGTGTAAAAGCAGTCATTCAGGATTCCGGCTTACCAAGGGACTTCTGGGCCGAGGGTGTCCTATACTTCACCTACACCTGGAACCGGATTTGTCATGGCAGTCAGGAGAAAACTCCTATAGAGCTTTTTGACGGTAAAAAACCGTCTGTTAAACATTTTAAACCTTTTGGAGCAAAAGCCTATGTCGGAATTCCTAAACAAAGGCGGGTGAAGTTGGACAACAGAGCTAAGTTAGGTGTCATGGTGGGCTATGCTCTAAATACTAGAGGTTTTAGAGTATGGCTACCTGATGAGGATAAGGTTATTGAGACAATAAACGTAAGATTTGAAGAAAACGTATTGTATAAGGACTTTAAAAAAACTAGTGAGTACGATAGCCTAGGTGGTAAAAGTGACAATGGTGAAGATAGTAACACCTGGTATGTAATGGATACAAGAGTCAAAGAGTGCGCGTCGAACCAGATGGGTCATCAAAGTGAGGTAGTAGAAGCTCCTCATGAAGAGGTGTCCATCAGCGTAGAGAGTGGAGATGAAACAAGTACTCCCAGTTCTAAGTTAGCAGGTAGATGGAGAAGGGAGGCTGTGCCGAGACCAGACGGATCTCGCGTCGATATCTATTTCTATGAAGGGGACTCAACTAAGCGCTTAAGAACTTTAAAGGAAATCGAGTCTTATTGCGGAGAACATAATCTACTATTTAACAAAGATTTTTTCGATTTTAGCGCTAAAAATAAGTTGGTTGGTCCTCTGACTGATGATGGTATCGACGCGGGATCAGTCAGCTTCGTCTCCTGACTAGACCCAATAGAGATCCCCAATACGTACAAACAGGCTATGAGATCTCCCTATCGTGAAAAATGGCAAGAAGCCATGGTAGAAGAACTTGAAACGATGAAACAGAGGGAAGTTTGGGAGTTGGTCAAAAGACCTCCAAATTCTAGCTTGTTAGGTTGCCGCTGGGTATATACGGTTAAGAGGGACGAATCTGGAAAAATAATAAGGTTTAAGGCCAGATTAGTCGCCCAGGGTTATCGCCAGGTAAAAGGTGACTCTTACGACGAAACGTATAGCCCGGTGGTTAACTTCAGCGTAATAAGGTTTTTTTTCTCCCTGTTAGTTTGCAACCTAGGTTGGCTTCATTTTCAGTATGACGTTAAGTGCGCCTATCTTTATGCCCCTTTAAAAGAGCGAATTCTCATGAGTCAACCACCCGGTTTTTCTATCAATAATGGCCAAGGTGTAGTGTGCAGGTTAAATAAGGCAATATATGGCTTGCACCAGAGTGGTCGGGAATGGTTTTTTGAGATGAACGGGGTGCTCGTAGAAATAGGTTTTCAAAAATTTGAATACTGTAATTGCGCTTATAGTTTTGAAGGAGAAGTCATATTACTATTATATGTTGATGACTTCGTTTTATTTTCTAAAAGTGAGTCAAAAATTAAACAGGTTGTTAGGCTTTTGAGTAAAAAGTTCGATTTAAAAGCTTTGGGGAGAACGAGAAAACTTTTGGGGGTCGAGTTCGAAGAGAGAAACGACTCTCTATTGTTACATCAAATTTCCTATATCGATGAAATCTACCAAAAATTTAAATCTTATAACGTCCCAATGAGATCTCTTCCAATCACTAAAGGTAAAATATTTTCGAAAACCCAATCCCCTCAGACGGCGGATGAGCAAGAGATTATGGATTCTTGTCCATATAGAAACCTATTAGGATGCCTTTCGTTCTTGGCTAGCAGAACCAGACCAGACATAACCTACGCTGTGAATATCTTCAGTCATTTTCAAAATTCTCCTGGTCTAGTACATTGGGAGGGTTTATTGAGTTTATTAGGTTATGTATGGAGGACTAAGAATTTAAAATTAAAATTTCATTGTTCAGAACCAAAATTAAATGTTTTCTCAGATGCTGATTTTGCAGCCAATCGCGATGATAGGACATCAATGGGGGGTCAAATAGTGTTTTTAGGGGAATCCCCTATTTTCTGGAAATCCTTTAAGCAAAAATGCATTAGTTTATCGACTATGGAAGCTGAGTTTGTTGCAGTAACAGAGGCAACTAAAGAGCTGATTTGGTTCGACCGCATCTTTGACGAATGTATTTCCAGAAAGGTAATCGATTCCATCAGGCAAAAATCAACCCTCTACGTGGATAACTTAGCAACAATAAATTTTGTCAAATCGCCTATTGAGAATGCAAGAAGTAAACATATAGACGTTAAGCTCTTATTTGTAAGAGATCTGGTTTATAAAGATAGTTTTGAAATCTCCTATGTTAGTAGTAAAAACAATTTAGCGGATGTTTTCACCAAACCAATGACTAGGTTGAGTTTAAATTTATTTAGAGAGAGGGTTTTTGCTGATGTGAATCAAACTTTGATGGTGTAAATTTTGTTGATGTATTTACATGCATGCCAGTGATGTTATAGGGTGGTATGAAGGCTTGCCCGGTGAATGCCACGCCTAAGGGAACTAGTGACTTTTTCAAGCCGGTTCTGCCCTTGGGGGCCTCTCCTGTTTTGATGTTAAAGTCTCTCTACATCCGAAATATTTAAAGCAGGAATTTACTTCTTTTGAGCTGTTTTTTCCCAGACTTTTTTTGAATGACTTTTTTCATAGGCAGTTCAGCTATAAAGGTATTTTGCTTCTTTTGACAGACCATAGCAGGTCGCAAAGAGTTTTTGTTGTAATTGTGTTCTAAGTGTTTTTTTCTCAGTGTACTCATCGTGTGATTATATGTGTTTGTTAAGTGAGTTCTTACTAACCTTTTATTAGGGTTTTTTCGATGGGGGGCATTTAGCAAATTCTGTTTTCTGAATTTTTTTATCGGGTTTTCTACAGGTGTGTTGATGGGGGGCATTGTTGTGTAAATAAGTAATTGTACCTTACCAACTATATTATCACCTCACCTGTATAAATATATACAAACAAGTAACACCTCACCTATCCTAAGTGTTAACCTTTCTGGATTGTAACCATACAGTCCATGCCTGTTGTTTGTTTACTTTTCTTGATTGCTTGATTTGAATATCAGGTTAGGGAAGTTTAGCTTTATGCAAATTAAGTTAAAGAAGAAGACAATATGCAAATCAGTTTTTCCCAGTTTTTCAAGAAAGAGGTAAAGTGAAGTAAGGTCAGGTAAACAACAGGCATGTGATTGGTTGACTAGGTATATAAATACTGGCTTGGGTTTTTGGATTACTACTTCTGCTTCTATACACTTCTCATTCAAGCACCTTTTGGGTGCTGGTTTTACTTTTACCCCACCTTGATGGTGGTTATGTGTTATGTTTTGTTTAAATGATGCAGGTCATCATATGTGATAAGCCACCTGCCATGTGATTCTCTATGTCAAAGTTAAGTATTTATAACCTATGCTGTTTGCCTTCCATTGAAATGTTATTCAACAGTTAAAGTGTTCAGTTTTTAATAATGTTTAAATAAATAGTTTATTTTTTAAACTTCTATCTTTTCAATTGGTGTATTGATCCACGGCTATCATTTTCTCTTTTGAATTTGATAACAAAAATAAAAGTGAAAGGAAAGGGGAAAAGAATCTCACCTGAAGACGCGGCTCCTGAACTTGAGGCGCTGGTAGGCGGAGACGTGTCCGAGACCGTTGCGGGGGTCGTAAAAGGGGCTCTGCGATGAGATTTTGGAGCAGAGGCAGATGTGGTGCTGGATGACGGCCAGCAGAGCAGAAGGCGGCACGCTGTACAGCATGCCCGGGGAGGAGCACGTACAGCACAGGATGTGCATCCCGATCAGGCTGTTGATGGATGACACCACCTAAGAAATTGTAACAAAAGTTTGATGATATAAAATAACACTTGGGAGTGAGTTTTATTGCCCTTCATTTAACTTGCACAATATTATTTTGCAACTATAAGTTTTAAAAATATATTTCTTATCAAGTATTATACAGGGTGTCCCATAAATAATGGGTCACACTTCTAGGGGGATAGAAGACACCTAGACGAGTCAGAATCACATAGGATTCGGGGGTCCCAGACCAAATCCCAAGGAGTTAAAAATGGAGCGACACCCCCAAAAAATTATTGAAAAATTTAATTTGTAGAACTGCTATTGGTAGAAATTTAATTATGGTCTCAAAAATTGTGGTTTAATATCATCTTTAAAATTATCTCAAAAGTCTTCACTTTAAAATTTGTTTTATTATGAAAAAAGTTAAAAAACCACAAAAAATGTGAAAATTCTGCCCAAACCTAATTTTGTATTTCGAAATCATGTCTTTTGATTTTATAATCTGAAAGATCATAGTTGTAAATTCTTAAGTCCAAAGTTTCACGTAAAAATCATCAATATTAAACGCTTGAGATCCTGTTAAAGTTCGTTTTTTGCGTGCGAAAACTGGTTTCCTATAGCCGTTTCCAAAACGACAGTCAGCGGACGAAAAAAACGGACTTATACCGTGCTTTAACAGGATCTCAAGCATTGAATATTGATGGTTTTTATGTGACACTTTGGACTTAAGAGTTTACACCTATGATCTTTCAGATTATAAAATCAAAAGAAAGGATTTCGAAATACAAAATGAGGTTTGGGCAGAATTTTCACATTTTTTGTGGTTTTTTAATTTTTTTCATAATAAAAAAAATAAGGTGAAGACGTTTGAGATAATTTTAAAGATGATATTAAATCACAATTTTTGAGACCATAATTAAATTTTTACCAATAGCAGTTCTTCTACAAATTGAATTTTTCAATAATTTTTTGGGGGTGTCGCTCCAATTTTAACTCCCTGGGATTTGGTCTGGGACCCCCGATTCCTATGTGATTCTGACTCGTCTAGGTGTCTACTATCCCCCCTAGAAGTGTGACCCACTATTTATGGGACACCCTGTATTTTGAGAAATTTACATCATTAAGACCTAATCATTAAACTTATTAACTTAAAAATCATTCAATATCTTAAAAATTATTAACTTAAAAAAACATCATTAAGAACTAATAATTAAATGAAATTTTACCCAATTAAAAAAATTACTAAAGGCTGTGTTATATTGGTTTTTACAGGCGCGGATCCAAGGGGGTGGCACTCTGGACAGTGCCGAAACCCAAAAAGGTTCTCAAAATGAGTGAAAACAGGTCTAATTTCAAAATTTTTTCTGGGGGAGGACTCCCATACCCCCCTTTAGTACCACAAGGGGATCTTCAGAGATAATTTTTAGGAAATCCCCAATATTTTGACATTTTGGGTCATAAAGTAAAGGTTACGGTGTTGAAAAATGCCCCCCTTAGACTCAAACCATTTCTCAAAACGAGTTACCTATACTTTTGCACGTCAAATTTTAAAAAATTTTCTGGGGGAGGACCCCATACCCTGGTACCACAAGGGAATCTTGTCTGGAAAAGTGCCCCCCTTGAAGTGCTGGATCTGTCCCTAGTTTTCTAAGTGACCGAATTTCTTTGGGTTTGTGGGGCAGGTCAAAAACCCTGGATTTTAGGAGATGGAATTTCGTGAAAGGGCCCAGGGCTGGATTGATCCCTAGAAAGGCATATTTTCTTTCCTCACCTCATCGCTGGAGAGTCCGGTGGAGATGGCCTCGAGCATGTGCAGGTCAAAGACACTCCCCAAGATGGCCGCCCTCTTTAGCAGCAGACGGTCCTGCATCGACAGGTGGTTCAGCGCAGTCTGCACCGCGTCTGGAATTCAACAAGCATTCTCTGTAAACTAGTCCTTTAAATTTTGACTATTCACCTAAATATTATGATGGTGCTTTTTGAGCAGCAACAGTAGGGAGAAATCAATTTATTTATCAAGATTTCAAACTATTTCAAAAGATTTTTTTGCAAAATCCTAAAGTTTGTCTGCATTTGGCATGCACATCTATGTCGTCCAAGTGCATCGTCAATGTATCTTTTAATAAACAGTTTTTGTAATACAGGTCTAAAATCAATTTCCCTAGACCCTGCACATATGGACCTCTTTTTGTGGTATTTTTTGACCCTAAGAAATACTTCTGCCAAAGAAAATATTTTATGCAAACAAGGTGAGTTTATCTTTGGTGGTGCGATATAGATACTTCCTGTCATTAATGTCAATTAGTCAAATACAGTGGCGAATCCAATAGGGGGGCTGTGGGGCTGCAGCCCCCCCCCAGGAATAAGACATTCAAGTTTTGGTAATAGAAATAAAGCCGAAAAAGAAATTTCAACACGTTGCGGACATTCGGTTTGTTACTCAAAGGGTCAAAAATGAATTGGAACCCTACTTTTAAGGGTAAAAATTCCAAAAATTTTCTGGGGGAAGACCCCCAAACCCCCTCGAAATTTGGAATCTAATAAGTACGGTTAATCCTTGAAACTTCAAGGATGTTCAAGGAATGATCCTCTTAGATGTAACCAAAATTGTTCAAAAAATTTTCTGGAATAGGAACCCCTAAACCCCCTAGAAATTTTCCAATTCATAATACTATAAACTTTTTTTCTTGAAAATTCTGCCGCAAACAATGAGTGGTGCTCTTTGGGAGGAATCTAATCTTCAAAATGAGCTAAAACACTATTTAGAGGGGCAAATTTTCAAAAAAAATTTCCCAGACCCCCCTTTTGCTTAGAGTTGGCATTTTCACACAATTTTGAAACTTAGTGCACCAGAATTAAAACCTTAAGAAGTCATCTCACCTAAAACTTAGTAGGTATTCCTAAGATTAGACCTCAGAAAAGATGTTGTGTAACCCCCTAAACAAAAATCTGGCTACGGCACTGGCAACCCCCTCCCTCTTTCAGTTACTTAAATTAATATTTGAACAGTCCATAACAGCAATTATGTTATTTGTGAAACTCAGCCCCCCCAGACAAAAATCCTGGATTCGCCACTGGTCAAATATAAGTATTTTAAGTTCAAATACTGTTTTGTAATTGTGAATTTTTTTAGAAATTCTAAGGGTATTGCAAATCCTCAAAAGAGTCCAAAAATGTTGAGAGTTTGATAACAAAAATGTGGTACGCGGATCAGTAATAAAAAAGTTTTTCTCTGGGAAACCGCACACCAAAAACTTTTTTTAAGAACGGAGAGATAAGTACTCAACAAACAATATAATTCGATACCTTCACAACTACATTACTATACAATATATACCAACCATTGATGTTGGGAGGAATCGACAAATCTTGCAGCACATATCCGGGTTTCAAATCAACGACGAGGATCTGGAAAAAAAAGTAAAGAAACTGAATCTCCCACGTTCAATTTTCTTTTTTGGCTAACAGAGTTATTGGTAAACGAAGAGTGACCTGTTCTGGCGAGTCCTCCTTGGAGTAGAAGGTGCTGACGTGGAAGCCCTTGGGGTTGAAGGAGTGGGGGTCCACGCGGTGCAGGTCAGTGGCATTGGTGAAGGCTGGCAGCAGCAAAACCTCCTCGAGCAGTTGCGTGTCTCCCCCTGTCTTCTCACGCAGGTAGCTGGAACGAAGGAAGGTTGGATTAAAAAGGAGATCCAATATTTGCCCAGAGCACAATAAGGAAGTTGCATGTGTCAGATTTTCAAAAACAAACAAGTGTTCCGTATGGTTTTTTGTATGGTAAAATGAAATATCTAGTCAGTTTTTCAATGTACAGGTAATTAAATATTTTAATTTAAAAGTCGAGAAAAAAACATGTGACTGAAAACGTTGATTGTTTAAACTATAAGATCAGAGACTCCAACTTTCAAAGATGGTTGTCAGTAGTCCTTATGAGTAAGGAAATTTTTTTTGGAAGTTGACCCAAAAAACAGGGTTGTTTTGTTTTAGACACCTATTCCGATTTTTTAAGGGTGGATCCCCTGCCATCCCCCTTGATGTCATATCTGAAACAGGTTATAATTTAACAAGATTTTTAAAAATACTGAATTAAGCTTCAGAGTGATCTAACAATAAAAATTTACAACTTAGGATATCAAGAAAAACAAATTAGTTGAAAACACTGACTAAAATCGATAAAAACGCGATGTGAGAGGTATCACTGGACTTATTGGATTTCTCTGGCCATGCTTAAATTTTTCCTACAGTGTAAT
Organism: Tetragnatha versicolor; assembly: GCA_024610705.1. NCBI lineage: Eukaryota > Metazoa > Arthropoda > Arachnida > Araneae > Tetragnathidae > Tetragnatha > Tetragnatha versicolor. Next base: position 1,198,757 of record JANDEH010000003.1, read on the forward strand.
TACAATGAGAAAAGAAGCCAGCTTCAACTACGCGCCGGGAAAACGGTACTTACGCGAAAAATCGCTATTTTTCGACTTTTCCGTCGAATGCGGTCCTAAACAACGGACGACGGCTTCTAACCACTATAAGGTTGTTTTTTCCACATCGCACTACCAACGCAAGAAGAAGCCGATATCAACTTGGCACCCGCCGTCCAAGAAAAAAGTCGGGAAGAACGGAATACCCCGCAAGCAACACGAAACCCTATCGCTCGCCACCCTGTTTTATGTAGACTGAAAATATCCTAAAAATAGAGCAAAATTGGAAAAAACTTGCGCTTTTAATGATAATTTCCGATTTTCCGTAGCTTTTTCGATGTTATCCGTAGTCCGTAGTTTAACGACGGCATCCGTAGAAACTACGGAGAATCCGTAGTAGTTGGAGTCTCTGTAAGATGACGTCAACAATAATACCATCAACTCCATTGCTTTACACCAATGTTTATTATAAGATGACGTCACATCCAAACTCTTGGCGTTTTCGCGCGCTTTTAAAAAGGGGATTTTGTTAATTTTTTTGACAATCAAAAAATTTCTCGATCAGCCTCAAATTTTGGGTAGTTGCTTATTTTTGCAAGAGGAATCGATTAAAAAAATAAAAAAAATCATGCAACTTTCTCATTAGTTTAATCAAAAATGTCTATATTTTTATTACAATAGAATAGAATAGAAGGCAATAGGTATGTGATTGGTTAAGGTATAGTATATTATTACCACAGTCTGGGCTTTCCAACTATTATTCCACTTACTCTTGATGTAGAAAAAAAAGATGGTGGTCTATCAAATTGTAATGTGTACTATTATAGTGCCATGTTAGCAATGACCTAAGCGTTCTACTAAAGTTAAGTATTGCTGCCCTCCTTTTAGAAATGCCTGCTGTGTTTTCCATTTTAAGTAGTTACTTGTTATTTTTACTACAAATCTGTTTATTTTTGGCCTTATCCAATCCTTGTGTTGAACCTGTTAAAAGTGAACAAACCAAAAAATCAAACAATTCAGTTAACAAACCTGTTACAAACTGCCTGCATCCTACCTGAGGGAGAGGCATTAGTGTTAGGCTGACATCACTGCCAATCTATATTTTAGTTTTAGAGAAGAGAGGCAAGAATCCTACTATCTCTCTCCCTCTTACCTTGACTGTTACCTGTTTTACTCTTTTTGATAACTAAAAGTGTTGCTTTTACCCACCTCAATTGTGACTAATA